>CAWUFW010008343.1:0-600000 GCA_963921515.1 Calotriton arnoldi
AGTGGTGTTTGGGTAGTGTAGGGGGTCGTGCTGGGGGTAGTGTTTTAGGGTTTAAGGTAGTGCAGTGGTGTTTTTGTAGTGTAGGGGGGTCATGTTTTAAGATGCAATGCTCCAATACCTGACCAGTCTGCACTACATAAAACTGCAAAAAACCTAAAAATAAAAAGTGTTTTGCACACTTTTGTCATTGGGCTATATGTGGGCTACATCTGGGTAATATTTGTGCTACATTTGGGCTCTTTTTTCACTGGTGGCCATCTTGGAAGACTTCTTTGTTATGAAGTTTCCTAATTTCTTCATTTACTGCAGTCTCCTCAGTAGGAAATGCTTTCAGTTTTTTACTTTGATTCCATCAAGAAGGCATTCAGATGTGTCTCACATCTGCCATAAATTCAGAATGTTAGCACTCTAGTTGCTCATTAGATCACTGGAGTAAAGCTACTGCTCACCAGGGAGTTAACTGGTAGTCTGCTGCTGGTATTGAAAGTGATTGTTTCAGTCTGCATGTCAGAATTTTCTAATGAAATAGAAGAGGATTTGAGATCTCACTTAAAACATGCCCTAATTTTTCTTTCTGCAGCACTAACCATAATTTCTATTTCAAAAAGAACCCCTCATTTTGTTCCTTTTTAAATTAAATGTTTTAAGTGTTACCAGTTTATTCCAATCAAGATGGCTTCAGGTGTGCCATACTTTTGTCATAAGTAAGGCTGTTAGCGCTCTAGTTGTTCTTTAGAACACTCTGGGAAGCTGCAGTAGAACACAAAGGAATCAACTGACAGTCTCTGCCCTTGTTGGATGTACATGTTTTACTGAGAATGTCAGACTTCATTCTCACATGACTGAGAAAGATAATGTGAATTTACAGAAAATATGCTCTCATTTTAGCTTCTGGAGCACCTTCCAAACCTCCATGGGACAAGCATGTGAAAATAGTGTTCTCTCAAACATGATTCATGATATCCCAGCAGAAGGTTTTTCACATGGTAAAATCACCTTAGAATACACCACAATTCCTAAAATTAGTATGGTACCATCAACAAATAAATTCTAATGTAACTAAAGCCTGTTATCACCCTTTATAGTTCTCCTTTTGGTGACCCTCAAAATCTTCTATTCACTACAATGCATTTCAATGAGGTACTATCATTTATATTGGTCCCAAGATGGCTGCCAGCAATTCCAGGATGAAGTGCTGACAGCCAATCAGATCTCACAATGACATGTGTGGTTAGGCTCCGCCCAGATATATATGTGACTTTACTTTTGATTTTCTCAGGAACTACTGAACGGATTTACACCATTTAAGCAAAAGGCACGACACTGAACCAAGGGCTACCTCTTTGCCAAATTTGGTGTAATTCCGTTCAGCAGTTCGGGCTGTAGCTGCGACTAAAGGTTCCTATGGAAAAATGAATGGGGAAAACGTGTTTTGGGACCCCCTTTTTCTCGGCCCCCGCTTGACGTATCACCCCGAGACTTTCAGGATAGGAGCAGACCGGAGCGCCCCAACAAGTTGGAAACTTTCGCGAAGATTCGTCAACCGGCGCCAACGTTATTTCAAATAGAATGTCGCGGATTTCCTATGGATAATAGGTTTTAACTATAACTATCTACTGGCGACCGCCAGTAGATAATATATATATATATATTCACTGAAAAAACCATAGGTTTTAGGGACAGTTATAGTTACTTGGACATTGCACTCGTACAAAACCTGTGAAATTCCCCCGTTATAGTTAGTTCAGCTAACTATAACTCGCACCCCCGCAATGCACTGCTGATGACGTCACATATTACATCACTCATGACATGGTCAGTGACATCACTGATGACATCTCAAATGACATCACTGATGACATCACTGATGACATCATCCAGTGACTGTGTGTTTCTTTAAAGTTTAAATATGTTTAATATATATAGGGAAAGGCGTATTGAAGAGTGAGTGGGTGTATAAGTGTCTGAATGGATGATTTAGTAGGTGCGTGACTAACTGTATAAGTGAGTGATTAAACGTATCTTACTGAATGCATGGGTTAGTGACTAAACTGGGTGAATGTCTGTATCCGTCTGTCGTTGTTGTGTAAGTGGCTGCATGGGTTTGTGAATAGCTACATGAGTGTCTATATGAGTTATTGATTGGTTGTCTGAGTATCTGTATGGGTGCCTGAGTGTTTGTGTGGGTGGGGTGTGTGCGACTCTGTACATAGATGTGTGAGTGGGTGATTCACTGGGTGCATGATTTGAAGAGTGCGTCTGTGATGGACTGCTGGGGTGGGTGAGTGTGTGTATGGGTGTGTTAGTGAGTGAATGTATATCTCAGTGGTACATGTGCGAGTAACTACATATGTATAAGGAAGTATATATGTGTGTTAGAGTATTTAAAAGGCTATACGTGAGAGTGTGTGATTGTGAGAGTGGCTGTATGGATGCGTGTGTGCTTGTGTCAGTTATTGTATAAGAGCGTATGAATGTGCTAGTATTTGTATGAGTTATTGAGCTGGTGTGTATATAACTCTATAGGTGAGTAAATGGGTGTGTGATTAATTTTTTGCATGACTGACTAGGTGTGTGAGTACCTCTATGGATGAGTGGCGGTGTGTCAGTGTTTATATAGGTGTATGAGTGCATATGATAGTCCTGTACTGAGTGACTGTAAGTATGAGTGACTGTACGGGTGAGTGAGTGGATGTGTGTGTAGACCTAAGAATCAGTGAGTTGGTATGTAGTTATTGGTATTGGAGTGTCTATGGTTTTGAGAATGGCAGTCTGTAATTTAGAGTGGGTGTATCAAAAGTTATATTAGGGTGTGAGAAGATGCATGAAATTATCACATGGATGATGTCATCAGTGATGTCATTTGAGATGACTAGTGACTAACTATAACTGTCCCTAAAACCTATGGTTTTTTCAGTGAATATATATATATATATATTATCTACTGGCGGTCGCCAGTAGATAGTTATAGTTAAAACCTATTATTATTCTAGTTACAAATTAGCATTTTAAAAACCTTTGAAATTCACTGAAAAAACCATAGGTTTCAGACACGTTATAGTTCGAAATTAGCATTTAAAAAACCTTTGAAATTCACTGAAAAAACCATAGGTTTTAGGGACAGTTATAGTTAGTTGGACATTTCACTTGTACAAAACCCGTGAAATTCCCCTGTTATAGTTAGTTCAGCAAACTATAACTCGCGCCCCGCAATGCACTGCTGATGACGTCACATATTACATCACTCATGACATGGTCAGTGACATCACTGATGACATCACTGATGACATCTCAAATGACATCACTGATGACATCATCCACGTGATAATCTGATGCAGCTCCTCACACCCTAATATAACCTTTGATACACCCAATCTAAATTACAGAGTGCCATTCGCAAAACCATAGACACTCCAACACCAATAACTACATACCCACTCACTGATTCTTAGGTCTACACACACACATCCACTCACTCACCCGTACAGTCACTCATACTTATGGTCACTCAGTACAGGACTATCATATGCACTCTTACTCCTATATAGACACTCAAACACCGCCACTCATCCATAGAGGTACTCACACACCTAGTCAGTCATGCAAATAATTAAACGCACTGCCATTTACTCACCTATACAGTTATACACACACCAGCTCACTTAATCATACAAATACTAGCACATTGTTACGCTCTTATACAATCACTGATACAAGCACACACTCATCCATACAGCCACTATCACAATCACTCACTCTCGCTTATAGCTATTTATATACTCCAATACACATATATACTGCCTTTCACATATGTAGTTACTCACACATGTACCACTGGGACATACATTCACTCACTAACACACTCTTACACACACTTACCCACCCATACAGTCTATCACAGATGCACTCTTGAAACCATCCACCCAGTGAATCACCCACTCACACATCTATGCACAGTCGCACACACCCCATCCACACAAACACTCAGGCACCCATACAGATAGTCATAGAACCAATCAATAACCCATATAGACACTCATGTAGCTATTCGCAAATCCATGCATCCACTTACACACCAACAGACGGATACAGACATTCACACAGTTTAGTCACTAACCCATGCATTCAGTAAGATACGTTTAATCACTCACTTGTAGAGTCAGTCACGCACGTACTAAATCATCCATTCAGACACTTATACACCCACTCATTCTTCAATACGCCTTTCCCTATATATATTAAACATATTTAAACTTTACAGAAACACACAGTCACTGGATGATGTCATCAGTGATGTCATTTGAGATGTCATCAGTGATGTCATCAGTGATGTCACTGACCATGTCATGAGTGATGTAATATGTGACGTCATCAGCAGTGCATTGCGGGGCGCGAGTTATAGTTAGCTGAACTAACTATAACGGGGGAATTTCACGGGTTTTGTACGAGTGCAATGTCCAACTAACTATAACTGTCCCTAAAACCTATGGTTTTTTCAGTGAATATATATATATATATTGCCCTGAATGTGCCTATTCACTTAGCAGCAATGCCTCATAAATGATATTCCATATACAATTATCAGCATCCATTTCCCTGTATTCAATATATGTACATGAACCTGTACAATATTTCATTCAATATCCATAATTTCATTTCAACAGTTTGTATTATTTGAACATATCCCTGTACAATGGGATGTTAGAAAATATTCCTGGTATAATCTCAAGTTTTAACTGATCTCATATCCATACGCCTTCCATGCCATGATCGTGTTATCGCTATCCTCCTATAACATGTATGTTAAAAACAATCAAAGGAATACAGATAATTTTTTCTCTCCCTCTTTCTCAGTCAATATGAACCCACAGTTCATCATTGTTAAGCCCCCTAGGGGCCTTAGTCTGTAGTTCAACTATGTATCTAGACTCCAGGGTCCCAAGGTTTTTGGTTCTGTCCCCTCCTCTTTCAACTATTTGTACCTGGTCTAGACAAAAGAATTTGAGAAGGTCCCTATTACTGTTGTGTTCTATCTCGAAATGTCGGGCTTCCAGATAACTGATCCCTGTTGGTGATAGCCCGCATATGTTTGAGCACTCTCTTTTTAGATGGATGCGTAGTGCTCCCTATATAACGTTTTCCACAGGGACACGTTAGGCAGTAAATTGTGAATTCAGAGTTACAATTAAGTAGCTTTAGAATCTTTTTATGTTTGACCTTCCCAGGAACCTCAAAATCCCAAACCTTACTGCTGTTTTTACAGGCCTACATTTTAGGCAGGGGAAGAACCCCATTATTAGCTCCTTCCCCTTGTCTTCTGCCCTAAAGTGACTATGCACTAAATGGTCTTTCAATGAGGGACTTTTTCTGTATGTAATTTGTGAAAACGATATCATCTGTGTTCCGATGTTGTCAGTTTTTAGAATATGCCAGTTCCTTCTGAAAATGTGCTATACTTCAGAGGAGCTTGCAGAGAACTCTGTAATCATTCTCACTTTTTGTCCCTCCGGCTGCTTTTTCTCTCGTCTCTGTGGATTTTTATCCATCAGCAAATCTTGCTTTTGTACCTGACCTGTCTTTTTCGCTGCGTGGTTTAAGACTTCTGGCATGTAGACCCTTTTTCTAACCCTGACTAGAGCTGATCGTTCAGCCTTATCATATTCCGCTTTCATTGAACAATTGGGTTTAATCCGCAACAGTTCTCCGTGTGGGATGCTTCTTATGGTGCTACGTGGATGGTGACTACGCGCATGTAATACAGAATTGCCAGCTGTGGGTTTACAGTACAATACGGACTGCAATCTGTTGTCTTCAAGACTAAATCTAGATAGGCCACATTGGTGTCACTAATACATCCTGTGATTTTTAAATTCAAATCATTCTGGTTTAATGCAGCGATGTAGTCCTCCGCTCATGTTTGTGTCCCCCTCCACACGATGAATAAATCATCGATATAGCGGGCCCACCCAGTGTTGATACCCTTCCGCCCAGGCCTTGTGCTTCTCCCACCAGACCACAAATACATTTGCTTAGCTGGGGGCGAAGCTCGTGACCATGGCGGTCCATGGCATTGTTGGTAAAGTTGCCCTGCAAACCAAAAAAATATTATTGTTCAAACAAAAAGATGTTAGCTCTAACAAAATCTGGTTGTGATCTCAGAACTTCATGGCTCTACCATTCAAAAGGAATCGTTTTGCATGTAGACCTTTTTTGTGAGAGATACAGGTATAAAGTCTTGTGATGTCCAAAGTTATTAATAACATATTTTCCTCCCACTGTATCTCTTCAATGATCCTGAGGAAATCTTGGGTGTTCTTGACATAGGAGCTGAGATCTTTCACGAATGGGAATAAAAAGGAATCAATGTAGATTGAGGTATTTTGTAGGAGGCTGCCCTTTGAGGACCCAATAGTGCGACCTGGGGGGTCAACAGAGGTCTTATGTACCTTTGGCAGGTGATAAAAAGTTGGCAGCTGTGGAAATTCACAATTTAAAACCTGACACTCGAATCCCAACATTATTCCAGTAATGGGAACTTTCATAGATTCACATGCTTGAATCATTCCCCGTCATCGAGATGGGAGTCCCCGGTAATTATAAAAGCAATGTCACAATAGACACAGAACATTGAGGCCTAAGGCCCTTATGTTTAGTAACATATCAGTGAACCAAACTTAAAAGTCAACCAATCCAATGATACTACCCTTTGAAACCTTCCTGAGAGAAGCTGCAGTGCCTCAAATTTTTTACCGCACGTTGTGCTGGAGATTCTCCATTAAGCTTTGCTCAGTTTTCTTCAGTCACAACTCTCCAAAGAGATTTTCACAGCGTTTTCTACTCTACTTCAGTGGCTTCCTTCTTCAATAACCAACTCTTGGTCTTTTGGGTGCTTCAAACTGGTTTCCACCATGCCAGAATGGGCTCTTCAGATCCTGTGGCACCTGTAAGAAGAAGAGGCTCCACATTGATGACCCTCATAAACATTGTATATGCTGTCTTATCCAGAATACAAAACTAGAGACTGCAAGGTATGTCGAACATTTTCTAAGAAGACTTTAAAGGTCTGGCTGCAAAAACTCAAATTCAGAGACAACCCTCTCTCTGATGCAGGAAGCAACAGCACACTTATGTCCTCTTCTAAAACACCTGTTAAAAGATCTAGGGAAGAGACATTGCCTCATACCTCTTTGGAACCACCTAAAAGGCGTCATAAAAGAATTCTGAGGATGGACATAGACACAGAAGCCCCTCCATATTGCCTCACAGTTCTGCCTTGCCTACGTCTTAAAAGGAGAAAAAGAGGTCAGACTTCTTGTCAAAATCTCTTCAAAAATCTTCCTCAGAGCCCCCAACGCCTCCTCCTGTGGTGAAGCACATTTTCAAAAAACCAACATCTGCACCGCATGGATGGCTCTCCGACGATTACATCGACGCCTTCCTTGGCATCCTCAACGGCGTCTACCGTTAACATCATCACAGTGTCAGTAGCGACATAGTCGTCGTCAAAGCTTTATTCGGTGGCTTCATTTCCAGTGCCATCAACGATGGACTTAAAGATTTCACCGACGGCAGTTCACCATCGACGGAGAGCTCATCGACACAGAAACTGTTGATGAGCCCTTTGACCACAGCTCCTTTCTTGTATACGGAGCCTTACCAGTCGATGACCTTACCGCAGATGATCGCCAGACCGTCTACATTGGCTCTTTCATTATTGTCATGGACATAGTCGATGACCCAGATTAAAAAAGTTTTAAAAAAACATTTGCACCTTTACTTACCTCTCCGAGTAAGGTGTCCTCAAGGCTTCCCTCACATCTCTTCGAACAGGAAGACTCCGAGGAAGACCGCCTTTATGGAGCAACTCAGAGTCTCTCTGATCCTCATGTAAAATACCAGGATTACTCGGATGAACTGGAATATTATTAGCAGGACTACTACTCACTGGACTATCATCATCAGCAGTACCAACAAGATATGATATGTGTGCCGTCCACTCTCCTGACTGATTTACAGGCCATGTTATCAAACTACAAAGCTTGCTTCCCTCCAGCCTCTACACCAAGTCAACAAGTTCCTGTTACGGTAACGTCTGTACCTTCGCGGCCGGTCACTCCGCAGCCAGCTATCATTCTGCATCCTCCTCTGTCAATACAACAATCTCCATCTGTACAACCCTTACGCAATGCAATTTCATCTGATGATGACAGGGAAGAGGGTGAGCTTCCAGGCCACAATGATGAATGGGATGACTATGTCCTGCCAACGCTAGCAACTCTGTCACCTCAAATTATTGACTCACCTCTTGAGGATATTGGAGGTTTCCATGTCCTTCTAGAAAGAACGGCCACTCCTTTTGACCTGCCCATGTCTGCCACGCAACAGGATTGTTTCCTGTACTATTTTAAGGAGCTCTATAGACAGGAAAAGCCATCCCCATCATTGACTATGTATGGAATATGGGCTGTGAGAAAGTGCCCTCTTTCTGCATGGTTGCCCTCACTTTTTGCTGAACTGCTGATGTGCTTTGACTGAGTGTGCCCTGGGCTCCTGCTAATCAGGTACCCAGGGCCTATGTTCTTTCCCTAAAACTGCATTGAAACACAAACCCAATTGGCATCTTTGGCCACAGGTCAGTCCCTGGTAAATGGTACCACAGGTACCCAGGGCACTGTGACCAGGGAAGGCCTCTAAGGGCTGCAGCACTTATTGTGCCACCCTTAGAGTTCCTGTACAACTACACTCACACACTGCCTTTGCAGGCTGCATGTTTTGGTGCAGAACAAAGTGAAGAGTCGACATGGCACACATCTCTGTGCCATGCCTACAACCCACTGCCCTGGCATAGGTCAGTCACCCCTCTAGCTGGGTGCACTATACCAGTGGTTAGGGTACAGGTGCATGAGCCCTGTACCCCTACAGTGTCTAGGTCCATTCTTAGACATTGTAAGTGCAGTGCTGCCATTAAGAGTATATGGTGCTGGGAGTTTGTCATTACGAACTCCACAGCACCATAATGGCTACACTGAAAACTGAGAAGTTTGGTATCAAACTTCTCAGCACAATAAACCCACACTGATGCCAGTGTGGGATTTAATGAAAAATGCACACAGAGGGCATTTTAGAGATGCCCCCTGAAAACTAACCCACCTCTAGTGTCCAGGCTGAGTGGCTGCTTTCAGCTGCCACCACCAGACATGTTTCTGGACCCTTGGGTCGAGAGCCTGCTGCTCTCTCGGGCGTGAAACAATGCACATCCTGGGACGAGGTGCCAAGCCTCCTCCCCCAGGATGGGCAGGGTTCACGAAGGGGAAGCTTCAAAGGCTTGCTGCCTTTGTGAGCTTCCCCAGGCCACTTGCTGCTTTCAGCAACTGGTCCCCACTGGTTCTGACCCCCACTTTGGGCGGGAGAACTGGCGGGAAAAACAAGTGAGGAAGAGAGGTGTGCCCACCTCTGCCAACTCCACCCCTCAGGTGGGGGAGGTGAGGTGAAGCACAACTCTCAGTCCACGTCATCTTGATGATGGGGGGGGGGGACTCAGCCAGCCAGGGACAGGCTCATGCCCCCCTCCCACTGGAGGGTGGCATAGTAGGGGGTGTACCCACCCCAGGGAAGGGACCCATTGGTCCCTGCCTTTTACCCACCTGTAACGCCCCTAAATCTAGTATTTAGGGGCACCCCTGAACCTTGCTTCCTCAGACAAGAACCTGCAAAAGGAAGAAGAAACAAGCATTGAAAATGCAATAGGTCTCGCCTTTGATTAAGTTAAAGCCATTTGCTTTGCTAATGGCATTGTATAGCAAAGCAAATGGCTTTAACTTAATGAAAGGCGAGACCTATTGCATTTTTAATGCTTGTTATTTTTTATATCCGGGACCAGCATGGCCTGGTTATGATGATTAAAGTCTGTGACCAGTGATTACACAGTAATCTTTCCAACAAGTGCATTAACCATCTGAGCAGTTTTACCAGCGCTTTTTACCTTGTGACTTGCTGGATGCACAGCGATCTCTGTAGCAGTTCTCTAACCCATTGAGCTACCTTACAATGCTTGCATAGTAAGCCAGAATAGTATTACCAACCTTTTCCTTGTAGTCAGTTTCTTGGAGAGGACAGCATGTGAAGAGAATGCATACGTATTTTGAGTTTTATGGACTACAATTCATAAGTCTGCCTGTTAAAACGCTGGCCCCTTTTGAACACACTGCTTTTCTGCAGCATCTCAATTTGCGGGTTGCCAGAGTAAATTTTGTTGCAGTGCAGCGCTCACTAAAAGTTTTTACCTTCGGTCCCTTCCTAGCATCACAGCAGATTCTAAGTAAAAGACAATGTGTCGACATTACAAGAAGGGAGATGTGTGTGTGAACCTACAGCATAAAACCTAACCACAAAGCGTGTGAGGAGAAAAATCCTGCTGCTCAGATCACTACTTAAGAGTAAGTTACAAACCCCGCTGTCAGTGCCAGGATTAGGTGCACATACTTTTTACTTACTTCGAAACTAAACTCGCACTTACCAACCCAACGCTTAACGTACACATACACCCCCGACACCCCCATGGAATGAAGTCGATGACATGACTACATGTGAGTGAAAGCTCTCGCTAAAATCCTTCTGTATGCGGCTACATGACGTCAGTCCCTCTGCCACTGCACACGTCATCTGAAGGGTGTCACTTCCATACATGGACAAATAGAAAGAAAAAATACAGCCCGAGTGTGTGTGTGTGTGTGTGGGGAGGTGTGGGGGGCTGTGGAAAGGAGCAAGGGCCACAGACTGATGATCCTTGTTCGACTGCCCGGCGCTGGGTGGTGTGACAGAAAGCCTCAGCCTGTCAACGCGAGGTACATCACTGCCACTTTCTAGGGATGTTCATTTCTCCAAGAAGTGGGTAACGCATTTGTTAAATGACAATACCTGCTTGCTTGTGTCAGCTACGTCATCTTGAAGGAACTCAGCAGGGACCTCCAGTTTGACGAGAAAACGTGCCAGATACGCTCTGTTTTTCAGTTCATTGGTCCGCTGAAGCATCCAGTGCAGCACTGGGTGAATGACCGGCTTACTCCCGACAACCAGGCCCTGGCGAAACATACTCCTGCAGGGGTGGAAACAAACGAGACTGCTGGCATTGAAAATTCTTTGTTTTGACTTTCAAACAAAGCATCTATTTTCAGACAGCTTTCAAGTGTCTGAAATGAACCATGGACATGGTCAATGAAATTCGGCGCTGGGGCAAAAGAACGGAAAGCATATAGTGCTTACCGAGTAATTGAAGGAGGCCGTGTCCCTCCGCAAGTAAACGATCCAATCCCGGTGGGCGGAGCCAAAAGCGGACAGGGTGGCAACCCTCAGTGTAATGATTGCCTCCGGTGCAATCATTACACTGTGTTTTGCATAATCCATGACGCAAAACGACGCGCACAAATCAAAATTGCAGGCGGAGCAGCGACACGACTTCTGGAACCGTATTGATTCCAAGAAGCCCTCGCATGGCGAGAGCAGCGCATGCGCGCTGCTAACGCCAGGCGAGTCCTAAAAAAGGACCGAACAGGCGTGCAGCGGCTAACAAGAGGAAGACTCCCACTGACTTGGCCCCAGCCCTACCGGCCTGTCTCCCCCTCAAACCTGCTCCTGCGAAATCCCGGTGTGTCCTGCAGCCAGCCACCTCGAAAACCCCGGAGGACCTGCCTGCCTTCAAGCACATAGACTTTGTCTCCTGTGAACACCGGATTTGTTCATCTGCAACCTTTGGCTCTGGCCGGACACCGCGGATCCGCCCCACTCTGCACCCGCCGTCCACGGCCCGAGCTCGAGTGGGCAAACATCACGAGTAGGTCACCCCGGCGATCCTGACCCGAGATCCGGCCACCCCTGACCTTCCTCAAGCCTCCAGCCGACGCCTGCAGCCTAAATCCAGAAGGCCCCCCTAACCGCGACTAGGGCTGGTAAGAAGATCCGACCCCAAAAGGCACCCCTGCACCCGACGCCCCACGGCCTTGTGTGCCCAAACCAACGGTGCCTAACCAACCCCTAACTTCCCAACTTACCTCTCGAAGTGGTGGTCGCACCCAGAAGACCTTCGTCCCCGAGCCTGCAGTGCCTTTGCAAACCGGAGGTTCCCCATTAAAACCAACAGGGCGCCCGACGTCGAAACAGCACCCTGCACCCGGCCGCCCTAGTGCCGCTGAGGGTGCACCTTTGGTGCTACTTTGTTTCCCCATTTGCCCTGAGCTAAAGTCCAGGAGCTTTGCTTCCACAACCCAGTGGCCTGCTTGCCAGCAGCCACCAACCGGAGGCCCCCTATCCCCCATTGGATAACATTGGGCCTCAGCACTCTGCACCCGGCCGCCCTAGTGTCGCTGAGGGTGTAACGAGAATGCATCCTTGACCCTGGGGGAACCCTTGTTCTAACCCCTGAAGCTCCACTCCAAAGACCGATTACTTACCTGGTAACCATTAACTTCATTTCTCTCCATAGGAACCTATTGACTGTTTTCCTCTGAAAAAATGTTCTAAGTGTGGAGTTGATTTGTATGGAAACCTGAAAAATAACAATTGTGCAAAACTGATTTTACTTACCTTTTCTCTAGGTAATGTCCCAGTGTGATATCTAGGCATATCACACTGAGTAGAAAAAGTAATCTCAAAAGTAATCTCAAAAGTAACGTAAAAGCAACTTACCTGTAAGTTTCATTGCAAAGTCGATACACAGTATATGTACAGCATTTCACAGTATTGCATTACCAGTAATTCAAAGTATAACCATTTCAAAGTACATTTACAATTGCATTTCAAACTGTATATTTACTGCAAAGTATTTTACCTGTGCCAGGCTTGCTTTGTTCTAGAAAATAAAATAACTAAAAGAATATTTTTATACAAAACGATTGGTCTGAAGTTCAGTCTTTGAGTGTGTGACATCATTTCTTGCCTGAGTGTGTACAACAAATGCTTAACACTGTCCTCTGATACTGCCTTACTGCTCGACCACACTACCACAAATAGAGAGTGAGGTACTATCTAACTTTACCTCTGCGTATCTTTGGGGTTCCACTGGACTCTGTGCACACTATACCTCACTTTGGTATAGTATATACAGAGCCAGCTTCCTACTGGATCCTCCACCAAAGATGCTGGCTGCTGCTTCCTCACGCTCGGTATCACTGAACATTAGCCAGTTTTCAAGGTGGTCACAATGCTATATTCAAATATCAAGCTCCCTCGTAATTGCTGCTTTGTGTAAATGTGAGGAGAGGGGAACACTTGCCGCCGGAGCGTCTTCAGTTCACTCGGGTCCTCCGACTCGAGACTCCCTGCTACAATTCCTGTGGTCTTGCGTGCTCACGTTTCTTTCGCCTCACAATTCGATGCTGCTCCTCAATCCACGGAGCAGAAACAGTTGTAGTGGTGTGGCAGGCGGCAATATGCTTCCGACGTAAATCTTCTACACCGCCGCACCTCTTGTGATGGGTGCAGCTTCTCTTGGGAGTGAGTCCACATGTAAATTGTCCCAATTTGCAACCAGATCTCCGTTGTCAAAACTGAAGTGCACTTGCCGGAGCTTTGAAGATTTTCTTTTATTTGCCACAAAAGCACTGACAGACGCGTTTCAGCACCGCCGAGCATGGAGCAGCATTTAAATAATAAAGCAATTCATTGGTTAAACTGTGAAAAGCAAACAGTAGGAACGGACTATATCACACATCCCCTATAGTGGTTACATGGCGACCATCTTAAGCTGGTGTGTCATCCCTCTGTCTGTATATAGCCACTCTAAAATATCACAGGTTTAATTCATACATGCATGATTAACATATTTTATAAAGGAAAAGTGTGTGTGTGTGTGTGTGTGTGTGTGTGTGTGTGTGTGTGTGTGTGTGTGTGTGTGTGTGTGTGTGTGTGTGTGTGTATATATATATATATATATATATATATATGTTCGAGGCATGTGAGCTGCAGAGCTCACACTGTGCATTAGATCGCCATCTGGTGTTGGGCTCGGGTGCTTGCACTTTGTTGTTGTCTTCGAAGAAGTCTTTTGTGGTCAGGTGATAGGTGACTCCTCCTTTGGACGATAGTGCGCATGGGCATCGGCTCCATCCTCAGATTGTTTTTTTCCGCCATTGGGTTCGGATGCAATTTTCGCGCACCGGTTCGAAACTCTACTTTTCAACCGTTTCATCGTGCAAAACTAGCAACAACTTTCTATCGACATCGAAATCTCGACGCACCTTTCATCGATTCCTTTTCCAGCCGTCGACGCGGGCCGCTGGGCCCATCGACGCCGTGAGGCCTACGGCTCATGGAAAGGACGCCCTTCCGGAAATGCACCCAGTGTGGAGCAAAGTTCCCCCACAGTGACCATCACGAGGTCTGTAACCTGTGCCTCTCGCCCGACCACAACGAGTCCAGCTTGCGCCTCCTTCCGTTCGAAGAAAACGATTCGAGATCGTCGAGCTCTAAGGCACGTCATGGCGCAGAGATCAGCTCCAGAACCGGTGGACATCTTCGACGAAGGCCCCGATGTCCCTGAGGAAGATTCCGAAGATCTCCAGATCGTGTCGGAGGCAGAGGACTCAGACGATCCCATCACTCCTGGGCAACGAGTGAGTACTACTGCCCCTGCCCCAACCCCCCCACCAAAGAAGGCACCGGTCAAGACTTCGCCTGTTGGCCCCAGTTGCGACCGAAAACACGCTTCAGATGCCCCGCCTTCGAGCCCGGCGCCGAAGAAAAGACTCAAGCCTTCCGGTACCTCGGCACCGACCAAGCCACACGTACTAGTTCCACCGGCACCTTCGGCGCCGAAGCCAAAAGAACACTCGGCTCCGAAATCCACAACGATTCCGTCCACCTCTAAAATAAAACCTGCCTCGAACACATCGAAGCATGGGGATAAGTCGGCGTCGAAACTAAAACACCACGCCACAGCCCCTAAGCCAAAGCCTTCGGAGCCGATTTCCAAGCCTAAGGATTCTTCCACGCCTCCCAAGGCCAAAGAGCACAAAAATCAGCCACCACCCCGCTCGGAACCGAAAAAGTCGGTGCCGAAGCCACTTATCCAGGAAGAGGAGCTTTTTCACCCGGATCTTGTTGATCCTCACCAAACAAAAATCCATATTAACCCCAAAACTGGACATCTCACAGCTGTACCACGCCACAAGCCCGTACCTGTGGAAAAGAAGGACTGTGCCACTTCACCTATGCCTCCTTCTTCCCCTGTCCTTCCATCTAACACCCCTCCTCTCCACATACCTGTTACATCGCCTCAGCCTGTAACATCTCCACCACATGATTATCAAGATGATATGGGGGACGGTGGTGACCCTGATGACCCATTCACTTTCCCAGATGACCCACCACAGGATGATTGCGAATACAACGATCCAATAGATCCCCCAGACCTCCCAAGCCCTCCACCATACCCAACAAAACCATCTCCTCCAGATGACAATATTGGGTTTGGGCAACTCATTAACAGGGCTGCTGTTTTTCATGGGGTACACATGCACACAAACGCACCAGAGGAAGATTTCCTACTAGACACTTTTGAACAGTCCCAGAGAACTGTACAAACTTTACCCATGATTAAAGGAGTCATCAAGCATGCTCCTGACATATTTTAAGATCCTGTACGTGCCAGAATTCTTAACCCTAAGATCGATAAAAAAATATAGACCTGCCCCTGACGATCCTGCCTACATTAAAGGCCAACTCCCTCTAGACTCCTTAGTAGTCTCCAATGCTCGTAAACGAGCTAATTCTCAAACCTCAGGAGACGCGCCGCCCCCTGATAAAGAGTCAAAATTGCTACACGCATCTGGCAAAAGAGTAGCTGCGCAGGCCGCCAATCACTGGCGCATAGCCAACACTCAGGCACTGCTGGCCAGATATGATAGGGCCCACTATGACCAATTAGAAACCCTGTTACAACACTTGCCTGACCAGTACAAAACGCAGGCGAATGATCTAATTCAAGAGGGCAAACTAATCACCAATGCGTCCATTAAGTGTGCCCTTGATGCAGCTGACACTGCCGCTAGGTCTGTCAACACTAGCGTACTGCTCAGAAGACATGCATGGCTGCGCATTTCAGCCTTCAAGCAGGAGGTTCAAACCACCATTTTAAATCAGCCGTTCAATCACAACCAACTCTTTGGTCCGGCTGTAGACACTGCCCTTGAGAAAATGAAAAAGGACACTGAAACTGCCAAATCAATGGGAGCGTTGCAGTCTCCGCAACTGCGTAGCTCCTTTCGTCGCTCCTTCTACAGAGGAGCCTCCAGAAACATCAACACAGACAGTTCATCTTCTTTCAAAAATACCGCCCAGACATCCCCCAATAGAGGATATTTTAGAGGAGGTTACAGAGGGAACAACAGTAAAGGGAGAGGCCGAGGTAGCAACAACACCCGTACCTCCCCAGCTGCTAAACAGTGACTTCCCTCCACTTCCCCCGACCATTCCACTCCTGTCGGGGGACGACTCGCACAGTTCCTACCTGTCTGGAACTCCATTACAACAGACAGGTGGGTGAGACAAATTATCCAATATGGTTACTGCCTAGAACTTACAGCTGCCCCCCAAACATACCACCCAAGCAGCGTCCAATGTCCGCAGACCATCTTACACTTTTAAAGCAAGAAGTTCTCTCACTGCTTCAAAAGCACGCCATAGAGCCGGTCCCTTTACTACACCAGGGAACAGGGGTTTATTCCCTGTATTTCCTAATCCCCAAGAAGGATGGGACCCTAAGGCCAATTCTAGACCTAAGACCCCTCAATCAGTATATACATTCGGATCATTTTCACATGATCACTCTCCAACAAGTGCTTCCCTTACTACAACAAGAAGACTTCCTTGCCACACTAGACCTCAAGGACGCCTACTTCCACATTCCCATACATCCTGCTCACAGGAAGTATCTAAGGTTCGTACTCGATGGACAACACTACCAGTTCACAGTCCTTCCATTCGGAGTCACCACTGCTCCAAGGGTGTTTACCAAATGCCTTGCAGTAGTAGCAGCACACCTACAAAGACAGCACATACATGTCTTCCCATACCTGGACGACTGGCTCATAAAAGCCAGATCATTCAATCAGTGTGTCCAACACACTCATCAGACCATTCAATCGCTACATTCACTATCAACTACACCAAGTCGCACCTCCAGCCCTCCCATCTACATCAATATCTGGGAGCCACAATAAACACCTCCACAGCTCTAGCTTATCCCAGCCCAGCCAGGATAGCCAGTATACAAGCCCTCATCACAAAGTTTCAAATTCAACACTCTCTCCCAGCCAGAGTGTTCATGCAACTAATCGGCATAATGGCATCTTGCATTTTCATCGTACCTCATGCAAAACTTCAAATGCGTCCCCTACAAGAATGTCTAGCACACCAATGGAATCAGGCTCACGGACAACTTACAGATCTGGTGTTGTTGGACAGCCGCACACATCGCTCTCTGCAGTGGTGGAACACAAAAAACTTGTCCAAAGGGCGGCCGTTCCTCGAGCCTGTTCCACAAATAGTACTAACAGACGCATCACTCACAGGATGGGGAGCACACCTGTTACATCATACAACACAGGGCAAGTGGACCACTCAACAAAAGCTGCTCCACATCAACCATCTAGAGCTACTAGCTATATTCCTAGCCCTCAAATCCTTTCAACTCCAGGTACAAAACAAAGCCGTCCTGATCCGAACAGACAACATCACGGCCATGTATTACATACAAAAACAGGGGGGGACACACTCTCCACAACTGTCCCAACTAGCACAGAACATTTGGAGGTGGGCCATTCCACAAAACATATACCTTCTCGCCGAACACCTACCAGGAGTTCACAATCAGATTGCCGATCTGTTAAGTCGACAGACACAACAGATTCACGAATGGGAACTACATCCACAAGTTCTTCTACCTTTTTTCCAGATGTGGGCCAGCCAGACATGGATCTGTTCGCCACACACCAAAACGCAAAATGCCCAACCTTCGCCGCCAGGTTTCCACACCCGCAGTCCAAGGGCAATGCGATATGGATGAATTGGTCCGGAAGATTTGCGTATGCTTTTCCGCCACTCCCACTCATTCCGCTTGTCGTACGCAAGCTCCGACAACAGTCTCTAAAAATGATCCTAGTAGCTCCCACATGGGCACGCCAACCGTGGTTCACCACACTGCTGGAACTATCAGTAGTCCCACACCAAAAACTACACCTCTCCCCATCACTACTAACGCAGAGCCATGGAGGGATAAGGCACCCCAATCCATCTCAACTGAACCTTGCGATCTGTCTCCTGAAGTCCTAGAGTTTGGTTACCTTAACCTACCACCGGACTGTATGAACATTATTAAAGAGGCCAGACGCCCTACCACCAGAGCTTGCTATGCAGCAAAGTGGAAAAGATTCGCTATTTACTGCACTAACAATCATATCCAGCCACTACAGGCCTCCACGCAAAACATCATTTGCTACTTACTACATTTGCAAAGATGTAATTTGGCATACTCATCTATACGTCTGCATCTAGCAGCACTTGCTGCTTACTTACAGAACAGGCAACACTTATCACACTTCAGGGTCCCCGCAATTAAAGCCTTTATGGAAGGCCTTAAATGGGTCATACCTCCCAGATTACCACCTTCCCCAGTGTGGAATCTTAACATCGTGCTTACTAGGCTCATGGGACCCCCATTTGAACCCCTGCATAAATGTGAACTTCAATTCCTTACATGGAAAGTAACGTTCCTAATTGCAATCACCTCTCTCAGGAGGGTGAGTGAGATCCAGGCTTTAACCATACAAGAGCCCTTCTTACAAATACATCATAACAAAATAGTTCTCAGGACAAACCCAAAATTCCTTCCTAAAGTAATTTCTCCTTTCCACCTTAACCAATCTGTGGAACTACCCGTGTTTTTTCAAAACCCACATTCTGTAGCAGAAAGAGCTCTCCACACCCTAGATGTCAAAAGAGCTCTAATGTATTACATTGACAGAACCAAGTCATTTCGCAAAACAAAACAATTGTTTGTAGCTTTTTCTCCACCACACAAAGGTAACCCCATCTCAAAAGCTGGGATTGCAAGGTGGATCGTTAAATGTATCCAAATATGCTACCAAAAGCCAAACGCACATTATCAATTCCCCCTAGAGCGCACTCAACACGCAAACTAGGGGCTTCCATGGCATTCTTAGGGAACATTCCCTAGAAGACATCTGTAAAGCAGCCACATGGTCTACAACACACACCTTCACTAAACACTATTGTGTTGATGTGCAAGCCAAGCAACAAGCTTCTGTGGGCCAAGCTGTACTTTTTCAAACAGGCGACCACCACTAGGGGAGATACTGCTGTACAGTCTATGCACAGTGTGAGCTCTGCAGCTCACATGCCTCGAACAGAAAATGCTACTTACCTGTATGCATCTGTTCTTGGCATGTAGAGCTGCAGATCCTCACACGCCCACCCACCTCCCGGGACCTGTATGTGTTTCCAGTACTATCTTATTTAGATATACACACATGGACATCCTTTTTTCTTTCTACTAACTCCATCACTCCCCATTATGGCGAAAAACAATCTGAGGATGGAGTCGATGCCCATGTGCACTATCGTCCAAAGGAGGAGTCACCTATCACCTGACCACAAAAGACTTCTTCGAAGACAACAACAAAGTGCAAGCATCCGAGCCCAACACCAGATGGCGATCTAATGCACAGTGTGAGGATCTGCAGCTCTACATGCCAAGAACAGATGCATACTGGTAAGTAGCATTTTCCATATATATATATATATATATATATTCACTGAAAAAACCATAGGTTTTAGGGACAGTTATAGTTAGTTGGACATTGCACTCGTACAAAACCCGTGAAATTCCCCCGTTATAGTTAGTTCAGCTAACTATAACTCGCGCCCCCGCAATGCACTGCCGATGTCGTCACATATTACATCACACATGACATGGTCAGTGACATCACTGATGACATCTCAAATGACATCAATGATGACATCATGCAGTGACTGTGTGTTTCTATAAAGTTTAAATATGTTTAATATATGTGCCAAGGTGTATTGAATAATGAGTGGGTGTATAAGTGTCTGGATGGATGATTTAGTAGGTGCGTGACTGACTCTATAAGTGAGTGATTAAACGTATCTTACTAAATGCATGGGTTAGTGACTAAACTGTGTGAATGTCTTTATCCGTCTGTCTGTTGGTGTGTAAGTGGCTGCATGGGTTTGTAAATAGCTACATGAGTGTCTATATGAGTTATTGATTGGTTGTCTGAGTATCTGTATGGGTGCCTGAGTGTTTGTGTGGATGGGGTGTGTGTGACTGCACATAGATGTATCAGTGGGTAATTCACTGGGTGCATGGTTTCAAGAGTGCATCTGTGATGGACTGTATGGGTGGGTGAGTGTGTGTATGGGTGTGTTAGTGAGTGAATGTGTATCTCAGTGGTACATGTGTGAGTAACTACATATGTGAAAGGCAGTATATATGTGTGTTGGAGTATATAAATGGGTATAAGTGAGAGTGTGTGATTGTGAGAGTGGCTGTATGGATGAGTGTGTACTTGTATTAGTGATTGTATAAGAGCGTAAGAATGTGCTAGTATTTGTATGAGTAAGTGAGCTGGTGTGTGTATAACTGTATAGGTGAGTAAATGGCAGTGTGATTAATTATTTGCATGACTGACTAGGTGTGTGAGTACCTCTATGGATGAGTGGCGGTGTGTGAGTGTCTATGTAGGTGTATGAGTGCATATGATAGTCCTGTACTGAGTGACCGTAAGTATGAGTGACTGTACAGGTGAGTGAGTGGATGTGTGTGTAGACCTAAGAATCAGTGAGTGGGTATGTAGTTATTGGTGTTGGAGTGTCTATGGTTTTGAGAATGGCAGTCTGTAATTTAGAGTGGGTGTATCAAAAGTTATATTAGGGTGTGAGAAGATGCATGAAATTTTCACATGGATGATGTCATCAGTGATGTCATCAGTGATATCATTTGAGATGTCATCAGTGATGTCATCAGTGATGTCACTGACCATGTCATGAGTGATGTAATATGTGACGTCATCAGCAGTGCATTGCGGGGGCGCGAGTTATAGTTAGCTGAACTAACTATAACGGGGGAATTTCACGGGTTTTGTACGAGTGCAATGTCCAACTAACTATAACTGTCCCTAAAACCTATGGTTTTTTCAGTGAATTTCAAAGGTTTTTTTAAATGCAAATTTCTAACTATAACGTGCCTGAAACCTATGGTTTTTTCAGTGAATTTCAAAGGTTTTTTAAATGCTAATTCATAACTATAACGTGTCTGAAACCTATGGTTTTTTTCAGTGAATTTCCAAGGTTTTGTAAATGACAATTTTTAAATGTATTAATTATCTTTATTTTTTTTATACTGATTTACTACATTTTTTTAAACTATTTATTTTTAGATATTTTATTTTTTAAATTACATTGTAATTACATTATACATTACATTACAAAATATACTTTCTCAGAATGAATTACTTTAGTTTAAATACTTTGCAAATAGGCAATAGACTTTTAAGTACAGTAGTTACAGTTGTTGCAATGGGCAACACAATTTCAAACACAATGCAACATTGAGCTCAATGTGAATTTCTAGATAAATGCAATTAGTTACTTTATGGATTACTTTTCTAACCACAGGACTGGATCCTAGATTCAGTCCTGGGACATCTCCTGTAAACAGTTGAGTAAAAGCGTTTTGGTTACAGTAGTGATTTTTAAGGAATATTATTGTATTTTAAAAGTTGACAGAAACTTTTTCACATAGAATCACCAATGTTATCCTATGGGAGGAAATTCACTTAGCAGGTAAAGTAGTGTTATCGTTACTTTTTCTTACTCAGTGGTGGATCCTGGATCCAGCACTGGTGCATCTCCTGTAAACAGTTGAAAGAATGTGTTTAAGTCATACAGGCGATTTTTAAGGAATATTTGTAGTTTGTGAAAATCGACACTGAAACTTTTCTGCTGAAAACCAGACAATGGATTCCTATGGAAGGAAATACAAGTTACTGGTAAGTACGGTTAGAATTACTTTTCAGGGTCAGTGCTGGGCTAAAAGATGCAGCACTGGGTTCTCTCCTGATAACAGGTGAGTAAATCGGAATTCGTACTTCGGCTGATTTTAGAGGAATATTATAAAGTTCCAAAACTCCACACTTAGAAGAATTTCCAAGTCAAACCAGTCAATGTTAGCCTATGGAAGGAAATTCAAGTTACTGGTAAGTACGGTTAGAATTACTTTTCAGGGTCAGTGCTGGGCTAAAAGATGCAGCACTGGGTTCTCTCCTGATAACAGGTGAGTAAATCGGAATTCGTAGTTCAGCAGATTTTAGAGGAATATTATAAAGTTCCAAAACTCCACACTTAGAAGAATTTCCAAGTGAAACCAGTCAATGTTAGCCTATGGAAGGAAATTCAAGTTACTGGTAAGTACGGTTAGAATTACTTTTCAGGCTCGGTACTGGGCGCAAAGATGCAGCACTGAGGTCTCTCCTGATAACAGGTGAGTAAATCGGAATTCGTATTTCTGCTGATTTTAGTGGAATATTTGTAAGTTTCAAAAATTGACACAAACTTTTTCAGCAAAAAGCAGGCAATGATCTCTTATGGAAGGAAATTCAAGTTACTGGTAAGTACGGTTAAAATTACTTTTCAAGATCAGTACTGGGCTCAAAGATGCAGCACTGAGGTCTCTCCTGATAACAGGTGAGTAAATCGGAATTCGTAGTTCTGCTGATTTTAGAGGAATATTTGCACAATGGTGAAAGAAGGGGGTGGGGCCTGAGGTGACATGTCTGCAAACACGCCCTGTGGCGCGTTTTAAGTTTGAGAATTAATTCCTCCTCAATCCCGAGGGTCCCTAGGGGCCAACTGGCCCACCAGATACCTCCAGTATGCGCCAGAGAGCTGCGTTGCAGAGAGGTGTTCAGAGGCCACGCCCCTTTTTACAACACTCTGCAACGCAGCTCCGTGGCGCATACTGGAGGTACCTGGTGGGCTAGTTAGCCCCCAGGGACCCTCAGGATTGAAGGGGATTTAATTCCCCATCTTAAAACGCGCCAGGGGGCCTGTTTGCACACATGTCACCTGAAGCCCCGCCCCCCCTTCACCACTGTGCAAACGCGCCCCGTGGCGCGTTTTAAGTTGGGGGATTAAGTCCCCTTGAATCCTGAGGGTCCCTGGGTTCCAACTATCCCACCAGGTACCTCCAGTAAGTGCCACAGAACTGCGTTGCAGAGAGGTGTAAAAGGGGCGTGGCCTCTGTACACCTCTCTGCAACGCAGCCCCTGGCGCATACTGGAGGTTCCTGGTGGGCTAGTTGGCCCTCAGGGACCCCCATTATTCAAGGGGAATTCGTTCCCCTCTGCAAACGCGCCAGGGGCGCGTTATGCGAGTGGTAAAGGAAGGGGGCAGGGCCTGCGGCACGATCGTTTTTTTTTCTGGTCTCCCATCCCCCCCAAGGGGGGCTGTGTGGCTGCGGGAGGGCAGAGAGCCCTCCCGCACCATTTTTTTTATTAAAGCCCCGGGGGGTGGCGGTCCCCGGGGCTTGGGGGGCCTTAGAGGCCCCCCACACATAAAACTTAACCCCCGCATGCCCCCGGGACTTGGCCCACCCGGGGGCCAATTACCAAAGAAGCGCGGGAGCCCGCGCTTCGTTTTTTTTTTTTAATCGGCAGGATCCGCGCATCCTGCCGATTTTTAAAGAAATTTTTTTTGGGGGGGGGCCCTGAGCAGGCCTAGGAGGTCAGGGTGTTTCTACCCAGCCCCCTTTTTGTGTTTTGCACACTTGTTTCTCTGATTTCTTGTGCCTCGGTTCTACCGAGGCACAAGATGGCTGCCAACACTTCCTGATTTGGAGTGTTGACAGCCAATTAGCATGCAGCTCGTGGTCGGGAGGGTGCGCGGATCCTCCGTGCCTCTAAATATCGAAACTTTTATTTTGGATTTTCTCAGCAACTACTGAACGGATTTACACCATGTTTAAAAAGGGTGCTTTCTTAACCAAGCACTACCTTTTTGCCAAATTTGGTGTAATTCCGTTCAGCAGTTTTGGCTGTAGCCTTGCATAAAGTTTCCTATGGGAAATCGATTTTTTCACTCTTATTTTTTGAATTTCTCCGCAACTACTGAACGGATTTACACCATTTAAAAAAAAGGTCGCTTTCTGAACCAAGCGCTACCTTTTTGCTAAATTTGGTGTAATTCCGTTCAGCAGTTCGGGCTGTAGCCGTGGCTAAAATATCCTATGGAGAAAACGCGTTTTGGGACCCCCCTTTTTTCTCGGCCACCGCTTGATGAATCACCCCGAAACTTTCAAGACAGGAGCGGACCGGAGCGCCCCACTAGTTTTGAAAATTTCGCGATGATTCGTCAAACGACGCCAAACTTATTGGGAATAGAATGTTGCGGATTTCCTATGGATAAAGGTCCTAACTAGAACTGTCTACTGGCGACCGCCAGTAGATAATATATATATATATAATAATGAATCGCCTCTTGCTCACTCCGTTGAAAAAGACGATGCGAACCCAGGATTTGGTGCAATTCTATTTAATTTTGTGCCCTGCACCGCCGCCATAACGCGTTTCAGCCCTCCAGGGGCCTTGATCACATGACATGTTAAAGGAGCGGTCTCAACCTTTTAAAGTGACAGTGCTGAATAACGTGACTCGTAATCATCATAGACATGGAAAACACTGCAGTACTTATCAACACTCTCCAAAAGTTCCTTTCGACATTGCAAAGCAAGTATGTCAAAACTGGTACTGTGCAAAATGAGCAATAACGATATAAATATCATTAAGTATGTAATTCAATAAATAAATATTTAAAAGATACATATAACACTCATAAAAATTGCCAGGTTAAAAAGGCATAAGAACCCATTACATTGGATAAAATGCATATTAAAAAGTAAAAAAATGTAAACTTTTTCTATATATATATATATAGCAGCAAAAATCCAATCCTGACTGGGTTCAATCAATCACAGTTCGTTACCAATTTCTCTCAAAGACTGAGAGTGGAGGAATATAGCCCCAGTGGGCTTTAAACTGGCATTCCATGCCATAAGATAAAGTGCCAGTGCAATGTAAAGTGTCACCAGTAAATTCCTAAATTCAAATGTGCAAAAAGTGCAAAAACATGCTATACATAAAATTGTAAAAACATTAATGAGGCAGCAGCAAGCTTTAAACATATATATGGATGGGGAATGGCTAAACTTCTTTTTTTTAAATTTTAATTAATAATCTTTATTAGTTTTCTAGACAACACATTTGGGTACCATAGCAGTTTAAGAATATACACGCATTGAGATGTGACGCATAGTATGCGGTACCAAATGTTGAGGTTACGTCACCTTGAGGTACATGCAAGTATTTGAAAACAAATTATAAAACTGATGTACTTATATTATGCAATTCAGCTGCTACGGAATATAACCAACTTTAATTATTAACAATAAATAGTAGAGGAGCTACTCCTGTGCAGCCGCAGGCACCAAAGAAGCAAGACCTGGTACACCGCCCTGCTGCCTATGGATACTACTGATGCAGCAGCCGCCCAAGAAGAGGTAGCAGTGCTCCCGCAGGTCAGAACTGTCTGCCCTCCAAGTGTGGGAACACCAGGACCGACCGTAGCCGCACAGTAACAATCCCTTGGGTACTGCACCCGTTGCAGCAGCCAAGGCCTGTTGTGCCCAGACCGGACACCAAAGCAGAGGATGACCGACCTGCACATCAAGGGACTTAAGGGACGGTGAGACCCATATCAAAAGTGTCCCAGCTGTCCTGTTTGCCCTTTTTTGCAGAAACTAAAGACAAAGAGTGAGTCTGCGACTGCTGTCACCCAGTGCCTTAAAGCACCTATACACCCACGTTCCTGAGTCCAAGGGAGGTGACTGTGCCAAAGGGTTCCCCAGATTCACAAGAGCTAAGCCCACGCTTGGGTTTGCCCAGACTGGACTTCTAGTCTCCGCTTGCAGCCTCTTTCTGCTGGCCCCCTCCAACCCCGAGAGACTCCTGCTCCAGAATCCAACACCAAAAGATACCACTGCACTTGAGCCCCACAGCCTGAGGAGAAGTGGACCAAGGGTGTTCCTGTATGCCCGAGGATCTCAATGGTCGAGAGCCCCTTGTGGGTTCCCTCGGACTGGCTCCCCAGTCCCTGCTTGCAGCATCTTTCTGATCGGACCTTTCTCCAATTGAAGTGAATGGGACACCCAACGCCGTGATACCTCTGCACCCAGGCACCCCAGAGCCTCCCGAGGTGACATGTTGGTGTGGCCTTGGACCTTGTCCATACTCACTTCAAAGCCAGAAGAACAGTCCCGTAAGTCGCTGACAAGTGCCCGAATGCAATACATATTTTTCCTCCATAGGATAACATTGCCAATCCAGAAAATGCACTGTGTCCATTTCAGATAACTGAAGAAATTCATATCTGGAAAAGTACTTACCCGATTATGATGATCTTGGTATCTACATTTATATAAACGTATGTGTTATTTTTACAAATTGGTGTTGGATTCTTTATCGAGTGTGGTCTCATTTACTGCCTTTGTGTGTGTGATAAATGTTTAGCACTACCCTCTGATATGTCTAAATGCTTGCCCACACTACCACAAAAGAGAGCATTTGGGGTGTAATTTGTGCCTCTGTAATTCCTTTGGGGTTTGCCTGGGCTCTCTGCACAGTGTACCTCATTTTGTAAAGCGCACAGTTTTAAAGCCAGCAAAGATGTAGGTTTCAGCAAAAGGTGAAAAGGCATGGGCTGATCACGAAGAAAAGGCGGATTTTCCCCACTCGGAGTCAGACATGGGCAGTGGCACCTTTTCTGCCCCAAACTAAAGCCCACCATGATATTACCATCTCTTTTCCCAAACCTGTTGACAAAAATTGTCCTTAATTACCTGGGTGGCCAGGCTGGCTGCCATAGTAACTTCCCCAACAGGTCTGTTACTGCCCTAGCAGGAGAATGTAGTGGCAGACATCATCATGGTGGTGCAGTCGCTGCCATGCTAATAGCTGTGTAGGGGCCAGCACTGTGATGTCCAAGCTGATAAGGGGTGATACCCCGAAATCGGTCCTAGGATGCTTGTTTCCGGGCCTGGTAGGACCTGGCCTGGCAGTTGATATTGGACTGTTCCCATTGGGAGCAGGGTCAAGACTGATTTGCATATGGCTGGATCCAAACTGGAATGCCGTGGCAAGCAAACAAAATGCTGGATTTAACCCAGAACTCTTGAGTGGGGGGGTGAATGTTTGACAGTGTTCAGTATTCCATCCATCATCTTTCTGTGTTACTGTAGTCGCCTTAAGTGGGATGGGTATGCCCAGATGTGGGTCCCGTGCTTGCTATGCCACTGGAGTCAAGCTAGCCTGCTGATGAGGGGTGATGTGCCGAAACTGGTCCCAGGATGCTGGTTTCCGGTCCAGGGAGGACCTGGCCTGGCATTTTGGGATGGACTGTTCCCATGGTGAGCAGGGTCGAGTCTGATTTGCATGTGGCTGGGTCTAAACTGGAATGGCATGGTGAGCAAAAAAAGATGGATTTACGCCCGGCTTTCTGTACGGGGGGGGTGAGTGCTTTACATTGTCCAGCATTCCGTCCATCAATTGTTTTTTGCATTTGTCGCCCCAAGTGGGAAGTGTATGCCCAGACATGCGTCCCGTGCTCACCATGCTACTGGAGTCAAGCTAGCCTGGCTGATATGGGGTGATACCTCAAAACCGGTCCTAGGATGCTTGTTTCCAGTCCAGGGATAACCTGGCCTGGCAGTTCAGGCTGGACTTTTCCCATGGGGAGCAGGGTCAAGACTGATTTGCATATGGCTGGGTTCAAACTGGAAAGGCGTGGGGAGGAAAAAAACAATGGTTTTAGTCCCAGATCTCTTGACTGGGGTGAATGTTTGACATTTTTCAGCATTCTGCCCTTCAATTATTCTTTTTGTACTTTAGGCCCCACGTCTGTAGTGGGGTGTACAGTATCTTTAACTGAAACAATGGGGTAACCTAACAGAATATGTCAATAATAATGATAGCAATAATAATGTGTTTTTATACAGCGCTGAATACTGCACTTTTTTTAGTACTTTCGTTGATATTCACACTAAAGTTTGCATTAGAAGTGTTTCTCATTCCGTTTTTCAGTCAGAAGTTTCATTCCTCATCTCCTAAAGCCATACACGTTATTTACTGCTTCTTCTCTGGGTCCTGGGTGAGATGGGGGTGCCAGTCAGATTAGTGGGCGACAGTGAAGTGTTGTGTGCAGGTAGAGACCCCCCATGAATGAAGCTGTGCCTGCTGCAAAAGTGCCCAGATTGCTGCCTTTGTGCTGCCTTTGGAATGACTGAGTGGGTGTGTGGAAGGGCTCTAAGTGGGTGTGTGGAAGGGCTCTAAGTGGGTGTGTGGAAGTGCTCTGAGTGGGTGTGTTGAAGGGCTGTGTGTGGGTGTGTGGAAGGGCTCTGTGGGTGTGTGACAGCGCTGTGTGTGGGTGTGTGGAAGGGCTCTGTGGGTGTGTGGAAAGGCTCTGGGTGTGTGGAAGGGCTGTGTGTGGGTGTGTGGAAGGGCTCTGTGGGTGTGTGGAAAGGCTCTGTGTGTGTGGAAGGGATGTGTGTGGGTGTGTGGAAGGGCTCTGTGTAGGTGTGTGGCAGCCCTGTGTGTGGGTGTCTTGAAGGGCTGTGTTTGGGTGTGTGGAAGGGCTCTGTGGGTATATGGAAAGGTTCTGGGTGTGCGGAAGGGCTGTGTGTGGAACAGCGCTGTGTGAATGTGTGGCAGCGCTATGTGGATGTGTGGCAGCGCTGCATGTGGGTGTGTGGCAGCGCTGCATGTGGGTGTGTGGCAGCGCTGCATGTGGGTGTGTGGCAGCGCTGCATGTGAGTGTGTGGAAGGGCTCTGTGTGGGTGTGTGGAAGGGCTCTGTGTGGGTGTGTGGAAGGGCTCTGTGGGTGTGTGGAAGGGCTCTGTGTGGGTGTGTGGAAGGGCTCTGTGTGGGTGTGTGCAAGGGCTTTGTGTGGGTGTGTGCAAGGGCTCTGTGTGGGTGTGTGCAAGGGCTCTGTGTGGGTGTGTGAAGGGCTCTGTGTGGGTGTGTGAAGGGCTCTGTGTGGGTGTGTGAAGGGCTCTGTGTGGGTGTGTGAAGGGCTCTGTGTCGGTGTGTGGCAGCGCCCTGTGTGGGTGTGTGGAAGGGCTCTGTGTGGGTGTGTGGAAGGGCTCTGTGTGGGTGTGTGAACGGCTCTGTGTGGGTGTGTGGCAGCGCTCTGTGTGGGTGTGTGGAAGGGCTCTGTGTGGGTGTGTGGAAGGGATCTGTGTGGGTGTGTGGAAGGGATCTGTGTGGGTGTGTGGAAGGGATCTGTGTGGGTGTGTGGAAGGGATCTGTGTGGGTGTGTGGAAGTGCTCTGTGGGTGTGTGGAAGGGCTCTGTGGGTGTGTGGAAGGGCTCTGTGGGTGTGTGGAAGGGCTGTGTGTGGGTGTGTGGAATGGGTCTGTGGGTGTGTGGCAGCGCTGGTGTGTGTGTCTTGAAGGGCTGTGTGGGTGTGTGGAAGAGCTCTGTGTGGGTGTGTGGAAGGGCTCTGTGGGTGTGTGAACAGCTCTGTGTGGGTGTGTGGCAGCGCTGTGTGTGGGTGTCTTGAAGGACTCTGTGGGTATGTGGAAGAGTTCTGTGGGTGTGTGGAAGGGCTGTGGGTGTGTGGAAGGGCTCTGTGGGTGTGTGGAAGGGCTGTGTGGGTGTGTGGAACGGGTCTGTGGGTGTGTGGCAGCGCTGGTGTGTGTGTCTTGAAGGGCTGTGTGGGTGTGTGGAAGGGCTCTGTGGGTGTGTGGAAGAGCTCTGTGTGGGTGTGTGGAAGGGCTCTGTGGGTGTGTGAACAGCTCTGTGTGGGTGTGTGGCAGCGCTGTGTGTGGGTGTCTTGAAGGACTCTGTGGGTATGTGGAAGAGTTCTGTGGGTGTGTGGAAGGGCTCTGGGTGTGTGGCAGCGCTGTGTGTGGGTGTGTGGAAGGGCTCCGTGTGGGTCTGGCACAGGACAGCACTGCTCAACCTCAGAACCTCTGCACTCACATTGATGTCATCTTAGCTACTTTATAATTGTGTTCACTTCAGCCCACCTGTGTATAGGGTGTGCCTCTCAATGCCGCCGCTCCACAGGTGGTCATTGCCTACTATGCTCTCCTTGATCATTACCCCTTAAACAACCCCACCCCCACACACTGCATCCTTCCAACGGGAGAAAATGAAGAGAGCTTGTCCTAGCGAGGCATTAAAAGAAGAATCTGAATGAGTGGCAAAATAAACAATTGCATTCGACACAGGTTGTCCTCCCGCCGTCCCGCAGTGCCTGCACCGGCTGCATCAGTGATAGCGATGCTACTTTATGGGCCTGGTCTGTGTGACTGTAGTATCCTGTGTGACTGAGCTGATGAGTGATTAATTTAATTGAATGCAGATGGGTGGTGAGTGGGGAGAGAGGGGCAGTAGGAGGGAGCACTGAGCCCCGACAGGACGTACCTGCTGTTGCTGTAACCGACGGGCTTACCACGAGGTCCTACCAGATTCTTGTGTGAAGACCCGGCCTTCTGACTTCAGTATAAAGGCAGCGCTTGCCCAGTCTCTAACTTACCCTGATTTATGAGCTTCGTCTTTCCTGGCCAAATTCACAAAAACTCGGTGCCCAAACTGCCATTTCTCAGCTCTTGAAGAGACATCTTTGGACACCTTTTTACTAGCAGATGTCAGCAGTACTGGGAACTCTGACCCTTTTTCATAACTCCTTCATGTTCATCATTTATTCGCTGTTCTTATGTAACTTGTTTCGACAGTCATTTCAGGCAGAGGTTTGTTTGTATTTAATGCTTTTAAACCAAAAATGGAAGATTGTAATGTCCTCTATTTTTCAAGCAAACTCCAAATAAACCATCGTTAAACGGGCTCTCTGAAAGATTGAGTGGAGGTGTAATGGCACTTTTGGGTAAACTTGGCTTCTTGATGAGAGTATCTCAAAATCCTTTCTAAATTGTTTTATTGGAAGAGCTTCTCACAACTAACCGTGCACTCAGAGAAAAGTGGAGTCAGTTGCCAGTTTGGCTCATGGAAGCTTGTCACAGATTAACTTTCTTTTGTCTTGAAACGGCTTCCCTCCAAATACAGGGTGTGTTTGATTATAGAAAGTGAAGTATAATAGGCGTCTGTGAAAACAATTTAAGCTACTAGAAGTACTCATTGTGCTGTCTCTTGCAGGCTGCCCTGTGTTCAACCACGAGCTGTCCTTGTGGATAAAGCAGGAAGACGAATCCTCCTTCAGTGAGTCCCAGCCATGTGGACAGTATGCGTCCACAGGTAAGATGGAAAAGACATTTTTTTATTGATCATTTACGTTGCACAAAAACAACACACGTCTCTGAGCCACTTCACAGCCCTCTCCTCGCCTGGATGAATACACATGTCCTTTCAATACTCTGTGTATTTTCCCAGGCCCTAGGATTCACTCCGCTACCAGTCTTTTTCCAATTCTCCTGCACCTGGGGAAGTTAGTCTTCGTTTCTGTATTCTTGCCACAGGCCCCGTACTTTCTCAGATTTCCTCGGACAACCCCGGGCTTTGTAGACTGATTTTTCTGTTAGCATGCACCAGTCCATGTTGGTTGCCCATTGTTCTACCGTTGGAGTATTTCTGCCGCCCCATAGCTGCACAAATTCCCTTCTGGCCACCATGAAGGCTCATGTTGCACAACAACAGAGTGTTCTTGAGCAATGTCTGCTCTCCCCATATCCCATGGGTTGCCAGCGCCATGCCCATAGTTATTTCTTCCCCGATGATATCCGAGAGCCAGTCAACACCCGATTCCAGTAGTACCTAACCCTCTGACAGCCCCACGGTGTATGTAGTAGCGTTCCTCACTGTCCGCAGCCCGTCAGGCATTTGTCCGTGTCCGTCTTTCTCATGTGATGAACTTGGTTCTTGTGTAGTATGCCCTATGTACCAGTCAAGGGGGGGAGGGGCATGGCCAAGCCGTTGACCGTAATGGACGCGTAGAGTTGAAGCTCCGTCAGCATCCCTGTGAATCCGAGCCAATACAGGCTTAATCAATCAATCAATCAATCACGGCATTTATAGAGCGCGCTACTCACCCGGGAGGGTCTCAAGGCGCTGGGGGAGGGGGTAAGTTACTGCTCGAACAGCCAGGTCTTGAGCTGCTTCCTGAAGGAGAGATGGTCCTGGGTTCGCCGAAGGTGAGTGGGGAGGGAGTTCCAGGTCTTGGCTGCCAGGTAGGAGAAGGATCTTCCTCCGGCGGTGGCTCTGCGGATGCGTGGTACGGTGGCGAGGGCGTGGCTGGTTGATCGTAGCTGGCGGGTGGGCGTGTAGAAGGTCATGCGGTCGTTGAGGTACTTGGGGCCCAGGTCGTGGAGGGCCTTGTGTGCGTGGGTGAGGAGTCTGAACGTGATTCTCTTGCTGACGGGGAGCCAGTGCAGGTCTTTCAGGTGTCCGGTGATGTGGCTGTGTCGGGGGATGTCCAGGATGAGTCGTGCGGAGGCGTTCTGGATGCGCTGGAGTCTTTTTGAAGTTTGGCTGTGGTTCCGGCGTAGAGGGTGTTCCCATAGTCCAGTCGGCTGGTGACGAGTGCCTGGGTGACGGTCTTCCTGGTTTCAGTGGGGATCCATCTGAAGATCTTGCGGAGCATGCGCAGGGTGTTGAAGCACGAAGATGAGACGGCGTTGACTTGTCTGGTCATCGACAGGGAGGAGTCCAGGATGAAGCCCAGGTTGCGTGCGTGGTCCGTTGGCTTGGGCGCGGTGCCCAGGGCCGGGGGCCACCAAGAGTCGTCCCAGGCGGAGGGTGATGAGCCCAGGATGAGGACTTCCGTCTTGTCTGAGTTCAGTTTAAGGTGGCTGTTCCTCATCCAGTCGGCGACGTCTCTCATCCCGTCGTGTAGGTTGGCTCTGGCGGTGGTGGGGTCGTTGGTGAGGGAGAGGATCAGCTGGGTGTCGTCGGCATAGGAGATGATGTTGAGGTTGTGTTGGCGTGCGATGGCTGCGAGGGGGCTCATGTAGACGTTGAAGAGGGTTGGACTGAGTGAAGATCCTTGTGGAACGCCGCAGATGACTTCGGTGGCCTCGGATCTGAACGGGGGAGGCGGACTCTCTGGGTTCTTCCGGCGAGGAACGAGATGATCCATTCCAGTGCTTTCTCTCGGATTCCGATGTTGCTGAGGCGCTTCACTAGGGTGCGGTGGCAGACGGTGTCGAACGCCGCGGAGAGGTCCAAGAGGATGAGGGCTGCTGTTTCCCCGTTGTCGGTTAGGGTTCTGATGTCGTCGGTGGCTGCGATAAGGGCGGTCTCGGTGCTGTGGTTGGCCCGAAACCCGGACTGCGAGGGGTCGAGGATCCATTCGTCTCGAGGAAGGCGGCAAGCTGTCTGTTGACGGTCTTCTCGATGACTTTGGCCGGAAACGGAAGGAGCGAGATGGGACGGTAGTTCTTGAGGTCGGTGGGGTCCGCCGTTGGTTTCTTCAGGAGGGCGGTAAGCTCGGCGTCCTTCCAGCTCTCCGGGAAGGTGGCGTGTGGAAGGAGGAGTTGATGATGTCCCGGAGATGGGGTGCGATGGTGGCGTCGGCTTTGTTGAAGACGTGGTGTGGGCAGGGGTCGGTTGGTGATCCGGAGTGGATGGAGTTCATCGTGCGGGTGGTGTCTTCGGTGCTGATCGGGGTCCAGTTGCAGAGGGTGGTGGTGGCGGGCGTTGGTTCGGCGGTAGGGTGCGTGGTCTGTGCGTCGAAGCTGTTATGTATGTCGGTGATCTTGCGGTGGAAGAACGCGGCGAGTGAGTTGCAGAGGTCTTGCGAGGGGGTGATGTCGTTGTTTCCGGCGCTGGGGTTGGAGAACTCTTTGACGATGCTGAAAAGTTCCTTGCTGTCGTGGGCGTTGTTGTCCAGTTGTTCTTTGAGTGCCGACTTCTTGGTGGCACGGATCAGCTGGTGGTGTTTGCGGGTGGCGTGCTTGAGGGCGGTCCTGTTGTCTGTGGTCTGGTCGAGTCGCCAGGCTTTCTCGAGTGTGCGGCAGTTCTTCTTGGATTCCTTGAGTTCGTTGGTGAACCAAGGGGTTTTCTTGCTTCCGGGTCTGCTGGGAGGGTTTTTAGTGGTGCGAGGTCGTCGGCGCAGGCGGTCAGCCACTTGGCGAGGTTGCTGGCTGCTTCGTTTGGGTCCGTTGTGTTGGTGGGTGTGTTCTGGCTGAGGGAGGCGGTGAGCTGCTCGGCGGTGATCTTGCTCCAGCTCCGGCGGGGAGCCTGTTGCGGGTGGTGGTGGGTCGCAGTCTTTCTGAAGCTGAAGTGGACGCAGCTGTGGTCGGTCCAGTGGAGTCCGGTGGCGTGGCTGAAGGAGATGTGCTTGCTGGAAGAGAAGACGGGGTCAAGCGTGTGGCCGGCGTAGTGGGTGGGCGTGTTCACCAGTTGCTTGAGTCCGAGGTTGGCGAGGTTGTCCAGCAGGGCGGTGGTGTTTCTGTCGTTGTTGTTCTCCAGGTGGAAGTTGAGGTCCCCTAGGAGGATGTAGTCGGCGGAGGGCATGGCGTGCAGGCTGATGAAGTCTGCGATGTCTTCGCTGAATAGTGTGCGTGGTCCCGGGGGTCTGTAGATGAGGGTGCCTCGGAGGGTGGTCTTGGGGTCAGTGTGTATCTGGAAGTGTAGGTGTTCGGGCGGCGGTGAAGGTCTCGTCGGAGTTAGTCGAGATGCGGATGGTGTTCTTGTGTACGATGGCGATGCCTCCTCCCGTCTGGTTGACGCGGTCCTTCCGGGTGATCTTGTATCCGTCCGGGATGGCTATGGCGATGTCGGGCGCTGAGGAGGCGTTCATCCAGGTTTCGGTGAGGAAGGCGACGTCCGGTGCTGTTGCGTCGAGCAGGTCCCAGAGTTCCACGGCGTGCCTGTGGACGGAGCGGGTGTTCAACAGGATGCATTTCAGGTGGTTGCTGCTGGTGCTCGACTTGGCGGAGGTGGTGCACGTCCGGGGGCAGGTGAATCGGCAGGCTTGGCAGGTGAAGGGTCCGTGGGTGCGTCTCGGTGAGGCTCGGTAGCAGGCAGGGTTCCGGCCGGCATTGAGTGCGGTGAGGGTGGCGGCGTCGTAGGTCCATCGAGTAGTGTTGCATCGGTGGGATCCAGGGGTCCTGGCGCTGGGCGCGGGCCAGGCGCGGACGGGCGCAGACGGGCTTACCTTTGGCGCACCTTCGGCGCTCCGTCGGTGCTCCCGCTGCGCGCGGCCGCTGCGCGGTCGCTCAGGGGGCGTCATAAGTAAGGAGCCTGGAGGGAGGAGCAACTGGGTGGCGGGAGCGGGGCGGCGAATGGAATCACGGGGGGCGGGGCCGCAGGGAGGCAGTGGCGGGAAGTCCCAGGAGCAGCGGGCAGCGGGAAAGTCCCAGAAGCAGCGGGAAAGTCCCAGGAGCAGCGGGCAGCGGGAAAGTCCCAGGAGCAGCGGGCAGCGGGAAAGTCCCAGGAGCAGTGGGAAAGTCCCAGGAGCAGCGGGCAGCGGGAAAGTCCCAGGAGCAGCGGGAAAGTCCCAGGAGCAGCAGGCAGCGGGAAAGTCCCAGGAGCAGCGGGCAGCGAGCGAAGGAATCTCCAGGCAGGAGGCGGCAAGGCAGGCAGGAGCGGCAGCAGTGAGTGGGGCGACCAAGCCCTGTGGAGGGCTGAGCGGTCACACTCTGTGGTCCCCTACGGTCCCCTTAAGTAAGGAGCCTGGAGGGAGGAGCAGCTGGGTGGCGGGAGCGGGGCGGCGAATGGAATCACGGGGGCGGGGCCGCAGGGAGGCAGTGGCGGGAAGTCCCAGGAGCAGCGGGCAGCGGGAAAGTCCCAGGAGCAGCGGGAAAGTCCCAGGAGCAGCAGGCAGCGGGAAAGTCCCAGGAGCAGCGGGCAGCGAGCGAAGGAATCTCCAGGCAGGAGGCGGCAAGGCAGGCAGGAGCGGCAGCAGTGAGTGGGGCGACCAAGCCCTGTGGCTGCCATCCCTAAGTATTAACAAGCTGCCCATCAGATTGACACATGTTCCATGGTCCTGTCTGCTTTGAGGGAAGAGGAGCACTGGTATAGTGCTGCTAACACCCGGATGAGGAGTGGGGCCGCACTGCGGCCTAGTCTGGTGGCGTGGCGGAGGCCCGCGGTGCACGAGCTCAGAAGTGGCGAGAGGGGCTGTGCGGGGCTCATGGAGGACTGCCTGGGGGTCAATGGTGGATTCCTCCCCCACCCCCATCAGGATTCGCCAACCAACAGATCGAGGCATTGAGCTGGGAGGAGCGCCCCCCTTCCCCCCTGTTTACGACCCTCATCGTGGGGAGGGGCTGTGGCATGGCGGAGTGAGGTGAACCGTTGAGGCCTGCCTGTACGACTGCGGGGCCCGAGCAGCTGTGGAGCTGAACGGAGGGCTGCAACCGGCTGCTGGACCCGCCGGAGAGGTAAGGTCGGCCCGAGCTTTTTCCCAGAGGCCCCGTGGTGAGAAGGGCCGCTGGTGAGCCTGGGGATTCGGTTGCTTGACCACCCTGGGCCTACCCGCTGCCTGATCCCCTCTTGGCGCCTCCCCTATGCATGACCTGCCTGGCTCCGGACCATCCGGTCATTGATGTGAGGGCCGGGACACAGGAGGGGTAATGGACAGACTGCCCCAAGCTCTGCCCTCCTCTGCAACCCGATAATGCACACCTTGAGCTACATTGAGCCACTACTGCCCCACGCAGGAGAGACTGAGCAGGCCCATGTTTACCCAGACTCACTCTGGAATTAAGAGATCATCCACACCGGTGTGCCACTGTTGTCCGCCACCCCCTGTGCTGGACAGGGGAAACCGCGCTGACACCCCTGTCGCCCGTGCCTACCTGGGCCTGTACGGTGGGACTGGCCTGTTGATTGGGAGTGCTGCCGACCATATTGAGCCACAGGTCGTAGTACAGCTGAGGACGGACGGGCCTTGGTTCAGACTGGGCGCAGTGGGGCTGGGATAAAACATCACACAACCTGCTTGGGATGGCATGCCGAGATTGTAAACAGCGCTGAATGCCCTTTCATACATTAAAAAACCTGAGCACGGCACAGAACCAGTAAATGGCTGAGAGTGCTGCGCTGCGTACTAGAGAGGGGCCTCCGCCAACTAGCACTGATGCATTAATGGCGGAATTGTGGTCGGGCTTCAGGGCACTCGATGGCAGGTTCGACACGCTTGATAGTCGGCTAGGCATGATGGGAGAGTGCATCGATCGACACGAACATAGATTGGACACGACGGAGGGCAGAGTGTCAGACTTAGGAGACGACGCGGTTTAAGCGGCAAAAAAGCTGGACAGACTTGAGAAACTAATGAAAACGATAGCCATGAAAAATGAGGACTTGGAAGCACGGAGCAGGCACAATAACCTGCGCATCTTGGGTGTACCCGAGTCCACGAATACTGGGCGTATGGATCAATTTGTGAAACACCTACTGATAGATCTGTTTGGCAAGGAATCCTTCACGGCCACATTTGTAGTTGAACGTGCCCACCGCTCGCTTGGACCGTGCCCTAACCCTGGCTGCCCTCTTAGACCACTTATTGCACGGCTGTTGAATTTCAGGGAACGAGATATCATTTTGAGATTGGCAAGAGAAAAGGGCCCATCGAGCTGGCAAGGATCCGCAATATCCATATTTCCGTACTTTACTGTGCTGGTCCACTTGGCTCGACGCAAGTACATGGGAGAAAAGGCCACCCTTCGAAAAGGCATGATCTATCCAGTCTGCCTATGGGTGGACAACGGCAAACCACGCATCTTTTATAACCCTACAGATGTGCAAACCTTCTGCAGACAATATTCTGAGAAACAGCAGGGCTCCCTGGGAGATCTCCACCGGATGTCCATTCCAGTGCCAGCGAGGACCTCTTCCCATCTGGTTGACCTCTGAATTGTGAGCATGCATATATGTGTCACTTACTGCAGTCATTGGCAGTGCAGTTATACTGGTACCTTCTAAAATACGAGTGCTATGATTGAAATGCAGCTGTAGAAAAACTGCTCTAACTTTCCTCCAACAGGATGCAGGGGTATGACGTAGCGTTTCCACCCCCCCTGTGATGTTCACACATTTATCACTTTGCAGCCATCTATGGCTAGAAGGGGGTTTTGAATCTTGTTTTGTTCTCTCGGTGCTCTGCGATATCGCTTTTTCTACACATTGCAGCAGCTGATGGTTATATTGTATGGGATATCAGGCTGACGTTAAACCTTATGCAGACGTCACACTCATGACCTGGAATGTTAGGGGGCTGAACAACTCGCGTAAATTTAAGCAGGTATTGCAATACGTACGACGACACAAGATTGATGTTGTGTTTTTGCAAGAAACTCACCTAGCACCTAATCGCTCGCCTACTTTTGCGTCTGCCTGGAGATCCCATTGCTTCTTTTATAATTGTAGCCTTTACTCTCGAGGTGTTTCCATACTATTACGCAAGACCTTACCCGTCAAGCTAACGTCAACCCTAACTGATGTGGGGGCAAGATATCTGCTAGTGGCAGGCCACTTACTGGGGGAGCGTGTTCTATTGGTTAATGTTTATGCCCCAAATGTCAATAATCCCGAATTGTATTCACACTTGCAATCGCAGATAGACTTAATTGACACGGACCACATTTTTCTGGGGGGTGACCTTAATATTCTGCTGAACCGGAACTTAAACAGCACTTTCACAGCCCCAGTCAATAAACCCCGATCTTGCAATGGCCTGCCTGCATTGCGCGACACATAAGCGCTGAAGGATGCATGGTGTCAGCAACAGCCCCAGGCACCAGCCTATACACATCACTCGATACAGCACGACACATGGACGCTTCTAGACTATTGGCTCCTGTCGAACACTCTCACACCCTGGCTCCTAGATATCGCACACCTCCCTCGCACATTATCAGATCACTCGCCGGTGGTTTTGAACATTCTTATCCCTGGAGTGGGATGGGTTGAGCTACAGTGGCGGTTTCCCAATATGGCACTTCACGACGCAGTGTTTCATGCGGAAATCTGTACAGCGATAAAGAATACTTTGATCTAAACAAGGGATCAGGCTCATCGCAGGCTACCCTTTGGAAGGCCTTTAAAGTGTACATAAGGGGAGTCTGCATCTCCAAACATACGGGGATACTGAGGGATCTCTGGTATACATAGTCCCGTTTGGAGGAAGATCTGTTGGCATTAGATCGAGAGCAGACCACAAGTTGTACCCCAGACTATCTGCAAAAACGAACGGCCCTACTGTCCGGCTATCAGGATTCGGCAGAGAGGGAGGCGCACTTCTTGGGGAAATACGCTAAGGCACGCAGATACAGAGCGGGAGAAAGGCCAGGGCGCACACTAGCCCGGCTGTTGCAGCCACTGTGGGGTCAATCATATATATCGGGCCTTCAGAGACCTGATGGCACATATATAGCGGACCCGCTAGACAACCAAAGTGAGATACTGCACTACTACACCGACCTATGCACTTTGAGGGAGTGTTGATGGTGTGGCTTGAGTGAACCCCTCACTTCCGAGGAAATAATACAAGTTCTAGATCCAATTGATGGCATTAAGGCGCCGGGCCTTGATGGATTTTCCGGTGCCTTTTATAAAGTGTACAAACACTTACTTGCACCATATCTCCTAGAGGTTTATGCAGAGGCACTGAAGGTGGGAAGAGCGGTCATAATACCACTTTTAAAGCCTGGGAAAGATCCTCTGCCATGTGGATCTTACAGGCCACTATCGTTCTTAAATTTTGATAATAAAATATTAGCCAAGGTGATAGAGACCCGCCTGGCACTGCTAATGGGACAGATGTCACCTGCTCTATCGGGCTTTGTACCACACAGGTCTACTGCATTAAATTTACATACAGTTTTTGCTGTACTCCATAGGATATCCCCTACAGTTCCGGCGGTGGCGGCTTTGTTAGAGGCCGAAAAGGCTTTTGACTCCTTGGAGTGGCGCTTCCTACATGCCATTTTGCAGAAGCTAGGACTCACTTTGGGATTCACATCCCTCATTTTTTGTTATATACACAACCAACAGCACACATTAGGCTCAACGGCACGTTGACTAAGCCATTCTCCGTCTCACGAGGAACCAGGCAGGGATGTCCCTTATCGCACCTCCTCTTTATAATAGCAGTGGATCCCTTGGTACAGTACTTGCAGAAAAATCATGTCCATCGGGGACTACAGTTTAAAACCGGCCCTTTACTGTTAACAGTGTACGCTGAGGATATTATACTCTACGTGAGGCATCCGGCTGATAATCTTGCGCCTGTTCTGCATGAAGTGACACGCTTTGGTGCCCTCTCATGGCTCTTCATTAATTGGATAAAATCTGCGATTTTCCCATTAACAGAAGTAAGAGACCGAACGTGTGCCGAGTTTCCACTGACATGGTGTGGGGAAGAGACGTGATATCTGGGGATATACTTGCACAGGGACAAAGAACAGGTACTGCAGCCTAATTATGGGCCAGTGGTGGATAAGCTGAGTGCCAGGATTGACAGGTGGCTCCAACTCCTGCGTCAATGACAAGCCCTATAGCCATCATTAAAATGACAGGTGTGCCCCAACTTCTATATCTATTTAGCAATGTTCCCATTCCCTAGACGAATGCATTTTTTGGCCAAATCTGTGCACTCTTGACATGACTCATAAGGGGTGGCAAACAACCCCGAATTTGCTGGAGTACCCTGGTTCTCGCGTATGAGCGGGGGTTTCGGAGTCCCTAATATCCATCTCTACTACTTGGCCGCACAGTGCAGCTTTGCTCGATATTGGTCAACCCAGATGCACGCATCCCCTATGCTAGGCCTGAGATAGATCTAACTGCCCCAATGCTGCGAAGAGCACTGCTGCCAGCTGGGCTTCCGCGTGACAAAAATGATAAACTGTGTCCACCACCAGTGGGGCGTGGAAGAGACTGTTAAGAATGACGGGTGGCACAGGTTCTATATTCGCCAGCACTCCCTTTAGCGGCTAACGCATGGTTACCAATCACGCAAGAACCACTAGTGCAACACACCCTACGACGGTATGCATTACACCCGTTCGAGGACCTTCTTCCCAATGGCCATGTATCCTCTCACACGGAGGACACTCGCTTTCAAAATGCCCCTCACATTGACCATTTTGTCTTAAACCGTCTCCAGGCTGCACTAAGAGACAGGATGCTGTCGTATCCGATAGAACCAGATAATTTTCCCCCGCTCACACTGCTCATCACGGATGCAGATGGGGACCACCTCGTTTTGAAGCTGTATCACGCATGCTTGGCGCTCATACCCGCGCCGGACGCTAAGTTGAGAGCTGCATGGGAGGCAGAATTGGGACACCTACTCCCAGATAAAATTTGGCAAGATTGCTGTATTCAAACATGCTTAGTCTCCTCCAACCACCGCCACAACCTAATACACAATAAATTCTTACGGAGAATCTATGCGACACCAGCAGCGATGGCTCGTGTAGACCCCTCCGCTTTGCGCACTATGCTAAGTGTCAAACCCCTGCAGCAGGCTTTGCACATATGACCTGAACCTGTAGTAGGATAGCCACATATTGGAGGGGCATTTTTGTAGAACTTGCACATATGATACAACTGCAAATTGAACCATCTCCCCTTTTGGCATTGCTGGGACTTGTTACCAACATGCCTAAAACATCACGCCGGTGTGTCGCAATAGCATTACTCCTTGACAAAAGGGAACTTGCCTTACACTGGGGAAGCAAGCACACACCCACAGTAGAGAAATGGATTAAAAGCTTGAAGTATTGTGATACAAAAACAAACTCTATGCTGCACTGTAGCCTCCCACGTCTAGGGCTCGTGATCTCTGCAACCTCTGAGAGACTACCTGCGTACACTGGACTCTTCAGAAGAATCCCAGTGAACGCATATGACACTAGTTCCCTATTAGGAGAGATATTGGTACTAAGGAAATAATGGATGTTGAAATAGGCTGAACCGGGTTATAAAACGAGATAGAGCTGCATTAAACTGTATCGAGTAGTTTACGCTGCCTCCTAACATGAATGTTGTATTTCCAGTATGAACGATATGAAAGACATCTGCGAAATGCTTCTGACCATGAACCCATTTAGATGACATGTATGTACGGCACTGTGAGAAGTTAAGCAAAAATAAAGTTTAAAAACTGTACCGGTCAGAACCCTGCTCTGATTGCTAATTCCCTCAGCCCAATCCTCATCCTCTAGTGTGCCTAGTTCTCTTTCCCACCAGTCTTTCAGTGATGCGAGCGAGGAGCGGCTGTGGTTCAGCAGGGTTTTGTAAATCTGGGACACCGCGTGCCTACGTAGCGGGCTGCTAGTATTCGATATTCCAGGGGGTGTCCACCACCTCATGAAGCTCCTCCATATACCCCGCTAGAACATGCTTCAGTTGTAGGTATCTGTTGCGCTGGGTGTTCGCCGGCTCATATTGGTTCTAAAGTTTGTCAGATTTGAGGAGCCCTTCATCACCCCACGCATCCCCAGCTTGGAGATCCCTATCGGATCCCGTTGATTCTGTCCCTCTAGTTGCTGCAGGTCTACAACAATCCCTGATTCCCAGAGAGGCGTCTTCAATATTAGCCCCCCACCCATCCCAGCCTCTTGGTAGCCTTCTTCCGGATTCTAATCGCTACTTGCGTTGGGGTGACCGCTGGGGGGAGGGCGTCCACCACTCTATAAATGCCTTTGGTTGACCACCTGGCCTACGGCGCCAGTTCTTGTTGGGACTCAAATGCCCACCCATTAACCGCCGCCAGCTGAGTCACCCAGCAGTACAGTTTTATGCCCTGAAGGATGATTCCTCCCTTGCGGGCCCCTAGTAAGCGTTGATAGGGCAAAGCGTGGCATCCCTCCATCCCAACTTCCCTCCATCCCAAAGAAGTGGTCTAGTTGTTGCATCCACCTCTTGGGAGAACGTCTCCGGCACCTCATATAGCGTGTTCTGGAACATATACAGGAGTTTAGGTAGGGTGATCATTTCGTATGGCGCAACTCTGCCCATCAGTGAAAGTGGATGTTTCCGCCAGTGTCCCACATCCGCTTTATATTCCTGAAGGACCTCCCAAGTTCTGATTGTAGTAGCCCTCCTGATCCAGCGTTACATAGATGCCCAGGTATCTGAACCCCTCCAGCGACCGGTGTAGCCGACACTCCCAGCTCGGCGGGAACGCCACCGACTTGGTCTAGTTTATGTGCACCCCTGAGTACTCCCCAAATATATTCAACATGTCTAAAATACTGGGTATGGACTGAACTGGGCCCGCTAGGTAGAACAGGATATCGTCCGTGTAGAGTGATTACATCTTTCCACCCTAGGCCCAACCAATACCTGTAATTTGGGCGTCTACCCTCACACAGTTGGCCAGGGGCTCTACCGCCAATGAGAACAGCAGCAGCGAGAGGTGGCACCCCTACCTAGTTTGTCTGCCAAGGCAAACTCCCGGGACATTGTTCCATTAGTCCAAACTCGTGCCCCGGTTTATTGTATAGGAGCTGGACCCAGGCCAGGAATTCTGGCCCAAACCCCATCTTCCTCAACACTCTTAGCAGGTATTCCCATTGTATCGAGTCAAAAGCCTTCTTGGCATCAAATGCAAAGAAGACCGCCAGCTCCCTCAGGGCCCCCTCTTTGCCAGATGCCTAAACAGCTGTCAGTTTGTGTCCTGTGGACCTGTCGGGCATAAATACTAACTGGTCCGGGTGTATTAGTTTATGGATGACCCGGAACAATCGGCTTACCAACACCTTGTCCAAAATTTTTACTTCCAAGTTCGGCAGGGTGATAGGCCTACACGAAGCACACTGGTCCACAGGTTTGCCCTCCTTGTGGATCAGCACTATTATTGCGGTACGGAGGTCCCGCTCCTTCCTCACCTCGTAGAATGTTTCCCTGAGTGGACCGGTCAACCTACTCCCTAGCCATTTGTAAATCTCTGAAGGAAACCTGTTTGGGCCCAGGCACCGGAGATAGACGTCCGATTACGCACTTGTGTGGAGTCACTAGGATTAGTTGATATGTGGCGGGAGGAAAATCCCACGAGTGGGCAATATTCCTATGTGGCAGGCTCAGCTGGATCCATGTCCTGCATTGACTACTTGTTCACACCGGGATCAGAGAGGGCGGTTTGGGGCCACACACTACTTTGCATAGGGTACCTCTGATCACTCCCCATGGCCATGCAACCGTTGGCCTCTAGCCGCCAGACCACGCAGAGATGGAGTCTTGACTCCTGGGATCTAACCGACTGGCACATCAGGGAGTCTCTGAAGACGGCAACCGACCCATTATTTCTTGGAAAAGGCCATTCAGTGCAATCCACTACCAAAGTGTGGGAAGCCTACAAGACTGTGGTTAGGGGGCACCTCATTGCCCACATTGCGGGGGGAAAGAAGTAACAGGACAGAAAAGTGACGGCACTCAATGAAAACATGTGTCAATAGGAGGCTGATGATATAAGCAGCCCTCACCCAGAGGTCTCGCACTCGATTGCCCTCGTAGGGAGGAATATAGACAGTTAGTAGAACAAGAGGCAAAGGCGCAATTTAGGGCTAAACAACATAGGCTCCATGAAGTGGGAACAAGGCGGGTAAATTGCTGGCCTGGATGGCATGCAGGGAGGAGGGCAGACGATGATACTCCAGAGAAGGAGGTGGGAGAGAAGGAATGCACATCAGAGGACACAGCTGAGGCCTTTGGAACACACCTCAAGAGTATTTATGAGTCCAGGGCGCAGGGCTCAAGTGGGGACAGTGCCAACAGTTAGCTGCGGGCATCCCGACCCCTGGCCTTGAGGCAGAAGACAGAGAGATGCTAGATGGAAGCATAGAAGACAGGGAGCTTAGGGAGGCGATGGGTCAGCTTAACAGCGGGAAGGTCATGGCGGAGGGATGCTCCTGGTTCTTCGGTACCCATGAGGAGGCTTGGGAGTGGCTAGAAGGCCGGCGGTCGAAAGAGAGCGAGCGACAGGGTGCACATCACATCACGTACATCACCAAGGTGGCCAGAGTTTGAGGGGCAACGAGCGGAGAAGGGGGGAACAGGGACTTCGAGACCAGGGACAAAAAGGTCGACACCAAGGAGCGACAAGCAGAGGAGGGGTGGATGTTGAGACCAGGGACACCTAATAGCCAAAAAAGGATCGAAGCCCTCCTTGATGGGATATTGGATTGTGTCTCAGAAGGGAAAATGTCGGAGAGACACTGGCTGTGCCGACAGCGGCACGGACTGCGCGAAGGCATACAACACCTGCCATCTCTCAGACGCTCCTTTCACCAGGCAAAGGAAGGAGACCTGGAACCTAGAAATAATGTTTGGTAAGGGGAATAGGGGGTGACAGACACCTAGAACGTTGGGGAAGTGGGAAGTTTTAAACCTGCAGTTTTTGGCTGTAGGGAGGGGGAGTTTTCATTGAGACACGAGGACACAGACACGTTGGAGAGACACTTATACACGCACGGACTAGGGAGAACCACAGACTTGTCCACACCAGGAGCTACCCATAGCTGCCCAGTGACAGGGTGAAGGACACAGGGCTGGACTCTCCATACTTTCACAGAATGCCATTGGATTGGGAAATAAGTTGAGAAAGGAGGTTGTCTCTAACTTACTCTATAGGCATAACCTCGGCATAGTCATGCTACAGGAGACGCACCTAGTGGGGAACCATTGTGGATTTCTGGGGAAGGACGATACACATTGCTACACACTCGGGTTTCCCTACAGGATCGCCAGGGTCTGTGGGTCTCCCTAGTCCTTGCGTGTATAGATGTCTCTCCAACGTGTCTGTGTCCCGTGTCCGAATGCAAACTCCCCCTCCCTACAACCTCAAACTGCAGGTTTATGACCTTCAGCCGTGCCTGGAAGGTCATCGTGTACTGCAGGTTCTGGCTCCAAATCCTCCCCCCCCCCCCCATCCTATTGAAGGATCTACGCCGCACCGGTCTTCTTGGGTGTAGTCTGGGAAGATCCTGATTCTGTGATTTTGGATGCGTAGGGGACCCTGAATGAGAGCCACTCTTGAGGATTGGGTCCCGGTCTCTGAAGTGCATGATTCGAGCCAGGAGAGGTCTCAGTCTGGCCCCGGCTCCCAGTTCTTGCAGTATCACACGGACCTGGAGGATAAGTCCTCGGGTTTCAAACAGCGACGCACCAGGCCTTCTGCAAAGCGCTCTACCTCCATGCCCTCTGTACATGCGGGGGATTTGTGGTTTTGTCGCACACCATCTTGCTGTTAAGCGCGAGGGGGAATTCTCACGGGCCCTCCTGATGTGCTCTTGCTAGGTCTGCAGCGAGCTCCTAATTTTGGTCGGACACGCACAGTCACTGTGTCTGGCCCTTGCGTGCCCTGGTGCTTCCTTTTCATACTCCGCGGGCCGGCGTCCACAATCTTTCCTCTGTGTGCCGCAGGCTCCAAAGGACGGTTCCGGCTGGGACGGCCTCTCCTCCCCCCCTCCCCCTCCAACCCCCTGCCCCCTAACAGAGTATGACTTGATAAAGAAAAGATAGGCACGCCCTATTCAATCACCAGGCATTGTCTGCAGCTCCTTGTCTGGGCTTCATCGTCCTCTCTAACTCCTGCTCAAGAAGTGCAAGACCGAAAATACCCAAAAGCTCGCCAGATTCTTCAAGAATAACAGGCCTTTTGGTCTGAGTGTCATCAGCTTATATACCAGAGCCCCAAAATGGTTGCTGATACTTGTGAAAACTTGCATGACAGCCTTTGAGTTTCTCACTGTGCCCCATGTAATCCACTGCAAAAACAACAGTTGATGGACAGAATGCAGAACAATGTCATACATTCACCCCAGTACAGAGTTCTGGGCCTAAATCCATCGTTTTTTTGCTCCCCATGCCATTCCAGTTTGAACCCAGCCATATGCAAATCAGTCTTGACCCTGCGCCCAATGGGAACAGTCCAGCCCGAACTGCCAGGCCAGGTCCTCCCTGGACTGGAAACAAGCATCCTAGGACCGGTTTCGGGCTTTCAGCCCTCATCAGCCAGGATAGCTTGACTCCAGTGGCATGGAGAGCACGGGACTCACGTCTGAGCATACCCGTCCCACTTGGGGTGACAAATGCAAAAACAACAATTGATGGACAGAATGCAGAACGATGTCATACATTCACCCCAGTACAGAGATCTGGGCCTAAATCCATCGTTTTTTTTGCTCACCATGCCATTCCAGTTTGGACCCAGCCATATGCAAATCAGTCTTTACCCTGCGCCCAATGGCAACAGTCCAGCCCGAACTGCCAGGCCAGTTCCTCCCTGGACTGGAAACAAGCATCCATGTAATCCACTGGATCTTACACCTTAAACCCTAAGTAGAAAATGCCTGCAGATGGCCAAATCTCATGGCTTGTCATTGGCATCATCAGCTAGCACTAAAGTGAATGTGACCACATATGTTTCCTCTGATGCCTCTGAAAGCCTCTGAGTACCCCGTGTAGTGTGTTTGTACATTGACTGCAAGATGGGCACAAGGTGCCATGACAGCCATATAATGTTGCAATCTATTCAAAGCCTTTTGGTTCGGTTTCAGTTGAGCGCCTCGCGACTCATGATCATGTTGTATAAACCCACAGTGCACAGACTCCTCGGATCATTTGTTTCCAGTATATGGTTTGGGGATGTTTGGGAGTACTCCGGCAAATATTAGCACTTTGGAGTGACAAACGTTTGTGCTACCAGGACAGTGCATTGAACTGGTTTTAAAACCTTCATAGTCACAGTTCTGTATCACTTTACCATGATCTTCGAATCCATGTCGTAGGAGGCTGGCATAAGGGGGCTTTGGGGAGGGATACTCTCGTTGCTACAAGGCCTGTGTGAGAAGTTGGCCTGGTATATGCTGTCCACTAATTATAGTGGGCACCTTGCACCAGTCCAAACAACCCCTTATTGGAGATAGGTTAAAGACAACCTTATTGAAAGCTATCCTAGTGGTAGCTATGGAGAGCAGCCTTCAGGCTAAGTCTTGAAGGAATGTAAAGCAGCTTGTTTTACCAGTCTATAATCTCTTGAGTGATCAAATGAAAGAGCACCACACCAGGTATATATTCAAAATATATGTATTTATTGCTAAACACACCCCTCTAGTCTCTTTATGAGGCTAGAGTTCGAAATACATAAGTTAGAAGTTATTTAAACACAGTAATAGCACAAATACACGTTTGGGCCCTAGGGGCGTACCAAACCATATACCAATAAAGTGGTATAAGAACCACGACTGAACTAGACACTAGGCCTAGAGCCTCTAGAAGTGCTTGGACCACAAGGAACCACCCAAGGTAGTGACACAGGGGACCCACGGGAGACGCGTGCAGTGTAAATACACAACCGCGATACGCCGTTGACTTCTATGGAGAAAGTCGTGATCGGGAAATTAGAGAAAAGGGACACTTAAAAGAGGACTTGGACCAAAACTTTGAGATCTAGGACTTTGAAGAGTCTCTACCCACGGGAGCACCGGAGTACTCGTGTTACCTCACCCAGGGAAGCCGGGTGCATAGGTGCCTTTCGGGGTCGGGTTTCGTCGTCGATTTGAATGGCGATCTGCTGCAAAGTGCTGCTGGTGACCAAGTGGAAAGTGTCCGGGTGGATCCAAGAGTGGATCGGAGTTCTGAAGAACCTGAAAGCAGAGGGGACAGAGTCTGGGTCACTAGCCAGTGACCAGGAAGGCGATGGACAGATGCCCACCGATGTCGAGTGCTTCAGGTGCGTTGACGGTCGTCTTGACTCTTCAGCCACGAGGTCCAGGAGGCGTTGTCGGCGACCAGGAGCAGGATTCGGGCTGGTACACGATGTCTGTCGAGTGCTGAGGTGTCGGCGACCGGATTGGACCCAACAAGCCTTGGCAACGGCAAGTCTCGGTTCAGAGGATGATCATCGATGGTGCAGACCAGCAAGGTCTGTGGAACTCACCCAGCGAGGGTAAGTGAGGGCAGGCCTGGAGCAACCAGGATGCCAAGTTAGAAAAAGATTGGCCTTCATTAAGGGCTACTAGCCAACGGGCTAGCGACCGCGAAGGAGCCTCGTGACGCCGCACGTGGATCTGGCTTACAGGACACTCGTGGAGTGGGGGCCAGTGATCTTCGGTGCAGGTGGTGCTGGAGGCTAGGGCTACTCGGAGCCCAAAGCACGACTTCTTGGGAGACCCAGAAGAGGATGCACTTGCAAATGTGCTCGGTGTCCAGGGGTCAGGGTCTCAAGTCACCCACGATAGCCACGGGCCTCAGCTTTGCTGGGGACTCAGGGTAGCCTCGGGGAAGTCTGAGAATCCACCTCTGGTGATGCGATGACTTCGGCGTCCGACGGAGCTTCAGAAATGCGAACCGGACAGATGCTTCTTTGGTGCCTGCCAAGCAGGGAGTCACTCCTTGACCCCAAGGGAGATTCTTCTGTCCTCTAATCGTGAGTAGAGCGTCGAAGGTCCAGGATTCAGTTTCAGAGTTTCGTCCAGGGATAATCTAAATCCTAAGGACTGGGTTCCTATCTTTATACTAAAGATAGGGGTTGGACTACTCTGTGGCCCCACCTATGGGTGGGTCAGGGCAGAGGGGTGGCTACACCCTTTCCCTTTGTCCAGTTCGCGCCAAAGCAGGGGCTGCAAGCCCCTGATCCGGTTTGAACTGGGGTATGCACAGGGACACCAAATGTGCCCCCAGTGCAGGACTTCAAAGCACCCGAAAGTGCTCCCGCCCAGCCCCAATACACATTATCCTGTCTGGGGAGGTGGTCACACCTCCCTGGGACAGGAAACCTATTGTCCAGGCCTCCCCTGCCGGAGTTTCGTCCAGCAGCAGGAGGCCAGACTCGTGTCTGTGGCAGCAGCATCCATTTTGTGATGCCAGGGCTCTGGAAAGAAGTTACCGGACTAGTCAGAGTTAACATGTCTTTCCCTCTAGAAGGGTGGAATGCTACCCCCGCCGCCAGGATTGGCGGGGGGTAGTATTCCAAGATGTTTGACACCAAACACGACATGTTTAGGTGCAGCCATTCCAAAGTTAGCATTTTACCGCGAGGATATAATGCGCTTAAGAGTATATGGTCAGGCTGCACTACAAACAGCATCAGAGATGGTCTCCGAACGCTGCAGAGGGGCCCTGCTCATGCAGGGGCACCCTCTCACATAGGAACCATGCACTCTGCCTTTAGGATTGATAAGGCCTACCTTAGGAGTGACTTATAGGTTTATATGTGGGTATGTATTTAGTGATATAGGTAACCTATATCACAGTAAGGGGTGCATGCACCACCTTACCCAGGCTGCAGTAGCAGACCTGTGGTGTCAGTTTGGATGGCCTTCCAGGGGTGGCATAATACATGCTGCAGCCCCTGGCAGGCCTCTGAGGTACCTATGCCCTTGGTACATAGTATACCATATACTAGGGACTTATAAGGGCACTCCAGATCCCAATCAGTGATGTGCCTAAGGCACATGGAAACCATTTTAGAGAGGAAGCAGCTAGGCTGGGGTTCTGATTAGCAGGGCCCCAGCCAGACTAATGTCGAAAAACAGTGAAGCATCAGCAAAAAGTGGGGGTACCCATGTGAAGCAGATCCTACTCTCCTACAGCCTGCTGTAGGTGGTAAATAACCTGCATCAGTGGGATTCCTCAACCATCACAGACGGATATTGCATTGAGTTTGATCAGTTGCTTCGCCCTTTTCTGCAGCATGTATCAGGCCTGACAAGGCTCGTCTGCCTGCCTCGTGAAAGAGGTGCTGTTATTTGCTGAAGGAGCCATTCAGAACGCGCTAATGGAGTGTACTCTTGTCTACTTTTTCATCCCCAAGAAGGATGGCACACCATGTCCTGTTCTTGCTCTTTTGCTCTTGAAGCTATGTATCCACATAGTCTATTTCAAGATGACTTCTCTGTAGGTCCTTCCCCTCAAACAGGAGAGTTCATAAAAACCCTAGACTTGAAGCCCTTATAAAGTTTGCCAGTATTTGAAGATTGTGGGCAGTTCAGAATTGTCCCATTTTTAGGTCTCATCTGCGACTGCTTGCACTGTGCGCACTGCATGCACTCGCGCTGTGCATGCACTCGCGCTCTCTGCATGCACTCGCGCTCTCTGCATGCACTCGCGCTCTCTGCATGCACTCGCGCTCTCTGCATGCACTCGCGCTCTCTGCATGCACTCGCGCTCTCTGCATGCACTCGCGCGCACTGCATGCACTCGCGCGCACTGCATGCACTCGCGCGCACTGCATGCACTCGCGCGCACTGCATGCACTCGCGCTCTCTGCATGCACTCGCGCTCTCTGCATGCACTGTGCGCACTGCATGCACTGTGCGCACTGCATGCACTCGCGCTCTGCATGCACTGTGCGCACTGCATGTACTCGCGCCTGTGAGAGATCTTGTATACAACAAGGGGCTTGTAGCCCAGACCATTGCTGAGCATTTGTTGGCTTCACTGGCACTCCTGTCTGCTGCCTTCTAATTGGCCAGCGCATGCCGACTTCACTTCCTCTTCTTTCTGCTAGAGCATAAACCAAGTGCTGATTGCTTCAGCTTGGTTGCTGTCCTTCCGCTGATCGGGCTGTGATTGAGGTACTGCTTTTATTTTTTCTTCTTCCCTATCATGCAGCAGTGGGCACAGACTGGTCCTAGGGTCGCAGCTGCTGAGAGTGATCCGCAATTTGGCAGATCCCCTTAGCAGTAACCTTGGGGAAACCCAAGCGCTTGATCAAGACAATGGTTGTCCAAAAATGCTTGCAAATGTTGGGAATATCCAAAATTTAACAGTTTGACACAAGAAAAACAAAAAAGCCATCCATCTCTTTTCCTGTCGGTATCCACAGCCTTTCTCCCTGGGTAATGCTGTCTGGATAGGTTGGTCGGGGACGTCTGCTTACACTTTTTTCACTCTGCCCCTTTTTACCTATGATAGGCAGGCTGTGTCAGGCTCCCACCTGGGCTTGATGTGCACTGTTGGTCAGCTGAAGCATTCAGCAAGTTACCACCTCATTGCCGACAGTAAAGCAAGGTTCTCCAACCCTGTCTATAGCCAATGACCTCAGTGCGTTGATGCTGTTCAGGTAGTTACAGTTGAGCAGAAAGGAATGTATGGACCTTTTGAGGAAAACCAGCCATCCTACCATGAGAGGCTCCTTGGAAAAGCATCTTCCATAGTACTCTCAAGGTTGGCACTCTTTATGCACCTGTTGGAGGACCGTCCGTGCTCTTCATGCACCTGTTGGAGGACCGTCCGTGCTCTTCATGCACCTGTTGGAGGACCGTCAGTGCTCTTTATGCACCTGTTGAAGGACCGTCAGTGCTCTTCATGCACCTGTTGAAGGACCGTCCGTGCTCTTCATGCACCTGTTGAAGGACCGTCCGTGCTCTTCATGCACCTGTTGAAGGACCGTCCGTGCTCTTCATGCACCTGTTGAAGGACCGTCCGTGCTCTTCATGCACCTGTTGAAGGACCGTCCGTGCTCTTCATGCACCTGTTGGAGGACCGTCAGTGCTCTTCATGCACCTGTTGAAGGACCGTCAGTGCTCTTCATGCACCTGGTGGAGGACCGTCCGTGCTCTTCATGCACCTGTTGAAGGACCGTCGGTGCTCTTCATGCACCTGGTGGAGGACCGTCGGTGCTCTTCATGCACCTGTTGGAGGACCGTCCGTGCTCTTCATGCACCTGTTGGAGGACCGTCCGTGCTCTTCATGCACCTGTTGAAGGACCGTCCGTGCTCTTCATGCACCTGTTGAAGGACCGTCTGTGCTCTTCATGCACCTGTTGAAGGACCGTCGGTGCTCTTCATGCACCTGTTGGACCGTCCGTGCTCTTCATGCACCTGTTGGAGGACCGTCCGTGCTCTTCATGCACCTGTTGAAGGACCGTCGGTGCTTTTCATGCACCTGTTGGAGGACCGTCAGTGCTCTTTATGCACCTGTTGGAGGACCGTCCGTGCTCTTCATGCACCTGTTGAAGGACCGTCGGTGCTTTTCATGCACCTGTTGGAGGACCGTCAGTGCTCTTCATGCACCTGTTGGAGGACCGTCAGTGCTCTTCATGCACCTGTTGGAGGACCGTCAGTGCTCTTCATGCACCTGTTGGAGGACCGTCAGTGCTCTTCATGCACCTGTTGAAGGACCGTCAGTGCTCTTCATGCACCTGTTGAAGGACCGTCAGTGCTCTTCATGCACCTGTTGAAGGACCGTCAGTGCTCTTCATGCACCTGTTGGAGGACCGTCCGTGCTCTTCATGCACCTGTTGGAGGACCATCCGTGCTCTTCATGCACCTGTTGGAGGACCGTCAGTGCTCTTCATGCACCTGTTAGAGGACCGTCCGTGCTCTTTATGCACCTGTTGAAGAACCGTCAGTGCTCTTCATGCACCTGTTGAAGGACCGTCAGTGCTCTTCATGCACCTGTTAGAGGACCGTCCGTGCTCTTTATGCACCTGTTGATGAACCGTCAGTGCTCTTCATGCACCTGTTGAAGGACCGTCAACCGTCAGTGCTCTTCATGCACCTGTTGGAGGACCGTCAGTGCTCTTCATGCACCTGTTGGAGGACCGTCAGAGCTCTTCATGCACCTGTTGAAGGACCATCGGTGCTCTTCATGCACCTGTTGAAGGACCGTCAGTGTTCTTCATGCACCTGTTGAGGGACCGTCCGTGCTCTTCATGCACCTGTTGAAGGACCGTACGTGCTCTTCATGCACCTGTTGAAGGACCGTACGTGCTCTTCATGCACCTGTTGAAGGACCGTCAGTGCTCTTCATGCACCTGTTGAAGGACCGTCCGTGCTCTTCATGCACCTGTTGAAGGACCGTCCGTGCTCTTCACCGTCCGTGCTCTTCATGCACCTGTTGAAGGACCGTCCGTGCTCTTCATGCACCTGTTGAAGGACCGTCCGTGCTCTTCATGCACCTGTTGAAGGACCGTCCGTGCTCTTCATGCACCTGTTGAAGGACCGTCCGTGCTCTTCATGCACCTGTTGAAGGACCGTCAGTGCTCTTCATGCACCTGGTGGAGGACCGTCCGTGCTCTTCATGCACCTGTTGAAGGACCGTCAGTGCTCTTCATGCACCTGTTGGAGGACCGTCAGTGCTCTTTATGCACCTGTTGAAGGACCGTCCGTGCTCTTCATGCACCTGTTGAAGGACCGTCCGTGCTCTTCATGAACCTGTTGAAGGACCGTCCGTGCTCTTCATGCACCTGTTGGAGGACCGTCAGTGCTCTTCATGCACCTGGTGGAGGACCGTCAGTGCTCTTCATGCACCTGGTGGAGGACCGTCGGTGCTCTTCATGCACCTGGTGAAGGACCGTCGGTGTTCTTCATGCACCTGTTGGAGGACCGTCCGTGCTCTTCATGCACCTGTTGGAGGACCGTCCGTGCTCTTCATGCACCTTTTGAAGGACCGTCCGTGCTCTTCATGCACCTGTTGAAGGACCGTCGGTGCTCTTCATGCACCTGTTGGACCGTCCGTGCTCTTCATGCACCTGTTGGAGGACCGTCAGTGCCCTTCATGCACCTGTTGGAGGACCGTCAGTGCTCTTCATGCACCTGTTGGAGGACCGTCAGTGCTCTTCATGCACCTGTTGGAGGACCGTCAGTGCTCTTCATGCACCTGTTGAAGGACCGTCAGTGCTCTTCATGCACCTGTTGCAGGACCGTCAGTGCTCTTCATGCACCTGTTGGAGGACCGTCAGTGCTCTTCATGCACCTGTTGAAGGACCGTCAGTGCTCTTCATGCACCTGTTGAAGGACCGTCAGTGCTCTTCATGCACCTGTTGAAGAACCGTCCGTGCTCTTCATGCACCTGTTGGAGGACCGTCAGTGCTCTTCATGCACCTGTTGAAGGACCGTCCGTGCTCTTCATGCACCTGTTGAAGGACCGTCAGTGCTCTTCATGCACCTGTTGAAGGACCGTCCGTGCTCTTCATGCACCTGTTGAAGGACCGTCCGTGCTCTTCATGCACCTGTTGAAGGACCGTCAGTGCTCTTCATGCACCTGTTGAAGGACCGTCAGTGCTCTTCATGCACCTGTTGAGGGACCGTCCGTGCTCTTCATGCACCTGTTGGAGGACCGTCCGTGCTCTTCATGCACCTGTTGGAGGACCGTCAGTGCTCTTCATGCACCTGTTGCAGGACCGTCAGTGCTCTTCATGCACCTGTTGGAGGACCGTCAGTGCTCTTCATGCACCTGTTGAAGGACCGTCCGTGCTCTTCATGCACCTGTTGGAGGACCGTCCGTGCTCTTCATGCACCTGTCGGAGGACCGTCAGTGCTCTTCATGCACCTGTTGGAGGACCGTCAACCGTCAGTGCTCTTCATGCACCTGTTGGAGGACCGTCAGTGCTCTTCATGCACCTGTTGAAGGACCGTCAGTGCTCTTCATGCACCTGTTGAAGGACCGTCAGTGCTCTCATGCACCTGTTGGAGGACCATCGGTGCTCTTCATGCATCTGTTGGAGGACCGTCGGTGCTCTTCATGCACCTGTTGGAGGACCGTCAGTGCTCTTCATGCACCTGTTGGAGGACCGTCCGTGCTCTTCATGCACCTGTTGAAGGACCGTCCGTGCTCTTCATGCACCTGTTGAAGGACCGTCCGTGCTCTTCATGCACCTGTTGAAGGACCGTCAGTGCTCTTCATGCACCTGTTGGAGGACCATCGGTGCTCTTCATGCATCTGTTGGAGGACCGTCAGTGCTCTTCATGCACCTGTTGGAGGACCGTCAGTGCTCTTCATGCACCTGTTGGAGGACCGTCCGTGCTCTTCATGCACCTGTTGAAGGACCGTCAGTGCTCTTCATGCACCTGTTGAAGGACCGTCCGTGCTCTTCATGCACCTGTTGAAGGACCGTCCGTGCTCTTCATGCACCTGTTGAAGGACCGTCAACCGTCAGTGCTCTTCATGCACCTGTTGGAGGACCGTCAGTGCTCTTCATGCACCTGTTGAAGGACCGTCAGTGCTCTTCATGCACCTGTTGAAGGACCGTCAGTGCTCTCATGCACCTGTTGGAGGACCATCGGTGCTCTTCATGCACCTGTTGGAGGACCGTCAGTGCTCTTCATGCACCTGTTGGAGGACCGTCCGTGCTCTTCATGCACCTGTTGAAGGACCGTCCGTGCTCTTCATGCACCTGTTGAAGGACCGTCCGTGCTCTTCATGCACCTGTTGAAGGACCGTCAGTGCTCTTCATGCACCTGTTGAAGGACCGTCAACCGTCAGTGCTCTTCATGCACCTGTTGGAGGACCGTCAGTGCTCTTCATGCACCTGTTGAAGGACCGTCAGTGCTCTTCATGCACCTGTTGAAGGACCGTCAGTGCTCTCATGCACCTGTTGGAGGACCATCGGTGCTCTTCATGCATCTGTTGGAGGACCGTCAGTGCTCTTCATGCACCTGTTGGAGGACCGTCAGTGCTCTTCATGCACCTGTTGAAGGACCGTCCGTGCTCTTCCTGCACCTGTTGAAGGACCGTCCGTGCTCTTCATGCACCTGTTGAAGGACCGTCAGTGCTCTTCATGCACCTGTTGGAGGACCGTCAGTGCTCTTCATGCACCTGTTGAAGGACCGTCCGTGCTCTTCATGCACCTGTCGGAGGACCGTCAGTGCTCTTCATGCACCTGTTGAAGGACCGTCCGTGCTCTTCATGCACCTGTTGGACCGTCCGTGCTCTTCATGCACCTGTTGGACCGTCCGTGCTCTTCATGCACCTGTTGAAGGACCGTCAGTGCTCTTCATGCACCTGTTGGACCGTCCGTGCTCTTCATGCACCTGTTGAAGGACCGTCAGTGCTCTTCATGCACCTGTCGAAGGACCGTCAGTGCTCTTCATGCACCTGTCGGAGGACCGTCAGTGCTCTGCATCCATTGTGAGACTGTGAATCGTCCGTATTAAAAAGCTGTGCTTAAAGAAAGATTGTGCAGGGGTCTCCATGACAGCCGCTAAGGAGAGGTGCCCCCCTAAACACATAGCAAGAGCTGGAAGCCTCAAGAATAGGCTTATGTCATCATAGGTTGGAATTATCTAGCAGGCATGTTTATGGAAGGACCACGAGACGCAAAGAAGAGCAGTGCTAGTGTCCTTCAGTTGCATCTGATCCTGGATCTGTGCTTCTCATAGTGTCAAGTTTCAGGTGCCGAGTACAACCTCAGCCTCTTAGCAAAGCAAGGGCGTCCGGTTCAAGTCGGGGTTCAGGAGCACATCAGTACAAGTTGACATAGACAACATGCTTCAGTTTTTAAAGTTTAGTCTTTCTAGCCTTTTTGGGAGGCCTAAAGTGAGTCATTCCGCATGGCCGCATCCAGTGCCTAAGAGGAACTTACACATCAAACATAAATGCTGCCACTGCCTCTCCCGCCTGCCCAACATGTTGAGCTTGCTGTCCCTGTCACCTCCCTCCTGCCTTACCTCAGCCGAGCCCATGCGCCTATCTCCTCTCTCCTGCCCTCAATGGTCCATCGCTGCCCCTCCCTCATTCTTTCCATGGTCTGCCATTGCCACTCTTGCCTGCTTGCTTGCTGCCCCTGTCCCGACCCCCTCCTCACCTTCACTCGCTCCTGTCCTCCATGGTGCATTGTGCTTCCCCAGTCCCTCCTGACTGTCCTGCTTGGTCAGCTTGCTGCTCCTGCCCCCCTACCCACTCCCCTCTGTTGTCCATGTGGGGCCCCTGCCCCCTTCCTCCTGCACTCCATGATCCTTTGTGCTCCTAGAGCCCCTCATGACGGTCCTGGATGGTAAGTTTGCTGCCCTTGCTCCCCCCTCCCTCTGTTGTCCATGTGCATTCCCCTCCCCCTCCTCTCCACGGTCTGTGGTGCTGCCACTGCCATGTGCCCTGCAATGTCCATTGCACAGATACTGCCCCTACCGCCTGCCCTGTGTGCTCAGGTTGCTGCCTCTGTCCTCTCTCCCTGCACTCCATTTTCCGAGTCTATTCCCCTACTTCCTCCGTCCTGCTCTCCATGGTTCATTATGTTGCCACTGCCCCTTCCTCCTGCCTTCTATGGACCATTGTGCTGCCTGCCCCGCATGGTCAGCTTGCTGCCATCGTCCCCCTGCCTTCGGTTGTAAGTGTGTGCTCTCCTGCCCTGTGTGGTCAGCTAGCTCTTGTCCCCCTGCCTTCGGTTGTAAGTGTGTGCTCTCCTGCCCTGTGTGGTCAGCTAGCTCTCGTCCCCCTGCCTTCGGTTGTAAGTATGTGCTCTCCTGCCCTGTGTGGTCAGCTAGCTGCCCTCGTCCCCCTGCCTTTGGTTGTAAGTGCGTGCGCTCCTGCCCTGTGTGGTCAGCTAGCTGCCCTCGTCCCCCTGCCTTCGGTTGTAAGTGCGTGCGCTCCTGCCCTGTGTGGTCAGCTAGCTGCCTTCGTCCCCCTGCCTTTGGTTGTAAGTGCGTGCGCTCCTGCCCTGTGTGGTCAGCTAGCTGCCCTCGTCCCCCTGCCTTCGGTTGTAAGTGCGTGCGCTCCTGCCCTGCGTGGTCAGCTTGTTGCCCTCGTCCCCTGCCTTCGGTTGCAAGTGCGTGCGCTCCTGCCCTGTGTGGTCAGCTAGCTGCCCTCGTCCCCCTGCCTTCGGTTGTAAGTGCTTGCGCTCCTGCCCTGTGTGGTCAGCTTGCTGCCTTCGTCCCCCTGCCATCAGTTGTAAGTGTGTGCGCTCCTGCCCTGCGTGGTCAGCTTGCTGCCCTCGTCCCCCTGCCTTCGGTTGTAAGTGCGTGCGCTCCTGCCCTGCGTGGTCCGCTTGCTGCCCTCGTCCCCTGCCTTCGGTTGTAAGTGTGTGCGCTCCTGCCCTGTGTGGTCAGCTTGCTGCCCTCGTCCCCCTGCCTTCGGTTGTAAGTGCGTGCGCTCCTGCCCTGTGTGGTCAGCTTGCTGCCCTCGTCCCCCTGCCGTCAGTTGTAAGTGTGTGCACTCCTGCCCTGCGTGGTCAGCTTGTTGCCCTCGTCCCTCTGCCTTCGGTTGTAAGTGTGTGCTCTCCTGCCCTGTGTGGTCAGCTAGCTGCCCTCGTCCCCCTGCCTTCGGTTGTAAGTGCGTGCGCCCCTGCCCTGTGTGGCCAGCTTGCTGCCCTCGTCCCCCTGCCGTCAGTTGTAAGTGTGTGCGCTCCTGCCCTGCGTGGTCACCTTGTTGCCCTCGTTCCCCTGCCTTCGGTTGTAAGTGTGTGCGCTCCTGCCCTGCGTGGTGAGCTTGTTGCCCTCCTCCTCTTGCCTCCAGTTGTGTGTGTGCGCCCTGCCCCTCCTGCCTGTCCTGCACTGTCAGCTTTTTGCCCTCCTCCCCCTTCCTCCGGTAGTGTGCGCCCCCTCTCACCTGCCCTGCGTGGTCAGTTTGCTGCCCTCCTCCTTCTGCCTTCGTTGTAAATGTGTGTGCTCTCCTGCCCTGCGTGGTCAGCTTGTTGCCCTCCTCCCCCTGCCTTCGGTTGTGTGTGCGCCCCTCCCTCCTGCCCTGCGTGGTCAGCTTGCTTCCCTCCTCCCCCTGCCCTCGGTTGTGTGTGCGCCCCTCCCTCCTGCCCTACTTAGCCTTATTTTGTGCCCCCGCCTCCTCCCTCTTGCCCTCCGTAGCTTGGGTGTGTGCACCCGTCTCCTACCTCTTGCCCTCCGCAGCTTGAATGTGTGCCCCCTCCCTCTTGAAACCGTAGCCTGAGTTTGTGCCCCCTCCCTCTTGAAACTGTAGCTTGAGTTTGTGCCCCTGCCCCCCTCATTGCCCTCTGTAGCCTGGGTTTGTGCCCCCGCCCACTCCCTCTTGCCCACCGTACCCAGAGTTTGTGCCCCCCTGCCCTCTGTAGCGTGTTTGTGGCCCCGCCTCCTCCTTTTGCCCTCTGTAGCCTGAGTTTGTGCCCGTTGCCCTCTGTAGCCTGGGTAAGTGCCCCCGCCCCTCCCTCTTGCCCTCCGTAGCCCGAGTTTGTGCCCCCCTTGTCCTTTGTAGCCTGAGTTTATGCCCCGCTTCCTCCTTCTGCCCTCTGTATCCTGAGTTTGTGCCCCCTCCATCTTGCCCGCCGTAACCAGAGTTTGTGCCCCCTCCCTCTTGAAACCGTAGCTTGCGTTTGTGCCCCCTCCCTCTTGTAACTGTAGCTTGAGTTTGTGCTCCTGCCCCCTCATTGCTCTCTGTAGCCTGGGTTTGTGCCCCCGCCCTCTTGCCCTCTGTAGCCTGGGTTTGTGCCCCCTCCATAGCCTGAGTTTGTGCCCTTGCCTCCTGCTTCTTGCCCTCTGTGGCCCATAGGTGTAATTTGAGCTGGTTTTAGAGTCTCTGTGAAGATTCCATTTCGAAGTGAGATGTTTAAGAAAGTTGGTTTGAATAGTTTGGTTGACAAGAGAGGTTCAAAATAAGATATGAGAACTTCAGACATGATCTACAGAGTTTGGTTCAAAGTCTCTCCAGATGTCGGACGAAATCCGTGTCAGTCGATTGTCCAGTGACATTGATGTTTATTGATTAATACCATCTCACTTCGAAATGGAATCTTCACAGAGACTCTAAAAACAGCTCAAAATAAGATATGAGAACTTCAGACATGATCTACAGAGTTTGGTTCCAAGTCTCGCCAGATGGCATTCATGGGATCTCTGAAGAAAGATATTTTTGAAGTGAAATAGGACATAAAATCATTTTTAGTGTTCAATTTGGCAATGTTGACCAACTCCTTACTTTTGTTCAGAGCATTGTTGATTTCATCCTTTAGATATTGAGATTTTATACTGTTTCCCTGTTCTTTTTAGCTCTGGTGGAGTTTTAGATGTTCTATTTGCGCTCCAGCTTCTTCAAATTCTCTTGCGTCCTCATGTTTTGTTGACAAGATTATCCATAAACCACAGATTGTGTTTTCTCTGTATGATTTCCCTATTTTGAAGGGCGCTCTATAGTCTGTTTCTTTAGTGCAGTGTTGTAACTTGAACAGGTGTGGTTTACATCAGTCGATATGACAGTAGCAGCGCCAGCTTTCTTTACAGCAGCTGCATTTTGAAGATCTGATATATGGTAGAAAGATCTTCTGACTATAAAGGAGGCTGGAGCTCCCTTATATTTGTGCCATTGAGTCGAACGCCCTTCGTTTGGGATCCTGGGAAGGACCGAATAATCCACCTGGTTGATCCTTACAAGTGATGCTACGTTCGTGGCCGCTCAGTCCTGTATTTTTCGTTTAGTTGTTCCTGATTGTGGGTATTAAGGAGGTATTAAGCAGCTCCAGTAGATCTGTGGCACAAGAGACATAAGAATTATTCCAGTGTGTTATTTTATCAATAAGTACTAATAATTAATATTGTTATTAATAATGTCCTCCTTTAGAGAAGGTGTATATTATGCTGGGAATTAATGTTCCCACTGTGAGGAGTCGCCCATGTCTGTGTGCATTGTGGGTGAGAGGAAACCAGTGATAAGAATTCGTATAACACAAGCCTCAAATCGAAATCAAAGGTCTTTGAAAGAAATCAGTCGAAATGTCTAAACCCAACACTACATAATAGAGCGCAGAACATGTGAGTCTGTAAAGTACAAAACCTCACAACAAGGTTTTTATGGTTGGAGGTAAATAACGTTTTCCCTTTCAGACTATAACGTTTTTGAGGATGTTGTGGGAATATTTGTGTGAAAAATGGTGTTTAAGAAACCGAGGTACAGGTAATGCCCAGGGAAGTGGACACTCTGGATGTCCTTTGTGAGAGACAAGGAACAGAAACACTCCATTCAGGATACGATCCTTGGATTGCCTACTGGGAGGTTACTGATTCCTCAGAATCGCTGACAATGGGAATCCATGATTATCAGATTATGAGATTTTGACTGGAACACGCAATCTACCTTTGCGGAAAAAAAATCCTACGTTTATCCAGGCATTTCACAAGCAGGTGTTTGGAGGGTCTACACCACATAACACATTACACTTCTGTTCAACTGAGGACAATGTCTAATACACTTACATAGAAAGATAGAATGTACTGTCTGAGAATCAGTGAGTCAAACTAAGTAGTAGGACGTGTCTCACAAAAGATTGTAGCTTTTCTCTAAAAGATGCCACCAGGAGGCAGAGGCTTAACATCAAAGAAGAGAGGTTAATGGAAATAAATGGTGAGAAATAACAGTCTGAATCTGTATTTAATTTTTAGATTTCTTTTTTTTACAAATTCAGTCGCGTGAACCATCTGTTCATCCCAGCAGAGAACTAGATTTCGTGCCGTTCCCTTTACACAAACTGTAGTTAGGATGTGGCTAGATCAGTGGTGCTTGTACTGAACACCAGTGCCCCGTATGTAGAAGGCGGATTCCAGAAGCGTCTCCGCTGTGATAGAACTGTCCTAAGCAAGATTTGTGATATTAAATACAGAGTTGGGGAAATCTTTCTCAATACTGGTCAGCCTCAAGAGGAGTAGCTGATATCCAAGGATCGACCGTGCAGGAACCTAATACCATTGAAGCTCAGGCATATGGGCAGACATGATCATATAGGCATACAGCTCCTCCTTGCTCTATGTTTTAGGGCTATATATGGCTCCAAAACCTCCTCAATACAAACGTCAGCGGCACCCTCGCATACCGTCCCCCTCCTTCAAGCCCGCACCCCAGCTTCTGCAACACTATCTCAAACTTCATTGCGCCCGGCACCCTGGTCTCCAAGGACTACATCTTCCTCGGCAACCTCAACTTCCACCTTGATGTCCTCCAACAACAGCAATACAGCCCACCTCCTCGACACTATGAGCAGCTTCGGACTGACCCAAATCATCTGCGACCCCAGGCACACCTCAGGACACATGCTGGACCCCATTTTCACCTCCATCAACCACGTCAAAGGCAGCCACATCATAGAACTCACATGGACCAACCACTTCATCGTCCACTTCAGCATCTCCAGCCCCAACACTGCCACGCCCCCCACTGCAGCTGGTGCAAAATTTCAGAGAACCACTGGACGAACGCCCTCAACGCCTCCAACTCAGCCATCGCCCCCCACCTGGAACAGGGAATTAAGAACTTCAAAACCAGGCTCACCAAATGCACCAACAACATTGCCCCTATCAAGAGCAACAATCACAGAAGATCCTCTGAAAAGGCCAGCTGGTACACACAAGAACTCAGAACACTGAAACGTGACAGCAAACAGCTGGAGAGGAGATGGCACGCCAGCAAGGACTTCCCCGGCAGGGCACCCTCAAGACCTCCATCAACCGCTACCACTGCCTGCTTAGAACAACAAAGAAGTCAGCCCTGGCCGCATGTTCATCAAAAACATTGCCAACAACAGCAAGCAACTCAACATAGTTCTCCAACATGGCTGCCAGAGAAAACCATATACAGAAACTTCGAACCCCAACCTACACCCACAGACTTACTCAACCAATACAACCTCACCACAACTGACACAAATCACAGACTAACCGCCTGGAACCAGCTCTCCACCCAGGACTCCACCTCCATCATGAAATCCATCCATTTGGGAGTTCCCATTGACCCATGCCTGCACATCTTCAACCTCTGAAACCAAAGGATCGGACAGGACTCATCCCCCTGCTCAATACCGCCATCACCTCCACAACATTTCCCGACGCCTGGAAACACGCCAAAGTCAGACCACTACTCAAAAAACTCTCCGCCGATCCCAGCTAACTCAAAAACCATTGGCCTATCTCCCTGCTCCCATTCCCATCCAAGGTACGTTAAAAGTCTATCAACAGGCAACTCCAGACTCACCCGGAGCAGAACCAGCTACTCAAAGCCTCCCAATTTGGTTTCCACAGCAATCACAGCACCGAGACCGCCCTGATTGCAGCCACCAATTACATCCAGCCCCTCCTCGACCAAGGAGAAACAGCAGCCTTGATCCTCCCCAACCTCTTGGTAGCCTTTGACACCATATCCCACCACACGCTGATCAAAGCACTCCACCACATCGGCATCCAAGAGGATGTGCTCAGATGGATCATCTCCTTCCTCACTGGCAGAACACAGAGGGTCCACCTACCCCTCTTCACCTATGAACCCAAGGATATCATTTGCGGCATCCCCCAGAGCTCATCCCTCAACCCTACTCTGCAGCATATACATGACCCCACTGGCCAACATTGTCGGAACTTACGGGCTCAACACAATATCCTACACAGGCGACACCCAGCTCATCTCCCTCACTGATGACCCTATCACCATTGATGCAGCGCGTACAATAAAACTATTCTCCTCCTAGGTCACTTATAGGTTATCCAGGGGCAAACTATATTTTCTCACATCCACATGACGATGGGGCCCATAAACATCGCCTAACACACACGCACACACCTGGATTTCCTTTACACCTTTATGAAAATCTGTATTCCTAGGAGAAGCATGAGAACTAAATGGAAAACACCATTTATGTACTGCTGGAAGGAGCCGGGATATCTTATTACCTTAACTTATCGCTTTCTTTAGTTATTTCTTAAGATATTCCTGCTCATTGTTTTGTCGATGAATCATTCATGTAAAAAAATTAGTTCATAGTGATTAAGACCAGCTGAATCACAATAACCAATTACTGATGTCACAATCATTTAGGAAAATAACCACTGAGTCATTTGGTTTAAAGAATCTTAAATTTTATATAATTTTAAAAGCATAAGAAAGAATTTAAACTTTTATTCAATTATTCATTCATTATTAATTCAAATATTTATTAAGCATAATCAATTTATTGCAGAAAGGAAATTTTTCGTCATGAAGCAAAACCCTAATTACCTGCCCACCTTCCTAATTTAGCCTAATGATTTCTAACCTAAGTTTAAGAATTAGAAATAACCTGATTCTCATACTCAACTGGAAAATTAAGACAGCAACAGAAACTTCAGCTCGTCAGCATCAGCTACCTGCGACCCGTCTCATCTAACAGTCTTTCAGCATCTCCCGCTCAGTAATGGATCGATCAGGACCACCCAGCACTGGAAGCCACCAACACCAACACGACTCTCCAACTCCGCTCCTGACTGTGACTGCGATTGACCCCCTCCCACTAAGAGTAGGCCCTCTTATACCCTAATTCTAACTTTGCTAACTAATTGTTGCAACATTAATAACACTCTTTTCTCTCATTGGTCCATTCATTTCATCTATTCATTCTTAATCAAGTTCTCCCGGATCCAACTTGTTCTTTGGAATGTATATGATCATTTCCTTTCTCACAGTTCAAGACATGTTTCCATCCGCTTCGATCAGTACATTTGTAACTTCTTTCGATACATTCGAGAACTCCGCAGTCATTGTCCTTTCTCTTAAAATGGTTTCCCACGGTTCCTTGCTGATCACCACGGCACACTATCAGTTCAATTAGGTCACATCAGCCTTGACCATTCTCGCATCCTAGCCTCTCAGCAACATCACGAGGTTAGTTTTTCACCCACTGTCAGCCATTTTATATCGCCACTCGGTTATACTTTAGAAGCACTAATTTGAAATAAACAAAACATAATTAAAATAGAGAAAAATAGCCTTTTCGTTTCCCTCCCGTCATCTACGTACCCCAATTAGTTATTACCTAGCAGAAAGCAACATTTAAGCTGTTTCTTACTTACCATCACTATTGTTTTTGGCAACGACACGTTTATTTCGATGAAGCACAAAATCATGCATTTATTTTAAATTAGTACGCATTTATTTTTATGTTATAATTAGACACATGGACATCCATTAATATATTATTCAGCACATACATTTGCGTATTACCCTTCCCACACGTACAGTGTTGATTAATACATTTAAACGAACATTTTATTAATTATTTATCAAATTTGTTAGGGGTTAAAAAATTTGTATTTTCTCTGCTCCATCAACTCCCCCTTTGGTGATTTTTAAATCACCACATAAAACCCAAGTTATACTTCTTTTTCAGGCAGTATATGTCTTTCATCCTTTGCTTTTTGTTAGTTACACATCTGTTTCTTCTTCATCTTGTCTTCTTGTCTCCTTATACATGTTTTCTTTCATTTTCTCTAACTCAATCTCACCCATTTCTCTCTCTCTCTCTTTCATTATTCTGTTATTTCTTTTTATCTTATTTTGTCTTACTTTTCTTTTTATACACGTTATTACTATTTTCAACACCATGGCTAACAGTATTACTACAGTTGCTATTATTATAACTTTCCCTATCATTAGTCTACTCATTCTGGTCAACCAATTTGCTACTGAAGAAAACCCTCTACCAAGTTTTCCCAAAACACTTTCAACCTCCAGTGGAACTAGCTCTTTGTGCAAATTTGTAATATTTGTAATATACTTCTGTATATTTTCACTTTTATCAGGAATGTGAGTGCAACAATGTTGGACTTTCAACATTCCACAGACTCCACCCTCTTTTGCCAAAAGAATATCAAGGGCAAGCTGATTTTGCATCACCATAGCTCTCATGGCAACCATTTCGGTATTTACCATTAAGAACCCTCCCGCAGTATCTGTAGACAAACGATCTACTACTGTGGATAACTTCCGAATTTTAAATGCATTCAAAGATATTCCCATTGCTGGTATTAATGCTCCAAAAATATCACCTACAATTTCTGAAAAACTTTCCCTCTTTCTACATGTAAAGCTATTAATCATCTTGTATGTTCCTTTTTCTTCTCTGTCCATATGAAAGATTTTTGGAAAGACCAGGCCTACATAGCAAGTTCCATACCAATGGTCCGGTAACCTGTAATAAGCTCTATTCCCACAAATATAATAGATACCTGGAAATATTGGATCTTTTCCACCTTTGAATCCCCAACCTCCCAGAATTTGATAATTGTCATGGCAGATACTGGAACCTACAAAGTAATTGTCATAGACTGTCTTATTTCTCCTAATACACAACTTTCCTGTTTGTGGCCAATCTAATGTCATTGCTGCATTTATCTTTTTCCCTTCATGATTTCCTTCCTCAAACGTCCTTAGATGTGTTCCTTCCTCTTTTATTGCTTCTTTTGAAATTTCATTCTTCTTTCTTCAACCATTTCTAAAAATACCTTTTCTTCTTTCTTTAACTCACAGGTAAGGTTGTTACTAACTATTTTTTCTAACGTTAATTTTCTATGTTCTAAAAGAATTCTCCTAAAACTTTTGCTGGTTTTACCTTGTTAAGTTCTGGTACTACTGGAATGTTTGCAAAAATCTTATCTATGTCAGTATAATAAGATTCTAATCTACCTGTTTTATAAAATAAACTTGCTATTACACTACAGGTTATTCCATAAGTTAGAGGTAGGTGATGATAAGTCACACCTTCTGACACTGATGCAGGCAACTGCATACAAACATAACAATCTCTCACATCCATTGTCTCTACATATTCGTACAACAATTTTGTAAAAACATTTTTAGAAAAGTCTGTTACTGACTTGTCCTTATGTAATTCTGCACTACTTCTTAAAATAACTGGTTCTTTAATATTAGTTTCTTTTTCTGGTTTAGTATCATTCTTTGCTTCTATCACAGCTAAACTAATAGGAATTGTGATTGCTAAAACTATCCATATGGTCATTAATAACCCTGTACAAAAGCAGCACATTTTACACCATCTTTTTACAAACTCACATTTATCTCTTCTATCCCTAGTATTTTCCATTTTGCTTTTTCTATTTGTTAAGTTTCAGAAAATTGTGTCACTACACCTCAGAAATGACTTAGATGCCACTCTGCTTTCAAAAAGTCTTTGCTTGGTACTTTCTTTTAATTCTCTCCAGAATTCTTTCGTTGTCACATCCGGTGATTTGTCACATCCAGTAAAATTGTCATGTCCGGCAGAAGCACTATAAGTCTTCACTTCAGGTTTGTTGCATCTCACCTTTTCCCATTCGACTTCTTAGTCTCTGGTTCTCGTGAGTGTTTTCTTCTTCTTTGTAATCCGTCAGTGCGATATACAGCCACTCAGGTGACTTATACTTTGCATTCACTTTCTTTGTTCTTTTGGACTTTTGTAATCTTTTTCCACTTGGTTTTTCTTGTCCCTTTTGACTTGTTATTTCATTCACTTGTTCAGCACTTTCGTCTCCAGCTCTTATTATTCTATATCTCAATTTTCTTATATAGCTGTTGGGCCAATTATCTCCTTTTCTTGGCCTTTTGGCTTGACCTTCTTTTTCTTCTCTTTCTGATTGCCAATTTCTTTTTCTTGATTCAGTTTTTGCTTTCTCCTCTTCTCCACTCTCTTCAGTTTCTGTTTCAACTGTTTCACTATTGTCTCTTATTTTGAAGCTTATGATCTCGTCATCTCCTACTGGTGGATCTGTCTTCTCCTTCTTGTGTTCCCTTATTACTGTCCCTCCTCGGTGTTCTTCCGATTTGGTGTTTTCCTCCCTTTCTACTTCTAAATTTCCCTGTTCTTCTGTTTCTCTATCTGTCCCTATTGCTCCTCGGGGTTCTTCTCGATTCTCTAACTTCTTGTGTACTTCTTTCCCTACTTCATCTATTAATATTATTTCTGAAGGATTTCCACCATAACTTGTACTTGGTTGTTCATCTAGCTCATTTTCTTGCTCAGTTTCTTCTCTAATTGGTTTATAACCCCAAGTTCTCCTTCGGAATTCTTCACAGTTTGCAACTGAATCATCAGATCCTGAACTTGTGTCAGATGTTTCCAGATGTCGACTTACAGGTCGATCTTCAGGTTCTGGAACTTCTGAATTTTTCTTCTTCTTCTTCTTCCTCTTCTTCTCTAGAGGTGTTTGCAGTTGGGGTTTCCAGATGTCGACTTTCAGGTCGATCTTCAAGTTCTGGCACCCTTTCTCTTATCCTTGTTGTCCCAGCTGTTAAACTTTTATCCCACACTTCCAGACGTCGACTCACATGTCGATCAGTAGGTTCTTGAACTCTGATTGTGTGGCTGGCATGGACCCAGTTCTTCACTCCTGCACACTTGACTGCAGTCGTTGTCACTAGGATTACCTGTCGTGGTTCGTCCCAGCGAGGAACTAGACAGTTTCTTCTCCTGTGGATTTTTATACGGACCCAGTCTCCTGGATTCAAGTCGTGGGCTGGTTTTCTTTCAAGAGTGGTCGCATCCGGTCCAACCTGATGAAACACAGAACGCACCACATCAGCCAGTCCCTTGCAATAATCCAGTACTAGATCATCAGTTATAGTCAATAACTTGTTGACAGGTACGTGTGCTTGTCTCATTGCTCGTCCCATGATCATCTCATGAGGACTAAGTCCAGTTTTCTTTTCAGGGATGCTTCTGATGGTCATCAGAACAAGAGGCAGTGCATCTGGCCATTTGAGTCCTGTAGCTTGACACATTTTTCCTAATCTGTTCTTAATTGTTCCATTAACCTGCTCCACTACCCCAGATGCCTCTGGTCTGTAAGCACAATGTAGTTTTTGTTTAATACTCAATGCTTCGCAAATCAATTGGATCAACTCATTTTGAAAATGTGTTCCTCTATCTGTCTCAACCGTGACTGGAAAACCATACCTTGGAATGAACTCTCGCAGCATAAGTTTTGCCACTGTTGTTCCATCATTCCTTCTAGTGGGGTATGCCTCCACCCAACGAGAGAACAAACAGACGACCACTAGAACATATTTTAGTCTGTTACTAGGGGCATCTCGATAAAGTCTAACTGCATTCTAGTGAATGGACCTCCTTCTCGTCCTATTGTTCCTAGACTCACTACTGTTTTTCTTCCTGGGTTAAACTGCTGACAAATAAGACATCTTTGACAAAGACTTTCAGCAACGGCTCTGAATTTTGGGTTATACCAGGTTTGTCTAAAAGTCTGATCATTGCATCTCTCCCAATATGAGCTTGTCCATGGTACATCCGTGCCATGTCTGCAATCATGCTATCAGGCATAACTGGTCTTTCGTCTCTGTATACCCACACACCATTATTTTCCTGTCTTCTACATCCTGCTTTTATCCAGTAATCTTTTTCCTCATCACTTGCAGTTTCTTGTAACTGTCTTACTTCATCCCATGTCTCGACAGCATTAGTAAAAAGCAAAGGAGAAGAGATATGCTCCCTTTCTCTATTTTTGTTCATGGACACCATGTTCTCTGCACAATATTTGGCTATCTCATCGGCATAATTATTGCCGACGGCTATGTAATCTTCGTATTTCTTATGCGCCTTGCACTTCACTACAGCGATTTATTTAGGCAACTGTATCGCCTCAAGCTGCTTTTTAACAAAATCTCCATTTCGGATAGGTGTTCCTGCAGATGTCAAGAATCCTCTTTGTGACCAAATCTGACCAAAGTCGTGTACGATGCCGAAACCATATTGGCTATCGGTCACAATCGTGACTCGTACATTTCTTCCTAATTTGCATGCTTGAATCAAAGCAATTAGTTCCGCAACTTGTGCAGACCTTATTCCTTTCAGACAAGACGCTTCCATCACAGTTGCCACTGTGCACACTGCGTAAGCTGCGCTTAAAACTCCTTCTTTTGTTCTCAAACATGAGCCATCTACAAACAGGACATAATCTGATTCTTTTAAAGGCTCATCTTTTATGTCAGCTCTTGGTTTCGTGCAATATTCCAGCACGTTCAGACAATCATGATCTACTTCGTCTTGTTCAATTATACTCTCCTCATCTGGCAATGATGTTGAAGGATTCACATTCATGCATCTATCTATGGTCACATTTTCAGCACTCAAGATGACTTTTTCGTACTTAGTCAGCCGACTATGTGTGATGTACTGTGTTTTTGTTCTTGTCAAAAGAATTTCTACTGAATGGGGGACATATACTCTCAGTGGATACCCCATCACTATACCTTCACTTTGTTCCAGACTTACACAAGTAGCAGCAACTGCTTTCAGACATCCGGGCAATGCTTTTGCTATAGGATCTAAAACAGCTGAAAAATAAGCAATTGGTCTTTTCATTGTTCCATGTTTTTGTACCAGTACTGAAAACGCACATCCATCTCTTTCACTGCAGTACAATTCAAAATCCTTCTCATAATCAGGCATGCCTAATGCAGGTGCCTCACACAATTTCTTTTTCAATTCTTTGAAAGATTTCATTTCTTCATTGTTTAACTCAAAAGGGTCTTTTACATCTTTCTTGGTCAATTTTTGTAATGGTTTTGCAATCAAAGAAAACCACTTATCCATTGTCGGCAATATCCAACCATTCCCAGAAACATTCTTACCTCTCTTTGCGTCATTGGTGCTCTCATTCCTTGAATCATTCTTACTCTTTCTGTCGCTATCTTTCGCACTCCTTTCTCAATTTTATGGCCTAAATACTGGACTTCTTTCTGACAAAACTGCAATTTCGAAGGAGACACTTTATGTCCTCTTTTCTCTAGATGGTTCAGTAAAGCAATTGTATCACTTACACATGCTTCTTTTGTTTTCGATGCCACCAATAGGTCATCGATATACTGTACCATCACTGACTTTTCTGGCATTTTTAAATCTTCCAGAGATTTCTTTAAAATCTGATTAAAGATTGAGGGGCTTTCTGTATACCCCTGAGGAATTCGGCACCATGCCAAAATACGCTCTCCGAACCGGAACGCAAATAATGGCTAGCTATCTGGATGCAAAGGAATAGAGAAAAATGCGTGACACAAATCTATCACAGTGTACCACTCAGCTTCATGTGGAATTTGATATAGAATTACTGCAGGGTTTGGCACTATTGGACAACAGGGCACAACTATTTTGTTGATCTTTCTCAAATCCTGTACTATTCTATATGTTCCATTTGGCTTTTTCAGTCCCATAATAGGTGAATTACATGGACTGCTCATTATTTCTTTTAGAATTCCCTGTTCAATCATTTTATTTATTACAGGAGTTATTCCTTCAATTATTTCTGGAGTTAACTTGTACTGTGGCGTATTCGGGTAAGTTGTTCCTTCTTTTACTGTTACTTTTACGGGATCAACTTCTTTCATTAATCCAATGTCTTCTCCTGTAAAATCCCACACACTTTCTTTCACTGCACTTTTTAGTTCTTCTGGAAGTTTTTCTGCATCAAATGCAGGAAACAAACCATTCATTTCAGGTTCCTGATTCATCAAAGTTACTTTATACAAGACATCTTCATCTGAGGTCTGAAATCCAATTCCATCTGGCGTACAATAAATTGTGCAATTCATCTTGCACAAGAGGTCACGACCTAAAAGATTTACAGGACTACAATCGCACACTACAAATTTATGCATTTTGCTAAAGGAACCAATTTTGACTTCCACCAATTCAGTAAGTGGTGTTTTAATCTGCTGATTGGCTACTCCTACTACTTGGATGTATTCACCTGAGAGAGGAAGGTTTGGAATTTCCACTGATCTAACAGTAGAACGGGTAGCTCCAGTATCGACAAGGAATGTTACATTTGCACCATTCACTTCTCCATCCACAAAGGGACCTGACTGATCTACCTCTAGAGTTGCGCCAAGTACGCACTCTTTCCCCTCTCCTGGGCACCGTCAGAATCTTTCATCCGGGTCATCCTCACTCTGACGCAACCAATACTGAGAAATGTTAGATGCTCGCGGCAACTGTGTTACCTGCTCTCCTCCGTAGAATCCTGTTTCTGTACTGTATCTTTGCTGGTTAACAGTGTTGGGAAGTGGTGGTTGCGGCACCTGACTTTGTTGAACAACTACCTCATTCTGCACCTGTGGAGTCAATGATTGATTTTCCGGATTAGGTTTAGGTGGGAACTTACACTCGTTTCTCCAATGCCCTAATTTTCCGCAATTATGACATGGCCATTTCTTCTTTGCCTCTTCTAGACTCACTTGACCTTTTCCTTTACCTATGTAAGGTCGCATTTTATTCTGTCCTGTTTCATTTCCATTATTATTGTCCAATTGAGCTTCTTGTTTTTCTGCCACCTTCACCTGTGCCCACATTGCCTTCTCTTTCAATTTACGCTGTCTACTCTCAATATCATCACTGCAATACTTAGCATACCTCAGCACATCATCGACCGTGCCATTCTGCCAATTAATCATATGCTGTTTAATCATTTCACTAATCTCTGGTTTCAATCCAAACACAAATCTGTACACAAAATGACTCGTATCCTTTTCACTTAATTCCTCATATCCACTATACTGCTTGAAAACCAACAACAACCTTTCATAATAGGCATGTACAGACTCCTTACTTTCTTGTGTAGTTCTATCGATTTTTACCCAATCTGTCTCTTTAGGAGGAATCTTATTCTTCAAAAAGGTAATCACCTTATCATACTTCTTCATCACATCAGGACCTGGAGCTCCTGTCTTAGGATCTCTTGGATATTCTGTAGTTGGCCAGTCAACTGTAATCTTACATTCTGACCACAAATCTGTTGGTACCACTATGTCAAATAATCCATCTAAATCTATCCACAACACTTTTGAGATCTTTACAAACCTCTCTACTTGTCGGTACCACTCAACTGGCTTCTCTCTTAGCTTTGGAAAGTCATTGGTAAATGACAGTATGTCCTGCCTAGTCCAGGGAACATGCACGTAACTACCACCTGGAGTTTCTCTCATAGGGTATTCTTTAGCAACAGATTCTTTTTCAGTTATCATAAAAGCCAATGAACCTTTATCTGTAGTTTTCTCATTCTTCTTCGTCCATCTAACCTTCCATCTGTCCACATCACCCCATTTTCTCAACAACACAATTAACTCTTTTATCTGTCAGCCTTCCTGCCGTGTTCAAATTTTCAATATCCTTTTCACAAAAGTCTACTCTATATGGTTTCTGCAACGTTTTCACTTTCGCAGTCTATTCCAATTTCACTGGCTACTTCTTCTAGTTTGTCATGTAAATTCTTTGCCCTCCATGTAATACTTTTGCACAGAAACATTATTTCATCATCCTGGTAATTTTTTATCTTTTCTGTACCAATCGTTCCTAGAATTAATTCTTCCATGTCAATTTTTAATCTAATTACATCTAATGGTTTTTCTTCTGGTTCTTTTATTTTAAATGCCTTCATCCACTCATTTAACTCATCAGGAGTCGGACCTATGGGTGTATTATTTAGTTCTACCCAATTACCACTCTTTTCAGGGGTTTCTGTTGCAGATTCTGTTACCATATGCATTTTCCTACCATTGCACTCATTCACCGTCAAATTTGTAGGTGGACTTGGTCTGTAAGTACTAGCCAAATTAGTTGTACTTGCACTTTGTTCCATCCTTTCTTTTTCTCTCTGAAATTGTGAACTCAAGGGAATCACCAAAGATCTTTCATCAATTTTCTGATTCTCAAAAACTGGTATCACTGGACCTATTGTTACAGGCACAGTAACTGCTTCCATATTTTTCGTTAACTCTCTAATCTTTTCAGTTAGTTCTTTGGTTGTCCTTGCTAATTCGCTGGCATTGTCACTTTCTATTCCTTCATTTTGTGAAGTTCTCATTTGTTCTTGTGACCTATTTATTTCAATTCTTTTTTTCCGGACTTTTATTTCGCATAGTCTCTATTAGCGGCGCATTTGGTGTCACCACTGTAGAACTCTGCTGATACGGAGGTGTATTTCTATTTAGAATATCTTCCAGCAATTCATCATCCGTTTCGCTCTCATGCATATATTTCTCCCTCTCCATATGTTTCTTTTTCTCAGTCCGTTTTTTCTTAGTCCCTTCCTCAACTGTAATAGCTGGAAACAAACCTCCTGTCATGTTAGCACATCTCCATCGTTTTATTCTATCTTCATGATTTATTCCCCACATTCTTCCGGGCATAAACTCATGATCCCTTAAACCTCTGAATCTCTCTCGCTCATACATCTCATCCTCCCATTCCGTCAACGCTTCAAACTGTGTCGGTCTAGGTTCTAGATTTGTCATCTTTTCTCGCAAATTTCGCAAAACCGCTACACTAAATGAACCATTCTCAGGGAAAGCTAATGCACCATCATTCTTCGTATACTTTACCCAATTGTCCAACCATATGCACGTATGATATCCATATTTCAGCATCATATGTGAAGCTGCTGATTTCGGCGGAGGAATTACTTGTCCCTCTCTAGTCACGACCTTTTTGTCTTTCTTAAAGAAATTCTTTAATTTTGTCGTCCATGACGTTCTCTCCCTTTCATACTCGTAATACGGCATGTTTTCGATTGATTTTTCTCTTTAAACCAGCACTGTTCCGTGTACGGAACTTCAACCAATTACAGCGCGACTCACACTAACGTACCAATCAGAACAATTCCCTTCGTCCGCGAACCAACCAATCTTAGCGCGGCACTTTTCTACGTCACTCCTGACTCTGTGTTCACGTGACTAGCGCACTATCCAATCCTAGCGCGGCACTGTTCTACGTCACTTCTGCTCTTTTACCCCTCCTTTACAAAATTTATCGGCAATTTTTTTTCTTTTCGCTGTTTTCTCCGTTAGTTACAACAATTAAAACAATTCCATAGTCTGATTCGCTAAACAAAAGTGACAGCTTTGTCCTTTTACACAAGAATCCTGTATTTCCAGTAGGCAGCGCTTACCTCTACCCTACCACAGAATTATTTACTCTCGCCGATAAAGTAGCACTTCCCTCTACCATACCCTTCTTTCAAGCAAACAATTTACTCGTTTCTCTGGGGATAAGACACATGTGGAGACTAGGCTCCTGAGAATTAAGGCCAAAGTTTCACAAGAAAACGTGATTTGCTATTTCAGTTACACACCTTTCGTACAGAAAATCCCTAACATAACACAACCTGTGTTATTACCAAAATGAATTCAGACCATGTACCAAATTCCATGTGACTTCTCTTGCCACACGTGTTCCACTTCCTACATCCCAGAAGCGTGAAAACTCACATATAACATAACACGACTCAACATATAGTGTTAGTTATCAAAAAATAATCAATAATCAATAAACAATAATCACTAAACTCAATCAATCAATCAATCACGGCATTTATAGAGCGCGCTACTCACCCGGGAGGGTCTCAAGGCGCTGGGGGAGGGGGTAAGTTACTGCTCAAACAGCCAGGTCTTGAGCTGCTTCCTGAAGGAGAGATGGTCCTGGGTTCGCCGAAGGTGAGTGGGGAGGGAGTTCCAGGTCTTGGCTGCCAGGTAGGAGAAGGATCTTCCTCCGGCGGTGGTTCTGCGGATGCGTGGTACGGTGGCGAGGGCGTGGCTGGTTGATCGTAGCTGGCGTGTGGGCGTGTAGAAGGTCACGCGGTCGTTGAGGTACTTTGGGCCCAGGTCGTGGAGGGCCTTGTGTGCGTGGGTGAGGAGTCTGAACGTGATTCTCTTGCTGACGGGGAGCCAGTGCAGGTCTTTCAGGTGTCCGGTGATGTGGCTGTGTCGGAGGATGTCCAGGATGAGTCGTGCGGAGGCGTTCTGGATGCGCTGGAGTCTTTTTGAAGTTTGGCTGTGGTTCCGGCGTAGAGGGTGTTCCCATAGTCCAGTCGGCTGGTGACGAGTGCCTGGGTGACGGTCTTCCTGGTTTCAGTGGGGATCCATCTGAAGATCTTGCGGAGCATGCGCAGGGTGTTGAAGCATGAAGATGAGACGGCGTTGACTTGTCTGGTCATCGACAGGGAGGAGTCCAGGATGAAGCCCAGGTTGCGTGCGTGGTCCGTTGGCTTGGGCGCGGTGCCCAGGGCCGGGGGCCACCAGGAGTCGTCCCAGGCGGAGGGTGATGAGCCCAGGATGAGGACTTCCGTCTTGTCTGAGTTCAGTTTAAGGCGGCTGTTCCTCATCCAGTCGGCGACATCTCTCATCCCGTCGTGTAGGTTGGCTCTGGCGGTGGTGGGGTCGTTGGTGAGGGAGAGGATCAGCTGGGTGTCGTCGGCGTAGGAGATGATGTTGAGGTTGTGTTGGCGTGCGATGGCTGCGAGGGGGCTCATGTAGACGTTGAAGAGGGTTGGGCTGAGTGAAGATCCTTGTGGAACGCCGCAGATGACTTCGGTGGCTTCGGATCTGAACGGGGGAGGCGGACTCTCTGGGTTCTACCGGCGAGGAACGAGATGATCCATTCCAGTGCTTTCTCTCGGATTCCGATGTTGCTGAGGCGCTTCACTAGGGTGCGGTGGCAGACGGTGTCGAACGCCGCGGAGAGGTCCAAGAGGATGAGGGCAGCTGTTTCCCCGTTGTCGGTTAGGGTTCTGATGTCGGTGGCTGCGATAAGGGCGGTCTCGGTGCTGTGGTTGGCCCGAAACCCGGACTGCGAGGGGTCGAGGGATCCATTCGTCTCGAGGAAGGCGGCAAGCTGTCTGTTGGCGGTCTTCTCGATGACTTTGGCCGGAAACGGAAGGAGCGAGATGGGACGGTAGTTCTTGAGGTCGGTGGGGTCCGCCGTTGGTTTCTTCAGGAGGGCGGTAAGCTCGGCGTGCTTCCAGCTCTCCGGGAAGGTGGCGGTGTGGAAGGAGGAGTTGATGATGTCCCGGAGATGGGGTGCGATGGTGGCGTCGGCTTTGTTGAAGACGTGGTGTGGGCAGGGGTCGGTTGGTGATCCGGAGTGGATGGAGTTCATCGTGCGGGTGGTGTCTTCGGTGCTGATCGGGGTCCAGTTGCAGAGGGTGGTGGTGGCGGGCGTTGGTTCGGCGGTAGGGTGCGTGGTTTGTGCGTCGAAGCTGTTATGTATGTCGGTGATCTTGCGGTGGAAGAACGCGGAGAGTGAGTTGCAGAGGTCTTGCGAGGGGGTGATGTCGTTGTTTCCGGCGCTGGGGTTGGAGAACTCTTTGACGATGCTGAAAAGTTCCTTGCTGTCATGGGCGTTGTTGTCCAGTCGTTCTTTGAGTGCCGACTTCTTGGTGGCACGGATCAGCTGGTGGTGTTTGCGGGTGGCGTGTTTGAGGGCGGTCCTGTTGTCTGTGGTCTGGTCGAGTCGCCAGGTTTTCTCGAGAGTGCGGCAGTTCTTCTTGGATTCCTTGAGTTCGTTGGTGAACCAAGGGGTTTTCTTGCTTCCGGGTCTGCTGGGAGGGTTTTTAGTGGTGCGAGGTCGTCGGCGCAGGCGGTCAGCCACTTGGCGAGGTTGCTGGCTGCTTCGTTTGGGTCCGTTGTGTTGGTGGGTGTGTTCTGGCTGAGGGAGGCGGTGAGCTGCTCGGCGGTGATCTTGCTCCAGCTCCGGCGGGGAACCTGTTGCGGGTGGTGGTGGGTCGCAGTCTTTCTGAAGCTGAAGTGGACGCAGCTGTGGTCGGTCCAGTGGAGTCCGGTGGCGTGGCTGAAGGAGATGTGCTTGCTGGACGAGAAGACGGGGTCAAGCGTGTGGCCGGCGTAGTGGGTGGGCGTGTTCACCAGTTGCTTGAGTCCGAGGTTGGCGAGGTTGTCCAGCAGGGCGGTGGTGTTTCTGTCGTTGTTGTTCTCCAGGTGGAAGTTGAGGTCCCCTAGGAGGATGTAGTCGGCGGAGGGCATGGCGTGCGGGCTGATGAAGTCTGCGATGTCTTCGCTGAATAGTGTGCGTGGTCCCGGGGGTCTGTAGATGAGGGTGCCTCGGAGGGTGGTCTTGGGGTCAGTGTGTATCTGGAAGTGTAGGTGTTCGGCGGCGGTGAAGGTCTCGTCGGAGTTAGTCGAGATGCGGATGGTGCTCTTGTGTACGATGGCGATGCCTCCTCCCGTCTGGTTGACGCGGTCCCTCCGGGTGATCTTGTATCCGTCCGGGATGGCTATGGCGATGTCGGGCGCTGAGGAGGCGTTCATCCAGGTTTCGGTGAGGAAGGCGATGTCCGGTGCTGTTGCGTCGAGCAGGTCCCAGAGTTCCACGGCGTGCCTGTGGACGGAGCGGGTGTTCAGCAGGATGCATTTCAGGTGGTTGCTGCTGGTGCTCGACTTGGCGGAGGTGGTGCACGTCCGGGGGCAGGTGAATCGGCAGGTTTGGCAGGTGAAGGGTCCGTGGGTGCGTCTCGGTGAGGCTCGGTAGCAGGCAGGGTTCCGGCCGGCATTGAGTGCGGTGAGTGTGGCGGCGTCGTAGGTCCGTCGAGTGGTGTTGCATCGGTGGGATCCAGGGGTTCTGGCGCTGGGCGCGGTCCAGTCGCGGACGGGCGCAGACGGGCTTGCCTTAGGCGCGCCTTCGGCGCGCCAGCGGCGCGGCGCGCAGCGGCCGCCATTTATGGGGAGGTGGGAGGGAGGAGCAGCTGGGAGGCGGGAGGCAGGGGCAGCGAATGGGCAGTCAGGGGGCGGGGCCGCAGGGGATGCAGCGGCGGGAATGGCGAGAGGTAGCGGGGGCACAGAAAGGAAAAAGGGGAGACAAAATCACGGGCACAATGACAATGGGGCAGCGAGGGGCACAGAAGGAAAAAGGGGAGACAAAATCACGGGCACAATGACAATGGGGCAGCGAGGGGCACAGAAGGAAAAGGGGAGACAAAATCACGGGCACAACGACAATGGGGCAGCGAGGGGCACAGAAGGAAAAAGGGGAGACAAAATCACGGGCACAACGACAATGGGGCAGCGAGGGGCACAGAAGGAAAAAGGGGAGACAAAATCACGGGCACAATGACAATGGGGCAGCGAGGGGCACAGAAGGAAAGAGGGGAGACAAAATCACGGGCACAACGACAATGGGGCAGCGAGGGGCACAGAAGGAAAAGGGGAGACAAAAACACGGGCACAATGACAATGGGGCAGCGAGGGGCACAGAAGGAAAAAGGGGAGACAAAATCACAAGCGGAGGGCGATCTTACCTGCAGGAGCAGCGGGCAGACAACACAGGCGGAGCTGTGTGGTGGGGGAGCGACCTACCTGGCAAGGTCAAGGGTCGCTCTCCTCACCGCGCAGCGGCCGCCATTTATGGGGAGGTGGGAGGGAGGAGCAGCTGGGAGGCGGGAGGCAGGGGCAGCGAATGGGCAGTCAGGGGGCGGGGCCGCAGGGGATGCAGCGGCGGGAATGGCGAGAGGTAGCGGGGGCACAGAAAGGAAAAAGGGGAGACAAAATCACGGGCACAATGACAATGGGGCAGCGAGGGGCACAGAAGGAAAAAGGGGAGACAAAGTCACGGGCACAATGACAATGGGGCAGCGAGGGGCACAGAAGGAAAAAGGGGAGACAAAATCACGGGCACAATGACAATGGGGCAGCGAGGGGCACAGAAGGAAAAAGGGGAGACAAAATCACGGACACAATGACAATGGGGCAGCGAGGGGCACAGAAGGAAAAAGGGGAGACAAAATCACGGGCACAACGACAATGGGGCAGCGAGGGGCACAGAAGGAAAAAGGGGAGACAAAATCACGGGCACAACGACAATGGGGCAGCGAGGGGCACAGAAGGAAAAAGGGGAGACAAAATCACGGGCACAATGACAATGGGGCAGCGAGGGGCACAGAAGGAAAGAGGGGAGACAAAATCACGGGCACAACGACAATGGGGCAGCGAGGGGCACAGAAGGAAAAGGGGAGACAAAAACACGGGCACAATGACAATGGGGCAGCGAGGGGCACAGAAGGAAAAAGGGAGACAAAATCACAAGCGGAGGGCGATCTTACCTGCAGGAGCAGCGGGCAGACAACACAGGCGGAGCTGTGTGGTGGGGGAGCGACCTACCTGGCAAGGTCAAGGGTCTAAACTAATCTATAGAAAACCATAACTCTGCTACCAAGAAATCTGATGCAGCGCGTACAATAAAACTATTCTCCTCCTAGGTCACTTATCGGTCATCCAGAGGCAAACTATATTTTCTTACATCCACATGACGATGGGGCCCATAAACATCGCCTAACACACACGCACACACCTGGATTTCCTTTACACCTTTACGAAAATCTGTACTCCTAGGAGAAACATGAGAACTAAATGGAAAACACCATTTATGTACCGCTGGAAGGAGCCGGGATATCTTATTACCTTAACTTATCGCTTTCTTTTAGTTATTTCTTAAGATATTCCTGCTCATTGTTTTGTCGATGAATCATTCATGTAAAAAATTAGTTCATAGTGATTAAGACCAGCTGAATCACAATAACCAATTACTGATGTCACAATCATTTAGGAAAATAACCACTGAGTCGTTTGATTTAAAGAATCTTAAATTTTATATAATTTTAAAAGCATGAGAAAGAATTTAAACTTTTATTCAATTATTCATTCATTATTAATTCAAATATTTATTAAGCATAATCAATTTATTGCAGAAAGGAAATTTTTCGTCATGAAGCAAAACCCTAATTACCTGCCCACCTTCCTAATTTAGCCTAATGATTTCTAACCTAAGTTTAAGAATTAGAAATAACCTGATTCTCATACTCAACTGGAAAATTAAGACAGCAACAGAAACTTCAGCTCGTCAGCATCAGCTACCTGCGACCCGTCTCATCTAACAGTCTTTCAGCATCTCCCGCTCAGTAATGGATCGATCAGGACCACCCAGCACTGGAAGCCACCAACACCAACACGACTCTCCAACTCCGCTCCTGACTGTGACCCCCTCCCACTAAGAGTAGGCCCTCTTATACCCTAATTCTAACTTTGCTAACTAATTGTTACAACATTATTAACACGCTTTTCTTTCATTGGTCCATGCATGTCATCTTATTCATTCTTTTAATCAAGTTCTCTTGGATCCAATGGTCCTTGGATCATTTCCTTTCTCACAGTTCAAGACATGTTTCCATCCGCTTCGATCAGTCCATTTGTAACTTCTTTCGATACATTCGAGAACTCTGCAGTCATTGTCCTTTCTCTTAAACTGGTTTCCCACGGGTCTCTGCTGATCACCACGGCACACTATCAGTTCAATTAGGTCACATCAGCCTTGACCATTTCTCGCATCCTAGCCTCTCAGCAACATCACGAGGTTAGTTTTTCTCCGACTTCTCTCCCGTGTCACATGTCTCCCTTGCGCTTGCGCACATCACCCACTGGCAGCCATTTTATATCGCCACTCGGTTATACTTTAGAAGCACTAATTTGAAATAAACAAAACATAATTAAAATAGAGAAAAATAGCCTTTTCGTTTCCCTCCCGTCATCTACGTACCCCAATTAGTTATTACCTAGCAGAAAGCAACATTTAAGCTGTTTCTTACGTACCATCACTATTGTTTTTGCAACGACACGTTTATTTCTATGAAGCACAAAAACATGCATTTATTTTAAATTAGTACGCATTTACTTTTACGTTATAATTAGACACACGGACATCCATTAATAGATTATTCAGCACATACATTTGCGTATTACCCTTCCCACACGTACAGTGTTGATTAATACATTTAAACGAACATTTTATAAATTATTTATAAAATTTGTTAGGGGTTAAAAAAATTTATTTTCTCTGCTCCATCACCATCATGACCAACATTCACAATGCTTGACAAGCTTCACTGACTGAACACGGACAAGACGGAAGTACTGATCTTCGGCAACAACGGCAACCTCTGGAATGACTCATGTTGGCCGCAAGGCCTAGGACCTGCACCCATACCCTCCGACCATGCCAAAAACCTAGGAACTGTCATTGATAACAAGCTCACTATGAAATCACAGATCAACGTGGTCACCTCCCCCTGCTTCCTCACTCTGCGCATGCTACGTAAGATCTTCAAGTGGCTACCCCTGCACACGAGACGCACCATGACATAGGCCCTCATCACCAGCCGACCAGACTATGGCAACACCCTATACGTAGGAATCACCGCACACCTCCTACAGCAAATCCAGACCATACAGAACGTCACAGCCAGACTCTTCCTTGACCTCCCCTACGTACCCACATCACACCCCACCTCAGGCAACTGCACTGGCTTCCCGTACAGAAGAGATGCCAATTCAAGCAGCTGGCCCATGCACACAAGGCTCTACACAACCAAGGACCCACCTAAATGAACCACCGCCTGAACTTCCACCTACCGTTAAAGTTTACACTCTGCCTCCCTATCACTTGCCCATACTCCCCGCATCTACCGAAGCAGAAGTGGAGGACGCTTCTTCTCCTACATTGCAGCAAAGACCTGGATCACCCTCCCCACGCACCTCCGGACCATCACCTCACTTCCGGAATTCCGAATGGCCCTCAAGACCTGGCTGTTAGAATGAGCCTCCGGGGCCTGCAAGTGCATGGATATCCTATCGGGTGATTAGCCGCGCTTTATAAATCCTAATTGATTGATCATGATGATTGCGGACTACAAAAATCTGAATGCTTTGTGACTCCGTCGTTGGTTGGTTTGAATATTATAAAATGCTACTTTGCCATCCATGTGTTTTGCACCTTTTCAGAGAGTGCTGCTTTTCTCGACTGTGATCGTTTTGTGTCCAAACTTAAATCTCTTCAAGTCCACGCGCGTGGTATTTATTAAAGTATAATGAAAATACGGAAATGTGCTCCAGTCAGACAATTCCAAGGAATAATCCGTGAAATAATCTTTTCCTCACCTAAAATCATAATCGCGTTCCCAGCTTGAGGATAGATAGGTAGAGCTTTACATTTGTAAAGTATGCTTATGTGTGTATTGCATCTGTATTTTCATGGTGAGCTGAAGTAGGTGAATGCCACAACTAGCACGGTTGTGTTTTCACATACCGCTTGTTGGTAGTGTTCCATCATATTAAAGCCCACATTTGATCCTGTCAAAGTCAGGAATACGATGCCTTTCAGTGTGGCGATGGGGAATTAACTTTCTCATCTTTATGAAGTTTTCCCGCAGACTCGGTTTCTTAATGAGAAAAAGTTTCAAGTGTAAATTTCTGCCTGCAGAATATTTCATGCCCTAGAAAGTCTTCCTGAGTAAAGTTCAGGAAATGGAGGACTGTAGTAGATTACCTGGAATACTTTTGCAATCCTTTGTGAATCCATAAAATGTCAGAGACATTGACGTGTAACATAGGATTAATCTCACGGGTTCAGATTTTGAACGTTCAATCTTTGTACATTCGGCACTGTGATTGTACTTGAATACATTACATACATACACATACATAGGTAACAACTAGTTCTCCTGGATGTCAGCCCTAGTGGAGCGTACGCCTTCCTCTGTGGGAGCGCAGACATATTAAACTGTATAGGAACCGCTCTGCTCGGATGACTGCCTATGTTTAAACACTTGTAACTGATATCTAACGGTGATCCACAGGTTGCAGCTTTGAATGTTAGCAAGCCATGTCAGCCTTCCATCCTGCCATGGTTGATAAATTACTCAGTACCATTTTGTTGTGTGATGTTGACACCAGTTAATTATGTGATAACAAAAATCAAAAACAGGTATCATGTGCTGCATTAAAAAATGTTGTCATTGTCATTTGAATTAAAATATGTTCTCTTCTAATTGAACAGAGGAGAGCTGTCCAAGAGCAAGTGTAAAGGACCATTCCCAGGGAAGCAGAGACGCCCAAGAGTACGCCGTCACAGCATCAGGACCTGCTCCCCTTCATATAGAAGCACGCCAGAATATGAGCAATGGAGAAGACTGCAAAGCAGGCAGTGACACCCCTATTCACTCGAGTACAGGTGCAGACATAACTTACTTCTGTCCATCTGGATTCTATAAAAGCTCTCTGCTAGAACCCCATCACAGACTCCATCAACGCATGGGTGGTGGGAAAATCCAAACTCAGGACGTTTTCCAGCACCAGAGGATGCGTGTCAGAGGCTGGCCATATGAGTGCATGGAAAACAGTCTCATCAACCTGCAACCAGTAAACCAGCAAGCAATAACGCAAACAGACGAGAAGCCATTCAAGTGTACAGAGTGTGATAAAAGCTTTCGCCAGGGCTCAACCCTCCTCCGTCACCAGCGCACACACACCGCCGATGGGCCGTACCCCTGTGCTCAGTGTAGCCAGAGCTTCATCCAACACAGAGATCTTATTAGACATCAACGGAGACACAAAAAAACAAAATCCTTCCAGTGCACAGAATGTGATAAAAGCTTTGGCCACAATGCAGCTCTCATTCTGCACCAGAAAAGCCATGCCGCAGAGCAGCCATATGTCTGTGCTGAATGTGAGAAAGAGTTTCCACACAAGAGGGACCTCGTCCGGCACCAGCGAACCCACCGCGAGAGGATCTACCACTGTACACAGTGTGAAAAGAGCTTTAGCTACAAAATATCCCTCGTTATCCATCACCGGACCCACACAGGAGAGAGACCTTACCAGTGTACAGAGTGCGAGAAAAACTTTTATGACAACTCGCGCCTTCAGAAACACATGCGGATCCACACAGGAGAGACCCCCTACAGATGTACAGAATGTGGAAAGGGCTTCAAAGAGCGCAGAAGTCTTACTGCCCACCAGAGGACTCACATGGCAGATCGGCCATACAAGTGCCCCGAATGTGGGAAAAACTTTAGGGACCTACAGTCTCTTGTGGCTCACAGGAAGAGGCACGGAGGAGACAAGCCACACTCATGTACTGACTGCGTGAAGAGTTTCACTCAGAAGAGAGACCTCCTCAGACACCAGATGAGGCACAGTGGGGAGAGACCCTATCAGTGCCTAGGATGTGAGAAAAACTTCACTCAGAAGAGGGCCCTCCTCACCCATCAAAAGTCGCACTCCGGGGACCGACCATATAAATGTGCAGTGTGTGATAAAAGCTTCAGTTACAAAATATCCCTAGTCATACATCACAGAACCCATACTGGGGAGAGACCGTATCAGTGTACAAAATGTGAGAAAAACTTCTACGACAATTCACGCCTGCAGAAACACATGCGTATCCACACAGGCGAGACACCGTATAAGTGTGTGGAGTGTGAGAAAGGCTTCAAAGAGAGGAGAAGTCTGATTGCGCACCAGAGGAAGCACACAAGGGACAGGTTGTGGCCGTGCGTGAACTGTGATAGAAGCTTCCAAGACCAGAAAGCTCTTTCTGCGCACAAACTCATGCATACAGAAGAGCCACTATATACTTGTAGTCAATGTAAGCAGCTCTTTGGCATCCGCTCTCTGCATGAGAGTGGAGAGGGGACCTATGTCTGCAGGGGGTGTGTCGAGCGCTTCACTGGTCAGCAGTCCATAGCTGGGCTTCAGTGAATGAGTAGAGGCCCCGGATGTGTACAGATAAGACTTGGGGCCCTAGAATCAACATTGCCTTAACCTTCACTGGTCACTCCCGCAAAGGAGGAGCTTTATATATGTACACTCAGTTTACTTTTTACATGCACTATAGAAAGCACTTGCAAATATCTTGATTTCGACAAAATGGGGTCATGTTCCTAATAATTTAACAGGCAATACATACAAATTGAAATCATAGAGGCTAATATACTTTCAGGAGCAAACACTGCAGTAATAGTCAAAGAAGGCACGCTGAAGCTAGGCTCTTCAGATGGATGATGGTGTGGGGCCAAATATTGTGTGCGTCCTTTCATGTCTGTGTACGAGAGGCAGATGATGAGACTGAGAGACAGGTCATGCACCTCCGCAGGGAGCCTTGAGACAACACTAGGGGTGAAGAGTGCCCTGGAAGGAAGTGGTAGAAAGCAACAAAGGTCCAGAAAAAAAGGAGAAGCTTCATGGGGACTGTCAAGTGGGAGTCAGGTGGCAAAACTGCTCTTCAGCGACATGCAGATCAGAGGTTCTAGCAAGCTAGTTGAAAGGCAGAAGCGCGGTCTATAAACATGGGCTGCAGAGTGGTGGGATGGGGAGAGAAGCTGTCCAGTGAGATGGACTGTTCAGAAACATGGGCAGCAGAGGGGCTGTCCACTGAGATGGAGGGAAGACAGGTGTCCAGAAACACGGACAACAGAGAGTTGAGCTAGTGAGATGGTGATGGCGGGAGAAGCTGGAGAGCAAAGGGTGTGTCCATGGAGGGCAGAGGGGTGTTTACTGAGTTGGAGAGTAGAGGGCCTGTTCATTAAGATGGAGGGCAGAGGGGTGTCCAGGGAGATGGAGGGCAGAGGGGTGTCCAGCGAGATGGAGGGGCGAAGGGTGTCCAGCGAGAAGGAGGGCAGAGGGGTGTCCAGAGAGAAGGAGGGCAGAAGGGTGTCCAACGAGAAGGACGGCAGACGGGTGTCCAACGAGAAGGAGGGCAGAGGAGTGTCCAGCGAGAAGGAGGGCAGAAGGGTGTCCAGCGAGATGGTGGGCAGAGGGGTGTCCAGCGAGGAGGGCAGAGGGGTGTCCAGCGAGGAGGAGGGCAGAGGGGTGTCCAACGAGAAGGAGGGCAGAGGGGTGTCCAACGAGATGGAGGGCAGAGGGGTGTCCAACGAGATGGAGGGCAGAGGGGTGTCCAGCGAGGAGGAGGGCAGAGGGGTGTCCAGCGAGGAGGAGGGCAGAGGGGTGTCCAGCGAGGAGGAGGGCAGAGGGGTGTCCAGCGAGGAGGAGGGCAGAGGGGTGTCCAGCGAGGAGGAGGGCAGAGGGGTGTCCAGGGAGATGAAGGGCAGAGGGGTGTCCAGGGAGATGGAGGGCAGAGGGGTGTCCAGGGAGATGGAGGGCAGAGGGGTGTCCAGGGAGATGGAGGGCAGAGGGGTGTCCAGGGAGATGGAGGGCAGAGGGGTGTCCAGGGAGATGGAGGGCAGAGGGGTGTCCAGGGAGATGGAGGGCAGAGGGGTGTCCAGGGAGATGGAGGGCAGAGGAGTGTCCAGGGAGATGGAGGGCAGAGGAGTGTCAAGGGAGATGGAGGGCAGAGGAGTGTCTAGCGAGAAGGAGGGCAGAGGGGTGTCTAGCGAGAAGGAGGGCAGAGGAGTGTCCAGTGAGAAAGAGGGCAGAGGGGTGTCTAGCGAGAAGGAGGGCAGAGGAGTGTCCAGTGAGATGGGGGCCATGGGTGTCCAGCGAGAAGGAGGACAGAGGGGTGTCCAGTGAGATGGAGGGCAGAGGGGTGTCCAGCGAGAAGGAGGGCAGAGGGTTGTCCAGTGAGGAGGGCAGAGGGGTGTCCAGGGAGATGGAGGGCAGAGGGGTGTCCAGGGAGATGGAGGACAGAGGGGTGTCCAGGGAGATGGAGGGCAGAGCGGTGTCCAGGGAGATGGAGGGCAGAGGGGTGTCCAGGGAGATGGAGGGCAGAGGGGTGTCCAGGGAGATGGAGGGCAGAGGAGTGTCCAGGGAGATGGAGGGCAGAGGAGTGTCCCGTGAGAAGGAGGGCAGAGGGGTGTCCAGCGAGAAGGAGCGCAGAGGAGTGTCCAGTGAGATGGAGGGCAGAGGGGTGTCCAGCGAGAAGGAGGGCAGAGGGGTGTCCAGTGAGATGGAGGGCAGAGGGGTGTCCAGCGAGAAGGAGGGCAGAGGGTTGTCCAGTGAGATGGAGGGCAGAGGGGTGTCCAGCGAGAAGGAGGGCAGAGGGGTGTCCAGTGAGATGGAGGGCAGAAGGGTGTCCAGCGAGAAGGAGGGCAGAGGGGTGTCCAGTGAGATGGAGGGCAGAGGGGTGTCCAGCGAGAAGGAGGGCAGAGGGGTGTCCAGCGAGAAGGAGGGCAGAGGGGTGTCCAGCGAGAAGGAGGGCAGAGGGTTGTCCAGTGAGGAGGGCAGAGGGTTGTCCAGTGAGGAGGGCAGAGGGGTGTCCAGGGAGATGGAGGGCAGAGGGGTGTCCAGGGAGATGGAGGGCAGAGGGGTGTCCAGGGAGATGGAGGGCAGAGGGGTGTCCAGGGAGATGGAGGGCAGAGCAGTGTCCAGTGAGAAGGAGGGCAGAAGGGTGTCTAACAAGATGGAGGGCAGAGGGGTGTCCAGTGATATGGAGGGCAGAGGGATGTCCAGCGAGATGGAGGGCAGAGGGGTGTCCAGTGAGATGGAGGGCAGAGGGGTGTCCAGCGAGAAGGAGGGCAGAAGGGTGTCCAGCGAAATGGAGGGCAGAGGGGTGATTACTGAGTTGGAGCGTAGAGGGCCTTTTCATTAAGATGGAGGGCAGAGGGGTGTCCAACGAGATGGAGGGCAGAGGGGTGTCCAGCGAGAAGAAGGGCAGAGGAGTGTCCAGCGAGAAGGAGGGCAGAGGGGTGTCCACCGAGATGGAGGGCAGAGGGGTGTCCAGGGAGATGGAGGGCAGAGGGGTGTCCACCGAGATGGAGGTCAGAGGGGTGTCCACCGAGATGGAGGGCAGAGGGGTGTCCAGGGAGATGGAGGGCAGAGGAGTGTCCAGGGAGATGGAGGGCAGAGGAGTGTCCAGGGAGATGGAGGGCAGAGGAGTGTCCAGGGAGATGGAGGGCAGAGGGGTGTCCAGGGAGATGGAGGGCAGAAGGGTGTCCAGCGAGATGGAGGGCAGAGGGGTGTCCAGCGAGATGGAGGGCAGAGGGGTGTCCAGCGAGAAGGAGGGCAGAAGGGTGTCCAGCGAAATGGAGGGCAGAGGGGTGATTACTGAGTTGGAGCGTAGAGGGCCTTTTCATTAAGATGGAGGGCAGAGGGGTGTCCAACGAGATGGAGGGCAGAGGGGTGTCCAGCGAGAAGAAGGGCAGAGGAGTGTCCAGCGAGAAGGAGGGCAGAGGGGTGTCCACCGAGATGGAGGGCAGAGGGGTGTCCAGGGAGATGGAGGGCAGAGGGGTGTCCACCGAGATGGAGGTCAGAGGGGTGTCCACCGAGATGGAGGGCAGAGGGGTGTCCAGGGAGATGGAGGGCAGAGGAGTGTCCAGGGAGATGGAGGGCAGAGGAGTGTCCAGGGAGATGGAGGGCAGAGGGGTGTCCAGGGAGATGGAGGGCAGAAGGGTGTCCAGCGAGATGGAGGGCAGAGGGGTGTCCAGCGAGATGGAGGGCAGAGGGGTGTCCAGCGAGATGGAGGGCAGAGGGGTGTCCAGCGAGATGGAGGGCAGAGGGGTGTCCAACGAGATGGAGGGCAGAGGGGTGTCCAACGAGATGGAGGGCAGAGGGGTGTCCAGCGAGATGGAGGGCAGAGGGGTGTCCAGCGAGATGGAGGGCAGAGGGGTGTCTAGGGAGATGGAGGGCAGAGGGGTGTCCAGGGAGATGGAGGGCAGAGGGGTGTCCAGCGAGAAGGAGGGCAGAAGGGTGTCCAGCGAGAAGGAGGGCAGAGGGGTGTCCAGTGAGAAGAAGGGCAGAGGAGTGTCCACCGAGAAGGAGGGTAGAAGGGCTGCCCAGTGAGATTGAGAGTCCCTTGGGAGGGCTTTGGCACAGGGACAGCATAGAGGCTGCTAAGTTAGATATAGGTGGGATAGTCCAGTGGCGAAGTAGAAGGACAGTTCATTCTGGTAGAGAGAGGAGGTCCTGTTCAATGTGATGCTAATGACAAAGGTGCTGGCCAATGCAAATAACAGACAAACTGTCTAATGAGGTAGAGGGCTTGCCCATTTACATTTAGAAGGGGGGGCTAAGGGTCCGGCCAGTGAGATGGAGACACCAGGAACTGTCACCGTGAGGGCAGTAGGGAGGCAGCCCCCGTGCCTGCTTCTGACTGTACTGGCAAACAGATGAGAGGCAGAGGAGCCGCTGGGATGAGACCAGGGACCTGCCACTAAGAGGGAGCCACATAGACAACCCAGTGATTTGTAGGGCAGGGACACCACTCTTAATAGTGAGGTGCATGTTACCCAGAAGATGTATGGGTGTTGCAGGACGGTATGTGGGAAGCCCATATACACCATAGATTTCTGATGGTTTTCGGGACTCTCAACCAAACGCCATTTTTCCACACAGTGTGTGTGGAGGGAGATTAGGAGCAAGGGTACAAATTTCATTACAAATCTTATTCTGATGTACCCTTGGTCATGAGGTGTGTGGCTTCTCGCGAGGTGTGTGGCTTCTCGCGAGGTGTGTGGCTTCTCGCGAGGTGTGTGGCTTCTCGCGAGGTGTGTGGCGCCTCGTGAGGTGTGTGGTGTCTTGCGAGGTGTGTGGTGCCTCGTGAGGTGGACACACTGATAGATTCCCCTCTGTAGATGCAGAACCTGCCTCAGAAGGTGGCTTGGTGTTGTTGAGGGATCCGTCTTTCCTGGTGGTGTGTGGTATAAGATTTCTTTTAAGGATTGGCCTGTATAGGTGGAGAAGAACTTTGAGATTCCATAGGAGAATATGTGCACAATGCAGTGGCTAAAAGGTGTCTATAGATGGAGAATGCTTTGTTCTACTGCTCCCAAAATAACCCACCTCTGTATGTGACTCAGGCCCTGTGAGATGATCCTAGACAGCCGGTGTATATTTATGAGGAACACCCTTGGTAACTGGTTTCTGTATACGGAGAATGTGTTTGTTTTTTTTCTTCCTAAATGGTGGCGACTGGAAAGGTGATTAAATCTATAGGGGGCTCATATGACATGCATAATTCCTTTATTTCTGCTCCCAGACAGTGGTTATACAAATGTGATATCCTTGGGAACACTGAAGTAACTTGCAATATAATGGCAAATTATTCCACCGCCCTGCTCCTCCATGCGGCTCTGAAACTGTGATTATAACACATTGAATGATCTTAAATAAACTAAGTTATACATTGACGTTATAAACTTCTCGACATGTCCACGCAGCGCTGCAGATAGTTGATCTGAAATGTCCTTTCTTCCCAAGAGCACAACCCTCCTGTCCCTAAAGTTCCTTTCCTAACTCTTCTTTCATTCTGACTTGCATCCAGTTATCTAATGATTTAATAATATTTATTTATTTAACAGTTTGATATAGCGCTGAACACCGAAAGGTACGAAAGTTCTTTACAAGGAACAGCAGTGACGCAAAGGTCGTACAGGTAACACAACAACGCAGATTCGCTGGTTAATGCAACAGCTGTAGAACTGGTAATAGTTACAACATGACAAATTACGAGAGATGAGGACAATGAGAACTTGAAAGAAGTACAGAATGGGAGACGATGTGCAGGAGGGAACAGAGCGAAGGAGGAGTGAGGGAGTGATAGAGAGAGAGAAAGAGGGAAGTAGAGGGAATGAGGACTAAAGAGTAGTGAAGGTGTAAAAGAGAAGAGATGGAAGGGAGTGAAAGTAACAGAGAACGAGTAGGGCAAAGGCAAGGAGCGGTATGGTTAGGACAGGAGGAGGGGGAGAGAGGAATGAGTCAGTGGGGAAAAAAGGAGGGGAACGTAGAATGGATGAGAAATGGAAGGAAAGAGGTGCCAAGTGGGAAAGGAAAGTGGGAAGCAAGATCGATTGCTGAAGCTGTATATCGAAAGTAAGATTCAAGGTTAGGTACAATCTCAATAAATGAGCTTTGAGATGTTCCTTAAAGACAACTGCGCGAGTTTCACTCTTAAGTGAGCTGAGAGAGAGTTCAAAGAAGGGAAGCTGTTCCTAAAAAGGATTAATGTTCAACCTGAGCAGTTTGGAAACCGGGTGGCTCGAGAAGGAAGCTTTTTTTTTACTTCATAAAGTTCTTGAGCTGCCCAATGTTTGTAGAGGCTGGAGAAGTAGGAATATAAGCCTGAGTGGTCCCTGAAATAGCCTTCTTCGTTCCATGGCTCTGTATTCTGAAGCCATCAATGGCCTTCTTCGTCAATGGCTCTGTATTCTGAAGCCTTCACTGGCCTTCTTCGTTCCATGGCTCTGTATTCTGAAGCCTTCACTGGCCTTCTTCGTCAATGGCTCTGTATTCTGAAACCTTCACTGGCCTTCTTCGTTCCATGGCTCTGTATTCTGGAGTCTTCGATAGCCTTCTTCGTTCCATGGCTCTGTATTCTGAAGCCATCAATGGCTTTCTTCGTTCCATGGCTCTTTATTCTGAAGCCTTCACTGGCCTTCTTCGTTCAATGGCTCTGTATTCTGAAGCCTTCACTGGCCTTCTTCGTCAATGGCTCTGTATTTTGAAACCTTCACTGGCCTTCTTCGTTCCATGGCTCTGTATTCTGGAGTCTTCGATGGCCTTCTTTGTTCCATGGCTCTGTATTCTGAAGCCTTCACTGGCCTTCTTCGTTCCATGGCTCTGTATTCTGAAGCCTTCACTGGCCTTCTTCGTCAATGGCTCTGTATTCTGAAACCTTCACTGGCCTTCTTCGTTCCATGGCTCTGTATTCTGAAGCCTTCACTAGCCTTCTTCGTTCCATGGCTCTGTATTCTGAAGCCTTCACAGGCCTTCTTCGTTCAGTGGCTCTGTATTCTGTAGCCTTCAATAGCCTTCTTCGTTCCATGGCTCTGTATTCTGAAGCATTCAATGGCCTTCGTTCCATGGCTCTGTATCCTGAAGCCTTCACTGGCCTTCTTCGTTCCATGACTCTGTAGCCTGAAGCCTTCACTGGCCTTCTTTGTTCCATTGCTTTGTATTCTGAAGCCTTCTTAGGATTCCTCTCTTGCTTTGTGCGGCGCCCCTTTCTTGTGACCGTAAGTCTTCGACTGCTGCCGGGGACTCTAGTGGATAAGGCTTGAGAAAATTGCATGAATTGATGCTCCCAAAAATGCACTCTTGGTAATTCCTTTGAAGAAAAACTCTTTTTCCCAAACTCTGTTGTTCTAATCTTCTGTTTAATGTTTGACCCGTTTCGTTTTCGTGAAAGAGAGATGGAGCATGGGCTCTTCTGAATCTGTGAAAGACCCCTAGAATCCTGGCATTTCATAGGCTGTAGATACGTTTCCATGTTTTTCTGATAACCCTGTCTCTAGCAGGTTCGAAAACAAAGGTGCTTCTGTAAATTTACCTTGCTTTGAGATTTTGTAGGACAATGTTTGAATCATTTATTAATCGACATATCATTTGAAATATAACCAACTTCAAATGCTTGGTAAAACAAGACATCGCTGAAGGAAAATCAGATAGAATGACAAGTAAACCTGCCATAGTTTGCCTTCCCTCAAACCGATGGGACTTCCTGCCCCGTGAATGAATCAGAACTGAAAAGTCATGAGCCGGCTCATCCTGGCTTCTTAGTCTATTTCTGAGCAAGTGAATTCTCTCCCATCAAAAATGACAGTAAATTTGTTTAGATTTCTCAGAAATTATGACTTGGCAAAGATTTTGTGTTTTCTGCAAATGGTTTGCTGAGAATAGCTATGTTTACTCCTGGGGTGTTCTATTTTGCCCCTTGTATAACCGTATCCATTATTTTGTGTTAGATGCATTTCTTGTTCGTAACACTGATTTTCAGTGGCTTGCTCTTGGAGTAGCTTGTGTTGGACTGAAAGGAAACTTGACTCCGTAACCCTTTAGAGTGTGAAACCCCCACTTGACTGACATTACCTTTTACCATTCCTTATAAAATGCCAGCCTGACTTTAGAGGGAGAGAAGAAAGAACTAAAAATGTCTTATTTGGCGACCTCTCCTTGCTGTTCTGTGATTAACTTGCACGCAATGTGAACAAGAAAAACCCTGTGGCCGTCTGGACTCTGAAAACCTGCGCTCCGCTTCCTGCAGTGATATTGATACAAAGGACTATACGGAGTCATGAAATCTGTTCTAAATATGACACCGCCAAAACATCTCTTCCAAAGGCTTTCTGCATATTTGCACTTGGTTAAAAATGGTAATTAAAAATCCAAATGAGATCTTTTGTTCTCGCCCCCTCTTTTTCTGCCGTATTTTTGTACTTTCAAAAAGAGCCCCTCTGGATCCAGCCGCTGGAACCTCCTACATCCACTTTGGCACCTCAGTCAGGATCCTGCCACTCCATCATGTCCTCTACTCCTCACAGAGTGCCAGTAGGTACTGGTCCTGACCTAGGTTGAGGGATATTCCAAGACAACGCCTGCTCTACAGTCCCAGGGTGGGCGCCTCTCCTGAGATATTCCAATACCGCGCCTGCTCTACAGTCCCAGGGTGGGCGCCTCTCCATCATGTCCTCTACTCCTCACAGAGTGCCAGTAGGTACTGGTCCTGACCTAGGTTGAGGGATATTCCAAGACAACGCCTGCTCTACAGTCCCAGGGTGGGCGCCTCTCCTGAGATATTCCAATACCGCGCCTGCTCTACAGTCCCAGGGTGGGCGCCTCTCCATCATGTCCTCTACTCCTCACAGAGTGCCAGTAGGTACTGGTCCTGACCTAGGTTGAGGGATATTCCAAGACAACGCCTGCTCTACAGTCCCAGGGTGGGCGCCTCTCCTGAGATATTCCAATACCACGCCTGCTCTACAGTCCCAGGGTGGGCGCCTCTCCTGAGATATTCCAAGACCACGCCTGCTCTACAGTCCCAGGGTGGGTGCCTCTCCATCATGTCCTCTACTCCTCACAGAGGGCCGGCAGGTACTCGTCCTGACCTAGGTTTAGGGATATTCCAAGACCATGCCTGCTCTACAGTCCCAGGGTGGGCGCCTCTCCATCATGTCCTCTACTCCTCACAGAGGGCCAGCGGGTACTGGTTCTGACCTAGGTTGAGGGATATTCCAAGACTATGCCTGCTCTCCAGTCCCAGGGTGGGCACACTCTGCCCGCACCAAATGGCATTGACGTGAATCCATTTGGCCATGGGCCACCAGCTCTCAGGAACTTTAGAACCTTTTGATCTCTGTTAATGATCCTTCTAGAGATTTCCCAAGTACTCTTCCCTACAATAGAGCTTCATCCTTTTCTTGCCCTCCTTGATAATGTCGGTGGTTTTACTTTCCTTTATCTGGACCGTTGCCTTGTGTCTCTTGGACGATTTCAGGTCTCAGTGGCCTCTTTTCAGGGCAGCTCCTGCTTTAAGGAGGTCTATCGCCTTCTCAGTCTTTCTTGCTTATATTTATCAATTCGCGCTCCTGGACGTTGCTTTCCTCCCTTCTTAGAGGGCGGTTTGGAACGAGTTGTGTATTTTCCTGTTTTCCCGACATGGTCTATTTGTGTGAGCCAGTTAAGAGTCAAAAATTCACAAAGATCTTGTTTAAAAACAGTTCCCCATTTCATTTAGTTTGTAATGACCATATCTGTCCCATCGCTGCCAGATACTGTTTATTTATCTCTTCCCTGTAAGTTTAGTTTGTTTTGTGAAAACCTCTGTGGAAGGTTTTAAGCCCCAGAACTCTGCTCTTTTGCCATATTTGAGCTGGTGCCGGCCAGGACAATATAGTGTGAAAGAAAATAAGGAGAAATTCACTGAAAATTAACCACTGGTCACCTCCACTGCTGTGGAGGAGGCTAAAGAGTTATGCTATTAATTTTTTATGCAAAACACAAATCTACATAGTGAGCAAGAAAATGTTTGAAAAATAAGTTGTCATTATCTTGTAAAATAATGGGTCATTTCCCAATGCAAGATGTTTTATTTTCCCTCTTGGTTAAGCTGTATATGTGCGTGTTAATAAAGTAAAGGAACAAATAGCTGACACTATCCAGTTGTGCCTGAGCGAGCCGCTGGGACTCAAAGCCCCTCCAGCACACTGACCAGCTTCACACTTTCAAAAGATATCCTCTTCCCAGTTTGGAACCGGAGGTGGAGGCTGTTAAAAGCACTTCCACTCGCCTTAGTTGGGGTAAATGTGTTAAGATGTATGTGCCAGAAGAAAGAAAGCCAGGGGGAAATGTTTTAAAACCAAAGGATAATGTTTATTCTTCTGCATCAATACATTTTGCCATCCATAAAACGAAAGACATCTAGCTTCCTACAAAGGCCGAAAATATTTGTTAAATAAAAAGTAGCTATACGTACATAAAGGCAGAAATACACGAGGGCTCTGTAGGAGATGTTGAGAAGAAAGTTTAATGCTCGTTCATTCAACAAGGGATACATACCCTTTTTTATTGACTCCAAAACAAAAAATACAAATATCTGGTGGAGGAGCAGCAACAAAAGAGGATTGATGTGGAGCATTGTGGGATTCATCCTGTCAGCTGATTCTCTCACCTTTGTATTACACCTGGATAAGAGTAGCAATAAAGAGATAACAAGTTTAACTTGAGCCTCCTTTCTGTCACATACGGTTCAATGTGAGACTACTACACGTCACCGGTCTGTATGCATATAGAATATTGGACCACAGCCTGTGAGATCCCTTCCCTTGCATTATGAGCAGTGTTTGAGGAGAGATCCGTTTGTGGAGTCTTTGCAATGGGTGTGGGGCTGCCTGGTCTCTGTGGGTTGGCGGGAGGGGCACCTGATTTCGATATATGCATTCACTGCCCCCACTGTTGCATCCTGTGACTAGAAACAGACCCTCTCCTTGGTACTGCTTTCAGTTAATTGGCGCTTATCTTGGTTTTCCATTTCCTTTGTACCAGATCTTTAGCACTGTTGTCTCCTCACCCTCGAAGCTGGAATCCATCACATCCAGGCATATCTGCCTCGTTTGTTTGCAATGTTTTTTTCTATGTTCGTGTTCAAGGACTGCACTACCTTCCACCCTGTTGAACGTGTCGGTATAAAGTGCAGCTAATGAAGGGACGTGTGTTAAATCTGTTGATTACGCAGCCAGCAGTGCTGCCTATGTCGTGGGGAATTTCATGCATTACTGGTTGTTCCTTTTCAATCATGTAGTCACTCAGTCATGCTCATCAATGAACGAAATATTTATTATTAAAGGAGAAATTGCTCCCACCTGACGTATGCACCACTGTCTCTTTGGCCTCATTGAAAGAAATGGCTCCAGGATCTTCCGAATCCAGCCTGCTGCTTCAGCTCCCACTATTCTGTGAGCTTCTGGTTGCCACCGTTATGCCTTTGAGAGCCCTTTTGTCTTTCTTCTTTTTTGGCAGGTGACGGACAGTTCCTTTGTTACCATCTAACAATAGAAAGTTTTCTAGCATTTGCAACAAGAATTTTAGATTCTATTAAGGACACGGAGGCGAGGATTATGCTTCTCACTCTTTACTACTCATACAAAACAGCAGCCAATCAAAAAACAGTAAACATAAACACACTACATTTCCCATGAGGCTTTTAACCACGATTCTATCAAACCCACCAATCGTTTATGGTCGTCCAGTACAAAATAGAGAGGCACCATCTTCTTGCCTCTTTCTCTGCGAATAAGTAGTCACTAGAAAGAACATAGTCCAGACAAGAACAAGCACACAGTTCCAAACTCTCAACGGAGAGTTACCAGAATCCAATAAGGAAATCCAGACAGAAGGTGACATCCACTGAGCCAATGGAAAAGAACACCAACTGCTGGAAACAGCCAAGTGCGTTAATTTTGTTTCAAATCCGATCCTGAAAAAAGAAAATAACTTGAGTCCCATCATAACCTGATTGAGAGCACACGGGGGTGGGGGAGCAACTATTACGATACATAAACCATATGATACGATGACAGCAGTGAGACTTTTAATCTTACTTGTCCCAACGGCTGGGATAATCCTCGCCTCTGTGTCTTTAATAGAATCTAAAATTCTTTTCGCAAATGCTAGAACATTTTCTATTCTATGGCAGGACCTGATGCTCTGATTATGATAGTTCAAAGCTCACCAAGAACAACAGAAGACACATGCACAATAGGTTTATAACAAAAAATCTTAAACATGGAGTCAGATGACCAATCAACAGCACGAACAATATCTTCTAATCTAGAACTGATAACAAAAGCTTTGGAAGCCATGGCCACTCTAGCTGAATGAGCACCGTACACTGAAATGTCATTTCTGGCTTCAGACATGACCCAACAAACCCAACGGGCCAAAGTCACTGCTGACACTGGGCGGAAAGGCTTTTGGATAGCCAGCAGCAAGGGACCAAGAGGATCAGTTCTATGAGCCAACGTATGTTCTTCGTAAACTTTTAAACATTTCACTACACATAAATTAGCATTGTGTGGAAAAGCAGGATAATCCATAGAGCATGGTATTCGTTTGTTTAGAAATAATAAAAGTAACACCATCAGGAGAAAACAACCTACCTGCAAGGTCCAAAGCACGTATATCCGACACACGTCGGCACGAAATCAAGCCTAAAAGCATAGTCAATTTGGCAGAAATATGTTTCAAAGTAAAATCATTGTTATCAGGCCATGACTCTATAAAGATAAAACATTCGTAACATCGCATAACTGATTGTACTTAGGTTTCGGAGAACGAGCCATGCTAATACCTTTCAGTAATTTACATGCCATGGGATGGACACCAACGGGCTTGCCATCGATAGTTATGTCCAGATTCAGTGAAATTCAGAACATCTTTCAATTCGGATCCTACGGGATCCACCTCCCGTTGAAGGCACCAACCCACCCATTGTTTCTATTCAGAAGAATATCGTTTGCGGGTGGTATGAGCCCAAGCTTAATGTATAAATCTGAAAGAGACACGTTAGTGACAGATTCCTTACCTTAGAATATCCCCAGGCGTCAGGCTGGATCCGGAAAGTTTTTGCGTAGCAGTACCCTTGCGCGTCGGTAGGCGGCGTCGTGCGGCTCCGCGTCCGTCGTCGGTGTCGTGATCGCCGGGATGACGTCGCGGGCAGTACTTAGGCGCCGCCCCTGCGCGCTGACGTCAGTTCTTCTTTTTCCGCGCCAGCAAGCGCAGATCCGGGAAGAGCAGTGCCCTAGTCATTTTTGACTAACTTTTTTGGTGAATTTTTCACTGTTTTTCTTCGAATCGACTTCAAGGTGTCGTAGGGATGCCCGGGTTTAAACGTTGCGGCGCCTGTGCTCGGATGATGTCCATCACAGACCCGCATTGGGAGTGTCTCTTCTGCCTCGGCCGAGGCCACGACACGGAGTCTTGTTCCGACTGCCGGGCCCTCAACCCGAAAGCTTTGCGAGAGCGGTCTCGAAAGCTCCTCGAGGCCCGGCATTCGGCTCCGCGCAAGCCCCGGTCGCGTGAGAGGTCCAGGGGTCGATCGCGGAGTCCACACCGGTCGTCGGCATCGAAGTCTTCTTCGTCCGGTAAGTCCAAACACAAAAAGTCCAAAAAGCATCGTCGCTCTAGGACTTCGCCTCGCCGGTCTCGCGACTCGGCTGAGGCCCCTCCCGGCACCGTCCCCGCCCCGCGGCCCCGGACATGCCTGTGGAGTCGCCCCGCAATACCCGTCCTTCCCGGGTTCGGGGGCGGATCCTGCCCAAGTACAGGAATTCCTGTCAGCCATGGCCCGCCTCTTCGGGCCTCAAGGTCCCTCCGGTGCGCCTTCGGGCCCCGCGGGCCCTGATAGGGTTGCTCCGGCGTCGCCGACGGCTCCGGCCCCGGCGTCGCCCGTGCCTCCAGCCTCGATCCCGGCTCCGGCCCCGGCCTCGATCCCGGCTCCACAACCCCCATCGACGCCGGTCGACCTAACGACACCTCCGCCGGCGCCGATGTCTCCGGTGCCGTTCTCGACGCCGCCTGGGGCTCCGGGCGGCGTCGTCCCCCAGTTCCTTCCGGCTCCGGACATGGACCCGGACCGACGTCGCTCGACGCCGGTTCCGGCGCCGATGGGACCTTGGGTCCCAAATGTCCCTCCTCCTCCTTATTTTGAACCAGAGGAGGACCAGGAGGACTGGGAGGGGTCTGATGACCCTCTGACACAACAGTGTCAGTACGATGAGGACTGGACAGAGGGTCTAGGGGATGCCAGTGGTCTAGATACTTCCCCTGACACTGGCATGCTGTCTCCTCCCGTGGCTACGGAGGAGGGAGCCAATTTTGCAACGGTGTTACGTAGGGCGGCTGGGGCCTTACGTCTCCAACTCCCTACTGTGGCGGTCAAGACTAATATCTTGACAGAGGTGCTTCAGCCGGCAGCCTCCTCTTCGGAGACTGTGCTGCCGTTTAACGACGCCCTCACTGACGTTCTTTGGGCGCCTGGTCCAAGCCCAACACAGGGGCTCCTGTGGATAGGAACGTGTCCCGACGCCATCGCCCAGCTCCGGGCGACCCCCTGTTTCTCTCTGTCCACCCCACTCCTGAGAGCTTGGTTGTCCAAGCCTCCGCTTCCCAAACCGTCTTCCCTACCGCCCCTCCGGATAGGGAATCCAAACGCCTGGATCAATTTGGGAAGAAGGGTTTTTCTTCCTCCAGTGCTGGCTTGCGGTCCATCAACACCGCTTGTCTTTTGGGCCGATATACCCACTCCTTGTGGGATTCGGTGGCAAATGTTTTGCCCCAGTGTTCTGAGGAGGTCCAGACACTGCTTTCCGCGCCATTGCGGAAGGAAGGGATGCGGCCAAATACACGATACGATGTGGCCTTGATACCGCCGACTCGCTGGGCAGGTCTATTGCAACGACGGTGGCGCTGCGACGCCACGCCTGGCTGAGAACCACTGGTTTTTCAGGGGATGTCCAGAATACTCTCATGGACATGCCCTTTGATGGAGTCGGTCTCTTTGGGTCCAAAGCAGACCATGCGTTGGAGCGCTTTAAGGACTCACGGGCTACTGCCAAGTCCCTGGGCCTTTCTGCTACACGCCCTCCGCTGACTTCTGCTTTTCGCCCCTATCGTGGCCACGGTAGGGGCGCCCTTCACGTCAGCAGCCCAGCCACCGGCCCGCGCAGCAGGCGTCTTCGCGTGGCCGAGGACGTGGATTCCGCCGTGGCGGATCGGGCAACCAGCGTGCGGGTCAGGCCACCACCTCCAACCCGTACGCGGCCTCCAAGCCCTCCTAGTCCCTCCTTTCAGGTGCACAGCACGCCAGTAGGGGGCAGGGTCCGCCATCACCTTCCCCACTGGCGTACCATCACCTCGGACAGGTGGGTCTTGGACATTGTCCGAAGGGGCTACTCCCTCCCCTTCGAGACCACCCCCCCAGCCATGCCACCTCAATTCCACCGCATGTCAGGGGATCACTTGGTACTTCTGCAGAAGGAAGTCACGGCCCTCTTGGCCAAGAGGGCCATCGAGCATGTTCCGACCCCAGAAGTAGGGCGTGGTTGCTACTCCCACTACTTCCTGGTGCCCAAAAAGGACAAGGAGGACATGCGTCCTATCTTGGACCTCCGGAACGTCAATCGCTTCCTCCGGAAGGAGAAGTTCAAGATGCTCACCCTAGCTCAGGTCTTGACTGCCCTCGACCCTGGAGACTGGTTGGTAGCGTTGGACTTGCAGGACGCTTATTTCCACATCCCCGTCCTGCCGGCCCACCGGCGTTACCTTCGGTTCACGGTAGGCCCCGAGCATTTTCAGTTCACCGTGCTCCCCTTTGGCCTTACCAGTGCCCCTCGGGTGTTCACGAAAGTGATGGCGGTGGTCGCAGCTCATCTGCGCCGGGCAGGGGTTTCAGTCTTCCCCTACCTCGACGACTGGCTGCTGAAGGCGGGCTCGTCCCAGGCAGTCGTCTCCCACCTCCAGACTACGGCCGAACTCCTGCACTCGCTGGGGTTCTCCATCAATGTGCCGAAGTCGCATCTGATTCCTTCTCCACAGCTCCTTTTCATCGGAGCAGTTCTGGACACGACGCAGTTTCGGGCCTATCCTCCCGAACGGCGAGTCCGGGATATTCAGGCTATGATTCCGATCTTTCAGCCTTTATCCTGGGTTTCGGTACGGATGACCCTGAGGCGGCTGGGCCTCATGGCCTCCTGCATCCTGCTGGTCAATCATGCCAGATGGCATATGCGGGCTCTGCAGTGGGACCTGAAGTTCCAGTGGGCGCAGCACCAGGGCAACCTGTCCGATCACGTCCAGATCTCGGAGGGGACTGCAAAACAGTTGCAGTGGTGGCTCTCGAACCGGCAATGGGTCATGGGCAGATCCCTCTCCCTTCCCCAGCCAGAGCATACAGTTGTGACGGACGCGTCCCTTCTGGGATGGGGCGGTCACATGGGAGAGGCGGAGATCAGAGGCCTCTGGTCTCCGGCGGAGTCCCGGCTCCATATCAACATTCTGGAGCTTCGGGCGATCCGACTTGCACTCAAGGCATTCCTTCCCTCTGTCAAGGGGAAGGTAGTGCAGGTGTTCACAGACAACACCACCGCCATGTGGTACTGCAACAAACAGGGCGGGGTGGGGTCTTGGACCCTTTGTCAGGAGGCTCTGCGCCTCTGGACATGGCTGGAACATCAGGGCATGTTCCTGATGGTTCAACACCTGGCAGGTTCCCTGAACACCAGGGCGGACGAACTCAGCCGCAGGTGCATGATGGATCACGAATGGCGTCTTCACTCGGAAGTGGCACAAGGACTCTTTCTACAGTGGGGAGAGCCTTGGTTAGATCTATTCGCCACCGAAGAGAACGCGCAATGTCATCAGTTCTGCGCGTTGGAATTTCCAAGGCGGCACTCGCTCGGCGACGCTTTTCGTCGCGAGTGGAGTTGCGGTCTGTTGTACCCCTTTCCGCCTATACCACTTCTACCCAGAGTGTTGAAGAAGATTCGGCACGACCGGGCCCAAGTCATTCTTGTGGCTCCGGACTGGGCTCGAAGAGTTTGGTATCCCGAGCTACTCAATATGAGCGTAGATCCCCCGATCCGTCTGCCTCTTCGGGAGGATCTTCTGTCGCAGCAGCAGGGGACGGTCCTCCACCCGAACCTGTCCAGTCTACACCTGCTTGCGTGGAGATTGAGCGGCGGCAGTTGATTCCTTTCGACTTGCCTCCCGAAGTTTGTGATGTGATTCTGGCAGCCAGGCGTCCCTCCACTAAGGTGGTATACGCCTGCAGGTGGAACAAATTTGTGGCATGGTGCACAGCAAAGGCTGTGAATCCCCTTTCTGCCCCTCTTTCTGAGGTCCTTCTGTTCCTTCTCTCTCTGGCCCAACAGGGTTCTGCCCTGGGTACCATCAAGGGTTATCTTTGTGCTATCTCGGCCTTCCTCAGGCTTCCTGATCAGCCCTCCCTTTTCAAGTCCCCTGTTGTTAACAGGTTCTTAAAAGGCATTACTCACCTCTTCCCTCCTGTTCCGTTTGTAATGCCTCAGTGGGACTTGAACTTGGTTCTTACCTTTTTAATGTGCGCTCCCTTTGAGCCTCTACATAACTGTCCTCTTCGTCTTCTGACTCTGAAGACAGCCTTTCTGGTGGCCATCACCTCCGCTCGGCGGGTGAGTGAGCTCCAGGCTCTATCTTGCAAACCTCCCTTTCTGTCTGTTCATCCAGACAAGGTTGTTCTTCGGACGCGTCCGTCCTTCTTGCCAAAGGTGGTTACTGCTTTCCACATTGGGCAGACAATCACTTTGCCCACCTTCTTTCCGCCTCCGCATCCTTCCAGAGAGGAAGAGAGGCTCCACCGTCTGGACCCAAAACGTGCGCTCTCCTTCTATATTGACCGCACAAAACACTTCCGGGTGGATGACCAGCTCTTTGTTGGCTACGTGGGCGCCAAAAAGGTCGGGCGGTGCACAAGAGGACCATCTCCCGCTGGGTTACCTTGTGCATCAAGACCTGCTATTCTTTGGCTAAGAAGGAGCCTCCTGTTGGGCTGCGTGCCCATTCCACCAGGGCAACGGCTGCTACCACGGCCTTGGGCCGCGGTGTTCCGCTGCCGGTTATCTGTCAGGCAGCTACGTGGGCCTCGCTGCACACGTTTACAAAGCATTACTGCCTTGACAGTCAGGTCCGGAGGGACGGCTTCTTTGGCCGTTCTGTCCTCCAGGACTTCCTTGTCTGATCTTTGTTCGCAGACCCACCACCGGGGTTGGTATTGCTGGGGTATCTATTCTAAGGTAAGGAATCTGTCACTAACGTGTCTCTTTCAGATGCACAAGTTACTAACTTGTGTAACGATATATCTGTAAGAGACAGTAGTTAGTGACAGATTCCTACCGCCCACCCATCCTCCCCGTTCTGCGAACTGATTTCTAGGGTTAAGGACATCCCTTTCAGGGCCCTAGTATTTTTCAGACACCTATGTCAGCTTCTTGCATGGCTCTGCGTTCCTGACGCGGAAAGTCGTGTACAGAACTGACGTCAGCGCGCAGGGGCGGCGCCTAAGTACTGCCCGCGACGTCATCCCGGCGATCACGACGACGGACGCGGAGCCGCACGACGCTGCCTACCGACGCGCAAGGGTACTGCTACGCAAAAACTTTCCGGATCCAGCCTGACGCCTGGGGATATTCTAAGGTAAGGAATCTGTCACTAACTACTGTCTCTTACAGATATATCGTTACACAAGTTAGTAACTTGTGCATTCAGCAGCTGCCGCCGAAAGTCCTTCAATCTGTTCATGTCTCCTGAAACCTTCCAGACCATGAGAGTCAATTGGTCTTGAAGAATTAGAGGATGAGGTGAACCCACTGGGTCCAGGAGTAACTTAGGGAAAACCGGAAGGAGAATGGGAAGAGCTACAGACCATTCCAAAAGAGTCGCAAACCATGATTGTGTCTTTCACAGAGGGGTAACTAGAACCAGAGTCGCCGATTGACGTCGGACCTGAGCCGCCACCCTCGGGATCATGGCAAATGTTCGTCTGGTCTCCCCAAAAGTGGAGGAAAGCGTCTGTCCCCAAGGCCATCGGATCTGGCCTCCAACTGTAGAACCGTGTCAGTTGAGTGTTGAGCCGGGATGCAAACAGGTCCACATGGCACGGAGCCCAAGCTGACATTGTCTCCTGAAAGACGGAAGAATGGAGTTTCCAATCGCTGTAGTCCCTCAGGAATCTGGAGTTCCAGTCCGCTACTAGATTCTTTGCCCAAAGATATTCCGCCAGAACCATAATCTTCTGAGAAAGGCAAAAATGCCAAACGTCTCGGGCTATGTTGGCCAGCAGTCGCGATCTCGTGCCCCCCAAGCAGTTGATATAACAAACTGCTGAAACATTGTCCAACCGCAAGAGGATGCAGCAGTTGCTTTTGATGGGAGAGATTGAACTTATGGCAAAAGAACCTGCTAGAAGTTCCAGGCAATTGATATGGAGTCGTAATTCTTTGGCTGATCAACGACCACCTGTAGAAAACTCTCTGCATCGTGCACCCCAGCGACTGGCATCGTACTCGATGACCACGTCTGGTGAGACTCTGAAAATGGCCTTGCCATTCCACGCTTCCATGTGAAGAAGCCACCACTGAAGTTCCTCTTGGGCTTTGGCCGCCAATGGAATCAGATGGTCTTAACTGAAGCCCTGTTGCAAGTAATGAATCTTCAGATGCTAAAGAGGCCTGTAGTGCAATGGGCCCAGGAAGATTGCTTCAATTGAAGACGCTAGCAACCTCACAATCCTGGCAAGGGATCTCAGACATCATCTGTTTCGACAGAGTCGATTTCAACTCCGTCTTGATGGATTTCACCTTCGAAGGAGGAAGAAGCAATTGTGCTGTGAGTGAGTATCTGAAGGCGCAGGAATTCCACTTGTTGGGATGGAACAATCATGGATTTCTTGGTATTTATTACAAATCCCAGATTCTAAAGAACGGATATTGTCCAAGACAGATGCATTAACAGAAGGGAGTGATGTTGGGCCAGTAGGAGCATGTTTTCTAGACAGATGATCATGCGAATCCCCATCTCTCTTAGCCGGACAACCACTTGTTTCAAAAGCTTGGTGAACACCCAGGGAGCTGAGAATAGCTCGAACGAAAGAGATTGATACTGGCACCATTGGCCTTTCCATCGGAATTGTAGGTACCGATGGTGAGAGGGGCAAATGGGAACAGACAGATAGACATCCTTGACATCTAGATTAACCATCCAATCTTGTTCCCGAAAATCCCTTAGCAGATGGATGCCCTCCATCTTGAAGAGACGATAAATCACAAAAGGATTGAAGATTCAGAACCAATCTTTGACCACCACCTTTCTTTTGTACCAAAAACACATTGCTGCAAAAACCTTCGGGGTGAGGGGACGTCAGCGCAATTGCCTGTTTTGACAAAAGTTCCCGAAGTTCAGTCTGTAAAAGCCTAATCTTGTTGGGGAAAAAAAGGAAAGGGGGGGTGAGTCTTGATAAGGAGGTTGAGACCGCTCTATTTGATAACCTTGAACAGTATCCAGAACCCACGAATCGGAAGTTATCTTTGCCCAATTGTGGTAAAAGTATCTCAGTCTGCCCCCCACAGGAAGCTGGGAAAAGGTTGTGGGAACCATTACCTGCAAATTGGTTGTCGGAGTTACAAAACCCCCTGTTGACTCCTCGATTGAAGCGGCCCCGGAAGCCTCTGGACCTGGTAGAGTAGAACCCTGCTTGGGCCGGATCTTGGATGTAACTCCTACGCCTGGGATTGAATCCACGCTGAGGACCTTGTTGGTTGACATGGCTGGTCAAGCGTCCTCTGCCACGACTGGCCCTGCCAGAAAGGGGGTTGAAAACTTATTTGAGCGAAGTTTGGGATTTATCCAGGGAGGTGAATGTATTGACGAACTTGGCTATATCTTTAACAAAACAGTCCCCAAACAACTGGCCTTCTGCCAGGGGACCCGGTTCTGCAGTAGCTAGTTAAACCAAATGAGGGTCAATTCGAAGAAGCACGGATTTGCGGCGTTCTGAAGCTAACGCGCAGTTAGCGTTGCCCAAGAGGCAGATTGCCCTCTGAGTCCAACCTGCTAGCACCTCCAGATGATCAGGATCTCCTGGGCTTGAAGGGCCAATTTTAAGATTTTGGCTAAGGGGCCAGAAATGTCAAGGAGTTGGTCTTGGCAAGCACGAAGTGCTCTATCGATGCCCTTTTTAGAGTCTTTGTTGTACTTCTTAAGGAAGGTCTGCATGGAAGTATCAATATCTGGGGTGAGGGCAGTTTTGTGGGGTAAGTCTTGCCGCGGGCATTCAGAGCGTAAACGGGACCTGACCTCCTTGTCAAAACTCTTACACAGATTCAACTGCATATACTCTGCCACTGCGGGAGCAGGGGACCAATCGGAGGACCTGGGGTGCACAATGTCAGAGGATTGAAAGTGGAAGGAGAAATGGAGTCTTTGTGCTTTTTAGATCGGTTGCGAGCCTAGGATTCATGAGAAGAGGAGGTATCTGTATCCATATCAGTGACCGGGGCCAGGGCCGATGGGAAAGAAGGAGGGGGTGTGGGGGAGAGCCCGCACTTAAGCATGATCAGGTAAAGCCCCTTCGGTCACTTTCGCAATCACCTTCACATGTGGCCTTGACGGGGCAGCAGGGGAAGAAGATGGGGGGGGGGTGCCTGAAGGAGGTTTGGTGGACGCACGCCCTGCAAGCTTATCTAAGCATTGAGAAATGGGTAGGAGTGCTGAGGAAAGGGCCTTAACTAGATTTTTCTGAACAGATTTATCAATTATGGTTTCCATGCCCTCATCATAACAATAATCTTTGTCTTCTTCTGGGCCATAGGCAGCCAGATCATGGTCAAAAGTCTGGTAAGCAGACGTATCACCAGAGGGTCGGTGACACCTCAGTCAAAATCCCCAGAGGGAAGCAAGGTCAACCAAAGAGTAAAGTTATATAGCAGGAAGGGAGTGGAAGACCAGAATCCCAGTTGCTGCACTCCTGCTCAGCCTAAAGTCAGGACGTCAGAGGGAGCAATCAGCTGGTTGCAGGATTGTATAAGAGTTACCAAAGGTGTAACAGGACTTAAACAGGGGAAAAAACCAACCCTGAAAGCCTGAAATAGGAGGCCTCTGTCAGTCAAACAGCCCTGCTAACTTAAACAACCTGCAGAAATCCCCTGTTATTTTCAGCCTGGGGAGAGACGGCTCCAACGATGTGTTCTGGAAGCTGCCGAGCATGCAAGTAGAGGTGCGCGTGTGTAGCCCAATTGGACTGCACACGCGACCTCGCTCCCGGGAGGGGCTGGGGTTTATTGTGCGGCTGCGCTGGGGGCAAAAGTGGCGAGAAGGCCGAAAATTCGGGAACAACTAAGCAAAGGAAATGAAAATTTCATTGACAAAATGTAATTGGCAGGATTACTTGGAAACACCTATAAGGAGCAACACATGCCATAACTAAGACCGAGAGAAAAGTGACCGCGCAGCGGTCTGTGAGTCGATCGGGCGCGGAGCGCTGACCTAACCTGAAAGGAAGAGGTTAGATGCAAAATACAAAGCGGCAAAGCCGCCGGAGACCAAGAATAATGTGCATAAACTGTGCAATATATAATAAAATCAGTATGTAATACAGTCAGTGGTTGACAAAATAGAGAGCCACTTATCTTGACTGCGGAGCAGCAAAGAAAGAGGAGGAAGATGGTGCCTCTCTATTTTGTATTGGATAAGCACAGACAATTGGTGGGTTTGATAGAGGCGTGGTTCAAAGCCTCATGGGAAATGTAGTGTGTTTATGTTTACTGTTTTTTGATTGGCTGCTCTTTTTTATGAGTAGTAAAGATTGAGAAGCATAATCGGAGCCTCAGGTCCTGCCATAGAATTAGACAATTTCTTGGTTCTGTTCATTTTAAGGGCACAAAGTCCTTCAATCATTACTCACACCACCCATTGGGATAAGCAAAGACCATTGCAACAGCTTGTACTATCTACATGCCTGCCTGTCATCATGAGTTACCTAAAGGCCCAGATGTGTTGTCACATTCAAACACTGGCATGCACAAACGCAGTATGCCTGAGTTTACCACATCAAAGGCAAACTATTGGTTCACTGCTTAAAACTACTGGTGCAGGCCTTCACAGAAATCCAAAGTCTTATTTTAGTGTTGGACGCCACGTGTGCATCCTTCAGCTTCCCACATACAGGTTTCAGTAAGTGACCCCTTGCTCATCCTCTGATAGCTGACGGTGTATGTGGGACACAGATTGCTTGTGTACTTGGAGTGCTGACTGTATGTGGGACACAGATTCCTTGTGTACTCTGAGAGCTGACTATGTAGGTGGGACACAGATTCCTTGTGTACTTGGAGTGCTGACTGTATGTGGGACACAGATTCCTTGTGTACTCTGAGAGCTGACTATGTAGGTGGGACACAGATTCCTTGAGTACTCTGAGAGCTGACTATGTAGGTAGGACACAGATTCCTTGAGTACTCTGAGAGCTGACTATGTAGGTGGGACACAGATTCCTTGTGTACTTGGCTGTCTCCAACATGCCCTCTGCAACTGCGGCGACTGCTTTGGACCTGGTACTAAACACACAAACTTGTGAATGGTTTGTTGGCCCCAGAATGTCTCTGTTTAGTAGGCATGAAAGGGTTCTTGTGTAGGGGCATGGCGATCAGTGGTGCAGCTGGTGCAGTGGCACTGGTTGCCCCCCCCAGCCCGCCTTGCACTTTACTTACCAGGCCATATGCACACATTGTTATTTCTTGAGAATGCTCCCTGAGGCCCGGCTGCTCTGCGTTTATTCTTGGTGGGCGCAAAGATGAGCGTGGCTTGGGCACTGGTGGCGCTCAGGGAGGCACAGGAGCGCCCAGAAGGAAAACTGCACAGTGAAGCTTTTCAGATCGCATGCAAACTTTCCACTTATCAAAACCTATTTCTCAATGCCGTCTACATACACTTATTTTCATTTGTAACTCTCCTTATATATCTATATCTATCTAGACTAAAAACTATACCTTCCCGTCTATATCACTCTCTATACCCATCTATCGAGACTCTCTCTCTTTATATTCTATCTTTAGATTTATCTGAGCAGTACTGCTTCTCTCTCTCTATCTTTAGCTCACAGTCTATTCCACCTATTTATTATACCTATTCATCTATACATGTTGATATCTATGTACCTCTGTCTAACCATCCATACTTCCATCCCTTTCTGCCTTCCTCCCTCTCTGGTCTTTGGACTTTCCAGGCCCTCTTTCCATCCATGCCCCCCTCTCCTAGACTCTTTCTCTGCCTCTCTCTGTCCCCATCCTTTGTGTTTCTTGGTGGCTTTGTCTCTTTCTCTGTCTTTCTTTCTTCTATGGCGCCCTTTCTTGTTCTCTCTGCCCCGGTTTTCCTGCCTCTTTTTCTTTCAATATGAATGCATGAAATTACAATCTAATGCAGCATCTTGGGGGGGGGGGGCCCAGGGTGTGATCTGAGCCTGATCTGTCCTAAATGTGTGGCTGTAGAGACACAGTATGAGGATATGAGTGCCAGAACATTGGTTATGTAGCAGCTCTACTTCCACCAGGGGTAAACGGAGTGCAAGGCTGCCTGTTAAAAGTGTAGAGTCACATTGTGATAGCAACAGTACTGCCTGCAAAGCGTTCCCGTCCTTGTGAGCTGGTGACCAGTGGTGATCTAGCAGTTCTGTGCCCCTTTCCCAAGAGTGCTTACCCAAGTCAAAGATCATCCTGGAGTCATCCAGTGACTTTAGCTGAGCTATTCCTGTAATTATCTGCTACTCACCCAATCCATCCTGAAGAATGTGTATAGGGTGTGAATTATTTAAATGAGATGCCTCTAGACTCATCACAAAATCTAATCTAGGATGAAATTGTGATTACTTGAGATGAAAATGTGTGATGACTGTTAACTACTGCAGGATGATTCCATTACAAGTTTAGGATGAGTGCGGATTACTCCACGATGATCTTGAGACACCTTCAGAATGACTGAGGATTACTTCAGGGTGAGTGAAGATTACTCCAGGTTGAGTGGGGATTAATTCAGGATGAGTGAGAATTACTCCAGGATGAGTGAGGATTACTCCACGATGATCCTGAGTCAACTTCAGGATGAGTGAGGATTACTCCAGGATGAGTGAGGTTTACTCCACGATGATCTTGAGATACCTTCAGAATGAGTGAGGATTACTCCAGGATGAGTGAGGATTACTCCAGGATGAGTGAGGATTAATTCAGGATGAGTGAGGATTACGCCACGATGAGTGAGGATTATTCCACAGTGATTCTGTGACAACTTGAGGATGGGTGAGGATTACTCCAGGATGAATGAAGACTCCACGATGATGCTGAGACAACTCCAGGATGAGTGAGAATTACTCCATGATGATCTTGAGACACCTTCAGGGTGAAGTGCGGATTACTCTGGGATGATCCTGAGACAACTTCAGGATGAGTGAGGATTACTCCTGGATGAGTGAGGATTACTCCAGGATGATCTTGAGACACCTTTAGGATGAGTGAGGATTACTCCTGGATGAGTGAGGATTACTCGACGATGATCTTGAGACACCTTTAGGATGAGTGAGGCTCCAGGATGAATGAAGATTACTCCACGATGATCCTGAGACAATTTAAGGATAATTGAGGATTACTTCACAATGATCCTGAGACAACTTCAGGATGAGTGAGGATTACCCTACGATGATCCTGGGTCAACTTCAGGATGAGTGAGGCTTACTCCATGATGAGTGAGGATTAATTCAGGATGAGTGAGGATTACTCCACAGTCATTCTGTGACAACTTGAGGATGGGTGAGAATCACTCCACGATGATCCTAAAACAACTCCGGGATGAATGAGGATTACTCCACGATCATCTTGAGACACCTTTAGAGTGAGTGAGGATTACTGCAGGATGATCCAGAGACAACTTCAGGATGAGTGAGGATTACTCCACGATGATCTTGAGATACCTTCAGAATAAGTGAGGATTACTCCAGGATAAGTGAGGATTATTCCAGGATGAGTGAGGATTACGCCACGATGAGTGAGGATTATTCCACAGTGATTCTGTGACAACTTGAGGATGGGTGAGGATTACTCCAGGATGATGCTGAGACAACTACAGGATGAGCGAGGATTACTCCTGGATGAGTGAGAATTACTCCATGATGATCTTGAGACACCTTCAGGGTAAGTGAGGATTACTCTGGGATGATCCTGAGACAACTTCAGGATGAGTGAGGATTACTCCAGGATGATCTTAAGACACCTTTAGGATGAGTGAGGATTACTCCATGATGAATGAAGATTACTCCACGATGATCCTGAGACAACTTCAGGATGAGTGAAGATTACTCCACAATGTTCTTGAGACACCTTCAGAATGAGTGAGACTTATTCCAGGATGAGTGAGGATGAATTCAGGAAGAGTGAGGATTAATTCAAAATGAGTGAGAATTACTCCATGATGATCTTGAGACACCTTCAGAGTAAGTGAGGATTAATCTGGGATGATCCTGAGACACCTTCAGGATGAGTGAGAATTATTCCACAATGGTCCTAAGACACCTTCTGGATGAGTGAGAATTACTCCACGATAATTTTGAAAACATTCAGGATGAGTGAGGATTACTCGACGATTATCCGGAGACAATTTGCGGATGAGTGAGGAGTACTCCACAATGATTCTGTGACAACTTGAGGAAGAGTGAGAACTACTTGATGATGATTCCATTACAACTTCATGATGAGTGAAAATGACTAGAGGATGATTCCAGTAAAACTTCAGGATAGAGCTTAATTACTCCTTGATTTGACAAAAAACTATTTCCTTGGACGACTGGTGACTGACACTAGTAAGTAGTGATTTTATAAAGCGCACGAATGCCAAGGCGTCTTGGCGCTGAGCAGTGTGACGTGTGTTGTTCAGGTGAACCATGGAGCTTATTTAGGGGGAAATAGCCAGGTCTTAATCATTTTCCTGAACTGGAGCCTGTTTGGCAGCAACCTGATGGTGGTTGGCAGCCTGTTCCAGAGTCTAGCGGCTAGGTGGGATAGGCTCCTGCCTCCCCACCTTGCTTTCCGAATTTTAGGGACCTGAACCATCCCAGTGTTGGCTGATCTGAGATTCAGTTTCAGGGAGTACCATAAAAATAGTTTCTGCATAGCCAAGGCTCCCCACCATACAGTGCCTTGTGTACCAAGCAGAGTGCCTTAAATTCTACACGTTGTTGTGTCGGAAGCCAATGGAGTAGCCTGATGCTAGCAGAGATAGAATGATATTTAGGGATGTTGAGTAGTAGTCGCGCTGCGGCGTTCTGCACTGACTGCAGTTTGGCCATCTGATACTTGTCAATGCCCAAGAATAATGCGTTGCCGTAGTCCAATTTTGAGAGGATTGATGCACCTATTACTGTTTTTCTAAGATCCAGGGGGATAAAAGGCAGGATCTTACGTAGAATCTTTAATAGAAAGAAACCGGAGGACGTCAGCCGATTAATCTGTCCTGCAAAGTTTAGCTGGTTGTCAAAAGTCACTCCCAGGCTCCTCGTCTTGGTAGACAGAGGAGGGCAGTTGCCTGCCTCGATTGGCCACCATGTTGGATTCCATATGGGTGGACCCTTCTCAAACTCCATGACCTCCGTTTTATCCGTGTTGAGCTTGAGGAAGTTTTGGTTCAACCAGCTCATGATATTCTTCAGGCAGTTGTGGAAGCTAACAGCTGTGATTTCGACCCTCTGTGCTATAGATATGACTATCTGGGTGTCGTCAGCGTATGAGACAAACGTGAAACCATGCTGTCTGATTAGTTTGGCCAAAGGGGTGACCTAGATATTAAACAAGGTCGGTGATCAGGCAGAACCTTGTGGCACCCCACATGGGAGGTAGAATTTTTCTGTTTTGAGATTATCCCAACACACCCTCTGCTCTCTGGCTGCTAGGAAGGAAGAGAGTAGGGTTAGAGCTGTCTCTTTAATACCTATTGCCTCCAGCCGCCGCACTAACACCACATGGTTAACGGTGTCAAATGCTGCTGATAGGTCAAGTAGGATAAGGACGGCTCTTCCCGTGAAGTGCAAATAGCAGGAGGACAAGATGTGTGCGAGGGGTTCATGGTCACTACGGGCAATCTGTGAGTGGGCATGTGTAGGGCAGCTGCGAGTGGGCATGTGTAGGGCAGCTGCGAGTGGACATGTGTAGGGCAGCTGCGAGTGGGCATGTGTAGGGCAGCTGCGAGTGGGCATGTGTAGGGCAGCTGCGAGTGGGCATGTGTAGGGCAGCTGCGAGTGGGCATGTGTAGGGCAGCTGTGAGTGGGCATGTGTAGGGCAGCTGTGAGTGGGCAGATGTCTGTAGACAAAAAAAAGCTTTGGCCAAGCCAACAGGTCTTGCTTTAAAATGTCAGCAATGTAATCCAGGTAATCACAAATGTTGTTCATCACATTAAATTGTGCCTTCTGGCATTGCCAGTGCTTGGAAAATAGCAGCAAAAAAGTATTGCTTTCTGTATCAAAGGCATTTAGGTGACAGAATTGAGATGACGGGGTACTTTTTAGATGTAGCCCCTCATGCATTCTAATGGAAGCATTTCCTAGAAACATAATGGCACACCAAATAGACATGAGGTGCTCAGAGGGATATTCCGTTGGATGGAGCAAACGCTCATTGCGTATATTTTCAAAGAATTGGTAACAATATGCATTTTGCACCATCAGAAGGTGAGGTAAGCTGGGAAGGGAGGGCACTTCTATGGAAAAAAGCATGAGGAAGGAATGTTGTGAATGACTGAATACTTAAGAGAGCATGAGGAAGGAATTCTGTGAATGACTGAATACGGGAGAAAGCATGAGGAAGGAATGTTGTGAATGACTGAATATGAAAGAAGCACAAAAACAACAATTGATGGACAGAATGCAGAACAATGTCATACATTCACCCCAGTACAGAGATCTGGGCCTAAATCCATCGTTTTTTTGCTCACCATGCCATTCCAGTTTAGACCCAGCCATATGCAAATCAGTTTTCACCCTGCTCCCCATGGGAACCGTCCAGCCCAAACTGCCAAGTCCTCCCTGGACTGGAAACAAGCATCCTGGTACTGGTTTCGGGGTATCACCCCTCATCAGCAAGGCTAGCTATACTCCAGTGGCATGGTGCACACGGCACCCATGTCTGGGCATACCCTTCCCACTTGGGACGACAAACCCAAAAAGAACAAGAACCAAAACGTCCCAAATGGGTACAACTTCTGTCCAGGTCCGGCATGACGGGCAGATAAGATCCTGCACATCTTTGCGAGTTCAAACACAAGAACTGGACTGGATGCATCGGATCGCCTTCGTAAACGGGCGTCCTGAGTTCAGCTCCTCGTGAGTTCAGCTCCTCCTTTTCCTTGCTTCTGATTGTTTCCTGAGGAATAGAAATGGAAAGCCATAAAGTTTGCCCAACATGGTATGCACAAACTCCTCATCATCAGATAATAGAGGGCGGATATATTAATAAAATATTTGCATATATTGTAACATAATAAAGCATTACATATTCGTAAAATCTTTTCAGAGTAAATATTCTAGGGAGGGATAATCCTCGCCTCTGTGTCCTTAATAGAATTGAAAATTCCTGTTGCGTAAGCTACAAAATGTTTTATTCTTTGTCTGGACCGGAGTCTGTTTTTTTTTTTTTTAAAGCTGTGGTACCACCAATTAAGCCATATCTATGATAGGTTCGTAATAGAAAGCTTTGAAAATAGATTCTGAGGACCAGTCGGCTGCCATCATGTTGTCTTCAATGCAGGAACCCATGGCAAATGAGTTGGAGGCCATAGCTACCCTAGTGGAGTGGGTGCCAAATCTAGAAATATCAATGTCTGCCTATGCTAAAAGCCAGTGCACCCACCGGGCCAAAGATGCTGCTGACATCGGCCTGAATGTTTTTGCAACGTAATTAACAGCTGTCCCCGCGATGCTGTCTAAACTTTCTAGTACATTCTTCATACTCTTTCAAGCAGCACACCACACAAATTTTGGCATTATTGGGGAAAGCTGGGTATCAAACAGATATGGAATTAGACTTCGTTTGCCTAGTAATGGACAAAGAAACTCCATCCGGAGAGAGTATGCTATGTAAAAGATCCAGAGCATGGAGATCTGCTACTCTCTTACAGGATATTAAACGTAAAACCGTGAGTTTAGTCCTACGCTTTGTACGAGATAATGCTTCATTATCTGGCCATTGTTCCAAAAAATCTTGAGTACCATGTTTAAAACCCATATAACAGAATATTTTGATTGAGGCGGCTTTGCCTATCTTATGCCAGTTGATTTTCCCCTCAAACGGGCAATGACCGGTGGAGATTGCTGACTGAAAGTTATTTACTGACCTGTAAGCTAGACCGGAGTCCACCAAGGAAGATAGGAAATTGAATACCAAGTAACAGTCTGCCCCCTAAGGGTTCAGCACCCCCCTTCGCCACACCAGCTAGTTCATCTCCAAGCGGAAGCATTACGCTTATGGGTATTTGCCGACCAGGCTTGCTTGATATAGAATACAGCTTGTTGCGAAACACCTGGCATATACCATCTCTCCCTGAAACCTTCGGGCTATCAGAGTGAGTTGTTCTGCTAGATGTTATGTTTGACCCACTGGGTCTAATAGCAGGTTCTGTCAATGAGGGAGTTTGACCGGACAGGCACATGCCATTTCCTAGGAACCGAGACTGTGCCTTCCACATCGGAGTCATTAGAATGATCTCTGCCTTTAACCTCCTGCCTGAGAAGGAACTCTGAAAATCATGAAAGGGGGAAATGCATAACCCTGAGTCTGCAGCCAATCCTGAAGAAAAGCATCTGTCGCTTGTGCCATCGGATCCGGATGCCAATCTGTAGTGGTGTGGTCCCATGCTTAGAGGTGATGAAGTAGACGTAGCCGAGGAGTATCTTTGTAAGATATTTATTAGGTCTTTAACATCACTGGTAGCAGCCCCACCAGGAGCAGCCTGCCTGCTGCTCAGCCCAACTTTAACTGTCAACACTCACACCAGGCATCCAAGCATTCCACTCATGTCAATCACACCAACATTCCACACATGGGAGTAACGCACCCCCAGAACTCAAACACTATGGGTGGACCGCACCCATGTACGTACTCCTTATGTAAGGAACAAAACCAAGTAAAATGTGGGGAAGGGACTATAACCCAACTCACCACTCCTCATGTAAGGGACCATACATGCGAAAATGGGACTGTGACCCATAACGTAAACTGTAAATGGGACTGAGACCCATTAAGTCATAGCTCTAGACAGGTAGAATGACCTATAGAACCTCCCTCAAGTAAGGGTAAAACACATTTAGAATATGACAAACAACCTGCGTTGTATGGGACTAACAACCATAAGAACAAGTGTAGCACAAGAAGACTACACAACATGACCAAAGTACAGCACAAGGTGGCTTACGCACACTATATGTCCACGTGAAGCACAGGGTGACTTACACACACAATATGTCCAACATGAAGCACAGGGTGACTTACACACATTAGGGACATGAGTATACAAAGCGTTAAATGCAACTGCAACCCATTAACAGAAAGGAAAGGAGAGATACCCCTTAAACTGCCCCTCCTGTTAGTCATGTGACTACAGAGTGGAAATGGGACTAAGACCCATTCCAAGCATAAAAGGGAAACAAACCCCTTAAGCCACCCCTCTAGTAAAGGTACAGTGGCTTACAGTGTGGACATGGGACTAAAACCCATACCCAACCCATAGAAAGGGATACAAACTTGAAAAACATGCAAAAACCAGCAATTGAGAACAAGACGACCACCCTCTTGTAAGGCTGAATACACCCAACCAACATAAGGGCGTGCAAAAAAAATAAAGTAACATGTCCTGCATCAACTGGTAGATGCCTCATTTTAACAGACGAGAACACGTGTGAGCGAATCCTCACACGAATAGCTTGAAAGTCAATACAATTGATGTACATGACTTAAGGATAGATACCCTTAATGTGCTGGAGAAATCCCATGTTATTAAAAGTCACTACTTTGAAGATGATCCTCCATGTCTTTCAAAACAAGTACTGAAGAAAAAAAAAAACGCAGGAACGTTACTATTACCTCTGCCAAGTAAGTCCCCTGTCTTCAGTTCCACTGGATTGGTCTCTGCCGAGACTTTACGACAAAACGGGGTTGTGGGAGCTGAAAAACATATGAATTGCCAATAAAGCTTAGTGAGAATCTTGACTGTAAAAAAAAAAAAAAAAGACAAAGTGCGAGCAGGAAGAAACGCAGAAACCTCTGGATGCAGACGAGCTTGCAGAAATGCTGCTGCCAAACCCAAGATGGCGGCACGCTGTGGAGACGCTCGCCGGATGGCTCACGGCGCGTCTCTGCTTTAAAAACGTCTGACATCAGCATGGTAACGGCATGAACAGTGCGTCGTCACAGAAGATGCCTCGGCTGCCTCGAGCGACCACAAGCATGAGTGAGGTAAGGTGCACGTGTACAAACCAGCTTGTGGCCAAATATTTTCAAACCGCAGCACAGCGGTTGAACTGCCAACATTCTTGTGAAGCCTCAAATGGGTCTCAATAAATAAAATTTAAAAGACAAGAATAATCTCACCAAAAGTCCCGCTACTGCCGACGTATATGGGCCGATGTCCCAAACTCGTGTATCTATTCGAGAAATGTTCAACAAGCAATGTGAAGCAGGCACGAGTAGAGTTTCCTCAAATCCAACGCTGACCCGGAGGCACTGTGAGAAGCAAACTCCTTTCCATTCAGACTGTACCTCCAGACCTTCCTTTGAAACAACTTCCCACAGCAGTTTGACAGACTTGCTGAGATAAACATCTCCCAGTTGTAGATTTGCACAAAAATCCAATGTCCATGAAAAGTCAATGTGCACCGCAATAAAACAGGAACTCCCATCATGCAAATTGTAAGGCTACCTGCATTTTTCTTAAGCCTGAAGTAGCAACAGAAGTGATGTTATGTGAGCACAGCACGCCTGGTCTGGGGCTGTCTGGTGTGTATGACACTGGTGGGGCTGCGAGGTGTGCTGCTCCAGTTTCTTTTGTTTCTTTTGTAGATTCTTTAGTTTCAACACTTCCTCCTGGAAGTCTACTGAAGCTGTCTGTGTGGTCTCCTCTGACCCAATACTTCTGAGATTTTTTCCGTGTGCTGTCTGCGCTTGTAATTGCTGTAGCTGCTTTCCAACATGAAGACCTCCTGTAAACTTCATCTTTAGCTTCCATAAAACCACTTGTAGAGCGTGAGATAGTCTCCAGATCGTCGCCAAAATGTAGTGGTGTGTTCCCATGCGTAGAGGTGATGAAGTAGACGTAGCCGAGTAGTATCTTTGGAAGATATTTATTAGGTCTTTAACATCAGTGGTAGCAGCCCCACCAGGAGCAGCCTGCCTGCTGCTCAGCCCATCTTCCAACTGTCAACACTCACACCAGGCATCCAAGCATTCCACTCATGTCCATCACACCAACATTCCATACAGAACACTCACACTGGCTGAGCAGCGAGGAACCAGGTAAAAGGGAACATCATAAACATAACAAGATACTACACAATCGAAGAAACTCGGAAGTTGACAGTTGAGCTAGGATGCAGAAAGGTCCACCCCGCACAGGACCCAAAGTCGGTTGAGGTTCTGAATATCCTTGAAGCCTCTAATCACTGTTGTCCCCGAGGTAGCGAGAGTGCCAATAGACTATTGTATTTTTCTGACCCGGGACACATTCAGCCATTACAGAAATCTGATGCTGAAGACTAAAATGCCAGAAGTCTTTGACGATGTCCGACAACAGACGGGACTTCCTCGCGCCCAATTTGTTGACATAACATACTGCTTAGATGTTGTTCACACTAAGCAAAACACAACAATCCGTTGTCATAGGAGACAGACTTTTGATGGCAAAGAAGCCTGCTAGGAGCTCCAAGCAATTGATGTGGAGACGCAATTCCGCTTCTGAAATCTCCCGCCCCTATTCCCCTCAATGGAGACTGGACCTCATCTGGCTCTCCAGCCCCATCCGGGGAACTGCCAAAAATCACTTGCCCATTCCAGGACTACATGTGGTCCAACCACCATGACATCTCAGGTGTGGCTTTCTCCGACAAGTCGATCTGATCCGCATAGGAAATGCCTTTCTGCAGATGTTGGATCTTTAGCCTCTGGAATGAACCTTGGAATGGAGAGGCCCTGGGAAGATTGCTTGAATTGAAGAAGCAAAGAGACCCACAATCCTGGCCAGGGATCTCAATGAAACAGTCTGACTGTTCATAGCATATCTCAATTCCTTCATGATTGTTTCTAACTTCTGGAGGAGGAGGGAAGACCAGAAGTGTCTGGACTGAGTCTGTTTGAAAACCAAAAACTCCAGTTGTTGACTGGGAGACAGAATGGACATCAGCTCATTGATAACAAAACCGAGATCTTGAAAAGTTGAATGGCCCATGAAAGGTGGAGAATCAATGTTCTCTGATCTTGTGCCATCAGAATGAGAGCGCCCAAATAAACATTCAGGCGAACGCCCCTTGCTCGAAGTGCTTCCACCACCGATCTCATCAGCTTCGTGAAGCACCAAGTAGTTACCTTTAGTCCTTAGGGGAGGACTTTGAACTCGAAGCAGAGTCCCTGCCATAGGAACTGCAGGACCTCCTGTGCAGAGGAAAAATGGGGACTGTGAGAGACGTGTCTTTCAGGTCCAAACGAACTATCCAATCGCCCTTTGCAGAATATCCTGGAATAGATGGATGCCCTCCATCTTGAAATGCCTGTACATTAAACAGGTGCTGAAGTCTCTCAAGTTCAACACCAAGTGGACCTTGAAAATGGTGCTGATGAAACCATTGGGATGGGATTCGGACGGGCAAATCGCTTCTTTCTGAAGAAGCGATTGGAGTTCAGAAATCTATGAACTTCTGTTCGTGTCAGTGCTTAATTTGAGCTGGTGCTTTCTGGTGCTCAGCACCTGCACTTAACTGGTTTCCGGTGCTCAGCACCTAATTGTCAACACCATACTTAGAACAGTCTACCACATGGTGGCGCTGCTCATCTAATTTCGAGATGAGCAGAACAACGTTTGTTTAGGAACATGATGTACATTAGAATTGCTAATTCCTGCCTTCCCAGCCATTCCTTTAGCTTCGGGGACCTGGAATAATCTGAACTGTTGCATTTACATGCGAGAGAGATGGTTAGTAGTTGTTTTGGCAGCAATGACAAGGGCGATGGGTGGTGCAAGCTGCAGTGGCCTCCTGGTCAGAGCCCTGGCACTTAATATTTTACAAATTAAGCACTGGTTCGTGTAGGGAAAAATACTGTTCTTTAGGGGGTTGGAGTTGGTGAGGGGTCCCAGCTTGGAGTGAGATGTCGGGCTCAGCTTTACCGAAGCCCTGGGCTGGCCAGAGTGGCACGAAATTAACCATACAGTTCACCTGCCAGTCAGATTCTGATTTAAGGGCGCAGCTATTTGAGAAAGCAGGTTCTCAGCACTGCATCACAGAGTGCAGTTATTGGCAGTGTACTCACTGCATCACAGAGCGCAGTTATTGGCAGGGTACTCACTGCATCACAGAGCGCAGTTATTGGCAGTGTACTCACTGAATCACAGAGCGCAGTTATTGGCAGGGTACTCACTGCATCACAGAGCGCAGTTATTGGCAGTGTACTCACTGCATCACAGAGCGCAGTTATTGGCAGGGTACTCACTGCATCACAGAGCGCAGTTATTGGCAGTGTACTGTTGCATCACAGAGCGCAGTTATTGGCAGGGTACTCACTGCATCACAGAGCACAGTTATTGGCAGTGTACTCACTGCATCACAGAGCGCAGTTATTGGCGGGGTACTCACTGCATCACACAGCGCAGTTATTGGCAGTGTACTCACTGCATCACAGAGCGCAGTTATTGGTGGGGTACTCACTGCATCACAGAGCGCAGTTATTGGCACTGTACTCACTGCATCACAGAGCGCAGTTATTGGCTGTGTACTCACTGCATCACAGAGCGCAGTTATTGGCATTGTACTCACTGCATCACAGAGCGCAGTTATTGGCATTGTACTCACTGCATCACAGTGTGCAGTTATTGGCAGTGTACTCACTGCATCACAGAGCGCAGTTATTGGCAGTGTACTCACTGCATCACAGAGCGCAGTTATTGGCAGGGTACGCACTGCATCACAGAGCGCAGTTATTGGCAGTGTACTCACTGCATCACAGAGCGCAGTTATTGGCAGGGTACTCACTGCATCACAGAGTGCAGTTATTGGCAATGTACACACTGCATCACAGAGCGCAGTTATTGGCAATGTACTCACTGCATCACAGAGTGCAGTTATTGACAATGTACACACTGCATCACAGAGCGCAGTTACTGGCAGGGTACTCACTGCATCACAGAGCGCAGTAATTGGCAGGGTACTCACTGCATCACAGAGCGCAGTTATTGGCAGTGTACTCACTGCATCACAGAGCGCAGTAATTGGCAGTGTACTCACTGAATCACAGAGCGCAGTTATTGGCAGTGTACTCACTACATCACAGAGCGCAGTTATTGGCAGTGTACTCACTGCATCACAGAGCGCAGTTATTGGCAGTGTACTCTGCATCACAGAGCGCAGTTATTGGAAGTGTACTCACTGAATCACAGAGCGCAGTTATTGGCAGGGTACTCACTGCATCACAGAGCGCAGTTATTGGCAGGGTACTCCCTGCATCACAGAGCGCAGTTATTGGCAGTGTACTCACTGCATCACAGAGCGCAGTTATTGGCAGTGTACTCACTGCATCACAGAGCGCAGTTATTGGCAGGGTACTCACTGCATCACAGAGCGCAGTTATTGGCAGTGAGTGAGTTATTGGCAGGGTACTCACTGCATCACAGAGCGCAGTTATTGGCAGTGTACTCACTGCATCACAGAGCTCAGTTATTGGCAGTGTACTCACTGAATCACAGAGCGCAGTTATTGGCAGTGTACTCACTGCATCACATGTACTCACTGCATCACAGAGCGCAGTTATTGGCAGTGTACTCACTGCATCACAGAGCGCAGTTATTGGCAGTGTACTCACTGCATCACAGAGCGCAGTTATTGGCAGTGTACTCACTGCATCACAGAGCGCAGTTATTGGCAGTGTACTCACTGCATCACAGAGCGCAGTTATTGGCATTGTACTCACTGCATCACAGAGCGCAGTTATTGGCATTGTACTCACTGCATCGCAGAGCTCAGTTATTGGCAGGGTACTCACTGCATCGCAGAGCACAGTTATTGGCAGTGTACTCACTGCATCACAGAGCGCAGTTATTGGCAGTGTACTCACTGCATCGCAGAGCGCAGTTATTGGCAGTGTACTCACTGCATCGCAGAGCGCAGTTATTGGCAGTGTACTCACTGCATCACAGAGCGCAGTTATTGGCAGTGTACTCACTGCATCACAGAGCGCAGTTACTGGCAGTGTACTCACTGCATCACAGAGCGCAGTTATTGGCAGTGTACTCCCTGCATCACAGAGCGCAGTTATTGGCAGTGTACTCACAGCTTACTTACAGCTCCTCCTTGAATGTGTCTCACAAGGTTGTATGACAGAGGCACGCATGGATAAACCACGTGTGCCTCTACAATGCAGCTTGAAACACGAATGCGTCTTAACCACACATTCCTTTTGTTGGACTTGGCCCTTTTGCCCTGAATTTTTTCGCTTTTGTAAGAATAAAACATGGTGTGTCTGAACAGAAAATAATAAATGCTGTGCAATGTTGTACACACTTTTATTTCCACCATCTTAGAAAAGCACTGTGGAAAAAGGTTACTTTTAAAATGGACGCCATGCCTGCCTGCCCCTGTGACGCCTGATTGAGGTGGGGTGGCAGGCTAGTTGTTCGTTTCCCAGCACCCCTGCTGTTGGAGGGAAACTTCGCACCCAGGGTGCTCTACTCCTCCCCCTAAACCAGTTGAGACCGGTTTCCCAGGGAACCTTCTGGAAGCTTCCAGCCCTTTCTGGGAGGTGGGGTGAGGGGGATATATAGGGGGGCTGGGCTGCTATGTGCTCAGACAGGGACAGTGCGGAGCGTGGACTGATTGAGAGGGGACACTCTGCCAGGAGGTACCTCCACATTGGGCCTGTGTGCTGGCCCCTGTGCCCATCTGCACCCGTCCACAGGGCCAGTGAGAGCCCCTTACTGGAGTGTAGACTGCCATGACAGGAGGAGTACCACGTTATGGGGGATGACTGCTTCTAGGAGCTGCGGTCCTGTTCCGATGAGTACCCACTGCCCGTTTATCTGACCCAGTATTGCTGTCCTGCTCTCTTACCGCCCGGACTCCAGCACCTGGGGAGCGCTAACCCTTATTGCCAGCTTCCTGCTGTCTAGCACCCTGCAAGCATGTGGACTGCCCAGGAGAGAAAAGGAGCTGATACCTGAAGCGCTGTGCTACTGAAGCGCTATAGCTGCGCCACAACTCATCAGACTGCACTTCAAGGAGGTGAGGAGCGTGGGCAACACCTCCCCCTGTGGGCCCTGGACCTGTGAGGCCCCTAGCGCCTTGGGAGCGCTTTCCCTTCAATTGACTGTGGCCTGCCTGCATGAAGAGGAGCGCTATAGCTTCATTTGGTGGGACCCTGGGTCCTCGCCCGCTCCCTAGCGCCTCGTGAGTGCGCTACTTTAATAGCTGGTGCTTTAAGTAGGAGAGGAGCGTATGTGACCCTGCAGCGCTGGGCTGCGTGACCCCCGAGGGGACCCCCGGCGTGGGGATCCCCCCTGTGTGCAGGAGAAGAGCGGGTGCCCACCCCGCATGTCTGCGACCTTCGCGGGAGCCCACCCCGCGTGCTGCCGCGTTATGGTGCCTTGAAACCAGCGGGTGCCCACCCCGCGCGTGTACACTCTTCCGCGGGTGCCTACCCCGCGTTTGCTTTATTGGAGAGCGGGTGCCCACCCCGCGTAGTGCGTTGACGTGGGAGGGAGCCTACCCCTCGTTGCCGCACTGTGAAATCGCCCAAGATCACCGCCGCGGGCCCGGAGCCGACGCGGAAGCCAGGCACCTCTGCCTGACTGTGGGCGGGGCCTTAGGAGGCCGGCCGGAGCCTTGCGGGCTCCCTATCGAAGTCCCGAGCCCCAGGAGGGGGCCCGGGTGAAGGCAGGAGAAGAGTGGGACGAGGCGGGAGCCTACCCCGCCTCGTGTGAGGACGCCAGCGCTGAAAGAAGCCAGGCGGGAGCCTCCCCCGCGCTGGCCAGCGCGAGCGTCGACGAGAGGCGTCCGCTCCGTGGAGGCGGGGCTCCCGGGAGCTGGGGGAGAGCCCGCGTGCAGTCTAAGTCTTCTGGAGCCCAGCAGGCTCCGCGTTGAAGTCCCGGGTCCCAGGAGGGGGCCCGGGTGAAGGGAGAGGCGGCCGATGGCAATGCGGGGCTCCCGTGAGTGAAGGAAGCCCCGCGTGCAGAAGAAGCAAAGCGAGCCGCCGGAGGACACCCGCAATAGTCCTGGTGAGTGGGGCCCAGTGAGGAGTTGGGGGGTGTGTCGGGGCACATTGTCGGTGCCCGCCCCCTGCGCTGGTGCTATTTCTCCAGCTGCCCCACTTGATAGCGGGCAGCTGCAACGTGAGGCATTTATTGTTCCCTGAGCCTCGGGTCCCAGGAGGGGACCCCCAACTGGCCAGAACTGTGTGGGCCACCTAATTTTTGATCGAGAGTCCCAGAGAGGGGCTCTCTCGACGCAGTGGTGTCTAGAACTAACCTGCACCAGGGGACATTGCTGATTGGGTGGCATAATCTGTTTTCTGCCTATGGTTATGCATGATGTGCTCCATGCTCATGATTTTTCAGTTCTTGCCTCATGCACAGGTTTATGTCCAACGCTATGCAGGATGTGTTGTTTAGGCCCCTAATGAGGCCCTCACACGGATGATTATGCCACTGTTCATGGGGTTTAGGCGAATCTAATGGGGAAATGAGTTCACATGCCTACAGGATAAGGTGTTCCTGCCCAGGATTGGTGCCTATTGTATTTGATGATGCCTAATGCCATGACGTATGCCTAACGTGTCGTTACACTAATGATATTGCATTTATGCCTCATCTGTTTTACTGCATAAGGTGGCTAGAGGCTGATGCTATGCGTAATGTGTTCATATCTAGGGTCATGCTAATGGGCCTAATGTTTTTTCTAGGGTGTACCTTGCTGATGTTTATGCCCCAATGATACCTAAGGCGAAGGTTACGCCTAATGCTAAACTTGATTGGAGGCCTACTGACGTGTTAATGTTCTGCATCGTGTGCTTATAATGATTCTGGCAGCGGCCCGATTGGCGCTGCCCTGTACATAGTCCCCACTGTTTATATCTACCTGGTGCCGGTTGGCGCCGTGTACACTACTGTGATTATTTGTGCTGAGTTCTGCATAATACATATGCTGTTTTTCACCTAAACTGGTGTGGTCTCCGTTTGTAGTGTGCCTGGTGTGTCGCCTGTGTGTGCTGCGCAGATGCTTTACACATTTCCTCCGGAGTTTGGCCCGGCCGCTCTGCACCACGCTACCCCGTTTCCAACACCTTTACCATGCAATTTTGTTGTAAAGGCATGATTTGTAAGAACATATGCGTTATTAAGATAGCCACTACCGCGACCCACTCTCCCCACCCTAGGCACTAAAATTCTATCCCCCTACCTCGCCCCCCACCCTGAGTCCTAAAACCTACCCTGTCCTGCTTTTAAAAGTACTCCTTCCCCTCCGCCCACCCTGAGGCCTAAAACCCTGCCCCCGTTTTTAAAAAAAACTGCCCTGACACCCCTGAACCCTAAAACCAACCCCCACCCCTAAGGACTACCTCCTCCCAAACCTGGCCCCAGCCCTTAAAACTACTCTGACCCCCCCCCCTCCCCGCCATGAGCCCTAAAACCAGCCCCCTTCCAAAAATTACACTGACCGTCTCCCCTAAAACCGACCCCCAACCGTTAAAAACTACTATTCCCCCCCAAAAACCCGGTCCTAGCCCCACTTACCTGTCTGCGTCCAGAGCTTCCTTTTCCGACGCTTCCTCTCCGCGCCTATCTGGATAGCTAGACCGCGCACTGCCTTAACCACGCATATGTGTGGTTAAGGCATATGCGTGATTAAGGCAAGCGTGGCTCAGGTAGCAGGGAAACGGCACACGTATCTCAGCCCGCGTAGTAAAGGCCATTTCCCGTCTCACAAGGGTCGTCATGTCATTCCAAATGCGCGACTAATGCATTTTAGTGCAGTGATGAGGACACCACACTAAAATGCGTTAGTTTAACCCCTGATGCGTGGTACTTAGCAGGGCTGAAGAGCAACATCCCGACATTTGAACCTGGCAAGACTGAGATTTCAAAAATAAAATCAGGGGAGTTCATTGATTATCCCCATTGACGTGGAGGAGATTTTAGGTGGGAGACAGCCAAAATAAAGCCATTGTAGGCTTGAAGATTGTCATTCTCCTACTTAAAGGGTCTGTTGGCATCTGTTGTAATATTGTAGAGGACGGGAGACAGCTGATGTTCATGATTGTAAACATGACACTAACATGCATCAATAGACACAATCCAGACGGAGACTCCCAGTTTTCGAAGCAAATCATGTTTCCATTGCAGCTGTCTCCCGCCTGAATAAACAAGTGGGGAGAATACATTCCCCTTCGCAGTTTGTAAATGTTGGTGTGTACGCTACATGTACGGTAGTGTACCATATAGACGTCCAGAGCTTTCTTACACTGTGTAAACCTAGAGACAGTCTAAATGTGGCCGGGAGGACGTAGGTATGACAGCAGAACACACACTGAGTACAGCCATGACCTTCTCCACTCTCGTCTACTCCATCGTAGTCGCCTTTACCTCACATTACACCTCCACCAGATACATATGTGATATTAACCAGGAGAGTCGCGGGACTGAATAAAATCCTGGCTGCTGACATGTAATACCAGCAACACACGTAGGAAACTCCACTCCTTGATTTTTTATTTCTTACACCAGTATATTTTTTATCTAACATTGCTCACATTTTAAATGCCATATTCTGTGTTCATCCTACATTATTTGACACGTCATCGTCTATCTGATTTTGCTCATATTTAATTGCTGTTTTTTTCACTTAAATATTAACTTTTTTATAGTAAGAAATGCTGTGCTATTATATTAACTCCCCTGCTTCAAAATGGTGGCTGATTAGGGGTTTTATGCCCTTTTTACCTTACTTTAGTTGTTGTTCAACTTGCCGCTGACTTCAAATGCCACCAGAATGCTGACAAAAGTCCCTCTTCCATGGTTATGTTTTATATTATATGTAGATAATGAAACAATTCCTAGTTTCAATGCTATTAAGGATGAGGAGGCGAGGATTATGCATGATTTGTCTTCACTTTTATTAGTAGCAGGTTCAAAGTTAAAATAAAAAAACACTTTCACAAAACTACATCTCCCATGAACCCTAGGGAGCTACCATGGTAACCAATAGTCCAATCCAGTCACAGTCCAACAGTCTATAAATCACACAATGAAACATAGTCCTTCCTCTTCTTCACTTCACTGACGGAAGTTACGTTCGTTGTCCATCATTCTGTCTTTGACTCCAAGACTAAGAAGATATGTGGAGAAACATTAGAGATTCCCGAACATCGCTCAGAATTAGGTATGAGCAACACCTTCTAGTGCCACAGCGCATGTAAAACATACCTGCAATAGTCATTATCGTAACTAATCAACTTCAAATAGTGAAGCACGACAGTCAAAAACATTTTTATAGTGCAACAGTTGTCATGAAAGGGAAAACATCGCATTCAGCATTATGAAACCAAGTCATCGTTTATGTTTCTTGGTTATCTATTTTCTACTTATTTAACTAATCTGTAAAGCGCTCTGATACCCTCTAGGGTCAAGTTTGCGCTATATAAAACTTTATAAATAAATAAAATAAATAAGTATTGCATTTGCCATTAATTCATATGCATAATACTTCTCTGTAAGACAGGTCTCCAGTTCGTTAGAGTGCAGCACAGCGTAGAGTTAAACCCCCTATTTATATTGCAGGGCGGGAAGCATGGAAATGCATGCCAGGTGGGGATAATCCTCGCCTCCGCGTCCTTAATAGAATTGAAACTTTCCTTCATGTTAACTAGGACATTTTTCATTCTATGTCAGGACCGGAGGCAAGGATTATGCATGTTTAAAGCTTACTTACCACTAGAGCGGCTGGATTAGTTTAAAATAAAACCTCTTAAAGGTAGAATCCAAGGACCAATCCGCCGCATTCATGATATCCTCCCGTCTGCCCCCTACCTGGACGGCCTTGGAGGCCATATTTCCCCTGGTGGACTGAGCTCCGAAATCGCTGATATCAATACTTGCTTCGGCCATAACCCATCACACCCATCTGGAAATGGTCAGAGATGACACTGCCTTGTAAGGCTTTTTGATGGCAATCAGGAGTTGCCGTTCTCCCGGAGGGCGAGCCACCAATGTCATGTCTTCATATGTCTTAAGGCATCTAACCAGACACAGCTGAGGGTTATCAGGAAAGGCTGGATAAGATACCAACCTGGTACTCGTCTTTGTTCTCCTGGAGATTTTGAAGGAGACCCCTTCAGGGGTAAAAATTCTAGCTGAGAGGTCTAGAGCTATTACTTCCGAAGCTCTCTTGCAAGAGATGAGACAAAGCAATAGCCAGCTTCGCTGAGATCTCTTTCCTGGAAAGGTATTGATTGTCCTGTCAGGTGGTCAGCAAGCGTGAGACCAGATTAACGTCCCACAAGCCGGGGTTCCGGGGGACGGGACATCCTGATGCCCTTGAGGCGCTTACTTACCCACCCAGCATTTTGGTTGGCCATCACACAGTACAGCGTGTGATGGCCCCTCCTCCCATCTGGCTATTGCAGGTCAGGCTGTGTTTTTTTTGTAGTTTTAGATAGCGTGAACCAGACCCGAAGGACATATTCATTATTTCGTAGGCATGGGGAGATTAAGTGATTTGCCCAGAATCACCTGATGTTGAGCTGAAGCCTTTCTCATTTGCATGGCGCTCGCTTCACATTACTTTTCTCTGCACGGGTGCCATGCTTTATATTTCAGTGCGGTGCTGCCGATCTTGCCAACAGTCCGAGCCGGCTGTAAGAAACTGAAAACGAATGAACTGTCTGTACCAGAAACTTGCACTGACATTGTAAGTGTGCAGGGCACTGAAAATGCCAAACTATTGACCTGCACTGAAGCTTTAAGGTGTGCAAATCACTGAAAGCAATACTTGGCGTGATTCTTTTATTTTGCCAGTCGGTGTAAAAACTGCCACAACCACGACATTTGCCAGCGTGCCTATCGCTGTTGGCACTTCATTTTATTTAAAATAAAATGCCCATCCTGGCCAGTATATGGCGCTGTTTTCTTTAATACATAAACAAGAGGCAGTCGATCTTCATTCAGAAGCTATTCTTCGCTGTAGAGCCGGGCAGAATAGCAGAAGCCGGTTTACCTTACACTAAGGTAAGCACTGACAATCACCAAGCTATAACGCGAAGACCATCAGCCGTTGAAACGCATGAGAAATCAACGCACAGTTCCTGAGATGCCTCAGCTGTTCTCAGTGCGTGTAGACCTTCAACGAGCAGCTTCCCACTCAGTAGCCATGCTTGTATCTTTTACTATTGTTGACATTTCAAGGCATGTCCCTGCCTTGTCTTCAGCAAGTTTCTAAGCAGCACGTGCTTATAAGAGAGGACTTGTGATTTATATGTGTCCCTGTGTTCATTAAGCCTCCACGAACAAGCTTCTAAAAAGGGCCGTGCACATGTAAAAGGCTTCATGGGTGGGTCTCTGTCTCCAATGTGCCTTCACACCCATGCATAAGAGAGTGCGAGGAGCGTGCATTTCCAAGTGGACAGCGGGGATCGTTGTCCACGTGTGTGTAAGTGGATCAGGACTTCACGTCAGGCTCTGCTGTGGTCATTATCCCACCCCCGCACATCTATCTTCTGTGACATGCCAGACAGTCTCCTTCGAGAACCCTTCAAGGATATTTTGTCTGGATACTCATTATGCCTTGGTGTCTTGTAAGCAGCTGAGTGATGTTATCTTAATTCTGATTACTGTACCCCGAGCAGACACTTCAGAATGTTTTTAGGTCTTGCCTAGGCAGCGCTTGCGCTGTCTCTTCGAGACATGCTGTATTCAGGATATGAGAATAAAGCTCCGCCCACTTTCTGCCCATCATTTTAATTGGCTCCTGTCCTTTGTAAATGGTGGCTTTTCATTGGTCAATAAGCTTAGTAGTCCCTCCTTAGTAACTACCTTGTCTCTTCTTGTAACCTCCCATGAGGACACTCCCTGTTACATGTGTCGTTACTCCCTAGGTCTTGATTACAGCCGCAAGGGACTATTTTCTTAAAAGGCTTCAGGCAGGACACACACTTGGTCCTAAGCTAGGCTGGCAGTGCTTACTTCACTCACAAAAACATCTCACATTTATATGAGGCCGTCTATTAATTTCCCTTCATCAGCTCCACAGTGTAGAACCTGATCCGGAATTAATTTAATAATTCTTTTGTCACATTTCAAAGCTACTAATTTTATATATGGACATAGCTAGTTGAATGTACTCGTGGTACTGTCTTGCATGCAATGCATTATGGGTAGGGTGGATTTACCATATCTTCTGCAGGGTGCAGTACCATATGTGGCCAAAAGAGGTTCCCTGGGACCTCTTTTGGCCACATATGGTACTGCACCCTGCAACATGTCTAGATAAAAAAAAATGCCATTTAATGCCAGTAACTCCAACAAATGCAAGACCAATTGTATTTCCAATGCAATAGGTCTCGAATGTGTTAAAGTTAGAGCTGTTGGTGTTGAAAAGGACAATGTTTTTTACTTTTGCTCTTTTATACCATTGGCAATAGTGCATAGCAGATATAATAATTCCACTACAAATAACAAAAAAAGTCCTGCCCCATTTTTTTGATTCACTCCTGTCCCTGTCCTTTGTAAATGGCGGCTTCTAAGAACACAAACTTTGTCCTCTGTAAGGCTGACAGTGGTTACTTTACTCACTAGCACATCTCACATTTATATGAGACCTTCTATTAATTTCCCTTCATCAGCTCCACACAGAGTAGAACCAAATCCGGAATCAATATAATAATTCTTTTGTCACATTTCAAAGCTACTAATTTTATATATGAACATAGCTAGTTGAATGTACTCGTGGTACTGTCTTCCATGCAATGCATTATGGGTAGGATGGATTATCGTATCTTCTGCTGGGTGCAGTACCGTAAGTGGCCAAAAGAGGTCCCCTGGGACACCTTTTGGCCACATATGGTACTGCACCCTGTAACATGGCTAGGCAAAAAACATTGGCATTTATAATGCCAATAACTCCAACTTTGCAGGGTGCAGTACTATATGTGGCCAAAAGAGGGCCAATGGGACCTCTTTTGGCCACATATGTTACTGCACCCTGCAACATGGCTAGGTAAAACAAGCATTGGCATAGCCAATAGGTCTCGCCTTTGGGATCTTATAAGAGTTTAGCCAGAGCTATTGGCTTTGCCAATGTCTTTTAGCTGTGTTGTAGAGCAGTGTGGCTGTTGTGCAGCATGTTGAAAAGTTATAATAAAAATGTGTTATAAGCATTTTTGTTACCTTATATATAACCAAGAAGACATTGGGTACAACTGAACAACCCTATTAAAAAAATAATTAACATAAAAAAATCTTCTAGTTTTTTTGTCCTTGCTATGCTGGCAACTTTTTCCTGCCTGTTCTAATGCTGGTTTGTTATAGTTTTTTTTTCTTTTTTTGGGGGTTGGGGGGAATATAAACAACAAGAGGGTGGAGGTTGTGAAATAGTACCTGAATTACAACACTAGTAGCGGACAGAGAATAGGGAGAATCAACAGATGCCAGATTCTGAAGGGAGACTGAGGTGCTGCTGTGCTGGTGCAGAGGTGATGATGAGTGATACTGAGGTGATACTGAGGAGGTGCTGAGTGATGCTGAGGTGGTGCTGCGTTGGTGCTGAACTGCTGCTGAGGTGGGGCCGCGGTTGCTGAGGTGGGGCTGCGGTGGTGATGGTGCACTAATGTGGAGGTGGTGCTGTGCTGATGCTGAGGTGATGCTGCGCTGGTGCTCAGGTGGTGCTGCGCTGGTGCTCAGGTGGTGCAGAGCTAGTGCTCAGGTGGTGCAGAGCTAGAGCTCAGATGGTGCTGATGCTGAAGTGGTGCTATGTTGTGCTGATGAGTTGCTGGTGCTCAGGTGCTGCTGTGTGGGTGCTCACGTGGTGCTGAGCTGGTGCTCAGGTGGTGCTGATGCTGAAGTGGTGCTGCGTTGTGCTGATGAGGTGGAGCTGTGCTGGTCCTGAGGTGGGGCTGCGCTTGTAGTGGTGCGCTGATGTTGAGGTGGTGCTGAGCTGGTGCTGAGATGGTGCTACGCTGGTGCTGCACTAGTGCTGAGGTAGTGCTGCACTGGTGCTGAGGTGGTGCTGTGCTGATGCTGAGGTGATGCTGAGTGATTCTGAGGCAGTGCTTAGTGATGCTGAGGTGATGAGCTGATGCAGAGGTGGTGCTGCACCGCTGCTGAAGTGGTGCTGTGTTGGTGCTGAGGTGGGGCTACGCTGGTGGTGGTGCATGGAGGTGGTGCCGTGCTGATGCTGAGATGGTGCTGTGCTGATGTTGAGATCGTGCTTAAGTGGTGCTGCACTAGTGGTGCACTGATGAGTAGGTGGTGCTGTGCTGAGATGGTGCTGTGCTGATGTTGAGATCGTGCTTAAGTGGTGCTGCACTAGTGGTGGTGCACTGATGAGTAGGTGGTGCTGTGCTGAGGTTGTGCTGGGCTGATGCTGTGATAGTGCTGTGCTGATGTTGAGGTGGTGCTGGGCTGGTGCTACACTGGTGCTGCACTAGTGCTGCGCTGGTGCTGAGGTTGTGCTGCACTGGTGCTGAGGTGGTGCACTGATGAGGAGGTGGTGCTGTGCTGATGCTGAGATGGTGCTGTGGTGGTGCTGGGCTGATGCTGAAGACAGAGCTGAGCGATGCTGAGGCAGTGCTGAGATATGCTGAGGTGGTGGTGCAGCGCTATGCTCCGGTGGTGCTGAGTGATGCTTTGGTGGTGCTGTTCAGCTGATGCTAAGTGATACTGAGGTGATGCTGAGTGATACTGAGGTGATGCTGAGGTAGTGCTGAGTGATGCTGGTGCTCAGGTGGTGCTGAGTTGGTACTGTGTTGAGGTGGTGCTGCACTGATGCTGAAGTGGTGCTGCATTACTGCTAAATTGCTGCTGCGGTGGGGCTGTGCTGGTGCTGAGGTTGGGCTGCACTTGTGGTGGTGCACTGATGCGGAGGTGGTGCTATGCTGATGAGGAGGTGGTGCACTTATGGTGAGATGGTGCTGAGTAATACTGAGTTGGTGGTGTGCTTGTACGTAGGTGCTGCTGAGGTGGTGCTGAGTGATACTGAGGTGGTGCTGAGTGATGCTGAGGTGGTGCTGAGTGATACTGAGGTGGTGCAGAGTGATGCTGAGGTGGTGCAGAGTGATGCTGAGGTGGTGCAGAGTGATGCTGAGGTGGTGCTGAGTGATGCTGAGGTGGTGCTCAGGTGGTGCTGTGCTGGTGCTTAGGTGGTGCTGAGTGATGTTGAAATGCTGTTAATGAGGTGGTGCTGCACTAATGCTGAGTTGGTGTTTCGCTGGTGGTGGTGCATTGATGAGGAGGTGGTACTGTGCTGATGGTGCTGTGCTGATGCTGAGGTGGTGCTGAGTGATGATGTTGTGGTGCTGAGTTGGTGCTGTGGTGATGCACTGATGCTGAGGTGGTGTTGCACTGGTGGTGGCACACTGATGCGAAGGTGGTGCTTTTCCGTCTTTCTCTTCCACCCTCTTTGTGTTTTGTGTGTTTTTCCTTCTGTCGCTCTCAGGAAAAGTCTGATGAGGAGAATTAAGTATCGTGCACCCCACTGGCTCAAATTAACCAGTAGTAGCATGTATCAGTGGTCAGTGCTTGAAGCTGCACCGGTGGACAGTGTAAGAAGCATCTACTAGTGACCAGCGCTAAGAGCTGCACTAGTGGACAGTGCAAGAAAATGGCATTAGTGAGCAATGTGAAATGTAAATAGTGTCAGGAATTGGCTCTAGCTGACAAATTACTTGGTACTGGGGGGAGGCTTGAAGCGTACATGTCCAAGGTTCTAAATAAGGCACTCGTAGGCGTATTAGGTATACCCCTAATCCTTCATAGTGCCTAGCAGCGATTCTGTTACTGTGGGCGCTACAGAAGGACACCAGATTATTCACAGGGGTCCAGCCAGGCATCAGCCCGCCCCTGGAGAAGCCATAGATTACTGCGGAGCACCAGGGCCTTGACTGTCCGGAGAGTTTAGGGAGCTCGGATAAACAGCTTCTGTTTATAGAGCACAGAGGACAGTGGGTGAGCCACGGGCAGTCCTCGGAGATGTGTTACAGCTGCGACCCCTGCGTGCCCCATACCCCAAGCCCCTCTCTGCAGGCAGACACAAGAGCTGCAAACACCTTGCAGGGACGGCTTCTCCAGATGAGGCACCCTGGGGGTGGTGGTAAGAGGGCGCACCCTGCTTTCCGTGTCCTCTCGGAGAACCCACAATCGAAAAAATCATTCGCTGTAAGAAGAATTCTTTAAGCTGAACTGCATTTTTTTTGTCCCAATCCTCCGTGTTCTCTTCCACTCTATGAGGAAATTAGGAGAACAGGCAGAGGATGTGGCGCAACGGCCAGCGCTGCTGACTCGGAAGCTGGGGAACCAGGCTTGAGTCTCGGCAGGGATGTTCAACATCCTGTAACTCTGGGCAAATCACTCAATCTCCCCGTGTCTACCAAACATGAATGTGTTTTTCTGTGATGTAACTGGTGCTCATGTAAAGCGCCCCAACACCTTCGGGTCGAATCCTCGCTACATAAAAGTGGATAAAAAACAACAACAAAAAAACGTCTTGGCCATTTATAGGAAATTTGGGATGTTAATGCGTTCTTCTGGGGACCAAAGCATTTCCTGCCAAGGGACACCATTTGTTTAGGTTGTCTGGCAGGCAGTAGCCCTCCTCCCATTGCCGCATCCCCAGCCCCCTCCCCCACCCCAACATACACGTGCACATTCAGTACTGCCACTGGTTTGAATCTGTGGGATTGTGTATAAAGGAAGGGCTGGATGAAAGAGTGGCTTGGACCCCAAAAGTGCGCCTTCCAGTTTTCCCATGGAGAGAAACATGGTATTGATCTCTACGGTACATCGCATTGGACCCTAAACCCACACCTCAGCACGTGCCTGAACCCATTTGCTTTGGAGCGCACACCCACAACCCTGAGGACAGGCTCAAGAGGTCATCAACACTATGAAGGGCACTCATTGCTCCGCCCCTCCCCAGTAGCATGTTTGCTGTACGCAATTAACGTTATTTCCTTCTACATTCAAACACTAAATCAGTGTACCGTGCCTCTGCAATTGCAAGCTGTATTTCTATTCTGACAATTACTAGACAAAATGTGTTCCATTTTAAGAGACACATTACAGTTTTGAGGAAGTAATCGAGTTCTGACCCTAGCTTCATTTGTTGGCCCGTGCCCCTCAAGTAAAAGCAGCTTGCTAACCTAATAAATCAGAAATATTGTTACAGAAATGATTTTGTTACTGACACCCAGTCAGGTAGTTTAAAGATTATGTGATTATTCAGTTTGTATCGAAATTATGTTTCCAACTGGTGCCACTTCCTGTCCATGACTGTAGCTTTTAAATCAAGCTAGTTTGCATGAATCTGAATAAACTCTTTCATCCGTTGACATCGTTCAACTGAAAATAAGAGGCAGCCACGGGCGGGGAAGGGATGGCACAGGTTATTGACAACAGGCGCCGAAGTAGTTAAAATAACAGGCAGTGACGGGCGGAGCGGCACAGGCAAATTCCTGAAAAGAAAGATTTACAGGCGTGTTTTCAAGCCGGATGGCACTCAGTCAGTTTTGTTAGGTCTCGCAGACCTGCGTTGCAGCGCGCATGCGCTGCTCGCTCTGCGAGGCTTATTGTAATCGAGGAGATTTCAGAAGTGGAGTTGAAGCCCCGCCCATCATTCTTATTGGCTGGCGTCATCGTTTATGCTAAACGCTGGCTTTTGATTCAAAATGAGGCTTCTTTGTTACCGCCCTGTCTCCTTTTTGGACGGCCCATCTGGACTGGATCTTTTCCTTGCGGCGTTATACAGTCTCCTTTAACTAATGGGTAAGCACTTTTTTTTCTTATTCGCGTAATGGCGACAGCTTGTTTCAGTCGCCATTGGCAAGGGCGGCCGCGTGTTTATTTTTGCATCTCGCTTTCACTGAAAGCGCAATGCAAATATAAACAAGCGGCTGCCTTTGCGCAATGGCGAGAGCTTGTTTTTTATTTGCAGCGCATTCGCTTTCACTTTAGCGGCCGCGCTTGTTTTTCTAATTATTTTTTTTTCTTTTCATGTTGGCGGCACACGGCAGTCATTTCTCAATCAAAACAGGAACTGGTAAAGCAAGTGCTCCCGCTCTCAGCATACCGTAAAAGCTGCTTTCGGTGACACACCCCGGCCGTTCCTCGTGGGGAGCCCGGGCTGGGAGGGGCGCGTGCGGCTCTGGGTCCGCCTCGCGCCTGCACAGGCGGATATGTACCCGCCACCGTGTCACTGCAGGCTTCCTCGGCTGGGCTAGGCCTCCCGCTAAACACTTTTTCCACTTCTTCATAGATCTGCGGAGAGCCGTTCAGTTGGAAGGCTGCCACTATGGAGAAGTGTTACAGCAAACAAATGATGGACGGAATGCTGACAATGCAAACATTCTCCCCCAGTCAAAAGATCTGGGTTAAATCCATCGTTCTTTTGCCCACTACGCCACCCCAGTTTAGACCCAGCCATATGCAAATCAGTCTTGACCCTGTGCCCCATGGGAACAGTCCAGACCGAACTGCCAGGCCAGGTCCTCCCTGGACCGGAAACAAGCACAGGGTCAAGACTGATTTGCATATGGCTGGGTTCAAACTGGAATGGCATGGTGAGCAAAAAAACGATGGATTTAGGCCCAGATCTCTGTACTGGGGTGAATGTATGACATTGTTCTGCATTCTGTCCATCAACTGTTGTTTTTGCATTTGTCACCCCGAGTGGGATGGGTATGCCCAGACGTGGATCCCGTGCTCTCCATGCCTCTGGAATCAAGCTATCCTGGCTGAAGAGGGGTGAAACCCCGAAAGCGGTCCTAGGATGCTTGTTTCCAGTCCAGGGAGGACCTGGCTTGGCAGTTCGGGCTGGACTGTTCCCATGAGGCACAGGGTCAAGACTGATTTGCATATGGCTGGGTTCAAACTGGAATGGCATGGTGAGCAAAAAATCGATGGATTTAGGCCCAGATCTCTGTACTGGGGTGAATGTATGACATTGTTCTGCATTCTGTCCATCAACTGTTGTTTTTGCATTTGTCACCCCGAGTGGGACGGGTATGCCCAGACGTGGGTCCTGTGCTCTCCATGCCACTGGAATCAAGGTATCCTGGCTGAAGAGGGGTGAAACCCCGAAACCGGTCCTAGGATGCTTGTTTCCAGTCCAGGGAGGACCTGGCTTGGCAGTTCGGGCTGGACTGTTCCCATGAGGCACAGGGTCAAGACTGATTTGCATATGGCTGGGTTCAAACTGGAATGGCATGGTGAGCAAAAACGATGGATTTAGGCCCAGATCTCTGTACTGGGGTGAATGTATGACATTGTTCTGCATTCTGTCCATCAACTGTTGTTTTTACTATGGAGAAGTAACGGCCCTGCAAGCGCCCTGTTGTTGGTAAGTGAGACCTGCCATCCAGTACGCCGAGTAATGTTTGCTTGTTAACTTTCCAAGTGCTTTGCGCATATTTTATTTCCTGCTGGCTGGTGTGTGTCGGTAGATCTCGCTTTTAAATAGCCGAAACCGGCTAAGTGTCTCCGTGTGTGTAGCCAGACTTCTCCAAACCAAGCCTGAAAAATGGGCAAAAAAGGAATGCTTGTGCCTGCTTTATAAGCCTGTTTATCGCGGTTTCACTTCTTCTTTCTTTGGAAACCGGTAACGTTTCCGTAAAGTGTACGGCGTTCAAGTTTAGATCACATGCTGTGGTGTAAACAAACTCCGTGCATGAAACACCAGGCAACAGTAACAGGGTTACAGCTCGTTTCCCTGTGCCTCTGTCTGTTTTCTTCGTGTCAACAGTTGTCCCGAAGCGAGTTTTTGCTGTGCAACAGGCATTGTAAGTACGTTTCATTACAATCAGGTTCTTTCTTGTCTGTTAATGTTAAGAGGGTGGGGGTTGGTTTTAAGTCGGACCCTCGTGTTGCTGTTTTGATTGTGGCTCGAAGATACAAACATGGGTCTGTCTGTTAACAAGAGTCCTCCTTTGCGTGAGGTTGAATTGCTCGTCCCTCTGAAAGAAATTATTTCTTTTTCTTGTTAATGAAAATTAAAGCTGCTGTTTCTTGTACAGGGCTAAGGGTTCAAGGTCCTGGGAAAGAATTGCCTGTGCCAGAAAATCTTGTCAGTAGCGCACGCACCGCTGCTATCAGTAAGTGTGTATCAGTTGTGAGTCAGCACTCGAAGATCGCAAGTTGCCAGGCGTCAGTAGCACATGCAGTCGTTTTTATCTCTATTATAGTTGTTGCTGGAAGGTTAACTATATTTTTTGCCGGGAAAGGAAAGAAGCACACTTTCAGCGTGCCAACCCCCCCCCCACACACACACACACTCACAGTAAATGACTTCACTGAATGGGAGATTTTATTGTAAGCAAAATAGGGAATAATTGCCCCTGGGGCTTGGTAGTCGCGCCAGAAATGCAGCTTTTTTGGCAAGCACACAGATAAAAATACACAAATCCGGCTCAAACTGTAATCTTGTTGTTGGCAGCTTTTTAAAGTGCGTTTGCGCTGCGTGTCCTCGGCGAAGTGCTGATCTCATCTCTGTTGGTGGTGTGGTATCTCCTGTTTACATCCTGGAGGACGCCCCAATCTGTGACCGTCTTCCCCTTTGCGTGCAGTCCACTTTTACCGATTGTGCATTGTTGTGCATTCACCCACTACAACAGTTTACTTTGTATGTTCTTTAGCTTCTATTGCTGCTTTTGAAATGATTTTTTCATATTCTCTGTTATTGTACTTGTGTTTACCACTGATACATCAGCGTGCCTGACTTAAGTGCCCTTTCTTAGCTGAACTGCTCTTTAAAATGGATTGAGTTTTTTTGTCAGTGTTTTCTGAGACAGTTTCCTGATTACTAATGTTAATCGGTTAAGTTTGCCTTTTGTGTAGCTGTGGTTTAGTTGCAACACCATCTTAACTCGCAGTCCTATTTTGGGTTATTTGGCTCTGTGTACAAATATTTTTATGCATCACCCCACCTCTGTTTTTCTGCCCCCCACCCTGTGCCTCCTAAGACTTGCCTTTATATGTGATTGCTCTTCCACCAACACAATGGATACATAGAACAACTCCGAGTGTCCATGATTTTGGGGTGAACGAGCTTTGGCAAGAGGTTAACTTCTGCTGCAGTACAGGTATAGAGAGCGGTTTGTTTATTTATTTACAAGTTTTTCTACTAGCCCTAAGGTGTCATCTTTTGATCACTTTGAAGCAGTAGATGTTCAGCAAGAATAGTGGAAGCTCAGTGGTAGCAGTTGTTACCCTCTGCGTGACTGGTTCTCTCGCATTCAGATGTCAGCCTCAACAGCTCCGTTATCAGAGGATTTCGAACAATATGCATCCCAACAGAGTCCTGTTCTGTGTACTTCTGATAATCTATCTCCACATTTGAGTTGTTGAATTAGTTTACAAGTGGCTGATCAAAGAGCTCTGACTGCCATGTATTTAGGGGCCAGTTTTCTTAGAGTTCTAGTTCTTGGCCACATTAGGCCTTGTCTACGATGAATAAAATTGTGAAATTCTTGACTCTATAACAATCACGGTTTTGTTTTCTAACTATTTTCTTTAATGCCTTTCTTCTACTGCAGGCATTACATACTTTCCTGCATCTTTTAGCGCGCCAGGCGCTCTTTCACTTTCCAAGCAGCCCGAGACAATGGCGGCCGAGGTGTCGCATTTACAAAAGTTTGAGCTATTGGCATTGTAAATGACAATGCCTTTTATTTGTGTTAATTATCAAAAAAGATAAATAAAAGGCATTGTCATTTACAATGCCAATAGCTTAAACTCTCGCAAATGCTAGACCTATTGCATTGCAAATGCTTGTTTTTTATTGCAATCTGAAACGAAACATGAAGCACGTGTCCACATGAAGGGGGTGCCGTGCTGATACACGACTTCCAATGTAGCGCCTTGAAAGGATCAGAACCCAGATGCGGCACATTGTGGCTTGGATGTCGCTGACTCGTGTTTGCTGGCAGAGGGCATCACTGGGCTATCTGACCAGATGTCAAGAAGGACTCTCTGCCAGTTCTGCTTCTTCAGTCAGCTGCACTGTACGTTCTGAGACTTACCGGCCTAGACATATAATAGAGAAAAGAAATACAGGACCAATGAAAAAACATGCGTATGTGCTAAAAAACTGTCGGTCAATTTAAAAAGCTTTCACTTTAAGGTCAGTAGGGTTGGTATTATTGTGGAAAATCTTCACAAAATAGAAGCAGCAAAAAAGGCAGCTTTAGATAACAAGCATTTGCAATGCAACAGGTCTCGCATTTACGCGAGTTTGAGCTACTGGCCTTTTATTTATGTTTTGGTTTTTGAAACATAAATAAAACGTATTGTCATTTACAATGCCAATAGCTTAAACTCACGTAAATGCGAGACCTATTGCATTGCAAATGCTTGTTTAAAATCTGACATGGTTTCGGTCCTCCTGGACCTGCCTAGGACATTCCTTATTTAAATGAACAAGAGTCAACAGAGGGGAGGTGAGAGAATTCTAGCTTTGACCTTTCAGGCAAAGAACACCAGTGAGAGAACACGAGACAGGGAGAGAAAAATGCAGAAATAGGCAAAGGGTTGATGATGGGCGAGATAAAGAGGGTGGGAGAGCAAGACGCACCAAAAAGGGGACTAGGGAGAGAAAAGAACAGGGGTGAACAATAAGGGAAAGGGGAGCCTGAGCAGCGGAAAGAAAGGAAGAAATTGGCGGGGCAGGAAAGAGAGCAGAGAGAAGACTAGAAGAGAAGAGATAAACACGCGAGAGGGTAACAACACAAAAGAACGAGCAGGAGATAGTACACAGGGATGCAAGAGAGAACAGTGCAAGAGAGATCATGAAAGGGGAAGGCCTGATAGTGGAGAAGAGCACATGAAAGCCTGCACATCTATGACCACAAGAGAAAGGATGAACAAGTGACAGTAGACGGGAAGGAGCAAAAGACAGGGAAGAGAAAAAGAGAGAGAATTTAAGTAGTAAGAGAAGAAAAAAGAAGAGCAAAGACGAACAAAGAAAGAGTATGTGGATATTTTGAGCCTTACAGTGTAAATGAGTTCCGTCTGAAAGTGGAAATAAGCAATGGCCCATTTTCTATACATGCATACATGCATGCACTGCGCTGCACTCAACATGTAATATATATAGGAGAGTTAACTAACAGAAAAGTGCATGGAAATGTGTGAAAAAAGTAGTGTTTCTTGGCCTGCCCACGCTTGTCCCTGGGAACTACAAGAGCATCTCGTGGCGCTACACGACCTCTGCCTCTTGGGGTTAGATGAATACATCAGTGGAGTGTGATGCCACCGTGGGGGCCACGAGAACCCTCCTGAGGGCATGATTACTTTTCAGTCACACTGACCTTTCAGAAAGGGTCATTCCATTCGAACTACTGAAGGAACAGGAAGATGGCAGCAGAGGCAAAGATCGGAGCATCACGGGACTGAAAATAAATAAAAGCAATCCATGGATATAGAAAGACATTGAATACTGCGGAAGTGACAGAAATACACAGACTTTCCTCAGATAGGAAGAGGAATGAGCTCTACCGACACTAGGTATCCCTTGAGTACACTACAGAGAACTTTTTAGTTATTTCTCTAAAGGCTAAAAGTGAAAGCAGGGGTCGAAGTGCATTGAGAAAGTGTGGGAACTGTGATGGGGCAGAGTGAGTGAGCGTGGGGGAGGGGTCAAAGGCCTGGCTAAAAAACATATTCTGTTACTTTTTTCGGTCTTTCACCTTCAGGTAACTACATATAAAACAAGGCACAGCTTGAATGAAAAATACATGTAAGTTAAGTTAACCAGTGGGACATGCACTTCTATTAGTAAATGCACTGAAGAGGTTTGTGTCTAACAACAGAGCCACACAACTGAATCCTGGTTGATGCAGTGAATAGTGACTTGTGCATGTTTAGTTCTACGAGGTCCCAGTCTGTGACAGACAGCAATGTGAATATGTAAGCCATTATTTTAAACTTGCATTACACACCGTTTAAGATAGGCTGCTACAAAATACACAAAAAGATTTAAGAGGAACTGCTTCCAAAATATAGATTTTAGTAATAGCTAGACTGTACATAGTACATATAACTGTTCTTTAAAAGCATACACTTCACAGCTCAGTTGGTAACTCCCTTGCAAGAATAAATCTGTGTCATTCGGAAGCTTCAAGGAATTCCATCAATTAAAGCCATTACCGACTTCCAAGCGCCCTTACATTTGCAGATTAACCAGTTGTGCACATTTACATTTCTCTCAGGGAAGCAGGCAGCATGGCAGGAAGGCTTGTTTCAGCTGCTTGCCCCTCTCTCGGTTTAAAAGCACAGGGGACTCCCGGTCTTACATTTCAGCTGAAGCGTTTCAGCTCTCTGAATTAAGGGACGGTTCTAGTTTCACAAAAAGTAGGGGAACTGTTTTTCATAAATTAGAAAAGTATGGGAACATCATGCCCCTCTGATCCTGCCCACTTCGACCACTGAGTGAAAGGCTAAAAAAACAAACCCTCACTGGTTCATTCACAAAATTTCATTTGCACACATGAAAATTGTGCATTCACAGTCACTTATAGGTTGCAAGATTTAGATCAGAGATCTAACTGTGACAAAAAACATGGCAGAACTGTGACGTGGAGCAGAAAAGGTTGCTGTGACAGAGGAGGGGAGTTGCTTGAAACAGTTTGCAGCTTAAGTGCCTCGCAGCTCATCAGGAGCACAAGTGACGCGTTGGCTTTACCGACTATCTGTTATAAATGCAAACTGGAGAAAGGTCTGCTTTTAATGGCAAAAGGAACTGTAAAAACGTGGCAAAATGTAGTGGAACTGTTTAACAGTAAAATGGAAGTAGTGGAGCGTAGTTCCTGTTAGTTCTTACTCGTTGCAACATCTGCTCATTGTCTGTGATTGTTCACTAGACAATGAGGGCATTTCAGAACTATGTGTGCTGTGCAGCCATCTAGCTTTATTTATGCACAATGTAAGGGCAATTGCACAATATTTTGCTCCACAACTTGCAAGAGACTTTACGGCAGGTGTTCCCCATCCACAGGATTTTCCAGGATGGTTATTTAACACCTTGGCTGCGGCGCGAATTCCGCCACAGTGCTGGACATTCCAATCGCAGGCGTGGCTCGGACGGCCCCTGGCCGTCGTGCGCACACGCCCACCGTGAGTCATGATGGCCGGGGGCCGTCATGAGCACGGAAGGGGTTAAATGTGGCACTTCGGATTTCAATATCTCCAGCACACAGAAGGAGGCCTTCCGTCACTTGCAACCCACCAGACTCGGCCTGGGGGCATGCCCATAATGGGATAGGCAGGTGCAATTCACAATAAAATAATCAGGACAGGTCTTACACCGCTTATGTCTGCGTGGAAAGAGTTAGCGACCCTGCTTTTGTATATTGTTTCTTTCGGCAGTTTAGCTTCCAAGCAGTCTGCGTTTGTGAAGACAGGAGAAATCAGACAGCTTAGTTGACAGCCTCTGAAAGAGAAGAACAGGACTAAGCGCTCTCTTGTGAAGGGCAGGGCCTCACATGCACACACACAGAGCAAGCACTGAGAGCGGCCAGAAGGCAGCGATAAGTGTCTAGACTTTCCAACAGTAGTAGTAAGAATAAGACTAAGACTATTAGAGGGGAAGAAAAACAAGAACAACAACAGTGGACACTCTTATGTAGAGCTTCCTGCCACTGCTGTGTTCTTTTAGTACCTAAATAAACGGTACTTATATTACCGACCTCGGAAGGATGAAAGGCTGAGTAAAGAGCTGGATTCCAACGCGCGAGATGAAGGCTTCACGTGGATCCATCTCTTGGTGACCAGACAGTCCGCCCTCTTACTAAAAGGGTCTCTAGAGCTCCCCCAATGATATTCTAGCGCTCGCATAATTTTTAAGGAACACTGGCCCCCAGTGTGAGAGCGACAAAGAGACACTGTCAGCTGAGGACACCAGCGACTTCTCCCCTCCCCCCTGGCGCTTCTTCAGGATACTCGAAGAAGCACTGAGCGCCCTGCAAGGGGTTCAAAGAGGGTGGGCAGCAGTGCACAAACCCGCAGGACGCCCCTCGCCAGCTTCCCGCAAGGGCTGAAAGAAAATGCAACAAACCCATATCCAAACGGAGGGTTTGGGGCAGTGGTTCCCAAACTGTGCAAAGTGGCTCCCTGGGGAGCCGTCAAACCTAGCCAGGGGAGCCGCACACCAAGCACTTTAATGCATTTAATGTTGAAGGGTATGTTGGCTTCAGTTAAACTAATTAGACTTACACGCATGATGTCGATGATTTGTAAGTGACATGCCTAAAGCTGTAAATGTAGTGCTTAATTGATGGCATGTCGAGGGAGATGACCGCCATATTTCACTGGATTACCACGTTCCAACACTCTCAAAGTAAGCGGAAGATGCCTAATTAATTTTGTTAGACTTGTTAATAGTTTTGTTTTTTTCCAAATGTATTTTACATCAATGCAAATTATCAGCAAAGTACAGTTGTCCTGTCAATTAAACACACTAAGTATTATTAAGTATTGACATTTGTACTTGAATGATAGGTACTTCCAGTACACATTTCCTACAGTACACACACATTTCCAGACAGGCCTGCTCTCTCCTTGAGCACAGGGAAGTAAAACACCATATATGGCATAATGCCAACATTTGGAAGCAAGAACGAGGGACGTTTGGAAAAAAAAAATCAGAGAAATTTATTTTACTTGCATTGATCTGGAGGTGATTTTAGGGAGGAGACAGCAAAAATAAAGCTATATGTGCTTTAAAAAATCGTGAGTCAACCTGCTGAGACAGGTGTGTTGGCACGTATGACATGGGTAGAAATGGAAGTGCATGCAAATATTCTTCAAGCACAGAAACACTTTAGCAATGGGGCCTACATGCATAGGGGTGCTGTCTAGCACTGTAAGTGGGATAAAAAGTTTGAGAGGGTACTCTAAAAAAAGGCGTGGGCAAAGAAGTGTAACTAGGAATATTTTATTAGAGGCGCCACCTTAGTAATACAAAACACCCTGCGTATATGATTATAATACCTTCATCAGCTTCATTCCAATTATTTTCAGGGAGAAAAATGCAAGTACTCCCGAGGCCGGGCTTACATCCACCCCACCTTCCAAAAAAAGTAACAGTGGGGAGCCATGGGCAATGGCCAATGGGTCAAGGAAGCCGTGGGTCGAAAAAGTTTGGGAACCACTGGTTTGGGGGATTGCCTCAAAGCATCCTGCATCACGACTATAAGAAGGATAATGAATTGCTCCCCTTACACTGAAAGGATAACGCTACAATCAGGGGATAGGAGGGGGCACCTTGGGCATCAGCTGCAGTTCAGACACGGGGGAGGGAAGGGGTGCGCACTGCTGCGGGAGATTAAGGCCAGCCTGGAGGGAAACAAGGCCTTACTTAGCAACACCGCCACCGTGTTCTGCTGAAAGAATCAACATGTTTTTAAATAGCGCTTCATATCGTACTAATGTTATTTCTAAGCAGTGTAGGTAGCGTGATAATGTTAGAAGTTTTAAAGATGCTAATTTTACTAACTTCAACATAAAAACCTGACCTCTCTGTGCCCCTAACTGTTCTGCGGTGCTATGGGGACGGCAGAAATAAAAAAAAAACACACAGCAAAATAAACACACACGACGGGAAGTTACCGTGCTGGGATACTTGAAAGGTGCCGCATCGGTACTTACAGAGGCGCTGGCACCGCAATTATGACTCCGCAGGACGCGGGCAGGCTATCTCCGAGCCCCCCGCCATTGGTGCAGAGTTGAGTAGCCGGCCGGAACCAGAGCCCAAGGGAGGGTGCACACCGGGAGCCATCCCGGTACACGAGCGAAGCAGCAGGCGGTAGTGACGCACAGGAAGTCAGGAAACAGAGGGCCCATTATGCGAATGGAAATAAAAGTGCTTATCCAGTAATTGAAGGGGACAGTATAACGCCGCAAGTAAACGATCCAGTCCTGGTGGGCGGGGCCAAAAGGAGACAGGGCGGTAACAAGGAGGGACTAAAAAGCCTCACTTACAATAGGAAGCCAGCGTTTAGCATGGACGATGACGCAATCCAATGAAAAGAAGGGGCGGAGCCTACACTCCACTTCTAAAATGAAATCGATTACGAGAAGCCTCGCAGAGCGAGCAGCGCATGCTCGCTGCAACGCTAGGCGAGACCTAAAAACGTGCACGTTATATATCATATGTATGCGGCGAGAGAGCCTTTTATTTGAGGTGGGGGGAGATTTATATAGCGCAAACTTGACCCGCAGATATTAGAGCGCTTTACACGATAGTAAATACATTATAATTCAGACGTATGTACAGAAATACAGTAGTAGGTTAGGGTTGAGGTAAGATGAGTTTTAACACCTTTGCTTTTGGATTTGTTGTTCCTTAAAGGTGTTTTTAATCGTTTGAGCAAGAGAATGAGCGGATTTCCATCAGACGAGACTTCCAATGTAGCACCTTCAAAAGATCAGAACGCAGATGCAGCACATTGTGGTTTAGATGTTGCTGACTCGAGTTTGTTGGCAGAGGGTAGCAGTGGGCTCCTCTATTAAAAGACCCTGCTTCCTTATCTGACCACTGACCAGATGTAATGAGGGTGACTCTGCCAGTTCTGTTTCTTCGGTCAGACCTATAATAGAGAAATAAAACTACAGGATCAATGAAACAAGGGGGAAAGGGTTAATGACCTGCAAATGCCGCCGCTGGAGTTGAGAGGCAGGCAGCGGGGTAGTGCTTGGGGGTGGATGGGGAGTGGGGGGGGGTTGCAGTGCAACATCTTTTAGCCCTGAGAAACCCACAGCTGTGTTTGTGCTTGGAGGGTGGGGGAGGGCTCCGAGCGCAACGAGGGAGGGGGAAAGCCACACACAAAGAGGCAGCAACGGAAGCGAAAGTGAGAGCTGCCCTAATAGCAATGTGTCCAAAACTTAAAGCAAGGCGTCTGTGAAGCCCTGCTGATAGACGAGCGAAGGGAAAGGAAGAAAAAACTCAGCTGCAACGAGGCGTGGGAGAGGTCTGCTTCTGAAAGCCAGCAAACAACATTCCAAACACGAGCCGGGGCAATCTAAAGGGACACAAAGAGGAGTGGTGGGGGCGGGCACACGGAGACAAGGAGGCACTGCAGATGCCGTCCTGCGCGCTGCTGCTCACTCCCGCGGCAAAACGCAGTGGGAGTGAACCTTTCAGAAGAGGTGGGACATGCACCCACCTTTGGCCATTTGCAGGCTTTGATTCTACAGAGACACACGCAAAAGCCAATCCAATGCGTGGGACGAGTCAGACCCATACAGAGTAGATAAGAGTAGATACAAGAAGCCTCGCAGAGCAGTGCATGTGCGCTGCGCTAGGCTCAACCTAAAAAGATATTGGCATTTATTATGCCAATAACTCCAACTCCACCAAATGCGAGACAGATTGCATTTTCAATGCAATCGGTCTCGCATTTGAGTTGTTGGCATTGAAAATGACAGTGTTTTTTACTTATGCTTTTTTATACCATTGGCAATAGTGCTATGCAAATATAATAATTCCACTGCAAATAAAAACAAAACTAAACTTTCTGCCCCATCTTTTTAATTGGCTCCTGTCCCTGTCCTTTGTAAATAGTGGTTTTTCATTGATCAATAGGCTTAGTGGTCCCTCCTTAGTACCACCTTGTCTCTTCTTGTAACCTCCCATGAGAACACTTCCTGGTACATGTTGTTGTTGCTTCCTAAGTTTTACTTACAGCCTCAAAGCACTGTTTTCTTATATGGTTTACAGACAGGACACAAGATTTGTCCTCTGTACGGCTGGCAGTGGTTACTTTACTCACTACCACATCTCACATTTATATGAGGTTGTTACTTCCTAACTTTTACTTACAGCCTCAAAGCACTGCTTTCTTACAGGGTTTACAGACAGAACACAAGATTTGTAATATGTACGGCTGGCAGTGGTTACTTTACTCACTAGCACATCTCACATTTATATGAGACCTTTCTATTAATTTCCCTTCATCAGCTCCACACAGAGTAGAACCTAATCCGGAATTAATATAATAATTCTTTTGTCACATATCAAAGCTCCTAATTTTATATATGGACATAGCTATTTGAATGTACTTGTGGTACTGTCTTGCATGCAATGCATTATGGGTAGGGTGGATTTACCATATCTACTGCAGGGTGCAGTACCATATGTGGGTAAAAGGGGTCCCATGGGACCTGTTTTGGCCACATTTGGTACTGCACCCTATAACATGGCTAGCCAAAAAACATTGGCATTTATAATGCCAATAACGCCAACTTTGCAGGGTGCAGTACCATATGTGGCCAAAAGAGGTCCCATGCGACCTCTTTTGGCCACATATGGTGCTGCACCCTGCAACATGGCTAGGTAAAACAAGCATTTGCAATGCAATAGGTCTCGCATTTACGCGAGTTTGAGCTATTGACATTGTAAATGACAATGCCTTTTTTTATGTTTTGGTTTTTAAAACAAATAAAAGGCATTGTCATTTACAATGTCAATAGCTTAAACTCGCGTAAATGCGAGACCTATTGCATTGCAAATGCTTGTTTTTCTTAGGATCAGAGTTATTTATTTATTTATAAAGTTTTATATAGCGCGAACATGACCCACTCGGGTATCGGAGCCCTTTACAATATAGAGTTATTAAACATTAGATGGTTGAGGTAGTATACATACATTCGGTATTTGCCATTCAGTACAAAGGAGGTAGATAGTAGTATATGGGTAGCATAGGTGACTAGTAGTCAACATTTGAAAGGATTTATATAGCGCTGGCTAGTCCCGGAGGTATCAGAGCGCTTTACAATATACAGTTATTAGACATTAGATGGTTGAGGTAGTATACATACATTCGGTATTCAGCCATTCAGTACAAAGGAGGTAGATAGTAGTATATGGGTAGCATAGGTGACTAGTAGTCAACATTTGAAAGGATTTATATAGCGCTGGCTAGACCCGGCGGTATCAGAGCGCTTTACAATATACAGTTATTAGACATTAGATGGTTGAGGTAGTATACATACATTCGGTATTCGCCATTCAGTACAAAGGAGGTAGGTAGTAGTATATGGGTAGCATAGGTGACTAGTAGTCAACATTTGAAAGGATTTATATAGCGCTGGCGAGACCCGGAGGTATCAGAGCGCTTTACAATATACAGTTATTAAACGTTAGGTGGTTGAGGTAGTATACATACATTCGGTATTCGCCATTCAGTACAAAAGAGGTAGATAGTAGTATATGGGTAGCATAGGTGACTAGTAGTCAACATTTGAAAGGATTTATATAGCGCTGGCTAGACCCTGAGGTATCAGAGCGCTTTACATGAGAATCAGACCATAGTTGCAGGTTACATCGTTACAAAGGTTACACAGTTATTAGAGCATAGCTACATAATTACATGTTAGGTCGAGACAAACAATAAGGACATATACGTAAGGGAAAAAGCAGGCAAGGGGAGAGATGCAAGGGGAGAGGGGTAGGAGCAGGGGGAGTAGACATAGAATGAAGGGGGAAAGAGGAGCGGGAGGGTGAAAGACACAGCAAGAAAAAGAGGGGGGAGGGTGACGGGGCACAAACCGGTAAACGCGTAATAGCTGCGTCCAAAGTCCAGTAAACTGTGATCCCAGGGGAAGTGGCATCATTCCCCCATCTCCGTTGCGAGAGGCTCCCTATTAAGCAGTGGACTCTCTCAGAGGGGTCTCTGAGACTCCAAGGTCTACCTACTGGATCCTTCCCCAAAAAGGGAGAGGGAGTGCTTTGGCAAGGGGCGCCATACCAAACCTCAACTGTGAGTGGCTCCCTTAGCACAGTGGACTCTCTCAGAGGGAATACTGAGACTCCAGAGTATAAATATTGGATCTTTCCCCAACAAGGGGAGAAGGAGTGCTTAGTCAAAGGGCAACAAGGGACAGGGGGCTAGGAGGCGGGTCGGAACTGGCAGGTCAACAGAGGGGGAACAGACGGCAAAAGAAAAATCACATTAATACAAAAAGATAACACATTCAATACCAGGGTAAATTAGCGATCTAGAAAAAGACAGGATCCGCGAAAGGCAAGGGTCAGGGGGGACAGAGGGAGGGAGACAGCGAGTTGAAGAGTCCCACAAAGAAGAGAAACAGATAGCAGAAAAGGAAATGTGTACATTGTAGAGTCACTTAGGAGAGAGATGCAAACGGGAGATCTCAGATTCACAAAATAGTGATATTAAGTACAAAGAACTACTGCGTATACTAGTGGTTAGAGTTGTAACTATGCAAATAGTAAATTCACTCAGGGAGAGGGAGAGGACGAGGGGGAGGAAGGAATAAGAGACAGAGGTAAAGTCAGCCCAAAGACCGAATGGGTAGGTGACGGCCAGTGAGGTAGTCCGAGGCCAGTCTCCCCTATAGCTCTCAAGGAAGCACCAACGGGGTGGGCGAGGGGAGGGTGGGCAAGACAGGGAGAAAGGGAGAAACTGTGCCCAAGGTCCGGCTGGGCAGGTGATGGTCAGGGGTGAACCAAGTCCGATCTCCTCATTAGCTGAACAGAGCAGCTCCACCGGGCGTCGGACAAATCCTCAGACTCCGCTGTCAGGAAAGAGGTCATGTGTCCTCAGGGAATGTCAGAGTGGTGCGGGGGTGGGGGGGGAGGGAGGCCATGGTCCTAAAGAGATCTAGAAGTCCTCTTGAGGTCAGGCACAGTCCAGGAAGGGTTGAGTAGGTAAAAGTTCAGCAAGGGGAAGAATTCACCAATGTCGGCCATGTTGGGGTCAGGCATCCTGGGACCCTTTTCCAAACCGAGAGTGTGCCGAGTACGACAGAGCTTTGTGGGGAGGGGGGACCGCTCACCTCGATCTTCGGCAAGCAGGTGCCTCTAGGCTCAGGGCCAACAAACCGGCATGTCCGCTGCGGCCAAGGGATGTTTTTCACGCGCAGCGGACGGGCCACACAGCTCCGGTATTTCAAACGCGGGGTTAGATCCTGTCGCAGAGTTTGCATATCAACATTTCACTATTCACCTTCTGAGACTAGTTTTCCATATATAATGTAATCTAAGTAGTCACCGGAACAGATTGCTGTTAATCCTCGGAGATGATAAATGAACAGGCTCCTTTTCTTCTAATAGAGCTGCTATTCCCAGCTCCGATCGGTTGATAAAAACTCAACTGTAGGAGAGGATACCTTTCTCTTGCCAGCAAATTATATGTAGAAGCAGTTTTTTTTATTGTCTCAATTTCATTATAGCATTAACTTACAGCTACTACACAAGCATCTGGAGCCATATTTTTAGGTCGAGCCTGGACAGCGCATGCGCTGCCCTGCGAGGCATACTGTATTGACATTGACAATTGAGCATTTTAAAAGCATAAATAACAAAAGGCAAACAGTGTGGCCCTCTGCAGATATCTACCGGGAGCAAACTTCAAAGGCAGACGTGACTCCAGTGGCCAAGAGCGCAGGGGTCCCCAACTCCTTGCAGCCGTTTGGGGGCGGGGGTCCCAATCAGCCCAAGCCCAGTGAATTTCTGTGATATATGGGAGATTCAGGGCCCCTCATCACACTCTTCAGGCGTCCCATCATCTTGTGTTATGCACTGCCGGGGGCTCTCTTCGTGCGTTTAGGGAGAGGTTGTGGGCCGTGCGCACTACTATCATTAGATCCCTTTCAAGTAAGGGCGAATATAAACCCATGCCAGAGGGCAGGTTTTTTTGCAATTTTCTATAGCGCGAAATCAACTCGCAGGTATCGGAGCGCTTTACATGAGCACCCGCTGCATTACAGGCGGACACCGCCATGTCTATGCACGGGGAAATTAAATGATTCGCCCAGAATCACAGGATGTTTGAGCGTCCCTGCCGAGACTCGAACCGGGGTCCTCAGCTTCAAAGTTGGCCACTTTGGCGGCTCTAGTAAGGCTAACGCAGCCCGCCACACTGCAGTTTCCACAGTGAGAACAAGTACCACGCTCCAGCCTTTAATGTAAATGTTGCTGCACTTACAATAATCTGCTGCAGTGTTAAATACTTAGGTCCCAAAGGCGAGACCAATTGCATTGCAAATGCTTGTTTGTAACATGTGGTTCTTTGCCAGTGCTTGTTGAGCAGTGTTCAGCCACCGGCTGTCCGGATTGGAGAGGTCCGGCTGCAGCAGCATGGCGCCTGCGCGTCCTCACGTGTGTGACGTTACGACGGAATGTTAGCACTCTAGCTTGTGCTGCGCTGATAGGCGTCTCTTGTCGTGAGACCCTTTCTATGTCTATGGCTGAGGTGAAAGGAGGCCGTGTCATAGATAGCCTCTAACGCGCATGCGTAATCTTACGTCACCTTTCGAGAGGGCGGTCGGGTGTTTCTTCCACATCTCTGCTTGGTGCCGTCCTTCTTCTATGTTTATGATAGAACAGTCCACTCATGGAGACGGAATCCCTCTTTGTCGCACAGAGGACGGCCCCCCCCGTTACACCTCCACGGTGTGCGCATGCGCGCCCGGCAGACGCGGCCCTGGCCGCGCATGCGCAGTGCATAAGTAGCTGCTGTGACCCGGGGCAGGCTGGGTAAGTGGATTTGTTTGTGTTCGGAGTAATGGAGATGAAGATAAAACACCGGGGGCGGACGAGGGGGCGAGGCCGAGGACCAGAGGGGCCCGGGGGGCGAGGCCGAGGACCAGAGGGGCCCGGGGGGAGAGGCTGAGGCAGAGAGGGGCCTGGGTGGAGGGGAGGCCATGCCTGCACTGGGGTGCCAGAGAGGGGCCTGGGTGGAGGGGGAGCCATGCCTGCACTGCCAGGGGGAGAGGCAGAGAGGGGCCTGGGTGGAGGGAGAGCCATGCCTGCACCGCCCCTGGGTGCCAGAGAGGGCCTGGGTGGAGGGGGAGCCATGCCTGCACTGCCAGGGGAGAGGCAGAGAGGGGCCTGGGGGAGAGGGGAGCCATGCCTGCACTGCCAGGGGAGAGGCTGAGGCAGAGAGGGGCCTGGGTGGAGGGGCAGCCATGCCTGCACCGCCCCGGGGTGCCAGAGAGGGGCCTGGGTGGAGGGGCAGCCATGCCTGCACCGCCCCGGGGTGCCAGAGAGGGGCCTGGGTGGAGGGGCAGCCATGCCTGCACCGCCCCGGGGTGCCAGAGAGGGGCCTGGGTGAAGGGGGAGCCATGCCTGCACCGCCCCGGGGTGCCAGAGAGGGGCCTGGGTGGAGGGGGGAGCCATGCCTGCACTGCCAGGGGGAGAGGCTGAGGCAGAGAGGGGCCTGGGTGGAGGGGGAGTCATGCCTGCACCGCCCCGGGGTGCCAGAGAGGGGCCTGGGTGGAGGGGGGAGCCATGCCTGCACTGCCAGGGGGAGAGGCTGAGGCAGAGAGGGGCCTGGGTGGAGGGGGAGCCATGCCTGCACCGCCCCGGGGTGCCAGAGAGGGGCCTGGGTGGAGGGGGAGCCATGCCTGCACCGCCCCGGGGTGCCAGGGGGAGAGGCTGAGGCAGAGAGGGGCCTGGGTGGAGGGGAGGCCATGCCTGCACTGCCCCGGGGTGCCAGAGAGGGGCCTGGGTGGAGGGGGCAGCCATGCCTGCACTGCCCCGGGGTGCTAGAGAGGGGCCTGGGGTGGAGGGGTCAGCCATGCCTGCACTGGGGTGCCAGGGGGAGACGCTGAGGCAGAGAGGGGCCTGGGTGGAGGGGGCAGCCACGCCTGCACCGCCCCTGGGTGCCAGAGAGGGCGTGGGTGGAGGGGGAGCCATGCCTGCACTGCCAGGGGAGAGGCAGAGAGGGGCCTGGGGGAGAGGGGAGCCATGCCTGCACTGCCAGGGGAGAGGCTGAGGCAGAGAGGGGCCTGGGTGGAGGGGCAGCCATGCCTGCACCGCCCCGGGGTGCCAGAGAGGGGCCTGGGTGGAGGGAGAGCCATGCCTGCACCGCCCCGGGGTGCCAGAGAGGGGCCTGGGTGGAGGGGGAGCCATGCCTGCACCGCCCCGGGGTGCCAGAGAGGGGCCTGGGTGGAGGGGAGAGCCATGCCTGCACTGCCCCGGGGGAGAGACTGAGGCAGAGAGGGGCCTGGGTGGAGGGAGAGCCATGCCTGCACCGCCCCTGGGTGCCAGAGAGGGGCCTGGGTGGAGGGGGAGCCATGCCTGCACTGCCAGGGGGGGAGGCAGAGAGGGGCCTGGGTGAAGGGGCAGCCATGCCTGCACTGCCCCGGGGGAGAGACTGAGGCAGAGACGGGCCTGGGTGGAGGGAGAGCCATGCCTGCACCGCCCCTGGGTGCCAGAGAGGGGCGTGGGTGGAGGGGGAGCCATGCCTGCACAGCCAGGGGGAGAGGCAGAGAGGGGCCTGGGTGAAGGGGCAGCCATGCCTGCACTGCCCCGGGGGAGAGACTGAGGCAGAGAGGGGCCTGGGTGGAGGGGGAGCCATGCCTGCACTGCCTGGGGGAGAGGCTGAGGCAGAGAGGGGCCTGGGTGGAGGGAGAGCCATGCCTGCACCGCCCCTGGGTGCCAGAGAGGGGCCTGGGTGGAGGGGGAGCCATGCCTGCACTGCCAGGGGGAGAGGCAGAGAGGGGCCTGGGTGAAGGGGCAGCCATGCCTGCACTGCCCCGGGGGAGAGACTGAGGCAGAGAGGGGCCTGGGTGGAGGGGGAGTCATGCCTGCACCGCCCCGGGGTGCCAGAGAGGGGCCTGGGTGGAGGGGGGAGCCATGCCTGCACTGCCAGGGGAGAGGCTGAGGCAGAGAGGGGCCTGGGTGGAGGGGGAGCCATGCCTGCACCGCCCCGGGGTGCCAGAGAGGGGCCTGGGTGGAGGGGAGCCATGCCTGCACCGCCCGGGGTGCCAGGGGAGAGGCTGAGGCAGAGAGGGGCCTGGGTGGAGGGGAGGCCATGCCTGCACTGCCCCGGGGTGCCAGGGGGAGAGGCTGAGGCAGAGAGGGGCCTGGGTGGAGGGGAGGCCATGCCTGCACTGCCCCGGGGTGCCAGGGGGAGAGGCTGAGGCAGAGAGGGGCCTGGGTGGAGGGGAGGCCAAGCCTGCACCACCCGGGGTGCCAGAGAGGGGCCTGGGTGGAGGGAGAGCCATGCCTGCACCGCCCCGGGGTGCCAGAGAGGGGCCTGGGTGGAGGGGGAGCCATGCCTGCACCGCCCGGGGTGCCAGAGAGGGGCCTGGGTGGAGGGGGAGCCATGCCTGCGCCGCCCGGGGTGCCAGAGAGGGGCCTGGGTGGAGGGGGAGCCATGCCTGCACCGCCCGGGGTGCCAGTGCGGGGCCTGGGTGGCCTGGGGGAGAGGCAGAGAGGGGCCTGGGGGGAGAGGGGAGCCATGCCTGCACTGCCAGGGGAGAGGCTGAGGCAGAGAGGGGCCTGGGTGGAGGGGAGGCCATGCCTGCACCGCCCGGGGTGCCAGAGAGGGGCCTGAGTGGAGGGAGAGCCATGCCTGCACCGCCCGGGGTGCCAGAGAGGGGCCTGGGTGGAGGGGGAGCCATGCCTGCACCGCCCCGGGGTGCCAGAGAGGGGCCTGGGTGGAGGGGGAGCCATGCCTGCACCGCCCCGGGGTGCCAGAGAGGGGCCTGGGTGGAGGGGGCAGCCATGCTTGCACTGCCCCGGGGTGCTAGAGAGGGGCCTGGGGTGGAGGGGGCAGCCATGCCTGCACTGCCCTGGGGTGCCAGGGGGAGACGCTGAGGCAGAGAGGGGCCTTGGTGGAGGGGGCAGCCACGCCTGCACTGCCCCGGGGTGCCAGAGAGGGGCCTGGGTGGAGGGGGAGCCATGCCTGCACTGCCAGGGCGAGAGGCAGAGAGGGGCCTGGGGGGACAGGGGAGCCATGCCTGCACTGCCAGGGGGAGAGGCTGAGGCAGAGAGGGGCCTGGGGGGAGAGGGGAGCCATGCCTGCACCGCCCCGGGGTGCCAGAGAGGGGCCTGGGGGGAGAGGGGAGCCATGCCTGCACTGCCAGGGGGAGAGGCTGAGGCAGAGAGGGGCCTGGGTGGAGGGGCAGCCATGCCTGCACTGCCAGGGGGAGAGGCAGAGAGGGGCCTTGGGGGAGAGGGGAGCCATGCCTGCACTGCCAGGGGGAGAGGCTGAGGCAGAGAGGGGCCTGGGTGGAGGGGCATCCATGCCTGCACCGCCCCGGGGTGCCAGAGAGGGGCCTGGGTGGAGGGAGAGCCATGCCTGCACCGCCCCGGGGTGCCAGAGATGGGCCTGGGTGGAGGGGGAGCCATGCCTGCAACGCCCCGGGGTGCCAGAGAGGGGCTAGGTGGAGGGGGCAGCCATGCCTGCACTGCCCCGGGGTGCTAGAGAGGGGCCTGGGGTGGAGGGGGCAGCCATGCCTGCACTGCCCTGGGGTGCCAGGGGGAGACGCTGAGGCAGAGAGGGGCCTTGGTGGAGGGGGCAGCCACGCCTGCACTGCCCCGGGGTGCCAGAGAGGGGCCTGGGTGGAGGGGGAGCCATGCCTGCACTGCCAGGGGAGAGGCAGAGAGGGGCCTGGGGGACAGGGGAGCCATGCCTGCACTGCCAGGGGGAGAGGCTGAGGCAGAGAGGGGCCTGGGGGGAGAGGGGAGCCATGCCTGCACCGCCCCGGGGTGCCAGAGAGGGGCCTGGGGGAGAGGGGAGCCATGCCTGCACTGCCAGGGGGAGAGGCTGAGGCAGAGAGGGGCCTGGGTGGAGGGGCAGCCATGCCTGCACTGCCAGGGGAGAGGCAGAGAGGGGCCTGGGGGAGAGGGGAGCCATGCCTGCACTGCCAGGGGAGAGGCTGAGGCAGAGAGGGGCCTGGGTGGAGGGGCAGCCATGCCTGCACCGCCCCGGGGTGCCAGAGAGGGGCATGGGTGGAGGGAGAGCCATGCCTGCACCGCCCCAGGGTGCCAGAGAGGGGCCTGGGTGGAGGGGGAGCCATGCCTGCACCGCCCGGGGTGCCAGAGAGGGGCCTGGGTGGAGGGGGCAGCCATGCCTGCACTGCCCCGGGGTGCTAGAGAGGGGCCTGGGGTGGAGGGGGCAGCCATGCCTGCACTGCCCTGGGGTGCCAGGGGGAGACGCTGAGGCAGAGAGGGGCCTGGGTGGAGGGGGCAGCCACGCCTGCACTGCCCCGGGGTGCCAGAGCGGGGCCTGGGTGGAGGGGGAGCCATGCCTGCACTGCCAGGGGGAGAGGCAGAGAGGGGCCTGGTGGGAGAGGGAGCCATGCCTGCACTGCCAGGGGAGAGGCTGAGGCAGAGAGGGGCCTGGGTGGAGGGGCAGCCATGCCTGCAGCGCCCGGGGTGCCAGAGAGAGGGCCTGGGTGGAGGGAGAGCCATGCCTGCACCGCCCCGGGGTGCCAGAGAGGGGCCTGGGTGGAGGGAGAGCCATGCCTGCACCGCCCCGGGGTGCCAGAGAGGGGCCTGGGTGGAGGGGGAACCATGCCTGCACCGCCCCGGGGTGCCAGAGAGGGGCCTGGGTGGAGGGGGCAGCCATGCCTGCACTGCCCCGGGGTGCTAGAGAGGGGCCTGGGGTGGAGGGGTCAGCCATGCCTGCACTGCCCTGGGGTGCCAGGGGGAGACGCTGAGGCAGAGAGGGGCCTGGGTGGAGGGGGCAGCCACGCCTGCACTGCCCCGGGGTGCCAGAGAGGGGCCTGGGTGGAGGGGGAGCCATGCCTGCACTGCCAGGGGGAGAGGCAGAGAGGGGCCTGGGGGGAGAGGGGAGCCATGCCTGCACTGCCAGGGGGAGAGGCTGAGGCAGAGAGGGGCCTGGGTGGAGGGGCAGCCATGCCTGCACCGCCCGGGGTGCCAGAGAGGGGCCTGGGTGGAGGGAGAGCCATGCCTGCACCGCCCGGGGTGCCAGAGAGGGGCCTGGGTGGAGGGGAGCCATGCCTGCACTGCCAGGGGAGAGGCAGAGAGGGGCCTGGGGGGAGAGGGGAGCCATGCCTGCACTGCCAGGGGGAGAGGCTGAGGCAGAGAGGGGCCTGGGTGGAGGGGCAGCCATGCCTGCACCGCCCCGGGGTGCCAGAGAGGGGCCTGGGTGGAGGGAGAGCCATGCCTGCACCGCCCCGGGGTGCCAGAGAGGGGCCTGGGTGGAGGGGGAGCCATGCCTGCACCGCCCCGGGGTGCCAGAGAGGGGCCTGGGTGGAGGGGGCAGCCATGCCTGCACTGCCCCGGGGTGCCAGGGGGAGAGGCTGAGGCAGAGAGGGGCCTGGGTGGAGGGGGCAGCCATGCCTGCACTGCCCCGGGGTGCCAGGGAGGGGCCTGGGTGGAGGGGGCAGCCATGCCTTCACTGCCCCGGGGTGCCAGGGATGGGCCTGGGTGGAGGGGGGAGCCATGCCTGCACTGCCCCGGGGTGCCAGGGAGGGGCCCGGGTGAAGGGGGCAGCCATGCCTATACTGGCCATGCCAGCACTGCCCCGGGTGTCTGCACTGCAGCAGCTGGGTGCAGGGTTGAGAGTGACAAAACAGGGGGCTTGCACTTTACTAAGGCTGGGTGTGCACACCTGAGGTGTGTGCACTGCTGACTCCTGGACTGCACATGGGAGTGGGGGGGGGACATCTCCACTGGAGAGAGGCTATTGGCTTCCACTTTAGTGACCAGCGGGGTGGTGGGTGCACTGATGGCTCCGGGAGTGCACATCAGAGTGGGGAGCACCTCCACTGGAGAGAGGCTGCGGGCTCCAGAGAGGGTGTGCACACAAGAGGAGTAACGTGTGCGCTGCTGGCTGCGGGAGTGCACATCAGAGTGGGGATCACATCTTCTGCACAGAGGCTGTGGGCTTGCACTTTAGTGAGGTAGGTGTGCACAAAAGAGGGGTATTGTGTGCATTGGTGGCTCCAGGAGTGCATATCAGAGTAGGGAGCATGTCCACTGCAGAGAGGCTGTCGGCTTGCATTTTAGTTATAGGGGTGTGCACACTAGAGGTGTGGTGTGTGCATTGCAGGATCCATGAGTGCACATCAGAGTGGGGGGCACCTCCACTGGAGAGCGGCTATGGGCTTGCACTTTAGTGAGAGGGGTGTGCACACCAGCAGGTTGGTGGGTGCCCTGATGGCTCCGGGAGTGCACATCAGAGTGGTGAGCACCTCCACTGCAGAGAGGCTGTCAGAGGTGGCTCCTCTGCAAAGGCGGAGGAGCGTCGCAGTACTGGCCCAGTTTTATTTTTAAGGGGCAATCCGGGGGAGGAGTGGTGAGTGCACCTCCACTGCAGAGAGGCTGCAGGCTTGCACTTTAGTGAGAGGAGTGTGCACACCAGAGGATTAGTGTGTGCACTGGTGGCTCCAGGTGTACACATCAAAGTGGGGAACACCTCTACTGCAGAGAGGCTTACACTTTAGTGAGGTGGTTTGCACACCTGAGGTGTGGTGTGTGTGCTTTTCTGGCTCCAGGAGTACCCATCAGAGCAGAGAGCACCTCCGCTACAGAGAGGCTGTGGGCTTGCACTTCAGTGAGATGTGTGTGCACACCAGAGGGTTAGTGTGTGCACTGCTGGCTCCAGGAGTGCACATCATGGTGGGGAGCACCTCTACTGCAGAGAGGCTGTGGGCTTGCACTTTAGTGAGATGTGTGTGTGTGTGCACACCAGAGGGTTAGTGTGTGCACTGCTGGCTCCAGGAGTGCACATCATGGTGGGGAGCACCTCTACTGCAGAGAGGCTTACACTTTAGTGAGGTGGTTTGCACACCTGAGGTGTGGTGTGTGCTTTTCTGGCTCCAGGAGTACCCATCAGAGCAGAGAGCACATCCTCTGCAGAGAGGCTGTGGGCTTGCACTTCAGTGAGATGTGTGTGCACACCAGAGGGTTCGTGTGTGCACTGCTGGCTCCAGGAGTGCACATCAGGGTGGGGAGCACCTCCTCTGCAGAGAGGCTGTGGGCTTGTACTTTAGTGAGGGCGGTGTGCACACCAGAGAGGTGGTTTGTGCACTCTTACCGTTCCCTATGATGAGCCAGATTTTACCAGGTAGAGCTCATTTCCGGGACTACTAGCCCTTTCTGGCTAGAGAGCTGGAGCTGGCGTAGAACAGGTGTTCAGTTAATTTAGAAAGCGAATGAGCAATAAAGATGCCTTTAAACCTTGTCTTTATCTTGTCACATTTGCTTTTAAAGACATAGTTCAAATGTCAGCTTGTGTCTTCTTACTAATCACTGCTAGTTTTATTATGGGAATTGGTGTTTTCTTTTCATTCTCTGACTGCATAGTTAGAGGATTTGTAAAGTGAACTGTGACAATTGTAAGGAAGTGTAAATCTAAAGGCTGTAGAATGTCACTTTTTTTCTAACACGCAGCACATAAATGGCTTGTAAATGAACAGTACACATTTTTCAAAAAATACCAGCAGTTAGGGAAGCACACTTTTCTTGTAATTCAGAAGTGTGGTGTGGAATTACTATAGCCCAACGCATATTGTGTGGGGTCAAGGACAACAAGTTTTTATTTTTATTTCGTTCTTGAGACAAGTAAGCTCAACCCTCTGCAGCACAAACCCTTTGGCTGCCAGTCAGAGTACCACATTATAGATCAGTGAAGGGCATTGTCTGGAGTTAAGGTAATATTTGTGTCCATGTGTTAAGGCTGTTTGAACTTGTGTTTATGGTTCATTAATGCAAAGCCTTTATTATAAGGCTGAGCACTCAAAGGACATGTAAGGTCAGACCTCACTACTGACAGTGGTTCCAGTACAAATGTGTACACACTTTTGCAAAGTTGAACAACCTGAAGCTATGAAAATAATGCTTCCAGGATGTTCTCTGATTAGATGCAATTATATGCAAAAGCTTCAAAGCAACATTGAGGATTCTATGCTTTCAAAATAAAATGTTCATAAAAAAATGCAACTAGGAAATTGAAGTTTTGCTAAAATGTGAAGTTTTAGGTACCATTTCTTTGAAGCATCATTTAGTAAAATATGTTGATGTATGCTAGTATTTCCGAACAATACGAAAAATCAGTGTGACCAGTTTCAACAAAATTATAGGAAATGTGAAACTAAACAAGCATTAGCAAAGTCATCATTCTAGCAAACATTGGCAAAAGCAGAAATATTTTTGGTCTCAAATAACACATTTTGCCACAGTAGTTCCTGGCACTGAACAAAAGTACTTTTTGTGCCGAAATGCTCCTTGTGAAAGAGCAGAATGCTGTCACTTCCCTCCTGGACAACCTCCACAACATTGGACTGCGCCAGATCGTGACCGAGCCCACGCACTCAGCAGGACACACCCTCGACCCCCTCTTCACTACAGGAAACTCCATCACCTTCAGCCACACCACCGAACTCCCATGGACCGACCATCGTTGCGTCCACTTCACCTTCAGAACACCCACCATCCACAGACACCAACACCTGCTTCCACGAAGAAACTGGACCAAAATCACCGACGACCAGCTCACCTCCTCACTCAACAACTCCACCCCAACCATCGCGGAAAACGACGACCCCAACACCGCAGCCCGAACCCTGCATAGATGAATCTCGGACAGCACCAACACCATAGCCCCCTCAAGAAAAACAACAATACCCGCGCCAAGAAAGCCAGATGGTTTACCACCGAACTTCGAGAGTCCAGAAGCACATGCCGCCGCCTCGAAAAGGCCTGGAGGAACACCAAATCCACAGAAGCCCACGACAACTTCAGAGCCGCCACCAACGCCCACCATCAACTCATCAGAGAAACGAGGAAAAAAGCGATTGAAGACAGAATCTCCACCCACGCGCACAACAGCAAGGAACTCTTCAGCATCATCAAGGAGTTCGCCCAACCCACTAGCGAGTCTACCGACATCCCTCCCTCACAAGACCTCTGCGACAAACTCAGCACCTTTTTCCACCACAAAATAAAGAGCATCTGCGACAACTTCGACGAAGACAACCAACACACTGAACCCTCACCAACCACCCCCGACACCCGGAAACCAACGATTGACGACTGGACAGCCCTCACCACCGAAGACACACTAAAGACAATGAAGTCAATCCACTCAGGGGCCCCCACGGACCCCTGCCCCCACCACATCTTCAACAGAGCCGCCGACACCATCGCACCCATGCTCCGCCACACCATCAACCGCTCCCTGGCAACCGTCTCGTTCCCCGACGACTGGAAACACGCCGAGGTCAACCCCCTCCTAAAGAAACCCTCAGTGGACCCCACCGACCTCAAAAACTACAGACCCATCTCCCTGCTCCCGTTCCCAGCGAAAGTCATCGAGAAAGCCATCAACAGCCAACTTGCCACATTCATTGAAGAACACAGCATCCTCGACTCCTCCCAATCCGGCTTCAGAAAAAACCACAGTACGGAAACCGCCCTCCTCGCTGCAACAGACGACATCCGCACCCTACTGGACAAAGGAGAAACAGTAGCCCTCATCCTCCTCGACCTATCAACGGCGTTCGACACAGTCTCCCACCGCACCCTAATACGCAGACTCTACGACGCAGGAATCCAGGACAAGGCCCTCGACTGGATCCGCTCCTTCCTCTCCGGCAGGACGCAGAGGGTCAGACTCCCCCCTTTCCTCTCGGACCCCACACCTACCACCTGCGGAGTCCCCCAGGGCTCCTCCCTCAGCCCGACGCTCTTCAACGTCTACATGGCTCCACTCGCCCCCATCGTCAGAACCTACGGACTCAACATCGTGTCATACGCAGACGACACCCAGCTCATCCTCTCCCTATCTAACGAGCCCAACACCGCCAGACGCAACTTTCGAGAAGGCATGGACGCCGTCGCCAAATGGATGAAAAACAGCTGCCTACAACTAAACACCAACAAAACAGAAGTACTCATCATGGGCCCAAACCCCGATGCCTGGAGCGACACCTGGTGGCCCCCCGCCCTCGGAAACCCGCCAACCCCCACGGACCACGCACGCAACCTGGGAATCATCCTGGACTCCGAGCTCAAAATGGACCGCCAGATCAACTCTGTCTCGTCTTCCTGCTTCCACACCCTCCGCCTCCTTCGTAAGACCTTCAAATGGATCCCCCTCGAACACCGAAAGACCGTCACTCACGCCCTGGTCACCAGCAGAGTCGACTACGGCAACGCACTCTACGCCGGAATAAACAAAAACCTCACCCGCAAGCTACAGAACATCCAGAACGCCGCCGCAAGACTGGTCCTCAACCTGCCAAAACACTGCCACATCTCCCAGCACCTGCGCACACTCCACTGGCTCCCTGTCGAGGCGAGAATCACCTTCAAGATGCTCACCCACGCACACAAGGCCCTCCACGGCACCGGACCAGCATACCTGAACAGCCAACTCAAATTCCACGCACCCCAAAGGACCCTACGATCAGCCCAGCTCTCCTACGCCGTGGTCCCCCGCACCAGAAAGACCAGATCGGGAGGCCGCTCCTTCTCCTTCCTCGCGGCCAAAGCATGGAACGCCCTTCCGCTCCACCTCAGACAGACAACATCGCTCCCCATCTTCGCAAGAAACCTCAAAACCTGGCTCTTCGACAGACCCCATCCTTGATGGATGGAACCTGCACCCCCCACCCCTAGCGCCTTGAGACCCTTACGGGTGAGTAGTCGCGCTTTAACAAACCCCTGATTGATTGATTGATTGATTGAAGCCAGCTGGTAGATAGATAGACATAGAATTTTAATAAAAATAAAAGGTCTTGGTTAACGCCAGACCTAAATAGGGCCCCAATTCTTAAAGAAAGTCACAAAAGTGCGCCAATGGTGTATGTCCTAGCATAAGTGCAGATTTATGGCTTTCATGAACTCAAAAGAATTTACAGAAGTAGGTCAGGATATCGTACTCCTAGAAAATATTTGTGAACTGCATTTTAGCACAAACAAATATGCATGTGTAGATTTGCTCATGCGTAAATCCGTTGAGCAGTAACAAGTCCACTTTCCCACCAAACACTTTTTCCCCCAACCCTGGAAGAAGCTTTACTTCTGCCCTCGTCAAGAGTAAATTTCCATCCTTTCTCTGTATTGGAAAAGAGTAGAGATGACCTGATGAAAACCCATAAAACGTACAAGTTAGTAGGTTTGCACAGACTCAAAAGGGCATTCCAAGCATGGGGAACTATTGTTTTCCACTACCTCCAGCCCCCGAATGTAGATCTGCAGAAAGAAGGCAAAATAAGGGAATGCTAGCATTCAAACCCGACTGTGGTGTGAGGCTGTTATCAGAGCTCTCATATGAGAGTGCTGCCATCATTTGTCGCCGCCCTACATAGCATCAAAAGGACAAGTGGATTTTGTTACAGGACAAATAGATTTATGAAGCAAACTGTCCCCTGGACAAATAGATATTTTATTAATTTCCACACTCCTGCTGTGATGAGAGATTTTAATAGGATCAAAAGAAATCAGAACACTTTACTTGGTGACCTGCAAATGATATATATGCCCTTAAACCCAAATTCAAAATATTATCATTTGTAAGCTATCTAGTTTTATCAGTAAAACTGCATGTCTGGAGAAATTCTGTGGCCATTTTAATAGAAAATGTGGTGCCTGTAAATGACAATGTAGGTCTTAACTCCTGGTTCCTCTACCTTTCCACCCATCATTCGTATCATGTATAGGTCCTAACTCCTAGCTCCTCTACCTCCCCACCCATCGTTCTTTCCCTATGTGGGTCCTGACTCCTGGTTCATGTACCTCCCGTCCTTCCTTATTCTCCTAAGTTGGTCCTAACTCCTCGTTCATGTACCTCCCCGCCCTTCGTTTTTTAGGTCTCGCCATGCGCGCTGCATAGGAGGACCTTTAGCCATCGCTCTGCTCTTTTTGGAAGCACACACTCGTGCTTGTGGCGGCATCCACCTTGCGGGAGCGAGCAGGGGCGCGCATGCTAATTGACAACATATGTCTCTCGCGCCGCTGCTGCTCGCTCCCGCAAGGCGCATGGCAGCACGAGTGCTTGTCCCTCACGCTTGTTTTGATGAACTTTCACGCGCGCGCTTGTTCCCTTTTCTATTCACTCTCCTATCTGTCTTCCCTTCTTCACAATGGTCTTTCATGCTTTCTACTTTTCTGCCTTCACTGCTTGTGTAGCTACCGCCCTCTTCTCCAGTCTATTTATTACCATTACTCACTCTTCCTTTAATATTTTTACACAGCCTGGGCAAAATTTTAAATATGTTGGTGAAATTCCAGAAATTTTCGACTTTTGCGTTACGTGAAAGGTCACTTTCTACTTTTTTTTGTAACTTTTTTTGAGCGAGCGGTCAACTTGTTTAAAAAAAAATAAAAAATCTCCTGAGATACCAGCAGGGGACTGATTCGCACTGAAAGTATGTTGCTGAGAGGTGTTTTCTTAAGTGCGAGGTGTGCATTTGCAAAAATAAAGCCACATAAGGTACCAGCAAACAGCATTTTACTCTAAACTATCATGGAATTTCACAAACTTTAATTAAAAAAGCTGCGATTTTGCAGACCCCTGCTTCCACCCATTGTGCTTTCTTTGTTCACATTCTTGTCCTTTCTTTCGTCCCAGCTTCTTTTACCCACGCCCTCTTGAGGTCTTTTTAGGTCTCGCCTATGCAGCGCGCATGCGTTGCTGTAGGAAGAGACCTCTTGGAATTGATTCGCTTTTTCGGGCAAAAACGTGCACGCATTGCATTGCCTTCAATGGCAACGCGTGCACGTTTGGCGATTCCCTTGCGGGAGCGAGCGGCGCCATGTGTTAGCAATTATCACGCTCGCTCCCGCAAGGTAAACGCTGTGCGTCCCTGCTCTCAGCCGCACTCCCCCCACCCCCTACTTGCGCGAGGCGCGCACGCTTGTTTCCCTTCCAGGCAACATCACGTGCCATGTTGGGCTTCGAGGCTCCTACTTACAATGCAAGACTCCCAAATACAATTGGGTAAAGAAGCAAGGGTCAGTTGAAGACGACTCACATGACATGGGGCCAGTTTTGGTGGGGCTGTATGGCGGGGTGGGGAGGAGGTGCTTCTAGGACCTACAGGACAGTTCTGCCTTAATTATCCCCCCCTGGGAAAGCGGGGTGTTGGTGGCGCAGGCATTCCCAGCCGTGTGATCCTTGGCCTTCCGGCACTTGTGATCTCCTCTGCGGGGTGAGGGCAGCTCAGTTTCACCTCACCTTTGACCTGCCCCTCAGATGCCCACAAGCACAAATGTCTGTGATGGTCTTAGCAGAGCTAAGCCCCGCATTCGTTGCTCAGACCAGCGGGGCATGCCGTGTGCAGCTTGTCAAGGAGAGACATCGGGGAGGCGTGAACGGCTGATGCATGGTCCATGGGTTCCCTGCTGACCCTTTCCTGCAGCAAAGCTCTCTTATATCGACCAGGGCGGTGAACGCCTATTTGTAAAATTATAAACGTGATGCCAGAAAGGGCAGCTCTCTGTTGTTCAGAAACGGGGCCATGGGCTGCGCGGTCCAAGGCTCCCCGGGAGCGGGATTCAAAAACGATCAATTCACCTTTTATCGGGAAGGTTTAGATGTCCAATGAGACTGCTGAGGCGCGCACGAGTGAGACTGTGCGTCCAGGTGCGAGACATACTCCCGGTGGTGGAGTCGTGAGGCGCATACATCAGAAGCATAAAGAGGGAAAGAGAGGGGGGTTGGGAAGTCATACAACCTCTCAAACCCATTGGTTGCCCACCCGAGAGTGAGACTGCCATAAACACCCTTGTCCGTTAACAGGGGAAAAGTGACGCAAAAGTGGCGTGTCAGGGGCTTGTAAATCTTCCCCTTAGTTTAGTGCATACATGAGGGCAGGCCTGGCCAACATCTCAATGAATCAATCGATATGTGTTTGTAGAGCGCCGCTATTCACCGCAAGGGTGTCCAGGCGCTATTGTTGCTGGGCTCAGTCGAAAAGCCGGGTCTTGAGTCTCTTCCACGTCTAGGTGTGACTTACTCTAGTCTTGTGCTTCGTGGAACAAGGCTCCCTCAGAGGCTGTGTGTGCTCACAATTGCACAGTGGCGCTCTCTGGAGCACGGGCAGGATCAGTGGGTGAGTGTAATGCAGAATCACACATCGCTGCAAGCCCCTGGCGCAGCTTCCAGTGTAAGGAGATACATGTGGCCTCTGAGGGAAGGCTACATTTAACCACGTTGGTCGCATCCGTCTCTTATGCCTGCTGTATCTGACTTGCTTGTGTTGCTCTTCCCAAGGGTGTATCCAACCGTTCGAGCTAAACAGCCTCTTATAGGGCGGCCAAGACGACTTTACATATGGTTGGTTCTGGGCGAGAAAAACATGGAACGGGGAGCTGGTAGCTGTTCTCCTCAGACAGCCCAGAGAGTGATTAGTTGCAAGAGTGCCTGCCTCACCAGGAAAGGCGGTGAACACTGGAGCTCTGAGAGGGGGGCACCAGGGCCCGCATTCCAGGCTGGCCGTGCTGGGCTCCGTTGGCAGCAGTAGCGCCCCTCCTTCCGGTGCTTGGCTGTAGGCAGCCCCTCTCTCTCAGGGAGCTCCAAGGGCGCGACGAACACTGGCACTAAACTTTGCCGCCTCTCCCTTCGGTTCCAGGATGCTGGCGATGGGCGCCAGCACGGCCTTCCTCGGCTCCCTGGGTCTCATGCGCCTCATGGGACTGCCCTGGTCGTAGAGCCTCGCCGCCACCCTGGGGGGTCTACATCGGCAGCGGCGGCTGGCGCTTCCTGCGCATCGTCTACAAGACGGCAGCCCGGGACGTCTTGTGAGTGACCCTGACACGCGACCTTGTGTGACACGACGCGTAATAAGCAGCGCGGCGTAGATGAATGCACGTGCCTCACTACTTTTGAGTTATATAGCGCCGAGATGCGAACTGGTAGCTATACTGATGCCTGTGTGATAACAGGACTCCAGCTGTAATCCCAGCTTCTGTGTGCACACCACTTTATCCGCACTGCTCTATTTCCCTCATCAGAAATTTGTGAATGCTGAGAGACTGAATAGCAGCCATTAGTGCTTATTTAAAACACACACACACTTTCACATAGGTACTACATAAATATGTAAAGGGGCATCTATCCACATGTACACTTCCACAGCGCCGAAGCAGTTATCTAGGAAAAACCGTATGGGTCATGTTTTCACTGTATAGCTCCTCAAGCAAACACACTTTTTGCGCTCCATTTTCCATGTTATGCATTTGGAAATTAAGTCACGTGACAGCAATTGTGTAATTCAGAGTTGAGCTCACAATAGCTGTTCACAACACGGCTCCGAGTTGTGCCTGACGAGTCTGCCATGGCTGCCAGTAGTGGGGTAGGGTAGGTTAGTGTTTGCGTTCACTTCATATATCTGCACATCACAGGTCTGGGTCAGTGCTTCATCCTTTCGAGGCCGATTAACAGAATACCATTGAGGTAGCACCTTCTACTAATGTGTTACAAACGTATACAACCCTGGCAGCAAGCGCCACGTGGAATGCAAGCCAGGCATATTCTGAAAACAGGCCTACTGAACACAAAACGTGTTAAAAAAAAAAAAAGCACCATCGTACTTCTATGCTCTGCTGGTTAATGCATCTGCTACAAAGCTTTGCTTGTAACCTGTTGGTCAATGGTTACGGTTCCAGTGGAATGGACTCTGCCCTTCACCCACCTGAGGTTAATAAAATGAGTACCATTGAGATGAGGAATGGTGTACAGCAGGGCCAGACAGGGACAAAAAACAGCCACGGGCAACAGTTAGCGAACCAGATAGCTGAAAAAAACATTTGCAAATCAAGCCAGTTTTGAACTAATAAAGTCACACTGTGTCTTGCAAGGCTTGTGAGACTGCATGCATGTGTGTTTACAGTTTGATGCAGGCAATGTTTATGGTAATATCAGGGAAATCAACAGTAAACAAGCATTGGCATAGCCAATAGGTCTCGCCTTTGGGACCTTATAAGTGTTTAGCCATGCAACAGTTGATGTTGTTGCACCAAGGATATTGTGCTGCATAACTAAATACTTATAAGGTCCCAAAAGCGAGACCTATTGGCTATGCCAATGCTTGTTCTGTTCTTCCCGTTGTCAGTGCTCCTCTTTCCCGGTTTCTACTCCTCGATTCCCCCATCTAACCATTTTTCTAGCCTCTCTGCTTGCCCTTTTCTTTCCCGTCTGCCTATCTCACCCCAGCCACTGTTCCTTCTCCCTCTCCCCATAACTAATCGTCTTTCCCTTTACCCAAACTCTCCCCTCCCCCATCTCACCCTCACACCTCTCTATCAGTCACCCCAGGCCTCAGATCAGCAATTCAAATTGGTGGAAAGGTTTGCCTCCCCGATAGCCTTTGCGATGGCTCTTAACATTATTAGAGCAGATGCCACACGCCCCCCGAGACCGATAATAATACAAACAAGTATTGATCTGACTACGACCTTCCTTTCCCCCTTCCAGTATATTGTACTCTTTTCATCCGTCCATCCCCCGTTGCTGGAGCAGGGTGACAGCTACAATTGGTGCAGCAGGTGCAGTGAACCTTGATAAATGTTGCGTTTTACTGCCACATCAGCAAAGGAAGCAATCATGTTCCTTGCATGCACCAGGGCCAATGGCATCCTTCTACACCACTGCTTCGGAGAGAGCGATTTTACTCTTGGAGTCTCTTCCGAGTCTTTCTCCTTGATATCATTGTCCTCCTCGGCGGTCTCTCCATCTCTGGATTGCATGATCTCTTTTTAACCCTCTCGGTTTTTCACTTAACAGTATTCATTGCAATTCTGAGCGAGGCTGGTGTTATTACTCGACTGAGTGGTCTCACGGCTAGACTGCCGACTTTGGAGCCGGAAAACCAAGGTTCGAGCCTCAGGGCAAATCACTTAATGTCCCCTGCCTACCAAAACAAGCATTGGCATAGCCAATAGGTCTCGCCTTTGGGACCTTATAAGTGTTTAGCCATGCAACACTTGATGTTGTTGCACCAAGGATATTGTGCTGGATAACTAAACACTTATAAGGTCCCAAAGGCGAGACCTATTGGCTATGCCAATGCTTGTCTCCTGTGCAGCTCCTAACTCCTGGTTTCTGTACCTCTTCGCCCTTCGTTCTCCTATGAAGGTCCTAACTCCTGGTTCATTTACCTCAGGCCCTTCCTTATTCTCCTAAGTTGGTCCTAACTCCTGGTTTCTGTACCTCTTCGCCCTTCGTTCTCCTCTGAAGGTCCTAAGTCCTGGCTCCTGTGCTTCCCCGTCCTTTGTTTTTCTCTTGTGTCGGTCCTAACTCCTTGTTCCTGTACCTCTTCGTCCTTCTTTCTTCTCCTATGTAGGTCCTTTCTCCTGGTTCCTGTACTTACCCGCCCTTCGCTTTTCTCCTATTTAGGTCCTAACTCATGGTTCCTGTGCCTCCCTGCCCTTCGTTCTTCTCCTATGTAGGTCCTAACTCCTATTTCCTTTGCATCCCCCCCCTTTCGTTCCTCTCCTATGTAGGTCGTAACTCCTGGTTCCTTTACTTCCCTGCCCTTCGTTCTTCTCCTATGTGGGTCCTAAATCCTGGCTCCTGTACTACACACTCTACTCTTATGTGGGTCCTAAATCCTGGCTTCTGTACCTCCACATCCTTCGTTCTTCTCCTATGTAGGTCTTAATTCCTGGCTCCAGTACCTTCCCACCCTATTTTCTTCTCCTATGTTAATCCTAACTCCTTGTTCCTGTACCTCACCGCCCATCAGTCTTCTCCTGTGTCTGTACTAACTCCTAATTCCTGTACATCATCGCCCTTCGTTCTTCTCCTATGTAGGTCCTAACTCCTGTTTCCTCTACATCCTTGCCCTTCGTTCTTCTCCTAGGTAGGGCCTAACTCCTGTTTTCTCTCCCTCCCTGCTTTTCGTTCTTTTCCTAGGTAGGGCCTAACTCCTGGTTCCTGTAGCTTCCCGCCCTTCGTTCTTCTCCTATGTAGGTCCTAACTCCTGTTTCCTCTACTTCCCTGACCTTCCTTCTTCTCCTATGTGGGTCCTAACTCCTGTTTCCTCTACTTCCCTGCCCTTCCTTCTTTTTCTATGTGGGTCCTAAATGCTGGCTCCTGTACCTCCACACCCTTTCATTCTTCTCCTATGTAGGTCTTAACTCCTGGTTCCTGTACCTCCCTGGGCTTTGTTCTACTCGTATGTAGGTTCTAACTCTCTGCTTTCTATACCTCCCTGCTGTTCGTTCTCGTATGTAGGTCCTAACTTTGGGTTCCTGTACCTCCTCGCCCTTCATTCTTCTCATATATAGGTCCTATGTAGGTCCCAACTCCTGGTTCCTGTACTTCCCCGCTGTTAGACCTGGCATCATTGGCGCGGGTCTCCCTTCCTCTGTTCGCTTCCTGTCGTTTAGGTTGGCTGTATTTAGATGCTCTGGGCGCTGTGCCACTGCCAATCAGTGCCACAGCGCGAATGCTCCCTGTGTAAAGATAACTGTATGAATTGGGATAACCATAATTGGCTCGTTTGGTTTACCTGTCAGTCCCTAGTATAAGTGCAGTGTGCGTGCCCAGGGCTGGTAGACCAAATACTGCTGGTGGGCCTGCAGCGCTGATTTGCGCTACCCACCGAAGCGGCTTTTTAAGTATGTCTGTGTAGCATGTTCTAATAGCGAGTTACCCTCCATTTCACTGTTTACTATTGTGATGCTATCCGTTCTCATAGGCCAGAATGGGCAGGCTGAGTATTACATCCCATAATCCTACCTGCCCACAGGAACCTGATAGGAAATTCGAATTTGATATGTTTAAGCTCAGGACGTTGAGATACATCTTTTAGTAAGGATCATTTGTATAGTCCGTGTTCGAAAATGCCTCTGCTAGAAACAAGGTATTTTCTTGCCTAAGCTTTCCTGTAGGCTTTGCTAGTGTGTGTATTGGCCGTCTGGTTGTGGAGCGGCAGGGCCAGCTGGGTCAGACCGGGCTGGAGAGAGAGATCGGCATTTACAGTATGGGGAGGGTTGACTCTTTGATCCGAGCAGGGCCGTGCCTGGCAAGGTGAATGATGGCTCCACCTCCCCCTGGGCGTCTGATAGCAGACCCCCTGATTCTCAAAGGGCAGGATGTCGCCTTGTAAACCAAGTGCTCCCCGACCCCACCGAACTGGTTCTGGCTGGATTCAGTGATTTGTGGCTTTAGAGAACAAAGACTTTTTAGGTATAAAACGCTGCGCTGAAACCTTTTTCAAGTGTGTTCCTTCTGGATGTCAAGACGAAACTCTGTCCGAGTGGACAGAGGAAAGGACCGTGAAATTTTCACCAAGCTTGCTGAAGAAACTACCTGAGGGCCTGAATTGAGAGCGCCTCCTGCCGAAGTCTCAGGGACATTAGACTTCACCCCGTCAGCCATCTGAATTCCTGTGCGAGGGATTCTACTTGCAGTTGAGGTCTCCGTCGAGTAATCCGGAACCTCTAGTTCTACTGTGAGGAACGCGGACTGGTAGCCCTTGTTAACCCTGTGTGGGCCGCCGCAGCTAAGAGAGAGCTGCCGCCGCTGAGAGCCCGCCTCAATTTGAACCGTCGGACCCTTCGCTGAATCTGAGTGGGCCGCCGCAGCTAAGAGAGAGCTGCCGCCGCTGAGTGCCCGCCGTTGTGACAGCCGGGTCGAGATCATCCTTTGTCCTGTGGGCTGCCGCAGCTAAAAGAGAGCTGCCGCCGCTCAGAGCCCACCTTCACTTGAACCTTCGGAACCTTCGCTGAATCTGTGTGGCCCACCACAGCTACGAGAGAGCTGCTGCCGCTGAGGGCCCGCACCTTTGCCAACTTTGCTTCATCGTGATTTGTCCTGTGGGCCGCCGCAGCTAAGAGAGAGCTGCTGCCGCTGAGTGCTCGCACCTTTGCCAACCTTGCTTCACCGTGCTTTGTCCTGTGGGCCGCCGCAGCTAAGAGAGAGCTGCTGCCGCTGAGTGCTCGCACCTTTGCCAACTTTGCATCATCGTGATTTGTCCTGTGGGCCGCCGCAGCTAAGAGAGAGCTGCTGCCGCTGAGGGCCCGCACCTTTGCCAACTTTGCTTCACCGTGCTTTGTCCTGTGGGCCGCCGCAGCTAAGAGAGAGCTGCTGCCGCTGAGTGCTCGCACCTTTGCCAACTTTGCATCATCGTGATTTGTCCTGTGGGCCGCCGCAGCTAGAGAGAGCTGCTGCCGCTGAGGGCCCGCACCTTTGCCAACTTTGCTTCACCGTGCTTTGTCCTGTGGGCCGCCGCCGCAGCTAAGAGAGAGCTGCTGCCGCTGAGTGCTCGCACCTTTGCCAACTTTGCATCATCGTGATTTGTCCTGTGGGCCGCCGCAGCTAAGAGAGAGCTGCTGCCGCTGAGTGCTCGCACCTTTGGAAACTTTGCATCATCGTGATTTGTCCTGTGGGCCGCCGCAGCTAAGAGAGAGCTGCTGCCGCTGTGAGCCCACCACGGAACTGCATGACGAGAGTCATCGCCACCACCAGCCCGGGCCGCCGCAGCCGCGTGCTGCTGCCGCTGAGAGCCCGCCTGTCCCCGAGTGCCCGAATCATTGTGGCTGCACGTTGCGGACCACTGCAGTCTAGAGTTGTGGTCGCTGGGAGTCCGCCTGTCACCGTCTCCGCTTCTTCGAGAAGCTGCGTGCTGTGTCCCCGTCCAACGGCAGGTATCGGGTGCGCAACGGGTCGCGTAGACCCAGGCCTTGAACTCAGTCAGTGCTACGTTCTGGTGAATACGTTATTGCCTTTTTAAGTCCATACTGATTTACGTGCATTGTGACTGGTTAAAACGCTTTTGGGAGTCTTGTGCTAAACCTTAGATAAAGATACTATTTTTCTATACCTACTTGAGTTGTGTCCTTTTGTGGTGTCATAAATGCTTCACACACTGCCTCTGAGATAGGCCTAACTGCTCGTGCTACGTTACCACAGGGTTGAGCAGGGGTTATCAAAGGGGGTAGCCCACTTGCCCTGACTTAGGAAGAAGGGTCCCTATTTGGATATTGGCGCCAGCCATTGCCAACTAGAGACCCCCATTTCTAACATTGGCGGGCAGCGGTGGGATCAGGACTTGCATTTATGATCCACGTACAATAACTGGTAGACGCCACTAGTGAGTACAGACCAAAGCGCAGCCACGCACAGGTTTTTTTTTCCCTCTTCGAATTCTTTTTAGTTGGTTGGTTGTTCTAGTATTGAATTGTTGATCGCAGCCATGAGTACTGCCAATATGGGAAAGCCAAACACACAAGATGATGGACGGAATGCTGCACATTGGCAAACATTCACCCCCAGTCACAGATCTGGGTTTAATCCATCGTTATTTTGCTTCACCACGCCACCCCAGTTCAGACATGGCCATATGCAAATCAGTCTTGACCCTGTGCCTCATGTGAACAGTCCAGACCGAACTGCCAAGCCATGTCTTCCCTGGACCGGAATCAAGCTTCCTAGGACCGGTTTCAGGCTATCAGCCTTCATCAGCCAGGATAGCTTGACTCCAGTGGCGTAGTGAGCACGGGACCCAACATCCAATGCTTCGGAGGATCTCACCTTTGAGGAGGAAAGTTTAGATACCTATACTGCCAGACAGCTGAAGTCATTTTGTAAGCAATTCGCAGTCCCCGTGATAGGTCTCTCTAGGAAGGAGGAGTACCAGAAGGCACTGAAGGCCTGGTGGGAAGCGAGAGAGTCCCCTGGGGATGAGGAAGAGAATGCTGGAGGGCAGCAGGATGATGCAGTAGAGGGGGGGGCGATAGAACACCCTCCAATCCAGGTACTAGTGTATCCCAAAGGAGCCTGACCCCAGAAGAGCTGGAGGACAGGGAGAGAGATAGGAGGCATAGTTTGGAGATGGCTAAATTGGAAGGTCAGAAGGACCTTGAGAGGAAGAAGTTAGACATTGAGAAGGATCGATTGTCAATTGAACTTGAGAAAATGAGAATGGAGCATGAGAGAATGTTGAGGGAGATAGAGATCAGGGCGAGGAGTGTCCCGGTCTCCCCCTCTGGTGGCAGCATACCTTTTGTAACTCCTGAGAGTAGAGTTTACATTCCTAAGGATGTCATTAAGGATTTTCACAAGAGTGAGGATATTGGGCAATGGTTTGCCGCATATGAGATAGCAATGGTGTCCCACCGGGTCCCTGAGAAGTATTGGGGAGCGGGATTGTGGGGGCGCTTTGTGAGTGATGGTAGGGATACCCTGTTGGACCTGCCTGAGGAGAGCAGGATGGTGTATGCCCATATGAAAGAAGCTTTGATGACCCGTTATGGTTTGACCCCGGAACTGTACAGGCAGAGGTTTGAACCTGTAAGAAGTTAGAGGGTACCACGTGAGTTGAATATGAGTCTTTTTTTCTGCAGAGCAATGGATCGTTGGGTAAAGGGTAGCAAAGTGGAAACTTTTGAGCAATTGTATGATTTGTTTGCGTGGGAGCATTTTTCTAGTAACTGTTTTCCAGAGCTACGCCAGCACCTGATTGATAGCAAGCTGACCAACCCTAGGAAGCTTGCTGAGGAGGCGGACCGCTGGGTGAGCACCCGGGTCCGCAAAGGTTTTGTGGGAGACTCCGCCAGAGTTGGGCAGGGTCCCCAGCAGAGAAGTGGGGGGGACAAGGGTAAGCCGAGGGAGTTCCAGAGAGGGCCCCAAAGTAATTCCCAAGGGAACCAAGCAGTGGTGTCCCAGCACCCCCCCTGAGAAGAAGCCAGTGTCCCGACAGGTAGGCCTGTTCAGAAGGGGCCACTCACTTGTTTCAGGTGTGGTCAAGTGGGCCACCGGTATTATGATCCCCAGTGTCCCCAGAGGGACCCCAATGCATCCCCTCGTGCACCACCCCGTGCACCATCCCGCCAGATTGCCAGTGTAGCCCTGGGGGAGGAGGAGGTAGAGGTCCAAGGTGGGTGGGATCCCGTACAGTTAACCCTTGTCTCGCTAGGAGACTTTGAGAAGGTCCCTAACCCCCCACTGCCTAATAACACTAAGGAGTACCGGCAGTGGGTGACCATCAATGGCCATAGGGTGGAGGCTCTCCGGGACACCGGAGCTAGTGTGACAGCTAGTGTGACTGCTGTCAGCTCCCGGTTGGTGTCCAAAGAGCAGGTTGTCCCCCATGCATTCTGCCCCGTAGTGTCAGCAGACAACTCAGAGAGCCAGTGTGAAGTGGCTCAGGTTCCCTTCGAGTGTGGGGGGGGGGATCTCAGGAACTCTTCAAGTGGCTGTAAGGCCCGCCATGCCTGTAGACTGTCTGTTGGGCAATGATCTAGAGAACTCCCCGTGGGCTACGGTGGAGAGAAAGTCCCATTTGGAAATGTTGGGCCTGCCTGAGTGGGCGTGTGCGACCACTCGGTCCATGACAGCTCAGAAGGGTGTTCAGGAGGGTCTGGAGCCTGAAAGTATGGCCCAGATCCCAGCCTTAAAGAGAAGGGGTAGGGGGCGCGGGAATCCGGCCCCTGCGGTTCCCACGGTCCCGGAGGGAGCAGACCTTGAGGGGGATGCCCTGGGACCTACAGGGGAACAAGTGGCTGAACTGGGGGACCTACCGGAGCTGACCCATTGGCAGCAGGAAGGGGGGCCCTCCAGGGAGGAATTTTGCGAGCAACAGAGAACCTGCCCTTCTCTTGAGGGGGTGCGGCGACAGGCCGCCACCCAGGCAACAGGTGATCAGACAGGGTCACATTGGATCTATTGGGAGAATGACCTCCTTTACAGCGAGCCTAAGGTTGCTGAGCCTGCGTCAGCCCGTGTGCTGGTGGTACCCCAGCGCTTCAGGACCTTCCTACTGGGGTTGGCTCATGATGTACCTTTGGCCGGACATCTGGGGCAGACCAAGACCTTTGAGAGGCTAGTCACCCACTTCTATTGGCCCCAGATGCGCAGGAGCTCAGATGCTCACTGCAGGACGTGTGAGACTTGCCAGGCAAGTGGGAAGAGTGGGGGGAAGATTAAGGCCCCACTACAGCCCTTTCCCGTTGTGAGCACCCCATTCGAGAGAGTGGGCATTGATATTGTGGGGCCTCTGGATCCCAAGACAGGCATGGGCAACAGGTTCATCCTGGTCTTGGTGGACCATGCCATCAGGTACCCTGAGGCCAGCCCGCTCAGGACAGTGACGGCCCCCGTGGTGGGACGGGCACTGATGGGGATTTTTTCCCGTGTGGGATTCCCCAGAGAGGTGGTGTCCGATAGGGGAACCAACTTCATCTCCAAGTACATGAAGTCCCTGTGGGAGGAGTGTGGGGTAACGTATAAGTTCACCACTCCTTACCACCCCCAGGGTAATGGGCTGGTCGAGAGATTCAACCGGACCCTTAAGGGCATGATTATGGGCCTAGGTGAGCCCATGAGGCGTAAGTGGGACGTCCTCTTGCCATGCCTGTTGTTTGCCTACCGTGAGGTGCCACAGAAGTCCTTAGGGTTCAGTCCCTTTGAGCTGCTCTATGGTCACCCGGTAAGAGGGCCTCTGAGTCTGGTCAAGGAAGGCTGGGAGCAATCTCCCAGGAAACCTCCCCAGGATGTGTTTAATTGCATGCTGGCCTTCAGGAACCAGACTCGGCGTTTCAGGAAGCTTGCTGAGGCAAACCTGGAAGCCAGCCAGGAAGAGATGAAACGCTGGCACGATCAGAATGCCACTCTGATCGAGTTTCAGCCTGGACAAAAGGTTTGGGTCATGGCCCCGGTGGAGCCCTGTGCGCTCCAGGATAGGTGGACCGTCCCCTTTGAGGTGGTGGAGCGCAAGAGTCCTGTTACCTACGTGGTGGACTTGCAGTCTCCCAGGAACCCCTTGCGGGTCCTGCATGTTAACCGCCTAAAGCCCCACTTTGAGAGGTCTGAAGTGGGCATGCTTCTGGCCACAGATGCTGGGATGGAGGAGGAGAGCGAGCCCCTTCCTGACCTCCTGTGTGCAGGGGAGCGAGATGGGTCAGTGGAGGGTGTGGTCCTCTCCACCACACTGACTCCTGAGCATCAGGGTGATTGTCGCCAACTGTTGGGGCAATTCAGTGATCTGTTCTCCCTGGTGCCTAGTGTCACTGATTGGTGTGTCCATGACGTGGACACTGGGGACAGTCCTCCCATTAAGCACAAGGCTTACCGAGTGACTGACCGGGTAAGGGCCTACATTAAGGATGAGGTTACCAAAATGTTTGCCCTTGGGGTGATTTAGTCCTCTAGCAGCCCTTGGTCCAGCCCAGTGGTCCTGGTACCAAAAGCTGCAGCGCCTGGTACCACCCCAGAACTTCGGTCCTGCGTGGATTATCGGGGCCTCAATTCAGTCACGAAGACTGACGCGCACCTCATCCCCAGAGCTCATGAGCTCGTAGATCGGTTAGGGGCTGCAAAATACCTCCGCACATTTGATTTGACGTCTGGGTATTGGCAGATCGCCTTGACCGAGGGAGCAAAGGAGAGGTCAGCATTGTAGGAGAGTAGGATCTGCTTCACATGGGTACCCCCACTTTTTGCTGATGCTTCACTGTTTTTCGACCTTAGTCTGGCTGGGGCCCTGCTAATCAGAACCCCAGCCTAGCTGCTTCCTCTCTAAAATGGCTTCCATGTGCCTTAGGCACATCACTGATTGGAATCTGGAGTGCCCTTATAAGTCCCTAGTATATGGTATACTATGTACCCAGGGCATAGGTACCTCAGAGGCCTACCAGGGGCTGCAGCATGTATTGTGCCACCCCTGGAAGGCCATCCAAACTGACACCACAGGTCTGCTACTGCAGCCTGGGTAAGGTGGTGCATGCACCCCTTACTGTGATATAGGTTACCTATATCACTATATACATACACACATATAAACCTATAAGTCACTCCTATGGCAGGCCTTATCAATCCTGAAGGCAGAGTGCGTGGTTCCTATGTGAGAGGGTGCCCCTGCATGAGCAGGGCCCCTCTGCAGCGTTCGGAGACCCTTCTCTGATGCTGACCATATACTCTTAAGCGCATTATAACCTCGCGTTAAATGCTAACTTTGGAATGGCTGCACCGAAACATGTCGTGTTTGGTGTCAAACATCTTGGAATACTACCCCCCGCCAATTCTGGCGGCGGGGGTAGCATTCCACCCTTCTAGAGGGAGAGACATGTTAACCCTGGCCTGGCCGGTAACTTCTTTCTAAAGCCCTGGCATCACAAAATGGATGCTGCTGCCACAGACACAAGTCTGGCCTCCTGCTGCTGGACAAAACTCCGGCAGGGGAGGCCTGGACAATAGGTTTCCTGTCCCAGGGAGGTGTGACCACCTCCCCAGACAGGATAGTGTGTATTGGGGCTGGGCGGGAGCACTTTCGGGTGCTTTGAAGTCCTGCACTGGGGGCACACTTGGTGTCCCTGTGCATACCCCAGTTCAAACCGGATCAGGGGCTTGCAGCCCCTGCTTTGGCGCGAACTGGACAAAGGGAAAGGGGTGTAGCCACCCCTCTGCCCTGACCCACCCATAGGTGGGGCCACAGAGTAAGTCCAACCCATAAACTTAGTATAAGTATAGGAACCCAGTCCTTAGGACTTTAGATTATCCCTGGACGAAACTCTGACACAGAATCCTGGACCTTCGACGCTCTACTACAAGATTAGAGGACAGAAGAATCTCCCTTGGGGTCAAGGAGTGACTCCCCTGCTTGGCAGGCACCAAAGAAGCAATTGTCCGGTCTGCATCGCCTAAGCTCCCGTCGGACGCCGAAGTCTTTGCATCACCAGAGGTGGATTTCCAGACTTCCCCGAGGCTGCCCTGAGTCGCCAGCAAAGCTGAGGCCCGTAGCTGTCGTGGGTAACGTGGAACAGTGACCCCTGGACACCGCACGCATTTGCTAGTGCATCCTCTTCTGGGTCTCCCACGAAGTCGTGCTTTGGGCTCCGAGTAGCCCTAGCCTCCAGCACCAACTGCACCGAAGATCACTGGCCTCCACTCCACGAGTGTCCTGTGAGCCAGCTCCACGTGCACCGTCTCGAGGCTCCTTCGCGGTCGCTAGCCCGTTGGCTAGTAGCCCTTCACGAAGGCCAATCCTTTTCTTCTTGGGCTCCCTGGTTGCTCCAGGCTTGCCCTCACTTACCTTTGCTGGGTGAGTTCCTCAGACCTTGCTGGTCTGCATCATCGTCAATCTTCAACTTCATCGAGACTTGCCGTTGCCAAGGCTTGTTGGGTCCAATCCGGTCGCCGACACCTCAGCACTCGAAAGACATCCTGTACCAGCCCGAATCCTGCTCCTGGTCGCCGACAACGCCTCCTGGACCTCGTGGCTGAAGAGTCAAGACGACCGTCAACCTACCTGAAGCACTCGACATCGGTGGGCATCTGCTCATCGCCTTCCTGGTCACTGGCTAGTGACCCAGACTCTGTCCCCTCTGCTTTCAGGTTCTTCAGATCTCCGATCCACTCTTGGATCCACCCGGACACTTTCCACTTGGTCGCCAGCAGCACTTTGCAGCAGATCGCCATTCAAATCGACGACGAAACCCGACCCCGAAAGGCACCTATGCACCCGGCTTCCCTGGGTGAGGTAACAAGAGTACTCCGGTGCTTCCTTGGGTAGAGACTCTAGAACGACCTAGTTCTCAAAGGGTTTGCTCCAAGTCCTTCTTTAAGTGTCCCTTTTCTTTAATTTCCAAACCGCGACTTTCTCCATAGAAGTTAACGGCGTTTCGCGGCTGTGTAATTACACTGCACGCGTCCCCGTGGGTCCCCTGTGTCACTACCTTGGGTGGTTCCTTGTGGTCCAAGCACTTCTAGAGGCTCTAGGCCTAGTGTCTAGCTCAGTCGTGGTTCTTATACCACTTTATTGGTATATGGTTTGAGTACGCCCCTAGGGCCCAAGCGTGTATTTGTGCTATTACTGTGTTTAAATAACTTATAACTTATGTACTTCGAACTCTAGCCTCATAAAGAGACTAGAGGGGTGTGTTTAGCAATAAATACATATATTTTGAATATATACCTGGTGTGGTGCTCTTTCATTTGGTCACTCAAGAGATTATAGACTGGTAAAACAAGCTGCTTTACATTCCTTCAAGACTTAGCCTGAAGGCTGCTCTCCATAGCTACCACTAGGATAGCTTTCAATAAGGTTGTCTTTAACCTATCTCCAATAAGGGGTTGTTTGGACTGGTGCAAGGTGCCCACTATAATTAGTGGACAGCATATGCCAGGCCAACTTCTCACAAGCATTCTCCACACCCGATGGGCACTACCAGTTCCGGGTGATGCCCTTTGGAATGAAGAATGCCCCTGCCACCTTTCAGAGGCTGGTCAACAGGGTGTTGGTTGGGCTGGAAGACTTCAGTGCCGCCTACCTGGATGACATTGCGGTGTTTAGCTCCTCTTGGGAGGACCACCTGCGCCACCTCTGGGAGGTATTGAGGGCACTGCGGAAGGCAGGCCTCACAATCAAAGCCAGTAAGTGCCAGATTGGGCAGGGTTCTGTAGTGTTTTTGGGGCACCAGGCGGGGAGCGGCCAGGTGGCGCCCCTTCAGCCCAAAATTGAAACTATCCTGGCGTGGGAACCCCCCAAGACTCAGACGCAGGTGAGAGCCTTCTTAGGACTCACGGGGTACTACAGGAGGTTTGTCAAGGGATATGGCAACATTGTTGCACCCTTGACTGAGCTGGCTTCTAAGAAACAGCCAAAGAAGGTAAACTGGACTGACACCTGTCAGAACGCTTTTGACGCCCTGAAGACTGCCATGTGCACCGCACCCGTGCTTCAGGCGCCCGACTTTTCAAAGGAATTTGTTGTCCAGACAGACGCCTCAGAGCATGGTATAGGGGCTGTTCTATCACAGATCAATGAGGAGGGACTAGACCAACCGGTAGCCTTCCTAAGCAGGAGGCTACTTCCCCGGGAACAGAGGTGGAGTGCAATTGAGCGTGAGGCATTTGCTGTGGTCTGGGCGCTAAAGAAGCTGAGACCATATCTGTTTGGGACTCACTTCCGGGTTCAGACAGACCACAGGCCCCTTAGATGGTTGATGCATATGAGGGGTGAGAATCCCAAGTTGTTGAGGTGGTCCATTTCCCTACAGGGTATGGATTTCACGGTGGAACTCCGACCTGGCACAGAACACGCCAATGCTGACGGTCGGTCCAGATTTTTCCGCCTTAGTGATGAGAACTTCCAAGGGGATAGTTAGTTCTCCCCACATTTCAGCTGGGGGGGACGCATGTTAGACCTGGCATCATTGGCGCGGGTCTCCCTTCCTCTGTTCGCTTCCTGTCGTTTAGGTTGGCTGGATTTAGATGCTCTGGGCGCTGTGCCACTGCCAATCAGTGCCACAGCGCGAATGCTCCCTGTGTAAAGATAACTGTATGAATTGGGATAACCATAATTGGCTCGTTTGGTTTACCTGTCAGTCCCTAGTATAAGTGCACTGTGCGTGCCCAGGGCTGGTAGACCAAATACTGCTGGTGGGCCTGCAGCGCTAATTTGCGCTACCCACCGAAGCGGCTTTTTAAGTATGTCTGTGTAGCATGTTCTAATAGCGAGTTACCCTCCATTTCACTGTTTACTATTGTGATGCTATCCGTTCTCATAGGCCAGAATGTGCAGGCTGAGTATTACATCCCAAAATCCTACTTGCCCACAGGAACCTGACACGAAATTCGAATTTGATATGTTTAAGCTCAGGACGTTGAGATACATCTTTTAGTAAGTATCATTTGCATAGTCCGTGTTCGAAAATGCCTCTGCTAGAAACGAGGTATTTTCTTGCCTAAGCTTTCCTGTAGGCTTTGCTAGTGTGTGTATTGGCCGTCTGGTTGTGGAGCGGCAGGGCCAGCTGGGTCAGACCTGGCTGGAGAGAGAGATCGGCATTTAGAGTATGGGGAGGGGTGACTCTTTGATCCGAGCAGGGCCGTGCCTGGCAAGGTGAATGATGGCTCCACCTCCCCCTGGGCGTCTGATAGTAGACCCCCTGATTCTCAAAGGGCAGGATGTCGCCTCGTAAACCAAGTGCTCCCCGACCCCACCGAACTGGTTCTGGCTGGATTCAGTGATTTGTGGCTTTAGAGAACAAAGACTTTTTAGGTATAAAACGCTGTGCTGAAACCTTTTTCAATTCCTTCTGGATCTTAAGACGAAACTCTGTCCGAGTGGACAGAGGAAAGGACCTTGAAACTTTCACCAAGCTTGCTGAAGAAACTAACCGAGGGCCTGAATTGAGAGCGCCTCCTGCCGAAGTCTCAGGGACATTAGACTTCACCCCGTCAGCCGTCTGAATTCCTGTGCGAGGGATTCTACTTGCAGGTGAGGTCTCCGTCGAGTAATCCGGAACCTCTAGTTCTACTGTGAGGAACGCGGACTGGTAACCCTTGTTAACCCTGTGTGGGCCGCCGCAGCTAAGAGAGAGCTGCCGCCACTGAGAGCCCGCCTCAATTTGAACCGTCGGACCCTTCGCTGAATCTGAGTGGGCCGACGCAGCTAAGAGAGAGCTGCCGCCGCCGAGATCCCGCCGTTGTGCCAGCCGGGTCGAGATCATCCTTTGTCCTGTGGGCCGCCGCAGCTAAGAGAGAGCTGCCGCTGCTGAGAGCCCGCCTCAATTTCAACGGTCGGAACCTTCGCTGAATCTGAGTGGGCCGCCGCAGCTAAGAGAGAGCTGCCGCCGCTGAGTGCCCGCCGATGTGCCAGCCTGGTCGAGATCATCCTTTGTCCTGTGGGCCGCCGCAGCTAAAAGAGGGCTGCCGCCGCTGAGAGCCCGCCTTCACTTGAACCTTCGGAACCTTCGCTGAATCTGTGTGTGCCGCCGCAGCTAAGAGAGAGCTGCTGCCGCTGAGGGCCCGCACCTTTGCCAACTTTGCTTTATCGTGATTTGTCCTGTGGGCCGCAGCTAAGAGAGAGCTGCTGCCGCTGAGTGCTCGCACCTTTGCCAACCTTGCTTCACCGTGCTTTGTCCTGTGGGCCGCCGCAGCTAAGAGAGAGCTGCTGCCGCTGAGTGCTCGCACCTTTGCCAACTTTGCATCATCGTGATTTGTCCTGTGGGCCGCCGCAGCTAAGAGAGAGCTGCTGCCGCTGAGGGCCCGCACCTTTGCCAACTTTGCTTCACCGTGCTTTGTCCTGTGGGCCGCCACAGCTAAGAGAGAGCTGCTGCCGCTGAGTGCTCGCACCTTTGCCAACTTTGCATCATCGTGATTTGTCCTGTGGGCCGCCGCAGCTAAGAGAGAGCTGCTGCCGCTGAGTGCTCGCACCTTTGCCAACTTTGCATCATCGTGATTTGTCCTGTGGGCCGCCGCAGCTAAGCGAGAGCTGCTGCCGCTGTGAGCCCACCACGGAACTGCACGACGAGAGTCATCGCCACCACCAGCCTGGGCCGCCGCAGCCGCGTGCTGCTGCCGCTGAGAGCCCGCCTGTCCCCGAGTGCCCGAATCATTGTGGGTGCACGTTGCGGACCACTGCAGTCGAGAGTTGTGGTCGCTGGGAGTCCGCCTGTCACCGTCTCCGCTTCTTCGAGAAGCTGTGTGCTGTGTCCCTGTCCAACGGCAGGTATCGGGTGCGCAACGGGTCTCGTAGACCCAGGCCTTGAACTCAGTCAGTGCTACGTTCTGGTGAATACGTTATTGCCTTTTTAAGTCCCTACTGATTTACGTGCATTGTGACTGGTTAAAACGCTTTTGAGAGTCTTGTGCTAAACCTTAGATAAAGATACTATTTTTCTATACCTACTTGAGTTGTGTCCTTTTGTGGTGTCGTTACTGCTTTATTGTGCATGGTCATAAATGCTTCACACACCTCCTCTGAGATAGGCCTAACTGCTCGTGCTACGTTACCACAGGGCTGAGCAGGGGTTATCAAAGGGGGTAGCCCACTTGCCCTGACTTAGGAAGAAGGGTCCCTGTTTGGACAATGGCCAGCCATTGCCAACTAGAGACCCCCATTTCTAACACCCGCCATTTGTTCTTCTACTATGTATGTCCTAACTCATGGTTCCTATACCTCCTTGCCCTTTGTTCTTCTCCTATTAAGTCCTAACTCCTGGTTCCTGTACCTCATCGCCCTTCGGTCTTCTCCTATGTCGGTTCTGACTCCTGGTTCCTGTACGTCCCGCCCTTCGTTCTTCTCCTATGTAGGTCCTAACTCTTGGTTCCTGTACCTCAGCGCCCTTTGTCCTTCTCCTATGTAGGTCTTAACTCATGGTTCCTGTACCTCTTCGTCCTTCTTTCTTCTCCTATGTAGGTCCTAACTCCTCGTTCCTGTACCTCATCGCCCTTTGTTCTTCTCCTGTATAAGGTCTACCTCCTGGTTCCTAGCGTAGTTTGCTGTTGTGCTCATGAATGAATCCATCTCAGAGCACTGAGCTTTCTACCCTTGGGGAAGGAGCCACAGAGTCAGGAGGGAGCGAAAATGCATTAGAGTGCTGGGTGTAGGGGCAGCTGGGAGTAGGGGGGGTTCAGTTTTGGAGGGATCAGGGTGTCGTTCAGTGACTGTGGCATGATAGTCTGATATGCAAGACTAGATGTTGAAGGGGATTGTTGGAAAACGAAAAAAGGATTTGGGCATCATCTACATGGAGATGATGGGGTAAGTAATGATATCACTGCAGAAGACAGTGAAAATGAAAATTAAAGGGTTCCAAAGACGAAGTCTGTGGGTGTTGGAGAGAGGGATGAGCCTCGGGAAGCTCAACAAGTCAGAGACGGAATGGAAGCCACCGCTGATGTGGTGATGCCATGGTGTCTGTGGCAGGCAGCTGTGAGGCCTGGCAGTGGCTGTAAGTGTGGCAGACAACAGTGAGGCCTGGTGGTGGCTATAAGTGTGGCAGGCAGCTGTGAGCCCTGATGGTGGCTGTGGCAGGCAGGAAAGAGGCTGTGGCAGGCAGGAAAGAGGCTGTGAGTGTGGCAGGTGTGAGGGAGGCCTGGTAGTGGCTGTTACTATGGCAGGCAACAAAGACCTGGTGGTGGCTGTGGCAGGCCGCAGTGAGGTTTGGTAGTGGCTGTAAGTGTGTCAGGCAGCAGTGAGCACTCGTGGTGTCTAAGTGTGGCAGGAAGTAGTGAATCCTGGTAACAGCTGTGAGTGTGCAGGCTGCCAAGAGGCCTGGTGGAGGCTGTAAATGTGGCAGGCGGCAGTGAGGCCTGGTAGTGTCTGTAAGTGTGGCAGGCGGCAGCGAGTTCTGGAAGTGTCTGTAAGTGTGGCAGGCAGTTGTTAGGCCTAACTAGCTGTCAGTGTGGCAGGTGGCAGTGAGGCCCGGTGGTAGCTGTTAGGGTGGCAGTGAGGCCCGGTGGTGGCTGTAAGTGTGGCAGGGGGCAGTAAGGCCTGGTGGTGGCTGTAAGTGTGTCAGGTGGCAGTGAGGCCTGGTAGTGGCTGTAAGTGTGTCAGGCAGCAGTGAGGCCTGGTGGTGGCTGTAAGTGTGTCAGGCGGCAGTGAGGCCTGGTGGTGGCTGTAAGTGTGTCAGGCGGCAGTGAGGCCTGGTGGTGGCTGTAAGTGTGTCAGGTGGCAGTGAGGCCTGGTGGTGGCTGTAAGTGTGGCAGGTGGCAGTGAGACCTGGTGGTGGCTGTAAGTGTGGCAGGCAGCAGTGAGGCCTGGTGGTGGCTGTAAGTTTGGCAGGTGGCAGGGAGACCTGGTGGTGGCTGTAAGTGTGGCAGTGACGCCCGGTAGTAGCTGTTAGTGTGGCAGGTGGCAGTGAAGCCCGGTGGTAGCTGTTAGTGTGGCAGTGAGGCCCGGTGGTGGCTGTAAGTGTGGCAGGTGGCAGTGACGCCTGGTGGTTGTTGTAAGAGTGGCAGGCGGCAGTGACGCCTGGTGGTGGCTGTAAGTGTGGCAGGCATTAGTGAGGCCTGGTGGTAGCTGTAAGTGTGACAGGTGGCAGTGAGACCCGGTGGTGGCTATAAGTGTGGCAGCAGCAGTGAGGCCCGGTGGTGACTGTAAGAGTGGCAGGCGGCAGTGACGCCTGGTGGTGGCTGTAAGTGTGGCAGGCGGCAGTGAGACCTGGTGGTGGCTGTAAGTGTGGCAGGCGGCAGTGATTCCTGGTGGTGGCTGTTAGTGTGGCAGGTGGCAGTGAGGCCTGGCAGTGGCTGTAAGTGTGGCAGGTGGCAGTGAGTCCTGGTGGTGGCTGTAAGTGTGGCAGGCGGCAGTGAGACCTGGTGGTGGCTGTAAGTGTGGCAGGCTGCAGTGATTCCTGGCGGTGGCTGTTAGTGTGGCAGGTGGCAGTGAGGCCTGGCAGTGGCTGTAAGTGTGGCAGGTGGCAGTGAGGCCTGGTGGTGGCTGTAAGTGTGTCAGGCGGCAGTGAGACCTGGTGGTTGCTGTAAGTGTGGCAGGCAGCAGTGATACCTGGTGGTGGCTGTAAGTGGCAGGTGGCAGTGAGGCCCGTGGTAGCCGTAATTGTGCCAGGTGGCAGTGAGGCCTGGTGGTGGCTGTAAGTGCGTCAGGCGGCAGTGATGCCTGGTGGTGGCTGTAAGTGTGGCAGGTGGCAGTGACGCCTGGTGGTTGTTGTAAGAGTGGCAGGCAGCAGTGAGGCCTGGTGGTAGCTGTTAGTGTGGCAGGTGGCAGTGGGGCCCGGTGGTGGCTGTAAGTGTGGCAAGTGGCAGTGAGGCCTAGTGGTGGCTGTAAGTGTGTCAGGCGGCAGTGACACCTGGTGGTGGCTGTAAGTGTGGCAGGTGGCAGTGACACCCGGTGGTGGCTGTAAGTGTGGCAGGCGGCAGTGACGCCTGGTGGTTGTTGTAAGAGTGGCAGGCGGCAGTGACGCCTGGTGGTGGCTGTAAGTGTGGCAGGCATTAGTGAGGCCTGGTGGTGGCTGTAAGTGTGGCAGGTGGCAGTGAGACCCAGTGGTGGCTGTAAGTGTGGCAGGCAGCAGTGAGGCCCGGTGGTGGCTGTAAGAGTGGCAGGCGGCAGTGACGCCTGGTGGTAGCTGTTAGTGTGGCAGGTGGCAGTGAGGCCTGGTGGTGGCTGTTAGTTTGGCAGGCGGCAGTGGGACCTGGTGGTGGCTGTAAGTGTGGCAGGCGGCAGTGTTTCCTGGTGGTGGCTGTAAGTGTGGCAGGCGGCAGTGAGACCTGGTGGTGGCTGTAAGTGTGGCAGGCGGCAGTGAGACCTGGTGGTGGCTGTAAGTGTGGCAGGCGGCAGTGATTCCTGGTGGTGGCTGTATGTGTGGCAGGCATTAGTGAGGCCTGGTGGTGGCTGTTAGGTTGGCAGGCAGCAGTGAGGCCTGGTGGTGGCTGTAACTGTGGCAGGGAGCAGTGAGGCCTGGTGGTGGCTGTGTGTCAGGTGGCAGTGAAGCCTGGTGGTGGCTGTAAGTGTGTCAGGCGGCAGTGAGGCCTGGTGGTGGCTGTAACTGTGGCAGGGAGCAGTGAGGCCTGGTGGTGGCTGTGTGTCAGGTGGCAGTGAAGCCTGGTGGTGGCTGTAAGTGTGGCAGGTGGCAGTGAGGCCCGGTGGTAGCTGTTAGTGTGGCAGGTGGCAATGAGGCCCGGTGGTGGCTGTAAGTGTGGCAGGCGGCAGTGACGCCTGGTGGTGGCTGTAAGGGTATCAGGTGTATGTATGTATGAATGTAAAGAATTTATAGAGCGCAGGAATCACCCCCAAAGGGGTATCTCCGCGCTAAGCATAGAGACAAGTCAGACAGGCACAAAATCCCATAGCTCAAGCCTTGAATAATTCCGTCTTCAGGAGTTTTCTGAAACGGGGAAGACTAGGACATTTACGTAAATCCTCTGGCAGAGAATTCCAGTATAATGGCGCCAGATAGGCCACAGTTTTGCCTCCAGATCGTTTTTTCTTAAAACGAGGGACCACCAATAACATTTTGCCTTCAGATCTGAGACACCTATTCGGGCAGTACACTTTAAACTTCTCCACCATATAACTCGGGCTAGTGCCATAAAGAGCTCTGAACAAAGCAACAGAGCTTAAACTTTACTCTCCGGCGAATTGGGAGCCAATGGAGAGTGTTCAATAAAGGCCCGGGAGAGGTGCGGGGAGATTTGTTAAGAGTTAGGCGTGCAGCCACATTCTGGACGATCTGCAGTCTGCTAAGAGAAGACTCGTTCGCCGATACCAATAAAGCATTACAATAATCCAGGCGACCTATAATCAAAGCCTGAATTAAAGTTTTTTTTTTTTTAAATTCTGTTTATTAAGTTTTCAGAACAGATAATCATCAAGCTGCCTCGCAGGGCAGTATTACCAACAACAAACAAAAACACAAAGACAACATCTGTGATTGGACATTCCGTGCAGTGTTAGCATGTGAATTTTCGTATGCCAGGGCCAGCTTTTGCTCTAAACGCCCCCTCCGGAGCCCTTGATGTCTAACCTTCATTTCTGTGTGGTGTCATTTTGCGCTTGGAGTGTTAAGTATTGTCTTAAGGGTTCCCAGATATCTTTAGGTCTGGACTGCGTCGGTAATTCCTCTGCATACAGTTCCAAGTTTTCTCTGCAGTACACTAGATCTTTAACCCATCTCTCAACCCGCGGTGCTAATTTACTTTCCCATGTCAACGCTATGCGTCTTTTTGCGAGTAGTAAAGCAATCCTTACAAATTTCCCTATCGCCCCCTGATCTGTGGCACATATCCAAGCAAACATATCCTGGGTGTGCATTGTAGCGGTGTCTCCGACATGTCATGTATACTTTTTACTACTGCATCCCAGTATGATAATACCAGTCTACAATTCCATGCCAGGTGGTAAAAGTCTGCGTCCAGTTGACCACAGCGTGCACATTTACTTGAGTCTCGAAGACCAATTTTATAAAGTTTGAGAGGGGTGTGGTAGGTTTGGTGTATGAATTTGAAATGAATAATTCTGAGGTTGCCATTAGGTGTGAGTTTACCCGTTAATGTGCATATTTGTTCCCATTCAAGCAGTGTTAATTGCGGGTCTAGTGTGGCATTCCACCGCTCCAAGCTTTTATCCGCCGGTATGATCATTTCGTCCTTTACTTGTTTATATAGTTTGGTGATCAGCTGATGCTTGCTTGGGACTACCAATAGCAACTGTAGAGAATTAAGAGGAGAAGGTTCCTCAGGGAAGGTCGTGTAATGATCTCTGATAGCCGATTTTAGGCGGTGGATTGTAAACTGAAATAGCGCGGTGGGTTTAGTAATGTATTCAAGAGCTTCGTTAGTGATAAACTGTCCTTCTGGGTATATATCTTTCATGTGATTTAGCCCCACCTCCGTGAGAGAGCGTAGAGGGCCCGTTTCCTGTGTAGCGGATAGCGCCGCATGGTGCGCCAGGGGAGGGCCGGAGCGTAGATAGGGAGTTTGTTTGCAATTTTGCCAATAGCCTGCCAGGCCGCAATTGTAGTGTCTATAGTATTAATCTCCGCTCTAGGAGTCCCTCTGTGGGTGTGTGTCAGTATACCGGCGAGCGGGATAGGAGAAGCATCCCCATCCTCTATTGCAATGTGCGGAGTATATTCGTGAGGACGATACCAATAATATGCATATTGTGCGTGTGCGCACAGATAATACACATAGAAATCTGGCGCACAGAAGCCTCCCCGTGTATAATTCAGTGTCAGAGTGGTCCAACTTATTCTGGCTTGTTTGCCCCCCATATAAACCTTAGTAGATAGGTCCGTACTGTCGCGAAAAAGTGTTTGGAAAGTTTTATGGGGACGTTGCAGAATAGATATAAAAAGCGGGGGAGCATAACCATTTTTATTACCGCGATGCGGTCAGCTAAAGACAGCGGAAGGTGTAACCATTTATCCACTAGGCATTCAAGGGCAGCAGACGCCCGGCCAAAGTTCTCTCTAATCACAACCTCCGGGTCACGGTGTACCCAGACCCCGAGGTATTTAACCGGATCAGATGTCCATATCAGTGGGTATTCCATAGAGGGGGAGTGGTGACAGTTGTCAACGGGATCATAACCGATTTATCCCAATTAATTGTTAAGCCAGAAAAAAGACCGAATCGGATATATTCCCGTAATATAGGGGAGAGGTGACGTTGTGGCTCACGAACAAAGAGGACCATATCATCTGCATATAAAGATATGCCGACAGGTCGATGGTTGAAGTTGAGTGCTGATTCCCTATGTCTTTGTCTAATTATACACGCTAGTGGCTCAAGCACAAGTGCAAATACCAGAGGTGAGAGAGGACACCCTTGCCGAGTTCCTCTTGCTATGTGGAAAGGGTCTGAAGTGAGGCCTCCCACACGCACACGTGCTGAAGGATCTGTATATAGGACTTGCACCCATCGTGAGAACACTTTCGGGAACCCCATCCGATTTAAAATGTGGAACATATAACCCCACTCGATGGTGTCGAAGGCTTTGGCCGCATCGAGCATGATTGCTGCCGCCGGTAGTGTAGGGTCCAGAACATGAAACATGGCAAAGATCGTCCTGAGATTATGGGAAGTGGAACGTTCCGGTATAAAGCCGGATTGGTCAGGTAACACCAACCGGGGCATTAGGGGTTGGAGTTTATTAGCGAGAATTTTTGCCAGAATTTTCGTATCCAGGTTAATCAAGGACAGGGGGCGATATGACTCACATGATAATGGTGTTTTATCTTTTTAAGAAGTGTTATAATTAAGGCCTGCCTAAGGGAGGGGGCAGTATGCCCGATTCATGGGCCTCTGCATACATCTCCAGTATATAAGGGGTAAGAAGATCCACGTACGTCTTGTAAAATTCCGCCGTGAGACCGTCCGGGCCCGGAGCTTTGTTGTTGGGGAGAGAGAGTATTGCCGCTTTAACATCGGCTTCCTCTATTGGTTGACTGAGATACTCGCGCTGTCCATCCGATAGCCACGCACAGGCTATATCAGATAGGTAATTATTTAAGGCAGCGTCATCCATGCTCCCCCTTGAAGTATACATCTCTGTATAGTAATCCTTAAACTGATCAACTATTTCTTGGGGTGTAAAATGTTCCTTCCCGTGAGTGTCGACTATCTTAGTGATGTGATGATGATCAGTTCTGAACTTTAATCGAGATGCTAGGTTTCTACCTGGGCGCCCGCCCTCCCCATAGGCTCTGGCAACATGTCGACGAGCTATGTAGCGTGTTTCAGATTCTGCTAGTGTGTTGTACTCCGCAAGTAGTTCATGAATGTGTGCGAGGATAGAGGTCGAAGGAGAGTGCGAGTATTGTTTTTCAAGAGCATTTAACTCCTCCTCTGTCTTGGAGATCTTACCCCTAATGTCACGCAATATGCCCGCTGCTGTACTAATGCAAACCCCCTCACAGTAACTTTAAACGCTTCCCACAGCGTAGCAGCGCTAGTTACCGACCCCACATTTAGTTCAAAGTATTGTACAATGGCTTGTCTGATAGTATCTACATAAGTGGGATCTAATAGTGCCTCGGCTCGGAAGCGCCATGTGAAGGGACGGTGTAGACCTGTGGGAATGTGAAGTTCCAGGCGTATGGGATTATGGTCCGATAACGTGCGTGGTAATTTGTGAACTTGTGTAACCCATCCGTTGGCTTCCTCATTTAACAACCAGTAGTCGAGTCTAGACCAACTATTATATGCTGGGTTTATATGTGTACCCTCCTTGGCGTCCGCATTCCGTACTCGCCATACGTCCACCAGACCTAGCTCCGACATAGCGTCTCTGATGCATTGGGCTACTTTTTGAGTGCGGGCGCCAAGCGGATTCGATTTGTCCAAAGTAGGGTCCAAATGCGTATTAAAGTCCCCCCATATGATTGCAGCATCTGGCCAAGTGCGCAAAGTGTTAAGCATTTGTGTAAATGTGTGTGGGTCATCTACTATCGGCCCGTAAATATTGACAATAGTTACCCTTGACCTTCCTAATTTCCCGTGCACCATGGCCCAGCGTCCCTCTCTATCCGTGTGAGAATCAATTGGTGTGAAGAGTATACCCCTTTTGATTAGAGTGAGTACCCCCTGGCATAACTGGAAAATGACGATGCTAGTTTGTACCCAGCCCATTTACGTGCTATTTTGGATTCTGTTATGGGAGTCAAGTGGGTTTCCTGTAAAAGTGCTATATTGACCCCATGTCTATCTAAATAGGCAAATACCTGGCGAATCTTTTTGGAGAGTTCAGACCGCGTATGTTCCACGTTAAACAGGTATATTTATCACCCATAGTTGACCCTGTCAGGAACAGCTATGATCAGATCTTGATTTACAGCTCCAGCATTGTCAGACATATTTAGGCAGTGCAGTTGAAATAATAGTCCAATCACTTTAAACAAACTTTTGAGAAACAAAAAGTAAGCCCCTCCCCCACCCACTTTGACAGCCCCAATTTGCCAAAGCCCTTTCCCAAAAATTGAAACAACCTCCGAAAGCTGCAAAAACTGCAACTAGTAGTTTGGGGAACACCCATTGGGGGACGTAGCGGCGTAATCCACTCCCATTGGAAACAGGGAGGGGCCGCCATATAGAGCATCAACCTCTCGTGGGTTAACATCGACATTTAGGAAAGCAGGTCATATAGTGATGTAGGCCCTGGTGTGACAAAGCTGTAGTATGCACATCAAACTATATCAACTCCTCACCCGATGCCCCCCACCATCACAACACCCCAGTGTAATAATCAAGTCGTACCACATGTGCGGGGCGTTCGTGAACCTGAAAAGAACAGGGTTAACATTACAACTTGGCGCAGCTGCGGAGTGCAAGATAATAACATTAATTGCACTTGACTTGACGGCCACATATTTCAATGTTCAGCTCAATTCCATCAGTCGTCAATATCCGATGTGTCCGGGGGGCTTTCTTTTTACGGCGTAGAGATTTAGCAAAGTCCATTGCTAGTTTGGAGTTGGTGAAGATTTTTGCCTCATCATTCTCGCCGATACGGAGGCGGGCAGGATAAAGCATGGCGTAAGGAATCCGTTCGGCCATTAGCACTTTCTTAACATTTTGGAATTCCTTCCGTGCCGCTTGCACCGTGGTTGTAAAATCCGGATAAAAGGACAGTACATTACCCTGATAATTTATGATGCCTCTTTCACGAGTAATACGTAGCACTGCATCTCGATCTCTAAAATTTAGGAGGCGCGCAATGATGGGCCTTGGCGCGGCGCCAGGAGGAGGTCGGGCAGCTAGAGATCTGTGGGCCCTCTCTACAATCAGCAAAGCAGACATATTGTCCGCGCCACATACGTCCCGTAGTAAAGACTCAACATAAGTTTCCAGGCGGCCCACATTTGTAGACTCCGGCAGACCAAGAATGCGTATGTTATTACGCCTTGAGCGCGCCTCCAAATCCTCGTTCTTGGCCTGAATGATCGCTAGTATTTTTTCAATATCAGTAGCCTTAGCTGTGACCTGTTGCAGGCTATCCTCGTTAGTAGAAATGCGTTGTTCTGCCTCGTCTAGTCGTACAGACTGGTTGTCTAACTTGGAAGACATATGGTCCATGCGATCATTGAGAGCTTTGATGTTGCCATCAATGGATTGAAGGCTTGCCTGTATGGCCGTTAGAGTTTTTCCAAAGCCGTGGGAGTCGGGAGACAGAATCCAGTTCAGAATCAGAGACCGCAGTCTGTGACGATTTGCCAGACTTGCGTGTCTCAAAGTTGAGACGTGGCTGATTTTTTCAGGCTTACCCATGATGACCAAGAAACCAGCTAGTCGGAGGCCACGCAGCGCCCACAAGGTCCTGACTACTAGATCACCGCTACAAAGAGCGCTCCAATACCGCCCAGTATATGTGCCAATGCCGGACGGCGCAGCGTGCAGCGGTCTAGGAAAACCCCAAAGCAGGAATTTCAGGTCACTTGTGTGGGCGCAACTTGGTGAGGCACAGCCCCGTGATGGGCCCCAAGATCCCGCAGTGGGTTAACCCTGCCCACCGGTGCGGTAAAGCAAGTAAAGCAATAACCAAATTATCAAAAGCGCTTTGATGGTGGAGCGGTATACCCAGATATTCAGTAATGAAGCGGCAGTGGCAACTCAACCTCACGGGGCCCCAACGTGCAGGCAGCCACCGGGCGATGGGCCTCCAGCCAATCAGTTCATCAGACCAAGCAGCAGCAAACAGGCCCCCCCAGGCCACAGGACGGTGTTCATGTAATTCACTCCCTTTGCTGGAGAATATGTCCGCTTGAGGTAAACACCCCGTGCCTCTGCCTTCTGTCTCCGCTCACTCCCAGCCGCTCAAATGTAAGGAGGCGCGCACTCACCGCTCTGTTGGCATTCAGGTCCGGGCGCCGGGTCCCGAGCCCCGCAGCGCCCACGGGCCCTCCCAGAGCGTGACAATCGGAGATCACCCGGCTCTGAGCAGCGCAGCACCCGCCGATTCCGGCACCCGCTAATCCGCCGTAAGGATCAAGGCTCGCTCTCGTCCAATTCCCGATCCGCCCGTCACTAGGGTCCGGTGCTCCGCGGTGAGTCACTGCAGGCCAGTCTCGACCCCCGCTTGCCGTCCGCACGGAGCCAGAACCACCGGCACCCGACGCGCGTCCACAAATGCACCAGCCAGTAGCTCACCAGTGTCGGCAGCTCCCGCTACAAGGAATCCAGGCCCCGCTCTTCACAGCAGTGCAGTCGCCATTTTGCACCCGGGCCCGCACTTCAGCAATCCCATCACAGGCATCGGTGTGTTCCGCCAACCACCAACTCGTTCCAGTCGGATGCCCTTTGCTCAGGCACACACCACCAGTTGGAAAACGGCGTCGATGACTCCCAGAGAGGCAGGATATTAGCAGGATAATAACGGCGGCCGGCAGAGCTACACTACAGTGCGGCCATCTTGCCGCGCGCCAAGCCACGCCCCGCCTGAATTAAAGTTCTGCGTACAGTTTGAGGTAGCCACCTGAACACTCTGCGCAGCAGGCTCAAGGTATGATAACAGGTCCCGACGGTGGTCATAACTTGATCCTTCATCGATAGATGTGCATCCAACCTGACCCCCAGATTTTTTGCCACCGAAGTAGGTAGAGGGCGGGGCCTAGCACTGTTGGCCACCACTCAGGGGACCAGGACGTTGATGCAGCACCAAACAGAAGGATCTCAGTTTTGGCCGCATTTAACTGCAAAAAGTGTTCAGTCATCCATTCTGCTATGGCAGACATGCCATTAGAAAAGCGCTGATCGACAAACTCCGTGTCCTTATCAAAGGACAGGAGTAATTGGGTGTCGTCAGCGTAGGAGAACGGCGTAAAGCCGTACTTTCGGATGACTTTTGCAAGGGGGCCACATAGATGTTAAACAAAGTAGGGCTCAGACAGGAGCCCTGGGGCACCCTCTTATTAATCTTCATAGTTTGGGATCGAAAAGGGCCTAGATTGATGGATTGCGTGCGATGATCAAGAAAGCTGATCAACCAATCGAGAGCTATTCCCTGCAGACCGGCCTCTCTCAGTCGAAGTATCAGTTTCTGATGAGAGACCGTGTCAAAGGCTGCTGTTAGATCCAACAAAACCAACATCACTCCTTTGTTATCATCCACGGCCATTTTTATATAATCCGTGACCCCAATGAGAGTTGTCTCGGTGGAATAGTTGGATCTAAACCCTGACTGTGAAGGGTCAAGGATACCGTTGGCCTCAAGATAGTCCATTAATTGAGTATTAACATAGCTCTCCGCCAATTTGCCCATAAGCGGAAGGAGCGAGATGGGACGGTAATTGGAGAGCACTTCGGCCGGTATCTGATCTTTCTTCTTGATAGGCAAAACTTGGGCGACTTTCCAATCTAGAGGCACACTGCCTTCAATCAATGATGAATTTAAGATCTCTGCAATTGGGGCGGCCAAAAAGGGGCAAGGAGAGCAAATTTGTGGGCGGGCATTATATCCAAAGGAGATCCTGACTTAGCCTTTTTCAACATAGCTTCCATTTTAGAGACCTCAATAACCTTAAAATATGTCAGACCTTCATCTGAGCCTACAAGGGGTATTAATTCAGGTGTAATAGATGGCACCAGGCAAACGTCTTGAGGGAATTGTTGATAAATCTGGTTGATTTTATCGTCGAAGTATACGGCAATATTGTCACATAGTCCCTGAGAGGGGGTGACCACCAATGCACAAGCTTTAGGTTTGGTAAAGGAATTCAAAATTTTGTAGAGATCTTTTGCCGAGTTTCCAGCCTGATTGAGTTTAATTATTACATGATCTTTACGTGCCTTTTTTTAGATTCTTATGATAAGTCGTGAGGGCCAGTTTAAATTTAAATTTTTCCGTTTCCCCCTGGGATTTACGCCAGGATTTTTCTAGTTGTTTACAGCTAGATTTTTCACTACGTAGGTCATCTGTGTACCATTCTTCACTTTTTTACGGGAGTTGCTGAGTTGATGTGTTAAGGGAGCCAACCTGTCAATCATATCACACATGGTATCATTGAAAGACCTCAGCTTTGTGGTACTATCCATATGCTCATTGAATGCGGGGGTACATATATTTTACCAAATGATTCGGATGTGATTCTATGCCACCGCCTTTTGAGACCAAACGAAGGGCGTCCCGCCGGTAGGGGTCTAGTGCTGCAGTTGATCCTAAAAGGAATCATAAAATGATCCGACCATGTCAATGGGCAAGCAGGGTCAGCAACAATATAAGAGGATGAGGAAAATATGATATCCAAAGTGTGGCCAGCTGAGTGTGTGGGTCCAAAATTAATCTTATTTAAGCCTAAGGTGGCTATGTCAGCTAAAAAGCTCACAGCCTCTACATTCTCATTATCTTCGCCATGGACATTAAAATCTCCAAGTAACAAAAAATGCTTAGATGTAATTATGTAAGGGCTAATTTTTTCCATAAGTTTTAGATTAAAATCTTTTAATGGCCCTGGCGGGTGATAAATAAGAGCACCCTTTAAAGTTTCTTGGGGTGTCAGCTCAATTTTAAATATGCAGATTTCCATGGTATTATCCGAGATAGAATCAATCACTGTGACTTTCGCCGCCTCTCTGTATATAATGGCAACCCCGCCACCCGTTTTTCCAACTCTGTCCAGTCTAAGAATCCGATAATTCTCTGGGAGAGCGAGGGCAATATCAGGCAGGGAGGTGGGTTTAAGCCAAGTTTCTGTTAGAAAAACGAGGTCTGGGCATTCCGAGCTCAGCAGATCCCAGAGTTCCATAGCATGTTTTGGTAACGAACGCACATTTGCCAAAAGACCCTTCCAGGAACAAACCTGATTAGAAGAGTGGGGCCAAGCAAGACTAAAGGTCGTCTCATCCCTCTCTGTCATATTCTTCTTGCTAGCATTGTTGCCCGGTGGGCCCGATGAGGTAACCGTACAAGTAAACTGACAATGTGAGCAGGCAAAAGGACCTTCCAAATTAACAATTGTATGCTCATACAGACATGATAACTGATCATGTCTTGCCTGAAAAAGTTGGGAAGACGTATAGATTAGCCTAGGAGCAATATCAGCCTGAAAACTAGCCAAGCCACTGGCTCCTGGCGACGTACCAGCGCGGACGGGCGCAGACAGGCTTGCCTTTAGCGCACCTTAGGCGCGCCAGCGGCGCGCCCGCTGCGCGGCCGTATAAGCATGTAGATTAAATACCCCCACTCACGCCGGAAGTAGAGGATCAGGGGGAGGAGCCACGTCCCTCCACAACAATCGGCACCAAAAAGCCGCGGTGGACCAGGGATCGGCACCCAAGTAAAGTGCGAGTGCTAAGTAAGTTTCAGTTGTTTTAAAAATAATGTCTCCAAGGACCACTAAATAAAAAGTGAGAATCAACAATTCATTATTTTAAACGTACTCCTGCAATATCTATTAAAACAAGGAGCGTATAGCTGTGCCTGCCAATGCGCTATTCTCTATGCAGCGCGACCGTACAAGCATGTAGGTTAAATACCCCCACTCACGCCGGAAGTAGAGTATCAGGGGGAGGAGCCACGTCCCTCCACAACAATCGGCACCAAAAAGCCGCGGTGGACCAGGGATCGGCGCCCAAGTAACGTGCGAGTGCTAAGTAAGTTTCAGTTGTTTTAAAAATAATGTCTCCAAGGACCACTAAATAAAAAGTGAGAATCAACAATTCATTATTTTAAAAGTACTCCTGCAATATCTATTAAAACAAGGAGCGTATAGCTGTGCCTGCCAATGCGCTATTCTCTATGCAGCGCGACCGTACAAGCATGTAGGTTAAATAGCCCCACTCACGCCGGAAGTAGAGGATCAGGGGGAGGAGCCACGTCCCTCCACAACAATCGGCACCAAAAAGCCGCGGTGGACCAGGGATCGGCGCCCAAGTAAAGTGCGAGTGCTAAGTAGCAGGTGGCAGTGAGGCCCGGTGGTGGCTGTAAGAGTGGCAGGCGGCAGTGACGCCTGGTGGTAGCTGTTAGTGTGGCAGGTGGCAGTGAGGCCTGGTGGTGGCTGTAAGAGTGGCAGGCGGCAGTGACGCCTGGTGGTAGCTGTTAGTGTGGCAGGTGGCAGTGAGGCCTGGTGGTGGCTGTAAGTGTGGCAGGCAGCAGTGAGACCTGGTGGTGGCTGTAAGTGTGGCAGGCGGAAGTGATTCCTGGTGGTGGCTGTTAGTGTGGCAGGTGGCAGTGAGGCCTGGCAGTGGCTGTAAGTGTGGCAGGTGGCAGTGAGGCCTGGTGGTGGCTGTAAGTGTGTCAGGCGGCAGTGAGGCCCGGTGGTGGCTGTAAGAGTGGCAGGCGGCAGTGACGCCTGGTGGTAGCTGTTAGTGTGGCAGGTGGCAGTGAGGCCTGGTGGTGGCTGTTAGTTTGGCAGGCGGCAGTGGGACCTGGTGGTGGCTGTAAGTGTGGCAGGCGGCAGTGTTTCCTGGTGGTGGCTGTAAGTGTGGCAGGCGGCAGTGAGACCTGGTGGTGGCTGTAAGTGTGGCAGGCGGCAGTGAGACCTGGTGGTGGCTGTAAGTGTGGCAGGCGGCAGTGATTCCTGGTGGTGGCTGTATGTGTGGCAGGCATTAGTGAGGCCTGGTGGTGGCTGTTAGGTTGGCAGGCAGCAGTGAGGCCTGGTGGTGGCTGTAACTGTGGCAGGGAGCAGTGAGGCCTGGTGGTGGCTGTGTGTCAGGTGGCAGTGAAGCCTGGTGGTGGCTGTAAGTGTGTCAGGCGGCAGTGAGGCCTGGTGGTGGCTGTAACTGTGGCAGGGAGCAGTGAGGCCTGGTGGTGGCTGTGTGTCAGGTGGCAGTGAAGCCTGGTGGTGGCTGTAAGTGTGGCAGGTGGCAGTGAGGCCCGGTGGTAGCTGTTAGTGTGGCAGGTGGCAATGAGGCCCGGTGGTGGCTGTAAGTGTGGCAGGCGGCAGTGACGCCTGGTGGTGGCTGTAAGGGTATCAGGTGTATGTATGTATGAATGTAAAGAATTTATAGAGCGCAGGAATCACCCCCAAAGGGGTATCTCCGCGCTAAGCATAGAGACAAGTCAGACAGGCACAAAATCCCATAGCTCAAGCCTTGAATAATTCCGTCTTCAGGAGTTTTCTGAAACGGGGAAGACTAGGACATTTACGTAAATCCTCTGGCAGAGAATTCCAGTATAATGGCGCCAGATAGGCCACAGTTTTGCCTCCAGATCGTTTTTTCTTAAAACGAGGGATCACCAATAACATTTTGCCTTCAGATCTGAGACACCTATTCGGGCAGTACACTTTAAACTTCTCCACCATATAACTCGGGCTAGTGCCATAAAGAGCTCTGAACAAAGCAACAGAGCTTAAACTTTACTCTCCGGCGAATTGGGAGCCAATGGAGAGTGTTCAATAAAGGCCCGGGAGAGGTGCGGGGAGATTTGTTAAGAGTTAGGCGTGCAGCCACATTCTGGACGATCTGCAGTCTGCTAAGAGAAGACTCGTTCGCCGATACCAATAAAGCCTTACAATAATCCAGGCGACCTATAATCAAAGCCTGAATTAAAGTTCTGCGTACAGTTTGAGGTAGCCACCTGAACACTCTGCGCAGCAGGCTCAAGGTATGATAACAGGTCCCGACGGTGGTCATAACTTGATCCTTCATCGATAGATGTGCATCCAACCTGACCCCCAGATTTTTTGCCACCGAAGTAGGTAGAGGGCGGGGCCTAGCACTGTTGGCCACCACTCAGGGGACCAGGACGTTGATGCAGCACCAAACAGAAGGATCTCAGTTTTGGCCGCATTTAACTGCAAAAAGTGTTCAGTCATCCATTCTGCTATGGCAGACATGCCATTAGAAAAGCGCTGATCGACAAACTCCGTGTCCTTATCAAAGGACAGGAGTAATTGGAGTGTCGTCAGCGTAGGAGAACGGCGTAAAGCCGTACTTTCGGATGACTTTTGCAAGGGGGCCACATAGATGTTAAACAAAGTAGGGCTCAGACAGGAGCCCTGGGGCACCCCTTATTAATCTTCATAGTTTGGGATCGAAAAGGGCCTAGATTGATGGATTGCGTGCGATGATCAAGAAAGCTGATCAACCAATCGAGAGCTATTCCCTGCAGACCGGCCTCTCTCAGTCGAAGTATCAGTTTCTGATGAGAGACCGTGTCAAAGGCTGCTGTTAGATCCAACAAAACCAACATCACTCCTTTGTTATCATCCACGGCCATTTTTATATAATCCATGACCCCAATGAGAGTTGTCTCGGTGGAATAGTTGGATCTAAACCCTGACTGTGAAGGGTCAAGGATACCGTTGGCCTCAAGATAGTCCATTAATTGAGTATTAACATAGCTCTCCGCCAATTTGCCCATAAGCGGAAGGAGCGAGATGGGACGGTAATTGGAGAGCACTTCGGCCGGTATCTGATCTTTCTTCTTGATAGGCAAAACTTGGGCGACTTTCCAATCTAGAGGCACACTGCCTTCAATCAATGATGAATTTAAGATCTCTGCAATTGGGGCGGCCAAAAAAGGGGCAAGGAGAGCAAATTTGTGGGCGGGCATTATATCCAAAGGAGATCCTGACTTAGCCTTTTTCAACATAGCTTCCATTTTAGAGACCTCAATAACCTTAAAATATGTCAGACCTTCATCTGAGCCTACAAGGGGTATTAATTCATGTGTAATAGATGGCACCAGGCAAACGTCTTGAGGGAATTGTTGATAAATCTGGTTGATTTTATCGTCGAAGTATACGGCAATATTGTCACATAGTCCCTGAGAGGGGTGACCACCAATGCACAAGCTTTAGGTTTGGTAAAGGAATTCAAAATTTTGTAGAGATCTTTTGCCGAGTTTCCAGCCTGATTGAGTTTAATTATTACATGATCTTTACGTGCCTTTTTTAGATTCTTATGATAAGTCGTGAGGGCCAGTTTAAATTTAAATTTTTCCGTTTCCCCTGGGATTTACGCCAGGATTTTTCTAGTTGTTTACAGCTAGATTTTTCACTACGTAGGTCATCTGTGTACCATTCTTCACTTTTTTTACGGGAGTTGCTGAGTTGATGTGTTAAGGGAGCCAACCTGTCAATCATATCACACATGGTATCATTGAAAGACCTCAGCTTTGTGGTACTATCCATATGCTCATTGAATGCGGGGGGTACATATATTTTACCAAATGATTCGGATGTGATTCTATGCCACCGCCTTTTGAGACCAAACGAAGGGCGTCCCGCCGGTAGGGGTCTAGTGCTGCAGTTGATCCTAAAAGGAATCATAAAATGATCCGACCATGTCAATGGGCAAGCAGGGTCAGCAACAATATAAGAGGATGAGGAAAATATGATATCCAAAGTGTGGCCAGCTGAGTGTGTGGGTCCAAAATTAATCTTATTTAAGCCTAAGGTGGCTATGTCAGCTAAAAAGCTCACAGCCTCTACATTCTCATTATCTTCGCCATGGACATTAAAATCTCCAAGTAACAAAAAATGCTTAGATGTAATTATGTAAGGGCTAATTTTTTCCATAAGTTTTAGATTAAAATCTTTTAATGGCCCTGGCGGGTGATAAATAAGAGCACCCTTTAAAGTTTCTTGGGGTGTCAGCTCAATTTTAAATATGCAGATTTCCATGGTATTATCCGAGATAGAATCAATCACTGTGACTTTCGCCGCCTCTCTGTATATAATGGCAACCCCGCCACCCGTTTTTCCAACTCTGTCCAGTCTAAGAATCCGATAATTCTCTGGGAGAGCGAGGGCAATATCAGGCAGGGAGGTGGGTTTAAGCCAAGTTTCTGTTAGAAAAACGAGGTCTGGGCATTCCGAGCTCAGCAGATCCCAGAGTTCCATAGCATGTTTTGGTAACGAACGCACATTTGCCAAAAGACCCTTCCAGGAACAAACCTGATTAGAAGAGTGGGGCCAAGCAAGACTAAAGGTCGTCTCATCCCTCTCTGTCATATTCTTCTTGCTAGCATTGTTGCCCGGTGGGCCCGATGAGGTAACCGTACAAGTAAACTGACAATGTGAGCAGGCAAAAGGACCTTCCAAATTAACAATTGTATGCTCATACAGACATGATAACTGATCATGTCTTGCCTGAAAAAGTTGGGAAGACGTATAGATTAGCCTAGGAGCAATATCAGCCTGAAAACTAGCCAAGCCACTGGCTCCTGGCGACGTACCAGCGCGGACGGGCGCAGACAGGCTTGCCTTTAGCGCGCCTTAGGCGCGCCAGCGGCGCGCCCGCTGCGCGGCCGTGTAAGCATGTAGATTAAATACCCCCACTCACGCCGGAAGTAGAGGATCAGGGGGAGGAGCCACGTCCCTCCACAACAATCGGCACCAAAAAGCCGCGGTGGACCAGGGATCGGCACCCAAGTAAAGTGCGAGTGCTAAGTAAGTTTCAGTTGTTTTAAAAATAATGTCTCCAAGGACCACTAAATAAAAAGTGAGAATCAACAATTCATTATTTTAAACGTACTCCTGCAATATCTATTAAAACAAGGAGCGTATAGCTGTGCCTGCCAATGCGCTATTCTCTATGCAGCGCGACCGTACAAGCATGTAGGTTAAATACCCCCACTCACGCCGGAAGTAGAGGATCAGGGGAGGAGCCACGTCCCTCCACAACAATCGGCACCAAAAAGCCGCGGTGGACCAGGGATCGGCGCCCAAGTAACGTGCGAGTGCTAAGTAAGTTTCAGTTGTTTTAAAAATAATGTCTCCAAGGACCACTAAATAAAAAGTGAGAATCAACAATTCATTATTTTAAAAGTACTCCTGCAATATCTATTAAAACAAGGAGCGTATAGCTGTGCCTGCCAATGCGCTATTCTCTATGCAGCGCGACCGTACAAGCATGTAGGTTAAATACCCCCACTCACGCCGGAAGTAGAGGATCAGGGGAGGAGCCACGTCCCTCCACAACAATCGGCACCAAAAAGCCGCGGTGGACCAGGGATCGGCGCCCAAGTAAAGTGCGAGTGCTAAGTAAGTTTCAGTTGTTTTAAAAATAATGTCTCCAAGGACCACTAAATAAAAAGTGAGAATCAACAATTCATTATTTTAAAAGTACTCCTGAAATATCTATTAAAACAAGGAGCGTATAGTGCCTGCCAATGCGCTATTCTCTATGCAGCGCGACCGTACAAGCATGTAGGTTAAATACCCCCACTCACGCCGGAAGTAGAGGATCAGGGGAAGGAGCCACGTCCCTCCACAACAATCGGCACCAAAAAGCCGCGGTGGACCAGGGATCGGCGCCCAAGTAAAGTGCCAGTGCTAAGAAAGTTTCAGTTGTTTTAAAAATAATGTCTCCAAGGACCACTAAATAAAAAGTGAGAATCAACAATTCATTATTTTAAAAGTACTCCTGCAATATCTATTAAAACAAGGAGCGTATAGCTGTGCCTGCCAATGCGCTATTCTCTATGCAGCGCGACCGTACAAGCATGTAGGTTAAATACCCCCACTCACGCCGGAAGTAGAGGATCAGGGGGAGGAGCCACGTCCCTCCACAACAATCGGCACCAAAAAGCCGCGGTGGACCAGGGATCGGCGCCCAAGTAAAGTGCGAGTGCTAAGTAAGTTTCAGTTGTTTTAAAAATAATGTCTCCAAGGACCACGAAATAAAAAGTGAGAATCAACAATTCATTATTTTAAAAGTACTCCTGCAATATCTATTAAAACAAGGAGCGTATAGCTGTGCCTGCCAATGCGCTATTCTCTATGCAGCGCGACCGTACAAGCATGTAGGTTAAATACCCCCACTCACGCCGGAAGTAGAGGATCAGGGGGAGGAGCCACGTCCCTCCACAACAATCGGCACCAAAAAGCCGCGGTGGACCAGGGATCGGCGCCCAAGTAAAGTGCGAGTGCTAAGTAAGTTTCAGTTGTTTTAAAAATAATGTCTCCAAGGACCACTAAATAAAAAGTGAGAATCAACAATTCATTATTTTAAAAGTACTCCTGCAATATCGATTAAAACAAGAGCGTATAGTGCCTGCCAATGCGCTATTCTCTATGCAGCGCGACCGTACAAGCATGTAGGTTAAATACCCCCACTCACGCCGGAAGTAGAGGATCAGGGGAGGAGCCACGTCCCTCCACAACAATCGGCACCAAAAGCCGCGGTGGACCAGGGATCGGCGCCCAAGTAAAGTGCGAGTGCTAAGTAAGTTTCAGTTGTTTTAAAAATAATGTCTCCAAGGACCACTAAATAAAAAGTGAGAATCAACAATTCATTATTTTAAAAGTACTCCTGCAATATCTATTAAAACAAGGAGCGTATAGCTGTGCCTGCCAATGCGCTATTCTCTATGCAGCGCGACCGTACAAGCATGTAGGTTAAATACCCCCACTCATGCCGGAAGTAGAGGATCAGGGGGAGGAGCCACGTCCCTCCACAACAATCGGCACCAAAAAGCCGCGGTGGACCAGGGATCGGCGCCCAAGTAAAGTGCGAGTGCTAAGTAGCAGGTGGCAGTGAGGCCCGGTGGTGGCTGTAAGAGTGGCAGGCGGCAGTGACGCCTGGTGGTAGCTGTTAGTGTGGCAGGTGGCAGTGAGGCCTGGTGGTGGCTGTAAGAGTGGCAGGCGGCAGTGACGCCTGGTGGTAGCTGTTAGTGTGGCAGGTGGCAGTGAGGCCTGGTGGTGGCTGTAAGTGTGGCAGGCAGCAGTGAGACCTGGTGGTGGCTGTAAGTGTGGCAGGCGGAAGTGATTCCTGGTGGTGGCTGTTAGTGTGGCAGGTGGCAGTGAGGCCTGGCAGTGGCTGTAAGTGTGGCAGGTGGCAGTGAGGCCTGGTGGTGGCTGTAAGTGTGTCAGGCGGCAGTGAGACCTGGTGGTTGCTGTAAGTGTGGCAGGCAGCAGTGACACCTGTTGGTGGCTGTAAGTGTGGCAGACAGCAGTGACACCTGGTGGTGGCTGTAAGTGTGGCAGGCGGCAGTGACACCTGGTGGTGGCTGCATGTGTGGCAGGCATTAGTGAGGCCTGGTGGTGGCTGTAAGTGTGGCAGGCGGCAGTGAGGCCCGGTGGTGGCTGTAAGTGTGGCAGGTGGCAGTGAGGCCTGGTGGTAGCTGTAAGAGTGGCAGGCGGCAGTGACGCCTGGTGGTAGCTGTTAGTGTGGCAGGTGGCAGTGAGGCCTGGTGGTGGCTGTAAGTGTGGCAGGCAGCAGTGAGACCTGGTGGTGGCTGTAAGTGTGGCATGCGGCAGTGACACCTGGTGGTGGCTGCATGTGTGGCAGGCATTAGTGAGGCCTGATGGTGGCTGTAAGTGTGGCAGGCGGCAGTGAGGCCTGGTGGTGGCTGTAAGTGTGGCAGGTGCCAGTGAGGCCTGGTGGTAGCTGTAAGTGTGGCAGGTGGCAGTGAGGCCCGGTGGTAGCTGTTAGTGTGGCAGGTGGCAGTGAGGCCTGGTGGTGGCTGTGTGTCAGGTGGCAGTGAGGCCTGGTGGTGGCTGTAAGTGTGGCAGGCATTAGTGAGGCCTGGTGGTGGCTGTTAGTGTGGCAGGTGGCAGTGATGCCTGGTGGAGGCTGTAAGTGTGGCAGGTGGCAGTGAGGCCTGGTGGTGGCTGTTAGTGTGGCAGTGAGATCTGGTGTTGGCTGTGAGTGTGGCAGGCGGCAGTGATGCCTAGTGGTGGCTGTTAGTGTGGCAGGCGGCAGTGAGAGCTGGTGGTGGCTGTAAGTGTGGCAGGTGGCAGTGAGGCCTGGTGGTGGTTGTTAGTGTGGCAGGTGGCAGTGAGGCCTGGTGGTTGTTGTTAGTGTGGCAGGTGGCAGTGAGGCCTGGTGGTGGCTTTTAGTGTGGCAGGTGGCAGTGAGACCTGGTGGTGGCTGTAAGTGTGGCAGGCGGCAGTGAGACCTGGTGGTGGCTGTAAGTGGCAGGTGGCAGTGATGCCTGGTGGTGGCTGTAAGTGGCAGGTGGCAGTGATGCCTGGTGGTGGCTGTAAGTGTGGCAGGGAGCAGTGAGGCATGGTGGTGGTTGTGTGGCAGGTGGCAGTGAATTCTGGTGGTGGCTGTAAGTGGCAGGCGGCAGTGACGCCTGGTGGTGGCTGTAAGTGGCAGGCGGCAGTGAGGCCCTGTGGTAGCTGTTAGTGTGGCAGGCAGCAGTGAGGCCCGGTGGTAGCTGTTAGTGTGGCAGGCGGCAGTGAGGCCCGGTGGTAGCTGTAAGTGTGGCAGGCGGCAGTGAGGCCCGTGGTAGCTGTATGTGTGTCAGGCATTAGTGAGGCCTGTTGGTAGCTGTTAGTGTGGCAGGCGGCAGGGAGACCTGGTGGTGGCTGCAAGGGTGGCAGTGAGACCTGGTGGTAGCTGTAAGTGTGGCAGTCGGCAGTGAGGCCCGGTGGTGGCTGTTAGGGTGGTAGGTGGCAGTGAGGCCCGGTGGTGGCTGTGAGTGTGGCAGGGAGGCCTGGTGGTAGCTGTAAGTGTGGCAGGTGGCAGTGAGGCCCGGTGGTGGCTGTAAGTGTGGCAGGCATTAGTGAGGCCCGGTGGTAGCTGTAAGTGTGGCAGGTAGCAGTGAGACCTGGCTGTGGCTGTTAGTGTGGCAGGCATTAGTGATGCCTGGTGGTGTCTGCAAGTGTGGCAGGCATTAGTGAGGCCTGGTGGTGGCTGTTAGTGTGGCAGGCATTAGTGAGGCCCGGTGGTGGCTGTAAGAGTGGCAGGCGGCAGTGACGCCTTGTGGTGGCTGTAAGTGTGGCAGGTGGCTGTGAGGCCCGTGGTAGCTGTAAGTGTGTCAGGTGGCAGTGAGGCCCGTGGTAGCTGTAAGTGTGTCAGGTGGCAGTGAGGCCCGTGGTAGCTGTAAGTGGCAGGCGGCAGTGAGGCCCGGTGGTGGCTGTAAGTGTGTCAGGTAGCACTGAGGCCCGGTGGTAGCTGTAAGTGTGTCAGGTGGCAGTGAGGCCCGGTGGTGGCTGTAAGTGTGGCAGGGAGCAGTGAGGCCCAGTGGTGGCTGTAAGTGTGTCAGGTGGCAGTGAGGCCTGGTGGTGGCTGTGTGTCAGGCGGCAGTGAGACCTGGTGGTGGCTGTAAGTGTGGCAGGCGGCAGTGAGACCTGGTGGTGGCTGTAAGTGTGGCAGGCGGCAATGATTCCTGGTGGTGGCTGTTAGTGTGGCAGGCGGCAGTGAGGCCCGGTGGTGGCTGTAAGTGTGGCAGTGAGGCCCGGTGGTGGCTGTAAGTGTGGCAGTGAGGCCCGGTGGTGGCTGTAAGTGTGGCATTGAGGCCCGGTGGTAGCTGTTAGTGTGGCAGGTGGCAGTGAGGCCTGGTGGTAGCTGTTAGTGTGGCAGTGAGGCCCGGTGGTGGCTGTAAGTGTGGCAGTGAGGCCCGGTGGTGGCTGTAAGTGTAGCAGTGAGGCCCGGTGGTGGCTGTAAGTGTGGCAGTGAGGCCCGGTGGTGGCTGTAAGTGTGGCAGTGAGGCCCGGTGGTGGCTGTAAGTGTGGCAGTGAGGCCCGGTGGTGGCTGTAAGTGTGGCAGTGGGGCCTGGTGGTGGCTGTAAGTGTGGCAGGCAGCAGTGAGGCCTGGTGGTGCTGTAAGTGTGTCAGGTGGCAGTGAGGCCTGGTGGTGGCTGTAAGTGTGGCAGGCGGCAGTGAGGCCCGGTGGTGGCTGTAAGTGTGGCAGTGAGGCCCGGTGGTGGCTGTAAGTGTGGCAGTGAGGCCCGGTGGTGGCTGTAAGTGTGGCATTGAGGCCCGGTGGTAGCTGTTAGTGTGGCAGGTGGCAGTGAGGCCTGGTGGTAGCTGTTAGTGTGGCAGTGAGGCCCGGTGGTGGCTGTAAGTGTGGCAGTGAGGCCCGGTGGTGGCTGTAAGTGTAGCAGTGAGGCCCGGTGGTGGCTGTAAGTGTGGCAGTGAGGCCCGGTGGTGGCTGTAAGTGTGGCAGTGAGGCCCGGTGGTGGCTGTAAGTGTGGCAGTGAGGCCCGGTGGTGGCTGTAAGTGTGGCAGTGGGGCCTGGTGGTGGCTGTAAGTGTGGCAGGCAGCAGTGAGGCCTGGTGGTGCTGTAAGTGTGTCAGGTGGCAGTGAGGCCTGGTGGTGGCTGTAAGTGTGGCAGGCGGCAGTGAGGCCCGGTGGTGGCTGTAAGTGTGGCAGTGAGGCCCGGTGGTGGCTGTAAGTGTGGCAGTGAGGCCCGGTGGTGGCTGTAAGTGTGGCATTGAGGCCCGGTGGTAGCTGTTAGTGTGGCAGGTGGCAGTGAGGCCCGGTGGTAGCTGTTAGTGTGGCAGTGAGGCCCGGTGGTGGCTGTAATTGTGGCAGTGGGGCTCGGTGGTGGCTGTAAGTGTGGGAGTGGGGCCTGGTGGTGGGTGTAAGTGTGGCAGGCAGCAGTGAGGCCTGGTGGTGGCTGTAAGTGTGTCAGGTGGCAGTGAGGCCTGGTGGTGGCTGTGTGTCAGGCGGCAGTGAGACCTGGTGGTGGCTGTAAGTGTGGCAGGCGGCAGTGAGACCTGGTGGTGGCTGTAAGTGTGGCAGGCGGCAGTGATTCCTGGTGGTGGCTGTTAGTGTGGCAGGCGGCAGTGAGGCCCGGTGGTGGCTGTAAGTGTGGCAGTGAGGCCCGGTGGTGGCTGTAAGTGTGGCAGTGAGGCCCGGTGGTGGCTGTAAGTGTGGCATTGAGGCCCGGTGGTAGCTGTTAGTGTGGCAGGTGGCAGTGAGGCCTGGTGGTAGCTGTTAGTGTGGCAGTGAGGCCCGGTGGTGGCTGTAAGTGTGGCAGTGAGGCCCGGTGGTGGCTGTAAGTGTGGCAGTGAGGCCCGGTGGTGGCTGTAAGTGTGGAAGTGAGGCCCGGTGGTGGCTGTAAGTGTGGCAGTGGGGCCTGGTGGTGGCTGTAAGTGTGGCAGGCAGCAGTGAGGCCTGGTAGTGCTGTAAGTGTGTCAGGTGGCAGTGAGGCCTGGTGGTGGCTGTAAGTGTGGCAGGCGGCAGTGAGGCCCGGTGGTGGCTGTAAGTGTGGCAGTGAGGCCCGGTGGTGGCTGTAAGTGTGGCAGTGAGGCCCGGTGGTGGCTGTAAGTGTGGCATTGAGGCCCGGTGGTTGCTGTTAGTGTGGCAGGTGGCAGTGAGGCCCGGTGGTAGCTGTTAGTGTGGCAGTGAGGCCCGGTGGTGGCTGTAATTGTGGCAGTGGGGCTCGGTGGTGGCTGTAAGTGTGGGAGTGGGGCCTGGTGGTGGGTGTAAGTGTGGCAGGCAGCAGTGAGGCCTGGTGGTGGCTGTAAGTGTGTCAGGTGGCAGTGAGGCCTGGTGGTGGCTGTGTGTCAGGCGGCAGTGAGACCTGGTGGTGGCTGTAAGTGTGGCAGGCGGTAGTGAGACCTGGTGGTGGCTGTAAGTGTGGCAGGCGGCAGTGATTCCTGGTGGTGGCTGTTAGTGTGGCAGGCGGCAGTGAGGCCCGGTGGTGGCTGTAAGTGTGGCAGTGAGGCCCGGTGGTGGCTGTAAGTGTGGCAGTGAGGCCCAGTGGTGGCTGTAAGTGTGGCATTGAGGCCCGGTGGTAGCTGTTAGTGTGGCAGGCGGCAGTGAGGCCCGGTGGTGGCTGTAAGTGTGGCAGTGAGGCCCGGTGGTGGCTGTAAGTGTGGCATTGAGGCCCGGTGGTAGCTGTTAGTGTGGCAGGTGGCAGTGAGGCCTGGTGGTAGCTGTTAGTGTGGCAGTGAGGCCCGGTGGTGGCTGTAAGTGTGGCAGTGAGGCCCGGTGGTGGCTGTAAGTGTGGCAGTGAGGCCCGGTGGTGGCTGTAAGTGTGGCAGTGAGGCCCGGTGGTGGCTGTAAGTGTGGCAGTGAGGCCCGGTGGTGGCTGTAAGTGTGGCAGTGGGGCCTGGTGGTGGCTGTAAGTGTGGCAGGCAGCAGTGAGGCCTGGCGGTGCTGTAAGTGTGTCAGGTGGCAGTGAGGCCTGGTGGTGGCTGTAAGTGTGGCAGGCGGCAGTGAGGCCCGGTGGTGGCTGTAAGTGTGGCAGTGAGGCCCGGTGGTGGCTGTAAGTGTGGCAGTGAGGCCCGGTGGTGGCTGTAAGTGTGGCATTGAGGCCCGGTGGTAGCTGTTAGTGTGGCAGGTGGCAGTGAGGCCCGGTGGTAGCTGTTAGTGTGGCAGTGAGGCCCGGTGGTGGCTGTAATTGTGGCAGTGGGGCTCGGTGGTGGCTGTAAGTGTGGGAGTGGGGCCTGGTGGTGGGTGTAAGTGTGGCAGGCAGCAGTGAGGCCTGGTGGTGGCTGTAAGTGTGTCAGGTGGCAGTGAGGCCTGGTGGTGGCTGTGTGTCAGGCGGCAGTGAGACCTGGTGGTGGCTGTAAGTGTGGCAGGCGGCAGTGAGACCTGGTGGTGGCTGTAAGTGTGGCAGGCGGCAGTGATTCCTGGTGGTGGCTGTTAGTGTGGCAGGCGGCAGTGAGGCCCGGTGGTGGCTGTAAGTGTGGCAGTGAGGCCCGGTGGTGGCTGTAAGTGTGGCAGTGAGGCCCGGTGGTGGCTGTAAGTGTGGCATTGAGGCCCGGTGGTAGCTGTTAGTGTGGCAGGTGGCAGTGAGGCCCGGTGGTAGCTGTTAGTGTGGCATTTGGCAGTGAGGCCTGGTGGTAGCTGTTATTGTGGCAGTGAGGCCCGGTGGTGGCTGTAAGTGTGGCAGTGAGGCCCGGTGGTGGCTGTAAGTGTGGCATTGAGGCCCGGTGGTAGCTGTTAGTGTGGCAGGTGGCAGTGAGGCCTGGTGGTAGCTGTTAGTGTGGCAGTGAGGCCCGGTGGTGGCTGTAAGTGTGGCAGTGAGGCCCGGTGGTGGCTGTAAGTGTGGCAGTGAGGCCCGGTGGTGGCTGTAAGTGTGGCAGTGAGGCCCGGTGGTGGCTGTAAGTGTGGCAGTGAGGCCCGGTGGTGGCTGTAAGTGTGGCAGTGAGGCCCGGTGGTGGCTGTAAGTGTGGCAGTGAGGCCCGGTGGTGGCTGTAAGTGTGGCAGTGAGGCCCGGTGGTGGCTGTAAGTGTGGCAGTGAGGCCCGGTGGTGGCTGTAAGTGTGGCAGTGAGGCCCGGTGGTGGCTGTAAGTGTGGCAGTGAGGCCCGGTGGTGGCTGTAAGTGTGGCAGTGAGGCCCGGTGGTGGCTGTAAGTCCCTGCAAGGAGCCTCAGAGTGCTGCAGAACTCCCTGATGGGGCGGTCGTGGGCTCCTCCTCCCAGCACAAGAGCAGCCCTTCCAGATGAGCCCGTTGTCAGTCTGTCCGCCGGCTGACTGTCCCATACAGAGTGCCACTGGGCTGCTTCATCCACACACCTGTAAAGAGTAGTATGCAATATTCATGAAAACCGCTCCCTAATACTTTGATTTAAAAACTGGTGGAGTTCAGCAGATTTTTCCCTGTAAATATGAATATTATTCGTACAATCAGTAGAAAACAAACCACAACAACATTCTGCATTCCCCGTGTTTCTCTGTGACCTCTGCGGGCTGTGCTCAGTTACTGTGAAGCCGCTGCGGGTTCCTCCCTCTGTGCGTCACTCTAGAGCGCCTACTGCACCCCCAAAGAGCTCAGGGAGCTAGAGTGTTGCTGACCCTTCTTCATGTACATTCTTTTATTCAATTCTTATATTGTTTCCTTTCTTATTTGTTTAACTTGTCTTTTGCTTCATTGCTATTCCTTCTTCCATTCCATTTGAAACTATTTTGTTAGTTTTCCTTCATATTTTTCCTTTTCTTTTTTTTTTTAACTTCCTCATTTGGCACTTTGGTCTCAACAATTTATCATCCGGTTTCACCACAGTATTTGGACAGGCTAGAGTCAATTGATTAATGCTTTACTGCCTTATGCTGTAGAACCTTGGCAGCCACAGAGAGCAGCGCCAGTAGCAAATCCCTGGACTTTTGCTCCCCGCATGCAGGGTTTGCTCACTGTCTCCCTTTGACGTATGCTTCCAGTGTGCACCATGGCATTTTTTGGAGGTACTTTTAATTAACAGTAACTAAAAGCAAGGCTTTTCGAAACGTCGATGTGCCCAAGATCACTCATTATACGAGGTGGATAAATAATCCTGGTTTTAGATGCTACAAGCAGAAGGCAAAACCTCTGTCATAGATCCTGTAAGACAACATTTTCCATTTCATCTCTGGTAGCATTATAACACAATTACCTAAACCAGGCACATGTCGACTGCAGCAGACTTCTAGTTATTTACATTTTGCTACAGCCCTAGTTTAAAAGGGCCTTGTACAAAATGGGCCTATATTTGAAAGTAATCCCTGGTCCAATCTGTGCGTTGCATTCATGGGGTTGTTTATTCCTGCCTGGGTAGCTCCTGGGCAGCTCCTGTCTACCAGCTTTGCCAGTCATCGCCCTGGCTTCAATAACAGCAGCCTATGTTTGCACCTTATCTGCAGCTCAGACAGTGGCGATGAGGTTCAGCTCATATGAAGAGTGGATTTCTTTCGCCCAAGCCTTGCGCACTGCATGTTCGAAGGTTCCTGCACAGGATTACAAGCTGCCTTCAAGATGGCATTTTCAAAGTTTCGCTGTAGGGAGCTGGCTGTGAGGATCAAAGACTTTTGCTTTGTTGATTGTTTTTGTGGACGTGCAAATGAAAGAATGAGCCAAAGGCCCTGATTATGAGTTTGGTGGTCCAACCTTACCACTGGGCTGGTGGTGTTGCGGCGGCAGTCCCACGGCAGCGGCGGCATGCTTCTGCTCATAGAAAGAGCCTGAATCACATGCTGCCGCAATGCAGCTCCACTTGCACGTCAGGTGCACTGTGTACTATGCACCATGTCGTGCATGGCACACAGTGCACGCACAACAGTGCAAACAGAGGGGGGCACAAGATTTGCCCCCATGCGCGGTCCCCATGGCCAAAATCGCCCTGTTTGGGGGCTCCTTCCCTGACTTTCTGCCAACCTTTTTATGGCGGGGTCCTGGCCATTAAAAGGCCAGTGGGAAGGCAGGTCGTAATCAGCATGGCGGTGCCGGCAAAGGCACCACCTCCATGGCCTGCTGCTTTCCCCACCGCTGCTGCTGCAGGGTCCAAGATCCTGGCAGTGGCGGCGGTCTTGTGACGGTGCGACTGCCATGCTCATAATCGGGCAGTCAAACTGCCGAGGAGGTGGCGGTCGCACCGCCACTGACAGTACTGCAGTTTTGGGACCACCGTACTCGTAATCAGCCTCTAAGAGTTTATAAATGTCTGACGATTGAGCACATAGATGGGTGAATAGATCACTGTCCGGATCAACCACATATCTAAAATACTAAGTCAATGCCCTTTCAATAGGAAAAGGCCAGACCTGTTGGATTTGCCAATGCTTGTTTAACATGGGGATTGGTGTTTACAGATTCCCTCGCTTTCCAGTGAGAGGAAGAAAAGTAAAGTGAATTTTGTGACAATCTTGCTGGGGTGCAGGTAAAGGATGCAGGATGTCACAAAACATAAAGACCTGTAAATGAACTGTACACGTTCAGCAGTTAAAAGCAAAAACGAAGCACATTTTTTGTAATTCTGGAGTGTGATGGAAACAGAGATTTTAATAGGATCAAAACACTTTACTTGGTGATGCACAAATGATAATTATTCACTGAAACCCGATTTCCACACATTATCATTTGTGTGCAGTATAGTTTTATCAATAAAAGTGCATCTCTGTGCAAACTTAGTGGCCATGTAAACAGAAAATGTGCTCTCTGTAAATGTCACTGCGCCACCACATCATGTTTTATTTACCTTAAAAAATTGCCCGCCTCATGTCCATTAAAGCTCGGTGGGTCGCAAAGGTTTGCCGTTCTTTAAATTGGATCGTGGTTCTTAAAAGTTTGGGTAGCACTGCTCCAGTTGGAGAGTATTTTCGATGCTGGGGACCTGATCAGCATCGGTCACCCACGGGAGTGGGGTAGCGTTGTGGGATATTCAGGGACTCCTTGTTAATCCTGGATGTAAGATATTCAGGAGTTCGGTGGAGCCATCCTTTATAAGCTCTTATTAGGAAATACATCTCTTGTTGATTCACTAATTCTGTTCTATGCACATTTATAGAGGGCATGGCTACCCTTGGGCATTCCAGTGCTAACAACGTAACACAGAATACTCCACTACGCTTAACGGGTTTAAGGGAAAATGTTAGATGTCGAACGGACAGGTTTTTAGAGATTTCCGAAACTGCGGTTCACTGTCCATGAGCCACATGGTGTAGGAAGGGAGTCCCTTAGCTTGGCCACGTTGTAGCCGAACGAGCGCCCTCCGCTTCTCGCTCTTCATATAGTTGGAACCGAGGCTAATCTAGCAGGATCAATAGTTGAGTAAAAGGAGGAGTAGTGCCACAGCGAAGTACATTTTTACCCAGAGCGTGAACTTCCTTACTTTTATTACGCTATTGAAACCCAGTTACAAAGGGGCCCAAGAACACCTCCATGTTTTGTTTTAGAAATGCGGGCGGAGCTGAGTGTCTGGTGGGTGCTAGTGGCAGAGCACCAGACAGAAGTCCCACCTGACGCTGGGAGGTCCTATCTAGTAGAGGTGCATCCAGAGGGATTCAGCTTCATTGAACATCCACACTACAGTCCACACTGGGAGGGTGACACATCGGCTGTGCTCACAACAAAGGGTTGTAGTCTTGCTGGTGTGCAGTGAGAGATGCAACCTTTGCAGTCAAGCTGCCAGTGGCACCGGGGACACCATGTGCTCGCCTCTCTCAGGAGTTTGCCCAAGATATGTCATTGTCTCACCTTTTAGAGACCTTTGAACTCTGTTCTTACAGCCATTATTGCCTGGGACTGGTAGCTGGAGATTGGAGCTTTTAGGTCTTTCCATCCTGAAGGTGGGGTCTGTCCTGTTCAAACCTGGTCCAGTCCTGCTTCAGAACAGCTTCACTGCTTTTTAATGAACCTCACTTGACAGGGATCTCTGGAGCCCCCCAGCAGCCTGGATGCAGCCTTCCGGTCACTCCTTGACCTCTAACAGTCTATGTTCCTTTTACTGTGCCTTTATTCAAGGCTCACCCTAGTATTTCCATATCTATTTTGTTTAATGTTTTTGTGTCGTCTATAGGAGTGAAGACCTCAGTTCTCCTGTTTTCCTTAACCATATTTTAAAGTTCGTAATCTGTAGTTGTAGACCCGGGAATGATCTATTACCCTAGAGTTGCATGTTTCATTCTACAGTTGTAGTTTCAGGATGTATGTTGTTACTTTAATGCCCTGTTGATCACAGTCACTAAAAATGAGTTAATAGGTAATGATCTCACTTTATGGATGACAGACATACAAACATTTCCAGCTCTTTAATGAGTTCTGATTTTGGTTCCCGTCTCCACAGGTAGCAGGAGAACTTGTCTGACTTCTATTCCATTGAAACCAAGACGAAAAGCACAGTCTGTGACCTCCGCGCTGAAGCACAGAAAGGGGTGGCTGTGTCTGAGGCATCAATGTAAAGGCAAGTGTTTCTGAGTCAAGGCTGTGAGGATGCAATGTTTTCCAAATGGTGAAGAATCAGCTTGCCACCACATCAGTCGAAGACTGGAGTCTTCAGTGAAAAATGTATCAAGCTCACGTTCTTCAGCACATCCTACGCAGAGCATCGCGAGGACGCCTTTTGCATTATCTTAACAACAGCACTGTGTGCCGTTCTCAAGACCGATGCAAGATCTTGTGCTGGGTTGTGTGGATGGCAGCAGTGGAAAGACAATGAGTGCTCTTTTCTGATAGCTCTTGGGAGGTCTTGTGCTGGTGTGTATCTTGTCACTGCAGTTAGAAAACATAAAGTGGTCTCTTCAGAAGGCTCTTAGGAGGTCTTATGCTGTGTGTCTCTTGTGGCAGCAGTTAGAAGATATCAAGTGCTCTCTTCTGAAGGCTCTTGGGAGGTCTTGTACTGGTGTGTCTCTTATAGGAGCAGTTAGAAGACATCAAGTGCTCTCTTCGGGAGATCTTATGCTGGTGTGTCTCTTGTGACAGCAGTGAGAAGACATCAGGTGGTCTCTTCAGAAATCTCTTGGGAGGTCTTATGCTGTGTGTCTCTTGTGGCAGCAGTGGGAAGATATTGAGTGGTCTTTTCTGAAGGCTCTCGGGAGATCTTGTGCTGGTGTGTCTCTCTTGGCAGCAGTGAGAAGACAGGTGGTCTCTTCTGAAGGCTTTTGGGAGGTCTTGTGCTGGTGTGTCTCTTACGGGAGCAGTTAGAAGACATCAAGTGCTGTCTTCGGGAGAGCTTAAGATGGTGTGTCTCTTGTGACTGCAGTTAGAAGATATCAAGTTGTCTCTTCTGAAGACTCTTGGGGGGTGTTGTGCTGGTGTGTCTCTCTTGGCAGCAGTGAGAAGACATCAAGAAGTCTCTTCTGAAGGCTTTTCGGAGGTCTTGTGCTGGTGTGTCTCTCTTGGCAGCAGTGAGAAGACATCAAGAGGTCTCTTCGTGAGGTCTTATGCTGGTGTGTCTCTTGTGGCAGCAGTGAGAAGATATTAAGTTATCTCTTCTGTAGGCTCTTGGGAAGTCTTGTGCTGGTGTGTCTCTTCTGAGGTCTCTTGGGAGGTCTTATGCTGGTGTTTCTCTTGTGGCAGCTGTGAAAAGAGATCAGGTGGTCTCTTCTGAAGGCTCTTGAGACGTCTTATGCTAGTGTGTCTTGCGGCAGCAGTGAGAAGATATCAAATGGTCTCTTCTGAAGGCTCTTGGGAGGTACTATGCTTGTGTGTCTCTTGTGACTGCAGTTAGAAGATATCAAGTTGTCTCTTCTGAAGACTCTTGGGAGGTCTTGTGCTGGTGTGTCTCTTACGGCAGCAGGCATCAAGTGGTCTCTTCTGAAGGCTTTCGGGAGGTCTTGTGCTAGTGTTTCTCTTCTGAAGGCTCTTGGGAGGTCTTGTGCTGGTGTGTCCCTTGTGGCAGCAGTTAGAAGACATCAAGTGCTCTCTTCGGGAGGTCTTATGCTGGTGTGTCTCTTGACAGCAGTGAGAAGACATCAAGTGGTCTCTTCTGAAGGCTCTAAGGAGGTCTTATGCTGGTGTGTCTCTTACGGCAGCAGGCATCAAGTGGTCTCTTCTGAAGGCTTTCGGGAGGTCTTGTGCTAGTGTGTCTCTTCTGAAGGCTCTTGGGAGGTCTTGTGCTGGTGTGTCCCTTGTGGCAGCAGTTAGAAGACAACAAGTGCTCTCTTCGGGAGGTCTTATGCTGGTGTGTCTCTTGGCAGCAGTGAGAAGACATCAAGTGGTCACTTCTGAAGGCTCTAAGGAGGTCTTATGCTGGTGTGTCTCTTACGGCAGCAGGCATCAAGTGGTTTCTTCTGAAGGCTTTCGGGAGGTCTTGTGCTAGTGTGTCTCTTCTGAAGGCTCTTGGGAGGTGTTGTGCTGGTGTGTCTCTTTTGGCAGCAGTGAGAAGACATCAAGTGGGCTCTTCTGAAGGCTCTTAGGAGGTCTTATGCTGGTGTGTCCCTTGTGGCAGCAGTTAGAAGACAACAAGTGCTCTCTTCGGGAGGTCTTATGCTGGTGTGTCTCTTGGCAGGAGTGAGAAGACATCAAGTGGTCTCTTCTGAAGGCTCTAAGGAGGTCTTATGCTGTTGTGTCTCTTACGGCAGCAGACATCAAGTGGTCTCTTCTGAAGGCTTTCGGGAGGTCTTGTGCTAGTGTGTCTCTTCTGAAGGCTCTTGGGAGGTCTTGTGATGGTGTGTCTCTCTTGGCAGCAGTGAGAAGACATCAAGTGGTCTCTTCTGAAGGCTCTTAGGAGGTCTTATGCTGGTGTGTCCCTTGTGGCAGCAGTTAGAAGACAACAAGTGCTCTCTTCGGGAGGTCTTATGCTGGTGTCTCTCTTGGCAGGAGTGAGAATACATCAAGTGGTCTCTTCTGAAGGCTCTAAGGAGGTCTTATACTGGTGTGTCTCTTACGGCAGCAGACATCAAGTGGTCTCTTCTGAAGGCTTTCAGGAGTTCTTGTGCTAGTGTGTCTCTTCTGAAGGCTCTCGGGAGGTCTTATGCTGGTGTCTCTCTTGGCAGGAGTGAGAAGACATCAAGTGGTCTCTTCTGAAGGCTCTAAGGAGTTCTTATGCTGGTGTGTCTCTTACGGCAGCAGACATCAAGTGGTCTCTTCTGAAGGCTTTCGGGAGGTCTTGTGCTAGTGTGTCTCTTCTGAAGGCTTTTGGGAGGTCTTGTGCTGGTGTGTCTCTGGTGGCAGCAGTTAGAAGACATCAAGTGGTCTCTCCTAAAGCTCTTGGGAGGTGATATGCTGGTGTGTCCCTTGTGGCAGCAGTGAGAAGACATCAGGTGGTCTCTTCTGAATGCTCCTAGGAGGTCTTATACTGGTGTGGTTCTTGCGGCAGCAGTTAGAAGGCATTAAGTGATCTCTTCTGGAGGTCTTATGCTGGTGTGTCTCTTGTGGCATCAGTGATAAGACATCAAGCTGTCTCTTCTGTAGGCTCTTGGGAGACCTTTTGGTGGCGTGTCTCTTGTGCTTAGGCCTGAAGGCTTCTTGTATAAGCGTCTCTTGTGAGAACAGCAAAAGACATCTTGTGCTTTCTCTTGATCTGTGTCCCGAGAGGCATTTTGATGGTGTTTCGCTTTTACCTTGCATCAATGACAGGATGCTGTGCCTCCAATGCAATGAATAAATGAAGACCCTCTCATACTTCCAGAGGCTGAGGATTGAGGTAGTATGTTCAGTATTAAAGGCGATTGCAAGATTCCTTCCTGTGTCTGTGCAAGCTGTTAGGAGAGGTTGCTCCTCACAACCCTGGTAACTGAGTGAAGGGCACAGCGTTGTGTTATGAATGACTGGAGCTATACAAGAGAGACTGGCTACAAAGAGCATAAACTTTCCAGTGATGACCAAGTAAAGGAGTTCTGGACATCTCTCCAGCCACGCACAGAGATCATGGCACAGAGATCATGGGCAAGATCGCAAGTTCAGAATGAAGATCTTTAGGAGATCGCCAAGATTAAAAGAGGACACTCTCTTAAGCTAAGTGGATACTTAGTGTGATGGGATCACAGGACTTGCAGCAGCATTTTTAGGTCTTTAATATTCTTCTGGTTGCTTTGAAAGAAAGAGGGAGACCTCGCTTTTTGAGGACTCTAGGCGGACACAAAGGGATCACTCCTTGGGTCACGTAGAGCACACCTGACATTCAGTCAAAATGTCCTCCTGCTTCTCCTGCAGAGGTAGACCTGGTTCTTCTGAGTCCACGGAGTGAGCTGGGGGTCTCATGTGCACCACTCCTTAAGGTATAGCAGAGGCAGGTGTGCGCCTCCTCTCAGGAGCAGCTGTGATTCCAACTCCTCAACGGCAGCACTTAGTGACCAGACCAAGAGCGAAACATGACTGATGCCTTTTCTGATCAGGTGAGCGCTTCATATTTTCGGTGTGATTTAGTATGTTCCCAAGTTTCAGCATGATATTAGGTTGGTCGGGGGCTAAATGCAATATACAAATCTCATCTCACCATTCCTTACAATTACGTTGAAGAATACACACTTTAACATCTGTTCCCTTCATTTGAAAACATGTGGGAACAGCATATCTTTATGTGTGCGTTTATGCTGTGTGGCCAGAGGGATGTCCATGTACCTGCTCCACTTTCGGAGCCAGCGTACCTTATCCCCAGAGTTGTTTCTCTGTTTTTGTGTCCCTCTAGCTGCTCCATTGTTGGAGCCCACGTCCCTCACCCTTGAGTTGTTTCTCTGTTTTTGTGTCCATGTGCCTGTTCCACTTTCAGAGCTCGCGTCCCTCACCCTTGAGTTGTTTCTCTGTTTTTGTGTCCATGTACCTGTTCCACTTTCAGAGCCCGCGTCCCTCACCCTTGAGTTGTTTCTTTATTTTTGTTTCCATGTATCTGTTCCTCTTTCAGAGCCCGAGTCCCTCACCCTGGAGTTGTTTCTTTATTTTTGTGTCCATGTACATGCTCCACAGTCAGAGCCCGCGTCCCTCACCTTTGAGTTGTTTCTCACTTTTAATTCTAGGCTTGTCTCACTGACTTATTTCTTTCATGCCTGCACAGCAGAGCATTGTTCTTCTTGGGGTTCACCATGTAGGGTTGTCGTGTAGTTCCTATATGACCTATACAGGATCTGCGCGTTTGGATAACAAATTGTGGGACTGGTGGCAGACTGATTCCGTGCACCCCCACCGGGTATGTTAGCCTGTCTGTATGCTAGCTCACAGTGCCACTATAATCTCCTCTTACCAAGGAGAGAATAGATTCTGGCAACCTCAGATCATGACAACCCTGATCCCTCAGGATCGTGGAAACAATATACTACCTTTCGCTCAGTCACTCGTGCTTACTTAGTTTGTCTCAGATAGATACACCGAATAAACAGGCTGGCGTTTTCAATAAGGATTTATTGAACAGTTGTTATTCTAGTGTAGAATAGATGAGCTGCAACAACCATTAGACAGTAGCAGAGATATATGATTAGAAGTACTATGAAAGTAAAGGGATGGTAAAGTTCTACCATCTTGCAATAATCATGAATATATACAAGTATATAAAACACGTGATAAAAGGTGCGTACTCGTACGATGCCCCCTAACTAGATGTACCTAAATGCACCTAACATCTGTGTTGGTGTTATGCCAAGAATCCATCTAGGATCTAGTCAACCCCATTACCTGAGAATGAGAGAATATGGGACCCCGTCCTGGAATCCAGTTGGACACCCCGCAATGGATGTTAGACCACTGCGAGCTGGAGCGTCTGCATGCAGGAACCTCAGCGTCTCTGGTCAGTGTGTCAGCCGGGAAGTCTCTGTCTCCTCTGTCCTTCTAAGCAAGATGTGATGTATATATACCCATAGGTCTCCCCTGGGGTCCTACCTTGCTGTGTTACTGTGTCGGCCTAAAGGATGACGTCGGGCCTGAACTTTATACAGAGATATTATACTGGAGATGTCAGTCCTACTGTGCTTCCAAGAAGCCTCATGCATAATGTATGAGATTCTAACTAGGGAAAAACCCGCGTTCTGAATGCAGTGTCGTATCTAGGTAAAAGGTCAGTCCCTATGAACCGTTATGTATGTAATGTAGGGAAGAATATAGGTGAAAGGTTGCAATGTTACCTGCGCCTATATAGGGTGCCTATATGGAATATAACACCCACTCCTCTTCCGACTGGACGACATATGTAACTTATTACTATACTACTAGCCTAACTAGATATTGGTACGCACAAAGTTTATAAAAACATCTCTTTAGCTAAAATGTTTAAAACTTCTAAAAAAAAAAAATCTAAAAAACTTAAAAACGTCTAAAAAAAAATTGCAAGCCATAGCTCTAAAGTGTCCGTAGTTATAGTCTGAATCACTATAAGCATTAGAAAGCCATGTATGCCCATTAAATGAAAGGAATGTCAATTTTGTTTTTGAGTTCCAAATTTGAGCTTGTTTAAAAAAGGGGGAATTTTTTCCAGCACACAACGAGCCAAAATGAGTCAATTGTTTGTGTCCTGGCTGGTAGACGCAACATTTTCGTTGCTTGCTTCCGCAGTAGACGGCCCCTGTAGCAGATCGCAGAGTACGACAATTGAGCACAAATGATGATCCACGCTGTCCACAGCCGGTGCTGGGGCAGCCTGTGCGCCGTCCAAAGCCTGGGTGTCAGTGGAAGAGCCGGTGTCCATACCAATAGGTGCAGTTACTACCTGTGGTGGCTCAAGGAATGCCGCCATCAACATTGGAATACGCTGAGGACATTGCAGAACATGGGCCGTTATCGGGTCCAGTAGAGCATTCACGTCCGGTTGTGCACATGATGGGAGTGTCAAACAAAGGTCTAACACGCATTCTTCTCCGCAAAACAGGCATCGTTCTGTAGAAGCTTGGCTTTCATTCTACTTAGAGTATCAAACTGTATTAAAGAAACATTCAGTGAAGGCCATAACGGCGCCTCCCTGACTGTATGTGTCGGTGGAAACAATACTTGCATACAACAAGTAACCCTGGAGCTCACGGTTATTAGGTATGCGATGCCCGGGAGCATTCCGCAGCAGCCTTGACTGTTCAGCATCAAGTAACTCCCATTTGAAAGTAGCCTAAATGCTGGAGTAATCACTGCAGCTGGGGTACCCCTCAACTGACAGGACAAGTTCGCTACAGAACCATTACAAGCCCCGTGCAGCATTATATCCTAGCATATGAGTGATCCACTTAAAGCGTTCTCACAGATTGTACCGCTTAGAAACCCTTCTCGATCCCCACTCCGGCATCGAAATCTGTATGGTAATTCCCAAGATTCCTTAATGTATTCCTTACCCATTTTTTCATATCTGCCTGCTTTTGTTCAAGGCAATACTGAAACTGAAAATTAGTGACCCGTAGAGTTATGTGGCCATAGATTAGCCATTCTGTGGACGGTGATTCTGCCACTATAACTGGTAATATATCCAGTTTTTGATACGCAGCATTGTATATTTTGCTCCCCTTTGTACCATTTCTATCTGTTTATCTGTTAGATTGTATCCAGAAAACAGAGCTGTGCTGTTGATAAACGCCAAGGCACATAGCCTGCACGCAAAGATTGCAGCGTCCAGCTTAACAACATAATAGAACGTAATTGAGATTGCCCGTGTTGTAATATGGCCAAATCCTGCTCCAGTATGTCTATTGCAGAAGATACAATGTTGCCTAAGGAATATATCCTGGAAGTTAATGTAGCTAACCTATTGTCTACCACTGCTAGAGATTTCTCCAGATTTATACTGTCTATCTCCCGTAATCTCTCTGCGGCCTCTTGTTGGGATATTTTCCATATTTCATTGTAGGCAGCATAAATGCCGGCATAAATGAAACGTTTCTGGCGTGGCTTCCTGGGACCTAGTAGAAAATCCCTAAGATCCACATCCTGTGACAGTAAGGATAAGTGTTGTTTCACCTGTGTGAGTGTTGAGGTTTTTAGCCAATCAAGGCACAACTTCCCAACACTGTAGGATGTTACTACCCCTGGATGTTCTCTCCGTACATAACGTGGATCTGGCCTATGGATAGCGAACCCTTCGGTTTTACCCATGAATCTCGCCAGACAACTATTGGTGTCTGTGGGACAAATCAACCATTTCTTCCAGTCGGGGTCTGGTCTATTGCTTTGTATGATGTCATCTAATGTAATCCCTTTTTGTGATGTTTCGTTTCCCTCGGTGTGTGATGGAGTTGGCAGCAGAGGTGTGTTCAAGTCTTTGTTCTTGGCTAGTCCAAGGCAAGACGTCTGTTGTACTGTCTCGTTCAAAAACATGATCTGTTGAGGGATAAGGCATGCTCTAAATAAAGCTTCCGGTCCCTGAACTTGCCATTCTCTAGTACCCCAGACTGAATTTAAGTCTATGGTGTCTTTCCATAAGTCGAAACCTTGTTCAGACAACTGGGCAATAAAGGAAGCAGAGTAAATCTGTTTGGTGTTTGTTAACATATTTTTCTGTGCTGATGTTGGTGCAACCTTATAATAATATGTGGCTTGGTCAGACATATTAAACCCTGAAAAATATGGAAAGTTTTGTGTAAATGTTTTTGAACTGCCTTTCGGCGGTGTTGGACAATGTTCCCACTGGTGGTATGTGAACACATTTCTAGGATTAGCAGATTTATGCAGAAAGTGATGACCATAATGTTGATAACAATACATTGTTTCGAAATCTGGTGTGCTTTCCAATGTTTCACTATCAGAAAATGTTTTCCAAATCAGACAACATGTTATTTACAGTTTCAAAGTCCCAATCATCGGAAAATGTACTTGAGGTAATGATATCACTCAACAATATATATTAAACAAATGAGGAATTTTTAAAAAGTTAGGTCGGGCCAAATATATCGAAATCAACCTTGTCCCAAACTATACATCAGATATAGGAACTGCTGTAATGTTCACTGATGACAAGTCTCTTTGTTCTCGATGAGATGATTGGTGTGGTTTTAAAAGTAAATTCACCTTTTGGGCTGCAGAGCTTTGTCGAAGGTATTTTCCATTAACAAGCATGCTAAAAACTATTACTAAGCCTAACCAGAAAAGAAAGAAAAGTATCCCGAAAATTACCCATAGTTCTACCCAAGGTGATACCAGGTAAGTCTTTTTAAGAAAGTTCGGAAAGTTTTTAACTTGCTGCTTGTGTGTTTGTGGTGCTGGCATCGTTTCAGGTTCACTTGGATCCAAAGAAAACGTATCAAAGTTTATGAAGTAGCCAGAAGCAGTTCGATCAATTGTTGGTATTGCATCAGGATTTGTGGAAATCGTGGTTTGCTCTTGTCGCGGCCTGTTGATGTAGACATCTGTATTTGGTCGAATTGAAATTTGTCTTTCACTTTGATTCTGAATTTGAACTTCAGGTTCAAGAGGAACGAGTTCCATAGCATCATTGCATAGTCCATCATTCCGTGCAGGAGACTCTTCGAACGTGATGAGTCTTTCCGTTTGAACTTCTTGAATTGTAGCGAGAGGAGGGCGTCTGCTACTTTGGAGTCCATGTGGCCTACTACTCAGTATCGGCCACATAGTGTGGTTTGATTAGGTCAATTGAGACAAATCTTTTCTCCTTTTTTCCAGCAAGAGGCGGTAGAAGTACAGTTCTTATCCTTCAACTTCTAGGACCTGTACAGGCTTTCTGTAGGACGGCCCAAATTCTTTCTTGTCCGCTATTTTCTCTCTGACCAGATCCCCGACTTTTGGGATCCAGACAGGTCTTGCCGTGACTGATTTGACTTCCCCAGTGGCGGTCTGCTTCAGGTGGACATTAATTTGTTGTGTCCTGGATTCATTTAGATCCTGTTAAGCAGCCAAACGATCATGGATGTCAAAAGGTTTTTCATCCGCCACTGCGCCTTCACAATCAAGATCAGGTACCTACATTCTTGTCCCAAATAGGACCTCATATGGAGTGACCCCCCCCCTAGAGAACTTCTTGGCATGTTGTTCAAAGCTCACTGCACTCCATACAGATGTTTTACCCAGCTCTCACCCGTGCCTAATACTCTAGCTCAGTGGTTCCCAAACTTTTGACTCCTGAGGACCCCCATTGAGTCACCACTGGAAGCCGGGGACCCCCAAGCAATTTGTAGGATTTAAATTTCAAACATTATAACAGTAATTCGAAAAAAATAAACACACGTGTGCACACAAAACAAATACTCAAATTACTAAGGATTTTAGGGGCATATTTACAAGCCCCTATCGCCATGGGAACGTCAATTTTTGCGATGTTCCCGTGGCGATAGAGACTTTGCCTATTACAAGGCAGCGTTAAGTCACTTAATGTGGCTTAACGCTGCCTTATAAATAAGGCCACTTCACACAATGCTGAGCATGAAAGGGGTGGGCAGTGGGAGTTGCGGTGGACGTTCCACCCCAACACCCATTGATTTTGACGCTGCCCTCTATTTACAAGGGCAGCGTAAATAGGAGGCAGCACTAAAATTAAGACCATGGAAAACCTGGTCTTAACTTGGCGAAACGAGGAGAAATGCGTTATTTCTCCTCGATTTTGCTTTTTCCCATGGAAAAAGCAAAAACGCCTTGGATTGTTTATGTTCAGGAAGGTGACCCTTCCTGCACATAAACAATCTCTTTTTAAAAAAAAGACATTTTGTAACTTCCATGTGTGCTGCATTAGGCAGCACACATAAATGTGACAGACCGGCATTTCAAAATTGTTCATGTGCAGGAAGGGGGAACTTCCTGCACATAAACAATCTCCCCCTGCACGCAGACACCCTTGCACTATGGTGCAAGGGTGCCTGCATTGGCACTACACTGCTAAGTGTAGTGCCAGCGCAGGGGGAAACGCATGAGGCTGCACCATATTCTTGTAAATATGGTGCAGTCCTGCGTTTTTGAAGTGGCGGAGCGTGTCGTTAAGGCAAGGAGGCTAACGACATGCTCCGCCAATTCTGTTGTAAATATCCCCCTTAGTATTTTATATTGAAAGAAATTGCAAAAAAGCGAAACATTTTAATGAGAAGGTTGGTGCTGCATCTCGGAGACTAACTTTTGAATGGTTGGTTTTATTACGCAGTACGAGGCTCCTGCTCCTGCCAGCGCCAGACTGGAAACCCAAAACAGCCCTGGCAAATGTTCTCAGACCAGTCCCTATACGGTGCACACCAAGTGCAGTGAGTGAGCCTGACCACTACAAAGGGGGCTTTGGGAGGCTCTCCCCGCCAAAGAATTTAGGAAACAATGGTGCGTTCTACAACACATTTATCATTATATAATGAATTGTATTCGCTTTTAAAGAATAGTAAATGAAGACCTTACTATGCACCAGGATACAACAATCTTTGTTGGGGTTCTTCAATGATTCCCTTATTATCACCCTCCAACAGTGCCTCTCATCTCTCCATAGCCCCTCTGTCACATGTATTTCATTTGTTTTATAGCATTTCTCATACCATTGTAGGATGTCAAAGCACAGTACATCACACGCATATAGAGACAATGAATCATACATGAAAATCAATGTATAGAAAATGTTACATAAGGCAAAGGGGACTAAAAGGTGTAGGATTCACATGTCATTCATACTGGTAGGCATTTTTAAAGAGTGCTTGGTCTGGTGAAGCACAAACTCAGGATTCAGAACATAACACAGTGGTTAGCATTGACTTTAACAATGAAAATGTATTTCCACCCAAATAAACCTTTTCAGCAGCATCCGGATAATGATAGACTGGGAAAAACATAAGTTACTAACTTGTACCATGCAGTTTGCAAGCAGCTCTTTGATGACAGTTTATAGGTCACTGTGCTAGATTACGATTGTCCCTTATGAATTGCACAGTAACAAAAGAATCTCTGTGACAAAAGCAGTAACTCACTGACCTATGCACATAAAATACTGTTTTTTAAAATGCATGGTACACGTTCTTTGCAGTAGGCATATTAACTCTCTGTGCTACATTAGATAAGTCAAAGCTGCCACTGGACAAAACTCTCATCTCTCTCCAGCAGGTACTTTAATCACTGGCATTTTCTTGACACTTTTATTGTTGCTCGAAAACTGCTAATTTTACAAGGAACTTTGCAGTGCTTTTAAAACTGCTGCCTGGGGATCCCCTGGGAATGTGCGGACCACAGTTTGGGAAACACTGCTCTAGCTGTTAAAGACTGCTTTAAGTCCCGGTTTTTCCTCTCCACGACCGAATTTCCCTCGGGATGGTACGGAGAGGAGTACCGCAATGCTACACCCAATCCTCGCATGGCCTCCTTGTAAGTCCGAGAGCTAAACACAGGGCCCTGGTCAGAATGTAATGTGCCAATTGCGTATGTCCCTATGAAGACTCGCAAATCTTTTATAACAGTTCGAGCGTCAGCCGAGCGTTGGGGTCACACCCATAGGAATCTTGAGCAGGAATCCACTGCAACCATGATATACCTGTAAGCCCATCTCTTTGCAAGGGGCCGCAGTGGTCCAAGTAAACACACGCTAGTGGTTTGTCAGATATTAATAATGGTGTCTGCACTGGTCGTGTTACGGTGGAACCTTTCATCTGCTGGCAGATGTCGCATTTCAAGACATAGTCTTTAGTCTGGGACATAGTCTTTAGTCTGCTTTGTTAACCCAGGCCACCAATAGCGTTGTTTCAATAAAGAAACAGTCGCCGTAACTCCTGCATGTGCAGAACCTATCCCTTTGTGTGCTGCTAGAATTAAACTTAACCTACGATCCATGTTCGGAATTACTCTATCCCCCACTCCAGGAATCTGAGCAAATGGAATGTTATTGGCATCTAACTTGTAGGAGTACTTGAGTGGAAACTTTTTGGTACTGCTTTGCTGTTTTTGTGTGAAGCAATGACAGCCACCATAATCTCACCGTCTATTCTCGCTTTGGAACGAGTAATTGCAGCTACGGAAGTCGTGCGTACAGCCCCCTTTGTGGCTTCATCAGCCAATGAATTCCCTTCAACGTGAACGCCATCACGCTGATAACTCAGTGTATGTATTACGTGAGCTCTCGGCAGTTCGGTCTTCAACTCCACTACTTGTTCCCATAGCATTTTGTGCTTAATTGTGCCACCTTTTGCATCTTTGAACCCGTTTTGAATCCAGTGCTCTAAATATTCATTATATGACTGCACACAGTAAAAGGAATCGCCCACAATTAGTGTGGGGAATTCTCGATCCGTATTTACCAGTGCCAGTATCAAGGCTTTTAACTCTGCCAGCTGTGCCGTGCAGTCTCCTAGAGATTGCGTTTTTTTGCAACTTGGGTGGAACTTTCCAGCCCCCATGCAACCTTTAACGATTGCGCATGCCGCGCTATATTGTTGCTTACTTCCTATGGCCGGTTGAGCAGATCCGTCAGTGTAAATAATATATTCATACTGATCTAGAGGCATTATTTCGTTTGGTAGAGGATATTCTTGTTCGTATTGCAGGAATGCTTGTGTCTTTAGATTTGGGTCGTACCTGTATTCTACATCTGTTGCAGTGAGAGAATTAGCCCATTGTATCCATCTCGGATGTAATGCTTTAGCGTTAGGAACGCTTGCTTTTGTCGCAGCCTCTAAGGCTGGAACTGGAGTCACTACTATTATTCGTTTCCCCTGAGCCAGCGCTCTTTCTCACACTAAAGCAGTCTGTACCGCTGTCAGAATTTTTTCTGTAGATGCAAAACGCATCTCAGCATTTGTGTACAAATGTGATTTGTATGCAATTGGTACCGTTTCACCTTCATTATATGTTAGATAGGTGTACCCAGATTGACCCGCAACTATACGGATCACCAGGTTGCGTACGTTTATGCGTGTCTGTAAGTGTTTGGAAGCTAGCATGTCAGCTTGTAGGGAACGAAGTGTATCTGTGTGTTCCTGTGTCCATTGTCTAACTGAAAAGTCAGGTTTTATTAAATCGTAGAAAGGTTTTACTCTTTCTGCGCAATCTAAAATGTATGTTCTACCAAAATTTAAGAATCCCGGGGTTGATTGTAGATTTTTTAATGATTTTGGCGGTTGGAGCAGCGCTCATTTTTCCCAAAAATTTGCTGCCAGGCTTTTACCTTCACTTGAAAGCTCATATCCTAAAAACAGGACACTGAGGTGGGCAATTTTTGATTTTTTAAAAAGTTGAACTTGTAGTCCTCAGATGCAAACCCCCAAATTATCGTATTCACTCTGTTCAAATGCTCCTCTAGGTCATCGTCCGTTAGATAAATATCATCCACATAGGACAATGCCTCTTCATCCAAATTGAAGTAACTCAGTTACCCTGGCCATAAACAACCCCGGAGTGTTCTTATACCCTTGGGGGAGTCGACAAAATGGACCCTGGGACCGTAGCGCTGAGAATGCTGTTACATACCTGCTTTCAGGCGCTATATTTTGGCAAAAAAATCCATTTGAGATATCAAGTGTTGTTTTATATTTTTTCCGCACAATGTTATTCATTAATGCGGCACTGTGTGCATTTTGGACTGCAAATGTCTTAGTGCCGTGTTTAAATGTCTGTAATCTAAAACTAGACGATATGAATTGTCAGGCTTCATGACTGGAAACAAAGGATTATTCATTGATGAGGTGCAATTTTCTATCACCCTTGGTATTCAAGTTGATCTAAGATCTCCCTGACCTGTTTTTTAGCTTCTTGCTTTATTGGATACTGCCTCTGTGCAGTTCGAGTATTTTTTTAAAGGAATTAAGTGGTGAGTTGAATCTTCATCCCTTCCAACATGGTTCTTGTATAATGCCGGAGCCTGGGCTACCGCCCACTCCTGCGCATATGTGTGTTGTAAGGGCCTGGGAATATGGTCTGAGAATGCCGGTAGAATTACCGTTTCCCCTTTAGAGCAATCCAAGACGAATGCTGGCGGCCAATCTCGTTCAGCTAACAAAATGTCATAGCCAAACGTCAGGTTCTCCTAAAAGAGACTTTTCACTGTTCTACATTTGTCCCCCTCCATCTGGAGCGTTATTTCATATACTTTATGTGGGACACTTACCCTAGTATCGGGTGTTTCTACCGTGATCTAATCATTCAAGTCCGCTATCACTTGAAATTCCATCAGGTTCTGGCGAGCTATTGTTACTTCTGCCGTACTGTCTAGCATCGTCAGAGCCCATTCCCCGTTCAGTAGTCGAGTACTCAGAATTCTGGGCATGTCTGATCTTCAGACCTGCAACCATCTTCTTTTTGAACTGTGGCTTTTGATTTGGTTTCTCTTCTTTTTTTAGAAGTGTAATATTGAGCGTGGTGCTTGTCTCTGGACTTTGTACGCTCTTCTTGTCTGTCTGACCTTCCTTCCCTCTCGGAGTTTTTCGATGAACCCTGAAAGGAACGAGAGGAACATGTATCAGTATCCTGATACCTGTCAGGTTTCCTAATATTATCCCTATTCCTAACGTTATACCTCTTTTCGGAGGGCTCCTGTGGAGGAGATCTACCTCTGGATTGAGATCAGTTTCCTTTAAAGTTTTGTTGTTTTTTATTGTCCCACTTCTTCTTTGTTGAAGCAGGTGTCTGCTTGGAAGTGTCCTTTTCAGGACTGCCCATCAGTTGTGGTATTAAAGCTTTCCCACCCAAACTGTCTCTGCCTAATTCTGCATACGCAGTTTCCATTATTTTTGGTAGTTCGTGTTCCTGTTCTAAAGGACTGAACTCCCTTAGGCGTTGGCGGAAAGCCACTGAAGCTGCTTCCCCTTTAATATTAGCTAATATTATGGCTGATACCTGGGCATAGTTACCTAGTAATTTCATCCCTAAGTTCAGAGCAGGCTCTGCTCCGTACTCGTTCTGTATTTATCTTAATACATCTGGTATCACTGCTAATGACGGGATACCATGAGTTCTGGTATATATGGCTGCAAAGACTGTACCCCAAGTGGTACAATCCTCTACTTGTGGAGTTATCCCCATGGGCAAGCAGATTGTTAGCATTCTGTGTTTTTCACACGGGGTAGTATTCGGGAATACTGCCTGTAGCTGAGTTATTTTCTGAGCTACCCAGAATGGCATTTGTTCACGTTTTGTGGGCATTTTGCCCATCACTGCGTGTGATGTTTGTGGTGTGATTTTGATTTTAGTTGCTGTACCCTGATGACGAATTGCGTCAAGTTTCTGTATATTTTTATCAATTCCTTGTGTTGTGTGAGTAAGTCTCCTGGTGGCATTGTTTCAATGTCAGCATGTGGTGTGTAGGCCGCTAATATTGGCCATGTTGCCCCTTCTCTTCCGAGGGGGCCGAGTCTCACTCTTCTTCTTATGTGGGGTAGGGCGCCTTTAAACCAGTATAAGTGTTCCCGGTACGTGAGCGGAACCTCTATGTCTTCAAATGGACAGTATTCCACTGGTGCATCTCCTTCTGTGTAGGAGTGAAATGTTTGTGTTCTGGCATTTGCTGCTGGGAATGTAACCCACAAATAAAATACCTCTGTTCTGTATGATTCGTGTGCCTCAATCACGAAAGCTACTATGCCACCCCTCGGTGTTAAACCATGGTCTAGCAGTTTCAGGGTGACAGTGTTTCTGAATTGTACTGCAATTTGTATTGCGTCTGCATCATCTTCTCCGGCTGAGAGGTTTAGATCTACTACTACGTTATCTCTGGTCTCAGTCATTTTCGTAAAGAAGAAGTTTTCCAAGGGAACTAAGATAAGGTGTTTATGCACAATTTAGGAACAATGTGTCCTTCAAGCTTGATTAACCAACAGCCAATAAATAGGATTTTTCACCTACTCAGCTGTGGCGGAGTTTGTGCCCACCCACTCAAGACGTCTCTGGTGTTTTGTGAGTAGGGGTCTCTGAGAATAGCACGACTGACCTACTCAGATTCTACTGTTAAATAAGTACCCAACCAACGTTGGCGGCGCCATGTCGTGTAGTTCCTATATGACCTATACAGGATCTGCGCGTTTGGATAACATAAACTGTGGGACTGGTGGCAGACTGATTCTGTGCACCCCCACCGGGTATGTTAGCCTGTCTGTATCAGCTAGCTCACAGTGCCACTATAATCTCCTCTTACCAAGGAGAGAATAGATTCTGGCAACCTCAGAACATGACAACCCTGATCCCTCAGGAACGTGGAAACAATATACTACCTTTCGCTCAGTCACTCGTGCTTACTTAGTTTGTCTCAGATAGATACACCGAATAAACAGGCTGGGCGTTTTCAATAAGGATTTATTGAACAGTTGTTATTCTAGTGTAGAATAGATGAGCTGCAACAACCATTAGACAGTAGCAGAGATATATGATTAGACATACTATGAAAGTAAAGGGATGGTACAGTTTTACCATCTTGCAATGATCATGATTACATACGAGTATATAAAACACATGATAAAAAGTGCGTACTCCTACGATGCCTCTCTAATTAGATGTACCTAAATGTACCTAGCATCTGTGTAGGTGTTATGCTACGAATCCATCTAGGATCTAGTCAACCCCATTACCTGAGAATGAGAGAATATGGGACCCCGTCCTGGTCTCGAGTTGAATACCCCGCGAGAAATGTTAGACCACTGCGAGCTGGAGCGTCTGCATGCAGGAACCCCAGTGTCTCTGGTCAGTGTGTCAGCCGGGAAGTCTCGGTCTCCTCTGTCCTTCTAAGCAAGATGTGATGTATATATACCCATAGGTCTCCCCAGGGGTCCTACCTTGCTGTGTTACTGTGTCGGCCTAAAGGATGACGTCGGGCCTGAACTTTATACAGAGATATTATACAGGAGATGTTAGTCCTGCTGTGCTTCCAAGAAGCCTCATGCATAATGTATGAGATTCGAACTGGGGAAAAACCCGCGTTCTGAATGCAGTGTCGTATCTAGGTAAAAGGTCAGTCCCTCTGAACAATTATGTATGTAATGTAGGGAAGAATATAGGTGAAAGGTTGCAGTATAGGTTACCTATATGGAATATAACAGGGTTTATTCAACCGCTGTGGTATTCCTACTCTCTTTATTTACAGGGTTGGTTCTGCAGCTTAGCTTGACTTCACAGGCCATGGCTTCTGCAGATATGATTTTCTGTTATCCTGACACCACCAGTCCTGTCACAGACTCTCTCATTTACTGACGTCTGTCAGTGGCCACTGGTGAACTTTGAACCTGCTGGCATATACACACCAGCAATCTCTTACATCATTAAGAGCAGCTGGTGCCCCAGGCTCTCTCCCATAGGGGTGGGCGGCTGCTTATGAATTTTCATCTCCATCTCACCACCATGATATATTTTGGTTCCAGACTGTGATTCTTGTGGTGTCCTCCGAGCCAAGGATACTAGTATATTACTGAACCCAAAAAAATCACAGTGTGCGTGTAATACAATTAAGGGTCTGCACATGCTGTTTAAGATTGTTTTATGCAATTATTGCAGACTAGATACTGAATTAAATCACCTCGTAATCTCCAACTTTCTGTCATTTACATAGTGCACAGCTGTCAGAAGCGCTGCCTAGAACTGCAACTACAGCGCTTTAGGAAGGCATTCATATTACATTTTGTACCAACAGTGGATTGTCAGCATTTCAGTTTGCGAGAGCACACTAGGGAACAGAAACAGCAAAAACTCGCGGTTCAAAGGCTAAAGGTCAGCTAGACTCCGTCTAGGTCGGTGTCTTCTGCGCTCCACTCTTTAATCTGAAAAAATGTTCCACTGCTATTGTTCAAGCCAAAGAAAGCCCGCGCCATTTCTCGCCCCAGAGTCAGCCATAAAGGGCTGCCAGAGAGAAGCCGACACTTCACTCCAGACCGAACAGAACAAGGGAATGATGTATTGTGAAAAGCACACCGTCTCATCCGCACCAATACATTGGCATGCATCGAAAGCCCAGGACAAGGAGCTTTTATTTTTCTTTGCAGATCCGAGTTAGATCGGTAACCAAAAATTGAAAACAAGTACAGATGCCAGCTCTAGGAGTAATGGCAAGCGGCCCCTCGCGTCACCGCTGCTCACACAAAGCAGGGGCTGGCATTCCTGGGATGCCATGGTTCTGAGGTGGGGGCAGGAGGGGCCGAACAGCTTAGCAGCTTTGTTAAACAAGGAAGAAATAAACCGAATTGAAGTTAAAGGACAACCTTGCGATGTGCAGGTGAGCGCTTTTTGTACATATAAAGTGTCAAATAAAGCGACCTCCAAAGCAGCAGTAGCCAAGGCGGGGGAGTGGGCTGCTTGGAAAGTGAAATGTTTCTGGAAAGCACGTCGTGCCTGCAGTAGAAGAAACTCATTAGAGAAAATAGTGCTTACAGACTAAATAACACGTACCGTGTAACAACCGAAGTAAAAGGGCCAGTCCTCATGGGAGGTTACAAATGAAGACACGGCGGTGCTGAGGAGGGACTAACAAGCCTATTAACGAATCATAAGCCAGCATTTACAGAGGACATTGGTACAAGCCAATGACAAATATGGGCGGAGAGTGGGCGGGGCTTCTAGTCCATACTCCAATACAGCATGCCTCGCAGAGCAGCTCATGCTCCTCCCAGGGAGGGTTGACCTAAAAAGGCCAACTTGGACGGTCAGTCGTCTTGCAGCGTTGGTGCTGAAGGTAACTCCTGAAACCTTGTACAGAAGAGAAAACGTGGGGTGATGGGAGGAGAGAGAAAGAGGGGGGTGGAGATAGAGGCAGATGTAGGAGAGAGAAAGAGGGAGATGGAGATAGAGGCAGGTGTAGGAGGTTGAAAAGGGGTGGAGATAGAGGCGGATGTAGGAAAGAGAAAAAGGGGTGGAGATAGAGGCAGATGCAGGAGAGAAAGAGAGGGGGTGGAGATAGAGGCAGATGTGGGAGAGAGAAAGAGAGAGGGTGGAGATAGAGGCAGATGCAGGAGAGAGAAAGAGAGGGGGTGGAGATAGAGGCAGATGCAGGAGAGAAAGAGAGGGGGTGGAGATAGAGGCAGATGTGGGAGAGAGAAAGAGAGGGGGTGGAGATAGAGGCAGATGTGGGAGAGAGAAAGAGAGGGGGTGGAGATAGAGGCAGATGTAGGAGAGAAAAAGAGAGGGATGGAGATAGAGGCAGGTGTAGGAGAGAGATAGGTGAGTGGTTGGGAGAGAGACCAATAGAATGAGGGTGAGACAGGAGCACAAGAGGGGGACAGACAAAGAGGAGGACTGATGGATAAGAGGACAGTAGGATGGGCGGGGGCCTGTATATCAATAATGCATCAGGTGCAGCGGCACCGAGGCTCTGGTAGTATAGGAGCGGAATGAACCTAAATTATGGGTGTATATTACTACCCAGCTAGCGGGCGGGGGCCGGGGGAGGGTATCTTCCTTGCTTGCACTAGAACCTCGCTCTCTAACTCTCTCACTCGCTCTCTTTCTCTCTCTCACTCGCTCTCTCTCTCCCTCTCTCCTTCTCTTTTTCTCTTTTTCTCTCTTTCTCTCTCATCTTGTTTTTATCGCAAGAGATCCATAGGATGCATTACGTCATTGCAAAGATAGGAGCGAGTAAAGTCCTCAGATCAGTACTCCAAGACCGGGGTTCCCCTTCCTCTAGGCTGGCTTCTCTTCTTGGTGCAATTCACTGCCCCCCCCCGCCGCCCCCCAGCCCGACTCACTACGGCCAGAAGGCTTCCTCCACTGTGCATTTGGAGCCTTCCCTTGGGGCTCCAGGACAGTGTGCTGCATGGGCCCTGTTGAGTGCCCCCTCTGGGCTCCAGTTGGAAGGCCCGGTGATCCCTTTATGTACAAGGCTTCCAGGTTAGGACAGTCAAGCAATCAAGGTCTATCATGGTGGTTGGGGGGTTAGAGGCTCAGATTATGTAACATTCAATGTGCAGCAAGTGCTGTGGCTTCACAGAAGAGCAGGCCTTTCAATCACAGGAAATAAAAGGATCATTTAAAATATGATACAGAGGTGTCATAGGTAACCGCTGTCTAGGTGGGACACAGGCTGTGATTTTAGAGATGATATAAGGAGCCGTCTGACCTTCATCTTCGTCAGTCGAGGCAGATGTAGTGGTGGCCACCAAATTTAAGAACCTGCAGCTCAAAATCATTCAGTGATGATTTACATTTTCTGGTCACTGAGGCACCGACCGACTGCACAGAGGACACCCACTAGATCCCAAAGCTTTACCAGTTCCAGTTGGGAGCTGGACATTAAGTCGCAGGACAACCTCACCTTTGAATAGGGATATCTCAGGGCTAAGGAGCTGGATGAAGCGTTTCCAGCATCAGGACGGCCTTTCCCAGTCATTGAGACCCGTCCCCACTCTATGGGTGTGACAATGATCGACTCCTGTAACTAGTGTGAGTAGAGACAGCAATCTAGGAGAGCCTCTGTCTCAAATCATTCCTTCGCAAACTCCAGACCATCCAGAACGCCGCAGCCAGACTCGTCCTCAGCATCTCACGACACAACCACATCACTCAGCACATCCGAGACCTCCACTGGCTCCCCGTCGAAAAGAGTTACCTTCTAGCTGCTCACACACGCCTACAAAGCCCTCCACAACACCAGACCATAATACCTCAACGAAAGAATCTCCTTCCACACCCCGAAGAGAAACCTCTGCTCCGCCGAACTAGTAATTGCCGAAATCCCCCGCATCCGCAGAGCCAGAACGGGGGGCAGATCCTTCTCCTACATCGCAGCCAAGACCTGGAATGAACTCCCCCCTCAGCATCAGACGAACCCCCACACTGCAAGCCTTCAGGAAGAGCCTCAAGACCTGGCTCTTCGGATGATAGGAGCTGCCCGAAAGCCCCCCTCTCCCAGCGCCTTGACACCCTTACAGGTGAGTAGTGCGCCCTATAAATCCCTGATTGATTGTATCTGGTAATGCGTCAACTCTCAGCAATTGCAAGTCTTTCCAAGTCCAGATGATGCTCTGAATGTTTGCCTTGAGGGGAGATTGGGCAGATTTTATCCTCCTTTCATGGTCAGAGTTCGAAACCAAAGCCAACTGAAGGAAAACTTGTTCAAAATTTAAACGTTTCCCAACCAGGGTTCTGTTCATCTGTCGTCTTTATGTCCCGTTAACATCGGCTTCTAAAAGCGAAGGTTCAAGGATGACGCTGTTTGGGCTGATCGAGGTATTTTGTTGATTTGGTTCCAGACACATTTCCAGCAGATCCCACAGGTGATGGACGTCAGACAACAATTTAGGGACGGGATAGTAAGAGTTTAACTCTAGAAAGAGAAACCTACAGTGAAGAAGGATAGGGGTCGGGAACTTCCCCAATCCAACAAGTCGGACTGATTTCGTGAGGCTGCAGCAGACATGGGCATGTGCGGGGGCCATGGCTGAGTCTAGTTAGGGGTGACTGGGCAGGCCTCCATCATGTTGAGTCTCATCGCAGGGTACAGTAAGAAGGCCTTTGTTTCTAGACAGCAGTCTTGTCGTGACCGTTGGCACTCTCTTAGCAGTCTGACATTTGGTGGCAGTAGCCACCCTCTCTCAGGTTAAGGATTCACTTTGGGTGACCACCTGTAATCAGAGCTGTGGTCTACTGACGTACAGCATTGCAGGGCTTTGACATGCACAAGAGGCCTTCCCCGTCTGGCAATATCTGAAGCTTTACGTAGCATCCAGCCCGCGCCCGGTCTCTGCTCTCCGAGGCCTCTGGCTCACATAGGTCCTCAGCCTCGTTTGTGTGGAGACTGATGCACACCTAGCTACACAGCAAAGGAGCTCAGTCTTGGCTAGAACAGGTTTTCAGGTAAAATCCACAATCTTGTAACAGGAAATAGGATCGCCTCCACAAGCAGACCTAGGCACCAGGGCAGCGAGAGAACTGTGGACATTACTTTGAAGACTTAATCTGATGCCATAGTAGTCAGGCTTTTGTAGCCCGTATTTCTTTTTCTGCGACAGGTTATCTGCGGCGAAGAAACAGCATCTGGCAAAGAAGTGCATAGCTGGCAAGGTTTCAGATTGCTAAGGTGTGACGTTTTCATAATTTCAGTGTAATTATAAGTGACATTCAACGACTATGAGGGACACTTTTTTGCGAGCAAAAATCAAGCAATGAAGACGAGGGAAACCTATAAATATCTGAAATGACAAACATTTGAGCAAAAGAAACTCTGAGCGCTGTCCCCTCGCCTCACCATCACATCTTCCCAGCTCGCTTATCATGATTCTAGAGACAAGTCATAAATAATGCCTGTGCGCATTTTAATTGGCCGTTACACAGTTTAAATATTTAATGTGAAAATAAGGACCCCCCGGAACTAGTGGACGTTCCTAGGACAGGGAAAATTCAATTAACAATACAAAATCACTAGGCAACATGTGGGTTACTGGAAAGTTATAGCAGACCTCAATTTGACCATTTATAAAGGTAAACTCAATGTACCAAACAATTATAAAAATATCTCATTTTTAATAATAGAAAATGTTTACAAAAATGGCTCAAAATTCAACAATTAATAAGCGAAACATGTATTAACAATGACACAGTATAACATCATTATACTTAGAAATTGTATACCTATTCGTTATGATGCAACTATAAACTTTTTGGATCTCGTTGTCACAAAAAATTCACTTAGATGCAGGAAAACATCACAATAGATAAGAGCAATACAAAAACAGATAACGAGCCACACGAAGAAGAAAAACAAACAATAAATGGAATAGATTAATGTGGCGCTGATTCTTCAAAGTGTTGACGCGCGTTTCGGTGAACTTGGCGCCTTCATCAGGAAAACCACAATAAATAGCATTATCTAAAAAAATGAATAGAGGTACATTGAGTAAATGAAATCTCTTGTGTGTCAAGATTCCACAGTGCACCCGTACCAATACGGAAACAGAAAAGTTCATGCAACAGACTATGTCAGGAAAACGAGTAACAGAACCGTGCTCAGTGAAGATCAGAATGATAGACAAGAGATAGTGTCAAGTCTGAAATAAATCCCAAATGAATTATAAAGTATTACGTTTCTCATGAATCAAAGAAAAAAGTATGAAACTGAATAATCCAAGATTGAAATAGCACAAGTATGCTCACCAAAATCTGTTTAATTGGACATGTAATATGTTCCAGGGGCCAGCCTCGGGTATCTGGGGGTCCGGAGTGCGATAACCTTGAATTGGTAAGTAAAGAAATATCCATAAGGTACAAAGAAAAGCTGCAAATGGCTGTATAAAAGATCGCTAGTAGTACCTAGTCAAACGAGGAAAGTATGGGAAGTACCTTGAATAATGGCAATAATAATTAATCCTGTAGAAAGATGTCAACGCTGCTTGAAACAATCTCTGAAATAGATGGAATAATATAAAAGAAGGGCTGTGTGTTCCTTGGTATCTGTCGTTTGTATTTTCTTTTTCTGGAGTAAATTCCGAAACAAAGTGTGCAGGTTGAAGATGTTTAATTGTTGATTTTTACGTTTTTGTGACTCGTTCGCACAGCTTTGAGTCACAGAGGAAAAAGAAGAGTGACAGCCAACACGTGTTTCGCCCCTTTTACATGGCCATCCGGCCTGGGGCTTCCTCAGGTCTGTATGAATAATATTAAACATCATGTAGTGGGGAACATGTGGTGGGTGAAGGCGAAAATCACAGTGATAGAAACGTGATATGTGCGGTGTATATACAATATTTGCAGTGATTACATAACACCAACTCATCACTACATGTATCCTCTCACTGCCAGGTCTCCTGTCACGACCTCCTATCCCCTAATTGCCATTACGATGTAATCACTGCAAATATTGTATATACACCGCACATATCACGTTTCTATCACTGTGATTTTCGCCTTCACCCACCACACGTGTTGGCTGTCACTCTTCTTTGTCCTCTGTGACTCAAAGCTGTGCAAACGAGTCACAAAAACGAAAAAATCAACAATTAAACATCTTCAACCTGCACACCTTGTTTCGGAATTTACTCCAGAAAAAGAAAATACCTAAAGCCTGTCCAGACATTCATTTGGAACCACTTTTCGGAACTAGGGGGTTAGGGGTCTCCCCCTGTCACGGACAAGCATTATCACTACTATTTGCTCCATTAAAACGGCTAGTAAGGGTTTGGGACCGACTACCCCTCTGTTTCCTACAGTATCTGTCGTTTGTGTACATCTCATGTTATTGTGGGTACCAATAGGATAAAACATTCCTTTAAAACGAATTGATAACTAGCATACAATTCAGATGCCAGACGGGGTCCGGTCCTCTGTCAGGACTCAGGATAGATTTATGTAGGTTTTGAGACACAGTCTTCAAAAGGAAGGTGGCGTTGCCATATGCAAGCGTCGCAGGACTAAAACAAGAACCTGTTCCAAAAAAGGAAGTGCATACAGTACCGTTACGTAGGAATGACACATGCATGCGTATAGTAAAAGGAAAAGAGAGTCTGATTAAAACTAACATGGAACGAGAAATAGATCTTGTTGCACTCATTTTTTTTTGTAAACACACGTTATTGGGTTTTACAGAAGGTTCCAGGTAACAACAATGCATCATGGTTATCATTGATCAGGATAGCAATTAGCTGGACATTTATACATATAGGTCAGTAGTAAACAAAAGGAATACAAGTCCTTGCAGTGATCATGAATTCACCCCCCTCCCCCAGCTGACCAATGGACAGAGACCGTTCTGTGTGCAATTCCTGAGCTGCTATATATATCTTCAATCTCTAAGTCAAACTCCCTTCCCTCAACTAACCCCCCCTCCCTACCCTCCCACCAGGCGTGTCACTTATGTTCAAATTGCTCGTTTACAATATTCTTCTGCTCCAAGCTGCGTTTCACTTTTGTCTGGGGTAGCACTTTATGATCCCTCGTTTAGTAAGGGCGGCCGTGTTCTATGGCTGGCGTCCAACTCCTCAGGTCTATAAGTTACTTAGGGGAATATAGCCTAGCCTATTCCTGCCGGGGGTTCGCCTATTGATTCCTCATCCTCGTCGTCATCTGGGATCCGGAGTAGTACAACTAAGGTTTCCCATGCTTTCGCTGCCTCCAGCGCCCTCTCGCTGCCTGCCTTTTTTGCCATTTGCATCCTAATTATTCCTTCACATTCTGCCCACTTAATGAGTTCTTTCTTCCATCTGGCTATATTTGGGCCTTGTTTTGCTTTCCAGTACATGGTGATGTCTCTTTTAGCTAGTAGTAAGCCCATGTCTAAAAATGTACTTGTGATTTTATTTTTATTTGTGTTACGGGAACCAGTGTAACAGGCAGTGTCTTTGGGACGTCTCGACTTCCCTGTCAGTAATGTCGGCCAGCAGCGTAGTTACCTCTTCCCAAAAATTACCCAGGTGCGGGCAGTCCCAGAACATATGTTCTGAAATCTGCTCCCTCCTTGTTACATCGCGGGCAAGCCGCCGTTTGGGTCGCAAAATACTTATTAATCTTCTCCGGGGTAAGGTATGCTCTATGTAAGATATAAAAATATACCAATTGGAATCTGGCATTTCTGGTGCTCTTCCAAGCCCTCTCCACTAGTTCCCCCCAAGTTTTCTCTGGAATAACCTCCCCGAGGTCTGCCTCCCATTTTAATCGCAACTCCAATAAGGGCAGTAATGTTTCTCGCCTGTATAAACACATGACCGCCTTAAAAGTACCCGCCGCCATCACCAGATACTGGCAGCCCAATTATGTCTGTGGCTCGGTAATTCCCTCTCCCCAGTGTTTTCGTATGGCCGCGGTAAGGGCAGAGTGCAAGAGGAAGTCCCCCCTGGGTAGGTTATATCGATCTTGCAGGTCATTGAATGGGATCATGGTGTTCGCCTCATATAAGTCTCCCATCATAACCAGTCCCTGTTCCACCCAAGCCGTTAGTCCCTGCCAACTACCCCCATGTGGCAAGGCCTCGCACATAAGTAGCGGGATTTCCGGGGCATAAGGGCATCTAATTTTGGCCCGTCGCAGGCTCCTATTCCAACACTGCCTGACTGTGCGTAGTTCCGAGGGGAGGGACGAGGATCTAACCGGAATCCTCAATGTGATTTGGGACAACAGTCTTAATGTCACGGAGTCCTCTCTCAGCTCCTCCGTCCTCCTGATTCGACTTGCCACCCACTTTGTGAGCCACTGTAACTGCGCTGACAGGTAGTAGGCCTCAAAATCCGGCACCGCCAATCCTCCCTTCTGCTCTCGGTCGCATGAGGACACTAAGGGCCACCCTGCGCCTGCCATTTCCCCACAGAAAGCCCGAGATCATCATCTTGAGTTGGGTAAAGTACCTTGCTAGTATCCAGACAGGCAAGGTCCCAAAGTAATACAGTAATCTCGGTAGAGTCACCATCTTCAGTAGAGCCACCCGGCTGTCCACCGACAGTGGTAAAGAGCCCCAAAAGTCAAAATTGCATTTTGCTCCTCTAATGGCTCTCCCTGTGTCCAGTATGTCCAGTATTTGTAAAGCGCGAACAATTACCCGAAGGTGTCAAGGCGCTGGGGGCCCTCGGGAAGATTAAGCGAGCTATTGCCCATAGTCACATGGTGCTGGGATGATCTGGCGCCGGGGATCGAACCGTGAGCCCCCGGGTTCCGGAGTCAGTCGCCCTAGCCGCTGCGCCACACCTCTTCCATTATATTCCTATTGACTATTGACTATTGACCTTCAGAGGCCATCTTCCGGAACCATTTTCCTTCCTGAACAACACTTCTCCCAGTTTCCTCTACTCCGGCGCATCCGCCGTTGTCGTCCTGGACTACTGACCTGGCACGCCTAATTCTATATTCCCCCCTGTGCTACTTAGCACTTGGTTAATCTCGTCGCCACAGACTGCATCGACTTTTCTGAAGGTCAATAGTCCTCTTTGGCTTATCCGCCGCCCGGCGATATCCGTCTTCCTTTCCTTACATTTGGCAGTAGTCCACCTACCGTGGTTCGCACTGCTCCTCATTGCCGTTTTGGATTCTTGAACGGTCACTTGAATCCACCTTGTTGGCACCGCCTTTCAGCCCTGAAGAGTCACGGGTTACTACCCTTTGTGACGAAACACGTGTCGGCTGGTTGCTTTTGTTTTGGCTGGTTGCTTATGCTCTGTTACTATATTAAACACCTATGATTATCATTCTGGTGTAGATCCTCTACATTTCTGCAGTATGAGACATTTCTCCTGATATTATATCCTCGTTACGTGTGCCCGGGACTGTACCTACTTCAATGTGGTGTATCTGTCCATAAACATTGAGGCCCTGATAGTATTGCCCTGTTCTAGCTCTAGCCGCAAGCGGCTCCATCGCCAGGGCGAACAAGAGAGGGGATAGGGGTCAACCCTGCCTCGTTCCCCGTCCTGCTCTACAGGCGTCAGATATTAGCCCACCCGTTTTAACTCTGGCAGTTGAATCGGAATACAGGAGAGCTGTCCAACCCACAAACTTATCTCCCAGCCCAACTTTTCGCATCACGTGGAACAAATAAGGCCGTTCCAGGCTGTCAAATGCCTTTTCTATATCCACGGAAAAAAACGTTGCCACATCTTGTCTATAGGAGTCTTCTTCCAGCACTCTTAAGAGGCGCCGGACATTAAGGGCTGTATTTCTGGTGGGAATAAACCCGGCCTGGTCCCTGTGTATTAGGGTTGTCATGTGTGGAAGCAGGCGAGTGGCCAGTATACGTCTCAGTATTTTGTAGTCCAGATTAAGCATGGAGAGCAGGCGGTATGCTGTTCTATCCCAAGGTGTTGTCCCCGGTTTAAGCAACGGTATGATAATCGCCTCCCTGCTCGAAACAGGTAGATGTCCAGCTTGTCTCGCAGCATTGTACAGCTTTACCAGCCTGGGGGCCAGCAAGTCAATGTATGCTAGGTACAATTCAATGGGTAGGCCATCTATTCCCAGTGTTTTGTTTCTCGCCATATTTTTAATGGCCCCTCTTCCCCAATTTCCACTTCCGTCCCAGGGTATCTGCAATTTCCTCCCCCAGCACTGGCAGTTGTACTTCACCTATGAACTCATCCATACCTTCTTCTGCAGCGGTCAATCTACTCTTGTACAAATCTGTATGGAAATCTAGGAACAAGGCATTAATACCTTGTTGGTCGTACCGCCCTACCCCATTCTGCCCTCTAATCTCCAGTATTACCGTGCCTCCCCTGGCTGGATTGGCCAACCAAGCCAATAGGGCCCCCGATTTATCTCTCTCCATGTGGGCTCGGGTTATGTATTTTCTGTAGTTGAAACAGCGAAGCCGTTCCACCTGCACCGCCACTGCTTCTCTAGCTTTCAAGAGATCCCCCTGTCTGTGAACGTTCTCTGGCCTTTCCTGTTCTAGTTCTCGTAGGCGCTGATCCGCCCTCTGTATGTCCTGTAGTAGGACCTTCCTCGTTCCCAACATTTCATATATATAGCGCCCCCTGATGACTGTTTTAAATGCATCCCACTCTACCAATGAACTCGTTGCTGAGTTAGCATTATCTTGGAAGTAGTGTTCAATAGCTGTGCCTATCTCTTCATGGAACACCTGGTCCTCTAAAGCCTCGGATCTCAAGCGCCATGGAGGTATTTTGGGCCTCGCTCGGGACCATTGCAAATTTAACAACTCTGGATTGTGGTCAGATATCGTCCGAGTGAGGTATTCACTGCTGCGCACCCCCTCATGTACGTCAGGGGAGCACAGTATGGCATCTAGCCGAACATGTAGTTTGTGCAGTGCTGAGAAGGAGTAATCCCGGACCCCAGGATGTTGGGCTCTCCATGAATCCACCAATCCCCACCTCTGTTGCCAGTTCCACCGTGCTTCTGCTATTTTATGTGTAGGTGCATCAGGGAGTGGAGGATGGGAACGATCTAGGGCAACATATGATATGCAGTTAAAGTCACCTAATAGTACTGATCCTGTGAGTGTGGAGGGCAGTTTCCTAGAGAGGTGCGAGAAAAATGTTGGCTGGTCTGTGTTAGGTGCATATATACTCCCTAAGATCATATCCCTGCCGTCTAGCCTCCCGGAAACCACCACATATCTGCCGTCAGGGTCTATAATTTGTTTTGTGCATTGAAAGGGTATGCCCGCCCTCACCCAGATCAGGACTCCCCGTGCTAATGCTGAGTAATTGGTATAAAATGCTTGACCTCTCCAACGACGCTGCAACGCCGCTCCCTCGTTTGCCATTATGTGGGTCTCCTGGAGCAGTGCAATCTTGATCCCCCAACGGACCAAATATGCATGGATTTTATGACGCCGTATCATTGAGTGCATCCCCCGAACATTCCACGTAATACATTTTAGATCTAGTGAGGGTCCCATTGCATTAAGTAAACCTCGCTCTGGCTAGAATCTGTCATTGTGACACGCCTGTCCCCTAGTAACATTTCAGTAACCAAGTAAAACCCCCAACGTCCCCTCCCCAGGACAGGTACCGGAGAACTAGTTCCCATCCAAACGCTATCTGAGCTCACCAAATTCCACTAGTGGTTACAGGGGTGATCAGCTTACTGTTCTGGGCCCAGACCCCGCCCCACCGTCTCCCCAATATCTGCAACAGTTACTTCGCCCCGGACAAGACATCTGAGGTCCCTTGCTGCCATGAAGCAAGTAGCAGGTTCCATTATCCGCCCCTGCAGTTCAAGACTTCATCACACCCCAGCAGGCTACAGTTTGGGATAAAAGGTCCTAGTCAACAGACAATATCGTTTGCCATCTGGGGCGTGATCTCCAGCAGTTCTGTCTCCGAGGTATCGTTTTCACTGGGAGCTGGCGAACCTTCCGATCTTTCCGGGTCCAGTGCGCTTTTACTGGAAATGGGGCTGGAGCTCAGTTGGCTATGTTTCGCTACCTCCTGTAGCACTCTGCGACACTCTAGGCAGAGTTCCCTAGGAGATGGAACTCTGGGCCCTGTTTTAGAGCTGAGAGGGCTCTGTTGAGGTGAGTCCGATGTGGAATTGCAATGCTCCTGAGGCCACCGCATATCTAGCCATTCCCAGGCCTCTTGAGGCGTTTTGAAGAATTGAGGTCCCGCGGGATCTGCCACTCTGAGCTGCGCAGGGAACAGGGTTGCATACGGCGATTGTAATTGGTGAAGTTTCTTTTTGACAGCTAAGAAGGATGCTCTGTTTTGTTGTACTTCCCTTGTGAAGTCCAGAAAGATCATTACTGCGTTATTATCGATCTGCAACCTTTGTTTTTGGCAAGCTTGTTGTAAAATATGATCTCTGTCCCTAAAATGCAGTAGACGTGCTACTATCGGTCTAGGAGGGGCCCCAGGTCTAGGCGGTCTCGCCGGAACTCTATGGGCTCTTTCCAGTGCATAGAAGGATGACAGCCCTTCTGGAGCTACTTCTGCTCGGAGCCACTCTTCCAAAAAGCACACCATATTCGCGCCCTCTGCTTTTTCCGGCACCCCGATGACTCGAATATTATTCCTGCGGGATCTTCCCTCACTATCTTCGGCCCACACTTCCAACACCTTGAGTTTAGTTTCCAGTTCCGTGAGTGTCTTCTGCATCGCATTGACCTTCACTGGGAGGCCGCCCAGTTCTTTCTCCGTGGTGTTCACCTGCTTCTTGAGCTTCCGATGATCATCTTTTAACAGGCTTAAGTCTGTGCCTATCGCATCTATTTTCTCCTCCAGGACCTCTCTGAAGGCCGTGGTGGCCTGCATGATATCCGTCAGCGTTGGTCTCCTGGGGGTCTAGTCTTTTCCTGCTTCCAGCACTTCTTCATCGTCATCGGTTTGGGGGCCAGGGGCTTCTTCATTGAGGACTGCGTACCCTCTTTTCTTTTGCACTCTCCCCATTTTCCTGGTCAGATTCTGGCTTCTTTCCTCTATTTCCGGGCGGTTTCTCGCAGCAGAGGGCAGGTCCGTAGTATTGTAGTTACTTGTCATCCTTATTGTGTCACTGGGGCCCTCCCAGCTGTCGCCTCCAACGGAGCTGCGGTAATTGCTCCGGAAAACTACCTTCTCATTTGGGAGCACCGCGATCTTCGTTGGGAGCACTTGTCCCAGAACGCTTTGCGCGCTCAGGGTTGCTGTCGACTGAGTGTCTCTGATTACGGATGGGCCTAGTGGAGCCCCGCGATTCATGCCCCGTGGGGCTATGACTTATAGCAGTGAGTTTTCTGGGTTCCTGGAGGGCACTCCCCTTTGCAGGCTTTTCTGCGCTGCCTGTGTCTTTGCCTCCTAGTATCCCAGCAGCCTACTAGGTGTTCACGGTCTCTCTCTATACTCTGGCCTTTTTCTTCCTCAACCTGATTCCACTATCCTTCACCCTCCAGTACAGTCTCCCTCGGCTGTAGGCTCTCAGTTCCTTCGGGTCAACTCAGATGACCTGCCCCATGATTCAAGGTCCATGGACCGCGGTTGGTCGTTACGACAGAGGCCAGTGCCTGTTACCGCCGGGTACTACTACCCAGATATAGCGGCTGGGCTGACTAGTTTCAGCTCGTGGGTATGCTGTTTGTGGGGCCTCCTCACTCTCCCCCGGGAAGCAGCATTACTGCTAACCTTTAGAATGGTCTATGGTTTTTGAGTCTCTCCGCCCTGGTTATGCGCCGGGCTCACCTGGTGCTCAAAGCGTGCTCCACTGCTGTGCCCAGTCTCATTCACTGCAACCTGCGGGGTCTGTGTGTCGGCTGGGAAGTCTCGATCTCCTGCTTTCAAGTGCTATATTTTGGCAGAAAAATCCATTTGAGATATCAAGTGTAGTTTTGTAGTTTTCCCAAACAATGTTATTCATTAATGCGGCACTGTGTGCATTTTGGACAGCAAATGTCTTTGTGCAAGTGTTTAAATGTCTGTAATCTAAAACTAGACTATATGAATTGTCAGGTTTCATTACGGGAAACAAAGGATTGTTCATTGGTGAGGTGCATGATTCAATGACCCCTTGATATTCAAGTTGATCTAAAATCTCCCTGACCTGTTTTTTAGCTTCTTGCTTTATTGGATATTGCCTCTGTGCATTTGGTGAAACTTTTAACGGAATCACATGGTGGGTTGAATCTTCATCCCATCCGGCATGATTTTTGTACAATGCTGGAGCTAGGGCTACTGCCCACTCCCGTGCATATGTGTGTTTAATATGATTGGGAACGAGGTCGGAGAAGGCTGGAAAAATTACCTGTTTTTCCCTAGGGCACTCCATGACGAATGCTGGCGTCCAATCCTGTTCAGCTAATAGGATGTCATAGCCAAATGACAGGTTCTCCCAAACGAGACCTTTAACTTTCCTGGGCTTGTCCCCCTCCATTTGGAGTGTTCTTTCATATAACTTGTGCGGGACGCTTACCCTCGTATCTGGTGTTTCCACCGTGATGTAATCATTCAAGTCCGCTATCACCAGAAATTCCATCAGGTTCTGGCGAGCTATTGTTACTTCTGCCGCGCTGTCTAGCATCGTCAGAGCCCATTCCCCGTTCAGAAGTTGTGTCCTCAGAATTCTGGGCATGTCTGATCTTCAGGCCTGCAACTTTCTTCTTTTTAAACTGAGGTTTTGATTTTGGCTTTTCTTCTTTTTTGGAAGTATAGTCTTGAGCGTGCTGCTTGTCTCTGGACTTTGTACGCTCTTCTATGTGTTCTGACCGTCCTTCTCTCTCGGAGTTTTTCGTCGAGCCCTGAAAGGAACGAGAGGAACGTGTATCAGTATCCTGGTACCTGTCAGGTTTTTTAATATTATCCCTATTCCTGAGGTTGTACCTCCTTTCGGAGGGCTCCTGTTGAGGAGATCCGCCTCTGGATTGAGATCTGTTTCCTTTGTTGTTTTGTTTTTTATTATTATTATCCCACTTCTTTTTAGGAGAAGCAGGTGTCTGCTTGGAAGTGTCCTTTTCAGGACTGCTCATTAATTGTGGTTTTAAAGCTTTCCCACCCAAATTGTCTCTGCCTAATTCTGCATATGCAGTTTCTATAATTTTGGGTAATTCACGTTCCTGTTGTAAAGGACCGTGCTCCTGTAGGCGTTGGCGATTGCCACTGGTGCTGCCTCTCCTTTAATATTAGCTAATATTATTGCTGATACCTGGGCGTAATTACCTAGTAATTTAATCCCTAAGTTCAGAGCAGGTTCTGCCCCGTACTCATTTTGTATTTGTCTTAATACATCTGTTACCACAGGTAAGGATGGTATACCATGTGTTTTGGTATAGATGGCCGCGAAGACTGTTCCCCAAGAGGTACAATCCTCTATTTGTGGTGTAACCCCCATGGGCAAGCAGATTGTCAGCATTCTGTGTTTTTCATAAGGGCTAGTATTCGGGAATACTGCTTCTAGCTGTGTTATTTTTTTTAGCTTCCCAGAATGGTATTTGTTCACGTTTTGTGGGCATTTTACCCATTAGTGCGTGTAACGTTTGTGGAGTAATTTTAGTTGCTGTACTCTGTAAGAGCTGTATTTGTTGTAACTACTGCTGGTTGGACTGTGAGTGTCCTCATGACAAATTGCGTAATGTTTCTGTAAACTTTTATCAACTCTTTGTGTTGTTTGAGTAATTCATCTTGTGGCATTGTGTCAATGTCAGGATGTGGTGTGTGTAGGCTGCTAATATCGGCCATGTTGCTCCTGGTCTTCCTAGGGGACCGAGCCTTACTCGTCTTCTTGTATGGGGGAGGGAGCCTTTAAACCAGTGTTCATGTTCCTGGTACGTTAGTGGAACTTCAATGTCTTCATACGGAATTGTAGCGGGTTAGGAAGGGACAGGAGACGTGGCTGTGGCAAAGAGGGTTTTATTGCAGAAAGCAAGCGTCGTCGGTGTGTGGCCAGTCTATAATAGGGTAGTGGTGAAAGGGGTGGCTTGTCCTTGGTGTCCCGGGTCTTGGTCGAGCCCCGCCTGGTCTTGGTCCACTCCAGCTCGAGTCCGTCCGGTCGTGGAGATATATAAACAAAGAAAGACAGGGACTCTGTATGAGTGGGTTGTTCTTAAACACGGGTGTGAAAGGGAAGGATAGTGAGGGAGTATCACTCAGTGCTCAACACATCTATTTTAGGTGAGGAGGAGTGCTCAGGAACGGGGTCACCGGGAAACATGAGTATTTATCACTATTGATGGGGTCTCTCCTTTCTACCCACCCAGCCCGCGAAACGCTCTCGTACCTGAGAGAGCCACGCTCCTCCTGGAGCGCGGCTGGGCGACTCGTGAAACCGTTGGCCTCCTGGCTCTCCGTCGTCTTCTCTCCGCTCCGCCTCGGTCCTTTCTCTCCCTTCCGTCCAACTCGCACTTTCCTCACCTCGGTCTTTCTCCTCAACTCCTCCGGTGATGCCACACACCAGCTTCCGCGTTCTCTCTTCCTTTGTAGGCCAGTCCTCCTCGTCGTCATCACTGGGGGCGTGTCCTATGGCCCAGTCTCCCACCTTAAAGGAACGGCAGCCCTTTTCCTCCTGTTTGTCCTCCTCCCGTACGTTTGTACGTAACCACTCGTCCTGCCGCTGTGAAGGGAGAGGGAAAACGATGGTAGTCGTGTTTTCTTGGTGCGCAGGTAGGTCAGTCCTTTCAATGCCCGGACACCCCCGGTTACACACCAGCCCCCTTGGATTCTCCCGATCGGGGAGAGGATATCTGGAAAGGTAATCCGCACTCTTATTGTCTGCCCCTTTACGGTGTTTCACCGTAAACGAGAAAGGTTGAAGGGAGAGGAACCAACGCAGAACCCTAGGATTAAGCGAGATGTTACGGCTCATCCACTGGAGGGGAGCGTGATCCGTGTAAAGGGTGAAAGGGTGGCCCTCAAGGTAGTACCTTAACTTATCAACAGCCCATTTGATAGCCAGGCATTCCTTCTCTACAGTGGGGTATTTGAGCTCTCTTGGGAAGAGTTTACGGCTGATATAGAGGATGGGATGCTCACTACCCTCCGGTGATAGCTGAGAAAGGACAGCCCCTATGCCATAATCCGATGCGTCAGTGTGAAGAATGAAAGGTCGGGAAAAGTCAGGGGAGGATAAGACCGGATTGGTGGTGATGGCTTGTTTTAAGGTGTTGAATGCCTTCCACATGTGTGGCGTGGGGTGTAGGAGTCTTTGGGCCTTTACGTCTTGTCGTAGTGTGTCTGTCAGAGGGGCAGCTACGTTTGAGAACTGAGGATGAACCGACGGTAGTACCCGATCAACCCAAGAAAGGCTCTCATGTCTCTCTTCGTGTTGGGGAAGGGGGTTTCCGCTATAGCTCTGATCTTTTCGATTTGTGGTTCGATCATTCCATGCCCCAAGACATAACCTAAATATTTCACTTTCTGGTAGCCCACCCGGGACTTACGAGAATTGATATGTAGACCCGCCTGTCGTAGGGCTTGTAGTATGGTTTTTAGATGATCAAGGTGGGTCTCCCATGAGGGACTGAAGATCACTATATCGTCCAAGTAAGCGGAGGTGAATGCTTGGTATTCCCGGAGCACTGTGTTCATGAGGCGTTGAAAGGTTGCAGGTGCCCCATGCAGGCCGAAGGAAGAACCGTAAACTCGTACAGCCCGTCTGGGGTGGAAAATGCTGTTTTCTTCCGGTCTTCTTCCCTCAAGGGCACCTGCCAGTAGCCTTTGGTGAGGTCCAAGGTAGTGATATAGCGGGCCTCACCCAGTTTTTCGATCAGCTCGTCTATCCGTGGGATGGGGTAGGCGTCAAATGAAGAGATGCTATTGAGGGCTCTGAAGTCCATACAAAATCGGGTGCTCCCATCCGGCTTAGGCACCATCACAATGGGAGAAGACCATTCACTCTTCGAGGGTCTTATGACACCGAGTTGAAGCATATCTTGTACTTCTTTTTGAATTGCTGCCCTCTTCGCCGCGGGTATCCTGTATGGTCGCTGTTTGATGGTTTTTCCGGGGGGGGTCTCAATACGGTGTTCAGCTAGGATCGTTTTTCCGGGTTTATCAGAAAAAAGGGAGGAAAACGGTGACAGGATCCGTTGGAGTTCTTCTTTTTCTGGGTCCCTTAGTTCTTCATTGACCACTAAGAATTCCAGAGTATTGTGAGAGGGAGCCTGTGTCGGTAAAGTAAGGTGAGCCGACTTTGGTATAGGTCCCAACCACTTCTTCAAGAGATTTATGTGGTACGTCTGGCTTCTCCGAATGGTGACCTGTACTCGGTAGCTGGTTTTACCGATAGTCTCGGTGATACGGAATGGACCTGTCCATTCTGCCTGGAATTTTTTTGTGGACGAGGGTAACAGTACCAGTACCCAGTCGCCGACCTCCAACTTCCTCCACCTTTTCCCTCTATCGTAGAACTTTTTCTGCTTCTCTTGTTTTCTCTCGAGATTGGAATACGCCAGATCTCTCAGCTTTCCTATTTTGGACTTCAGGGCCTGGGTATATTCCAACATACCACGGGTTTCATTGGCCTCTTCCTTCTCCCATGCTTCCTTGGTCATCTCTAGCAGTGATCTGGGTTGTCGTCCATATAACATCTCAAATGACGAACAACCGAGACTGCTCTGTTTCTGTCCACGGATGACGTACAATGCCAGGGGCATCAATTGGTCCCACTCTCTGCCATTCACGGTAAGCATCTTTTTAAGCGTTGCCTTGAGTGTTCCGTTATACCTCTCCACGAGGCCATCGGTTTGAGGATGATAGACAGATGTTCTAATGTGTCGCAGATCCAGCAGCCCACAGACCTCCTTCATCATCCTAGATACGAATGGGGTTCCTTGATCCGTCAGGATCTCCTTAGGGAACCCCACTCGTGAGAACAGTTCCAAAAGCTTCTCCGATATAAGGCGGGTGGTTGGGGCTCTCGGGGGAAAGGCCTCAGGATATCGGGTGGCGTAGTCCACTATCACAAGTGCATACTGATTTCCTCTCCCTGTCTTTGCTAGAGGCCCTATGAGGTCCATTCCAATCCTTTCAAATGGAGTACCTATGATAGGAAGAGGTTGTAAAGGCACCGCTGGCGGACGATGGGTGTTCCTCTTTTGACATATCTCGCATGTCTGACAATGGCTTTTTATGTCCTTATATATCCCAGGCCAGAAGAAGTGCTGCAGTACGTTTTGAGTTGTCTTTTCGCTTCCCGTGTGTCCAGCGGTCAAATGGGAGTGCGAGAAGAACATGACCTGTTCTCTAAAAGACAAAGGCACTAACAACTGCTGGGGTTCTTCTCTAGAAGCCTGTCGGTATAACAGGCCTTCTTGTATACTGAATCGGGGATACGGGGGAGAGGGGTTGCACTGCGTTCGGTGGGCTTGTTCCCAGGCATTGAACAGAGTGGCGTCGTTGGCCTGTGCGAATTTAAAGCTCCTGTCTATTGTCCAAGGGTCGGGGCTTATCAGGGCAGGTACGGGGGTGTCTGTTGTCTGTCCTGAATGGTCTGTTATGATCTGCTTATGTACCGTCTGTAGGAACATTTCTGAAAACTCGGGGTTGTCTGTTCCTATAATGAGGTCTTCGGGCAGGCTCTCTAATACTCCCACCCGGATAACGTAGGTCTTGCCATCGGGGTGTTCAAGGGTTACCTCTGCTATAGGATATGGCCTGACGTCTCCATGAACACACCTGATGTGGACCAGGATGTCGGGGATCACCTGTTTAGGTAGCACTAACCTACCCTGTATTACAGACTGCCTACAACCGGAGTCTAATAGGGCCTTTACCACTTTCCCATTTACCCGTACACTTACATGGAACGCGCTCCCCATCTCCGCGGTGTAGAGAATGGACCTAGGGATGTATCCCACCTCCATTGGTTCGTCGGCTGGTCTACGGTGAGGGCACACCCGGGCGATATGGCCCCAGTCCCCGCACTCAAAACACTGGGGTCCCCTGAATGATGGTACCTCTGGTTAGGTACTCGGAGTTTTGTAGCTTCCGGGGCACCCCGGAGTCTCTTATCAAATCTCATAGGGAGGGGCGGTTCGGTTTATCGTGTTCCCCCCTTGTTTAGGCTGGGCGCGGGAGTACGTGGTGGCCATCTCCACGGCCTGCTCGACTGTCAGATGAGTGTGTTGACGCAACCATTTCTGGGTGTTATAAGGGAGGGCGTCCAAATACTGTTCGAGATAAATTTTATCCATTATCTCTTCTTTTGTACTCATGGAGGGAGTCAGCCATTTGTCCGCAGCCGTTCTTAGGCGAAAGAACAATGTCTTGGGGTTTTCCCTGGGCCGCCCCTTTCCTTCCGGAAGCGCACCCTGTATGCCTACGAGTCCAGTCCCAGGTGGTCCAGAATAATGGATTTAATGTCAGCATAGGGGTGTTACCTGCTGCGTTGGCCACCTGGTAGGCAGCCTGTGCTTCCCCGGTCAGGAGGGGGGCCAAGAAGAACGGCCATTTCTCTAGGGGCCAGCCACATGCCTTTGCGGCACGCTCGAAATTGAGCAGGAAGGCGTCGGGGTCCTCGCCAGCGATATATTTCTGCAGCGAGACCCCGGAGGGTCTTGGGGAGACGCTTCCGTGACCTGCGGGGTGATAGGTGGGCTGTCCTGTAACCATTTTCTGTAAGCCCTCTACTTGTGCGGTTATGGTGTCTCTGAAGGTGTCTCTGTCCGCCTGGGCGGACGTCATCTGTCGTTCCACGGCCCATTCCAGCTTCTCCTGGCCCTTCACCAGATGCTGTATCAACGTGTCCATCGTGTTGGAGCCGACGGTGTCGTCTATGCCCGTGTTCTCCACCACTTGTAGCGGGTTAGGAAGGGACAGGAGACGTGGCTGTGGCAAAGAGGGTTTTATTGCAGAAAGCAAGCGTCGTCGGTGTGTGGCCAGTCTATAATAGGGTAGTGGTGAAAGGGGTGGCTTGTCCTTGGTGTCCCGGGTCTTGGTCGAGCCCCGCCTGGTCTTGGTCCACTCCAGCTCGAGTCCGTCCGGTCGTGGAGATATATAAACAAAGAAAGACAGGGACTCTGTATGAGTGGGTTGTTCTTAAACACGGGTGTGAAAGGGAAGGATAGTGAGGGAGTATCACTCAGTGCTCAACACATCTATTTTAGGTGAGGAGGAGTGCTCAGGAACGGGGTCACCGGGAAACAGGAGTATTTATCACTATTGATGGGGTCTCTCCTTTCTACCCACCCAGCCCGCGAAACGCTCTCGTACCTGAGAGAGCCACGCTCCTCCTGGAGCGCGGCTGGGCGACTCGTGAAACCGTTGGCCTCCTGGCTCTCCGTCGTCTTCTCTCCGCACCGCCTCGGTCCTTTCTCTCCCTTCCGTCCAACTCGCACTTTCCTCACCTCGGTCTTTCTCCTCAACTCCTCCGGTGATGCCACACACCGGCTTCCGCGTTCTCTCTTCCTTTGTAGGCCAGTCCTCCTCGTCGTCATCACTGGAGGCGTGTCCTATGGCCCAGTCTCCCACCTTAAAGGAACAGCAGCCCTTTTCCTCCTGTTTGTCCTCCTCCCGTACGTTTGTACGTAACCACTCATCCTGCCGCTGTGAAGGGAGAGGGAAAACGATGGTAGTCGTGTTTTCTTGGTGCGCAGGTAGGTCAGTCCTTTCAATGCCCGGACACCCCCGGTTACAGGAATGTATTCCACTGGTGTTTTATCCTTTGTGTAATAATGAAACATTTGTGTTCTTGCATTTGCTGCTGGGAATGTAGCCATGAATAAAATACCTATGTTTGAAGATCTTCCTGTGCCTCTATCACGAATACAACTGTAACCCCTCTGGATGTTAAACCATGTTTAAGTAGTTTAAGGGTGATTGCGTGTCTGACATTTGGATGAAAATGTATCGCATTCGCATCTTCTTCCTTGTCCGAGTGGATACATGCTTGTGCTTGTGTCAGCGGGTCTAATTCTCTGTCCTCGGTAGTCATTGTGTTCAAGGAACACAGAATAACTGCCCAAGGGAACTAAGATAAGGTGTTTTGCACAATTTAGGAACAAAGTTTCCTTCAAGCTTGATTAACCAGCAGCCAATAAATAGGATTTTTCGCCTACTCAGCTGTGGCGGAGTTTTGTGTCCACCCACTCCAGACGTCTCTGGCGTTTTGTGAGTAGGGGTCTCTGAGAATAGCACGACTGAACTACTCAGATTCTACTGTTAAATAAGTACCCAACCAACGTTGGTGGCACCATGTCTTGTAGTTCCTATATTACCCATACAGGATCTGCGCGTTCGGATAACATAGACTGTGGGATTGGTGGCAGACTGGTTCCATACACCTCCACCGGGTATGTTAGCCTTTCTGTATTAGCTAGCTCACAGTGCCACTAGAATCTCTTATCGGGGAGAGGCTAGTTCTTGGCAACCTCAGAAAATGACGACCCTGATCCCTCAGGATCGTGGAAACAATGTACTACCTTTCGCTCAGTCACTCGTGCTCACTTAGTTTGTCTCAGAGAGTTACACAGAAGAAACAGTCGGGCGTGTTACAATAAGAATTTACTGCACAGTTGTTCTTCTAATGTAAAGTAGATGTGCTGTAACAACCATTAGACAGTAGCAGAGATATATGATTAGCAGTACAGTGAAAGTAAAAGGATGGTATAGCTCTACCATCTTACAATGATCATGAATACATACATGAATATAAAATGCATGATAAAAAGAGTGCGTACTCCTACGATGCCTCCTAACTAGATGTACCTAAGTGTACCTAGCATCTGTGTAAGCCAAGAATCCCTCTAGGATTTAGTCTAACCCCATTACCTGAAGTGAGAGAGTGTGGGACCCCGTCCTGGTCTCGAGTTGGACACCCCGCGAGGGATGTGTTAGACCACTGTCAGCTGGAGCGTCTGCATGCAGGGGCCTCAGCGTCTCTGGTCAGTGTGTCGGCTGGGAAGTCTTGATCTCCTCTGCCTTAACCCAGCAAGACGTGCTGTATTTATACAAAAAGGTATCTAGGGTTTCTTTGTCCCTTGTCTCTTGTATTAGCCATTGTTGGATTTGAGGATGACGTATGGGATGAACCGTGTACGTAGATATTATGCGGGTGGTGTAGCTTCTGCCTGGTTTCCAGGAACTCTTATGAATATTCATTCATACTGTATGAGTCTATTGATGAAGTTATCGGGGCTATTGTTCATGGAAAACCCTCCTTCTGCACCCAGGGCTAGAACTAGGTAAAGGTTCAATCCTAAAAAGTTTGTTACTGTGTAATGTAGGGGAGATAATGTAGGTGAAGGTATATGATATTACCCGGGCCTATATTAGGGTACCTATATGGAATATAACAACTGGTGATTCACCCTTTAACTGGGTGATTCACCCTTTTACTGAGTGATTCACCCTTTTACTGGGTGATTCACCCTTTTACTGATGATTCCCCCTTTTACTGAGTGATTCCCCCTTTTACTGAGTGATTCACCCTTTTACTGGGTGATTTACCCTTTTACTGGGTGATTCACCCATTTACTGGTGAGTCACCCATTTACTGGTGAGTCACCCTTTTACTGGGTGATTCACCCTTTTACTGATGATTCCCCCTTTTACTGAGTGATTCCCCCTTTTACTGAGTGATTCACCCTTTTACTGGGTGATTCACCCTTTTACTGGGTGATTCCCCCTTTTACTGAGTGATTCCCCCTTTTACTGAGTGATTCCCCCTTTTACTGGTGATTCACCCTTTTACTGGGTGATTCCCCCTTTTACTGGCGACTCACCCTTTTACTGATGATTCACCCTTTTACTGATGATTCACCCTTTTACTGATAGATTCACCCTTTTACTGATGATTCACCCTTTTACTGGGTGATTCACCCTTTTACTGGGTGATTCACCCTTTTACTGATTCCCCCTTTTACTGGTGATTCACCCTTTTACTGGGTGATTCACCCTTTTACTTATGATTCACCCTTTTAGTGGTGATTCACCCTTTTACTGAGTGATTCGCCTTTTTACTGGGTGATTCACCCTTTTACTTGGTGATTCACCCTTTTACTTGGTGATTCACCCTTATACTTGAGTGATTCACCCTTTTACTGGGTGATTCACCCTTTTACTTGAGTGATTCACCCTTTTACTTGGTGATTCACCCTTATACTTGAGTGATTCACCCTTTTACTGAGTGATTCACCCTTTTACTGATAGATTCACCCTTTTACTGAGTGATTCACCCTTTTACTGATAGATTCACCCTTTTACTGGTGATTCACCCTTTTACTGATAGATTCGCCCTTTTACTGGTGATTCACCCTTTTACTGGGTGATTCACCCTTTTACTGAGTGATTCCCCCTTTTACTGGTGATTCACCCTTTTACTGGGTGATTCACCCTTTTAGTGAGTGATTCGCCCTTTTACTGGGTGATTCACCCTTTTACTGGGTGATTCACCCTTTTACTGGTGATTCACCCTTTTACTGGGTGATTCACCCTTTTACTGAGTGATTCACCCTTTTACTGATGATTCACCCTTTTACTGATGATTCACCCTTTTACTGGGTGATTCACCCTCTTGCTGATAATTCACCCTTTTACTGATTCCCCCTTTTACTGAGTGATTCCCCCTTTTACTGGGTGATTCACCCCTTTACTGGGTGATTCACCCTTTTACTGATGATTCCCCCTTTTACTGGGTGATTCACCCTTTTACTGGGTGATTCACCCCTTTACTGGTGATTCACCCTTTTACTGGGTGATTCACCCCTTTACTGGTGATTCACCCTTTTACTGGGTGATTCACCCCTTTACTGGTGATTCCCCCTTTTACTGGGTGATTCACCCTTTTACTGGGTGATTCACCCCTTTACTGGTGATTCACCCTTTTACTGGGTGATTCCCCCCTTTACTGGTGATTCACCCTTTTACTGGGTGATTAACCAGGCCTTTAAGATCCAGGAGTGATTCTTGACTCTGATCTGAATCCTAAATAACAAACAATGAATGTCACTGAATCCTGCTAGCACCAGATTCCCCCATTGAGACACGCAATGCCTTTCCATCTCTTTACGCATATGACTATGAACAGTAACACCTTAGTTCAATTCCACCTTGATTATGACAACTGTGTCTATGTTGGACTAGCTAAAAAATATCTATATCCCATCTAACACAAATAAATGCAAAATTTTCTAATTAGAGACAATTTCAAACTCCCAAAATAGTATTCTGTCTCTAATCATCTCTGCGAACTCCACTGTCGCTCTCTACAGAAATATTTTCTTTTTAAAGCTACTTTTATGATGTACAAGATCTGTCATGAGCCGGCGCCGGTGTTCCTCGTAGAAAAGGTAAAGAAATATGTCCCCATCATAAACCTCAGATCAATCAACAAAGAAAACTTTGTGCCTCCCCACCCACTACTCTCCCCACCCAACAAACATGCTAATTGTGGCAATAGAGCGTTCAAGGGGCTGCACTCTGGAATAATATCCCTCTGGAGTCCCCAGATACTAATGTTCAGAAAAAGGCTCGAAAAACCTGGCTCTTTTCTTAGTAGTCGACTCAGTCCCTTACTAGTCATCATCTACTCAGCACCAAGAAACCACCCATGAGTGATAGTGGTGCTCTACAGGATTCCATTAATAAATCATTTCACATTACATTTTATGGAGGGGAGGTGAGGAGGGGCAGATTGATAACCTTGTGCATTGCAGTCTCCCCCGAGCTGCAGGCAACCCTAGGGTCTCACTGAGTCTTCACTTACAAGAAACATCTTCAGCAAACAGTGTGTTGCCCTCATGCCTAATGCAAGCTCTTTCAACAGTATATTCTGATAAGCCTGCGATATTGCTTCTTCTTTTAGGTACGTGTGAAATTCCATGATGTGGCAATTTATTTCTCCGAGGAAGAGTGGGAGCATTTAGAAGCGTTTGAAAGAAAGATGTACAAGTCTGTGATGGAGAAAATCCACGCTGCCATCATCTCACTGGGTAAGGGACCTCATTGATGTGTGCAACTATTTTTGGCTTTTCAAAACCTCTTGAGCAATGCCATTCCGTCAGGTTATCGTAAACCAAGAACTCCTTCAACGTTCAGCTAGACTACTTGCTTCTGGCTTAAATCTAAACCTCTTTGTAGTGCTTACAGGAGTACAGTGAATGTTCATTGGATGATACGCTGCTGTCTGGGACTCATAGGAGCGCAGTGAATGTTCATTGGATGATGCGCTGCTCTCTGGGACTTATAGGAGGGCAGTGACTGTTCATTGGACAATACGCTGCTCTCTGGGACTCGTAGGAGCACAGTGAATGTTCATTGGATGATACGCTGCTCTCTGGGACTCGTAGGAGCGCAGTGAATGTTCATTGGATGATGCGCTGCTCTCTGGGACTCGTAGGAGCGCAGTGAATGTTCATTGGATGATGCGCTGTTCTCTGGGACTCATAGGAGTGCAGTGAATGTTCATTGGATAATGGGCTGCTCTCTGGGACTCGTAGGAGCGCAGTGAATGTTCATTGGATGATACGCTGCTCTCTGGGACTCAGGAGCGCAGTGAATGTTCATTGGATGATGCGCTGCTCTCTGGGACTCGTAGGAGCGCAGTGAATATTCATTGGATGATACGCTGCTCTCTGGGACTCGTAGGAGCGCAGTGAATGTTCATTGGATGATGCGCTGCTCTCTGGGACTCGTAGGAGCGCAGTGAATGTTCACTGGATGATGCGCTGCTCTCTGGGACTCGTAGGAGTGCAGTGAATGTTCATTGGATGATGATGCGCTGCTCTCTGGGACTCATAGGAGCGCAGTGAATGTTCTTTGGACGATGCGCTGCTCTCTGGGACTCATAAGAGCGCAGTGAATGTTCATTGGATTATACGCTGCTCTCTAGGACTCGTAGGAGTGCAGTGAATGTTCATTGGATAATGCGCTGCTCTCTGGGACTCGTAGGAGTGCAGTGAATGTTCATTGGATGATGCGCTGCTCTCTGGGACTCATAGGAGCGCAGTGAATGTTCTTTGGATGATGCGCTGTTCTCTGGGACTCATAGGAGCGCAGTGAATGTTCATTGGATGATGCGCTGCTCTCTGGGACTCATAGGAGCGCAGTGAATGTTAAGTGGACGATACGCTGCTCTCTTGGACTCATAGTAGCGCAGTGAATGTTCATTGGATGATGCGCTGCTCTCTGGGACTCGTAGGAGCGCAGTGAATGTTCATTGGATGATGCGCTGCTCTTTGGGATTCGTAGGAGTGCAGTGAATGTTCATTGTATGTTCATTGGATGATGCGCTGCTCTCTGGGACTCATAGGAGCGCAGTGAATGTTCATTGGATGATGCGCTGCTCTCTGGGACTCATAGGAGCGCAGTGAATGTTCATTGGATGATGCGCTGCTCTCTGGGACTCATAGGAGCGCAGTGAATGTTAAGTGGATGATACGCTGCTCTCTGGGACTCGTAGGAGTGCAGTGAATGTTCATTGGACGATACGCTGCTCTCTGGGACTCATAGGAGCGCAGTGAATGTTAAGTGGACGATACGCTGCTCTCTGGGACTCGCCAGAGTGCAGTGAATGTTCATTGGATGATGTTCTGCTCTCTGGGACTCATAGGAGCGCAGTGAATGTTCATTGGACGATACGCTGCTCTCTGGAACTCACAGGAGCGCAGTGAATGTTCTTTGGATGATGCGCTGCTCTCTAGGACTCATAGGAGCGCAGTGAATGTTCATTGGATGATGCGCTGCTCTCTGGGACTCATAGGAGCGCAGTGAATGTTCATTGGATGATACGCTGCTCTCTGGGACACATAGGAGCGCAGTAAATGTTCATTGGATGATGCACTGCTCTCTGGGACTCATAGGAGTGCAGTGAATGTTAAGTGGACGATACGCTGCTCATTGGGACTCGTAGGAGTGCCGTGAATGTTCATTGGACGATACGCTGCTCTCTGGGTCTCATAGGAGCGCATTGAATGTTCATTGGATGATGCGCTGCTCTCTGGGACTCATAGGAGTGCAGTGAATGTTCATTGGATGATGCGCTGCTCTCTGGGACTCGTAGGAGCGCAGTGAATGTTCATTGGATGATGCGCTGCTCTCTGGAACTCGTAGGAGCGCAGTGAATGTTCATTGGATAATGGGCTGCTCTCTGGGACTCGTAGGAGCGCAGTGAATGTTCATTGGATGATGCGCTGCTCTCTGGGACTCGTAGGAGCGCAGTGAATGTTCATTGGATGATGCGCTGCTCTCTGGGACTCGTAGGAGCGCAGTGAATGTTCATTGGATGATGCGCTGCTCTCTGGGACTTGTAGGAACGCAGTGAATGTTCATTGGATGATACGCTGCTCTCTGGGACTCGTAGGAGTGCAGTGAATGTTCATTGGATGATGCGCTGCTCTCTGGGACTCGTAGGAGCGCAGTGAATGTTAAGTGGACGATACGCTGCTCTCTGGGACTCGTAGGAGTGCAGTGAATGTTCATTTGATGATGCACTGCTCTCTGGGACTCCTAGGAGCACAGTGAACGTTCATTGGATGATGCGCTGCTCTCTGGGACTCCTAGGAGCGCAGTGAATGTACATTGGATGATGCACTGCTCGCTGGGACTCATAGGAGCGCAGTGAATGTTCATTGGATGATGCGCTGCTCTCTGGGACTCATAGGAGCGCAGTGAATGTTCTTTGGACGATACGCTGCTCTATGGGACTTGTAGGAGTGCAGTGAATATTCATTGAACGGTACGCTGCTCTCTGGACTCGTAGGAGTGCAGTGAATGTTCATTGGGTGATGCGCTGCTCTCTGGGACTCATAGGAGTGCATTGTATGTTCATTGGATGATGCGCTGCTCTCTGGGAGTCATAGGAGCGCAGGGAATGTTCATTGGACGATACGCTGCTCTCTGGGACTCGTAGGAGCGCAGTGAATGTTCATTGGACGATGCGCTGCTCTGTGGGACTCATAGGAGTGCAGTGAATGTTCATTGGATGATGCGCTTCTCTCTGGGACTCATATGAGCGCAGTGAATGTTCATTGGATGATACGCTGCTCTCTGGGACTCGTAGGAGCGCAGCGAATGTTCATTGGATGATGCGCTGCTCTCTGGGACTCATAGGAGCGCAGTGAATGTTCATTGGATGATGCGCTGCTCTCTGGGACTCGTAGGAGTGCAGTGAATGTTCATTGGATGATGCGCTGCTCTCTGGGACTCATAGGAGCGCAGTGAATGTTCTTTGGACGATACGCTGCTCTCTGGGACTCATAGGAGTGCAGTGAATGTTCATTGGATGATGTTCTGCTCTCTGGGACTCATAGGAGCGCAGTGAATGTTCTTTGGACGATACGCTGCTCTCTGGGACTCATAGGAGTGCAGTGAATGTTTATTGGATGATGTGCTGCTCTCTGGGACTCGTAGGAGCGCAGTGAATGTTCATTAGACGATGCGCTGCTCTCTGGGACCCGTAGGAGCTCAGTGAATGTTCATTGGATGATGTGCTGCTCTCTGGGACTCATAGGAGCGCAGTGAATGTTAAGTGGATGATACGCTGCTCTCTGGGACTCGTAGGAGCGCAGTGAATGCTCATTGGACGATGCGCTGCTTTCTGGGACTCATAGGAGCGCAGTGAATGTTCATTGGATGATGCGCTGCTCTCTAGGACTCATAGGAGCGCAGTGAATGTTCATTGGATGATACTCTGCTCTCTGGGACACATAGGAGCGCAGTAAATGTTTATTGGATGATGCACTGCTCTCTGGGACTCATAGGAGTGCAGTGAATGTTAAGTGGACGATACGCTGCTCATTGGGACTCGTAGGAGTGCCGTGAATGTTCATTGGACGATACGCTGCTCTCTGGGACTCGTAGGAGCGCATTGAATGTTCATTGGATGATGCGCTGCTCTCTGGGACTCGTAGGAGTGCAGTGAATGTTCATTGGATGATGCGCTGCTCTCTGGGACTCGTAGGAGCGCAGTGAATGTTCATTGGATGATGGGCTGCTCTCTGGGACTTGTAGGAGCGCAGTGAATGTTCATTGGATGATACGCTGCTCTCTGGGACTCGTAGGAGCGCAGTGAATGTTCATTGGATGATGCGCTGCTCTCTGGGACTCGTAGGAGCGCAGTGAATGTTCATTGGATGATGCGCTGCTCTCTGGGACTCGTAGGAATGCAGTGAATGTTCATTGGATGATACGCTGCTCTCTGGGACTCGTAGGAGTGCAGTGAATGTTCATTGGATGATGCGCTGCTCTCTGGGACTCGTAGGAGCGCAGTGAATGTTAAGTGGACGATACTCTGCTCTCTGGGACTCGTAGGAGTGCAGTGAATGTTCATTGGATGATGCGCTGCTCTCTGGGACTCCTAGGAGCGCAGTGAACGTTCATTGGATGATGCGCTGCTCTCTGGGACTCCTAGGAGCGCAGTGAATGTTCATTGGATGATGTGTTGCTCGCTGGGACTCATAGGAGCGCAGTGAATGTTCATTGGATGATGCGCTGCTCTCTGGGACTCATAGGAGCGCAGTGAATGTTCTTTGGACGATACGCTGCTCTATGGGACTTGTAGGAGAGAAGTGAATGTTTGTTGGATGATGCGCTGCTCTCTGGGACTCATAGGAGTGCAGTGAATGTTCATTGGATGATGCGCTGCTCTCTGGGACTCATATGAGCGCAGTGAATGTTCATTGGATGATACGCTGCTCTCTGGGACTCGTAGGAGCGCAGCGAATGTTCATTGGATGATGCGCTGCTCTCTGGGACTCATAGGAGCGCAGTGAATGTTCATTGGATGATGCACTGCTCTCTGGGACTCATAGGAGCGCAGTGAATGTTAAGTGGACGATACGCTGCTCTCTGGGACTCGTAGGAGCACAGTGAATGTTCATTGGATGATTCACTGCTCTCTGGGACTCATAGAAGCGCAGTGAATGTTCATTGGATGATACGCTGCTCTCTGGGACTCATAGGAACGCAGTGAATGTTCATTGGATGATACGCTGCTCTCTGGGACTCATAGGAACGCAGTGAATGTTCATTGGATGATACGCTGCTCTCTGGGACTCATAGGAGCGCAGTGAATGTTCATTGGACGATATGCTGCTCTCTGGGACTCGTAGGAGCGCAGTGAATGTTCATTAGACGATGCGCTGCTCTCTGGGACCCGTAGGAGCTCAGTGAATGTTCATTGGATGATGCGCTGCTCTCTGGGACTCATAGGAGCGCAGTGAATGTTAAGTGGACGATACGCTGCTCTCTGGGACTCGTAGGAGCGCAGTGAATGTTCATTGGACGATGCGCTGCTTTCTGGGACTCATAGGAGCGCAGTGAATGTTCATTGGATGATGCGCTGTTCTCTAGGACTCATAGGAACGCAGTGAATGTTCATTGGATGATGCGCTGCTCTCTGGGTCTCGTAGGAGCGCAGTGAATGTTCATTGGATGATACGCTGCTCTCTGGGATTTGTAGGAGTGCAGTGAATGATAAGTGGATGATACGCTGCTCTCTGGGACTCGTAGGAGTGCAGTGAATGTACATTGGATGATACGCTGCTCTCTGGGACTTGTAGGAGCTCAGTGAATGTTTATTGGATGATGCACTGCTCTCTGGGACTCATAGGAGTGCAGTGAATGTTAAGTGGACGATACGCTGCTCATTGGGACTCGTAGGAGTGCCGTGAATGTTCATTGGACGATACGCTGCTCTCTGGGACTCGTAGGAGCGCATTGAATGTTCATTGGATGATGCGCTGCTCTCTGGGACTCGTAGGAGTGCAGTGAATGTTCATTGGATGATGCGCTGCTCTCTGGGACTCGTAGGAGCGCAGTGAATGTTCATTGGATGATGGGCTGCTCTCTGGGACTCGTAGGAGCGCAGTGAATGTTCATTGGATGATACGCTGCTCTCTGGGACTCGTAGGAGCGCAGTGAATGTTCATTGGATGATGCGCTGCTCTCTGGGACTCGTAGGAGCGCAGTGAATGTTCATTGGATGATGCGCTGCTCTCTGGGACTCGTAGGAATGCAGTGAATGTTCATTGGATGATACGCTGCTCTCTGGGACTCGTAGGAGTGTAGTGAATGTTCATTGGATGATGCGCTGCTCTCTGGGACTCGTAGGAGCGCCGTGAATGTTAAGTGGACGATACTCTGCTCTCTGGGACTCGTAGGAGTGCAGTGAATGTTCATTGGATGATGCGCTGCTCTCTGGGACTCCTAGGAGCGCAGTGAACGTTCATTGGATGATGCGCTGCTCTCTGGGACTCCTAGGAGCGCAGTGAATGTTCATTGGATGATGCGTTGCTCGCTGGGACTCATAGGAGCGCAGTGAATGTTCATTGGATGATGCGCTGCTCTCTGGGACTCATAGGAGCGCAGTGAATGTTCTTTGGATGATACGCTGCTCTATGGGACTTGTAGGAGAGAAGTGAATGTTTGTTGGATGATGCGCTGCTCTCTGGGACTCATAGGAGTGCAGTGAATGTTCATTGGATGATGCGCTGCTCTCTGGGACTCATGAGCGCAGTGAATGTTCATTGGATGATACGCTGCTCTCTGGGACTCGTAGGAGCGCAGCGAATGTTCATTGGATGATGCGCTGCTCTCTGGGACTCATAGGAGCGCAGTGAATGTTCATTGGATGATGCACTGCTCTCTGGGACTCATAGGAGCGCAGTGAATGTTAAGTGGACGATACACTGCTCTCTGGGACTCGTAGGAGCACAGTGAATGTTCATTGGATGATTCACTGCTCTCTGGGACTCATAGAAGCGCAGTGAATGTTCATTGGATGATACGCTGCTCTCTGGGACTCATAGGAACGCAGTGAATGTTCATTGGATGATACGCTGCTCTCTGGGACTCATAGGAACGCAGTGAATGTTCATTGGATGATACGCTGCTCTCTGGGACTCATAGGAGCGCAGTGAATGTTGATTGGACGATATGCTGCTCTCTGGGACTCGTAGGAGCGCAGTGAATGTTCATTAGACGATGCGCTGCTCTCTGGGACCCGTAGGAGCTCAGTGAATGTTCATTGGATGATGCGCTGCTCTCTGGGACTCATAGGCGGGCAGTGAATGTTAAGTGGACGATACGCTGCTCTCTGGAACTCGTAGGAGCGCAGTGAATGTTCATTGGACGATGCGCTGCTTTCTGGGACTCATAGGAGCGCAGTGAATGTTCATTGGATGATGCGCTGTTCTCTTGGACTCATAGGAACGCAGTGAATGTTCATTGGATGATGCGCTGCTCTCTGGGACTCGTAGGAGCGCAGTGAATGTTCATTGGATGATACGCTGCTCTCTGGGATTTGTAGGAGTGCAGTGAATGATAAGTGGATGATACGCTGCTCTCTGGGACTCGTAGGAGTGCAGTGAATGTACATTGGATGATACGCTGCTCTCTGGGACTTGTAGGAGCTCAGTGAATGTTAAGTGAACGATACACTGCTGTCTGGGACTCGTAGGAGCGCAGTGAATGTTAAGTGGACGATACGCTGCTCTCTGGGACTCGTAGGAGTGCAGTGAATGTTCATTGGATGATGTGCTGCTCTCTGGGACTCATAGGAGCGCAGTGAATGTTCATTGGATGATACGCTGCTCTCTGGGACTCGCAGGAGTGCAGTGAATGTTCATTGGATGATGCGCTGCTTTCTGGGACTCGTAGGAGCGCAGTGAATGTTCTTTGGATGATACGCTGCTCTCTGGGACTCGTAAGAGTGCAGTGAATGTTCATTGGATGATGCGCTGCTCTCTGGGACTCATAGAAGCGCAGTGAATGTTCATTGGATGATACGCTGCTCTCTGGGACTCATAGGAACGCAGTGAATGTTCTTTGGATGATACGCTGCTCTCTGGGACTCATAGGAGCACAGTGAATGTTCATTGTACGATGCAGTGCTCTCTGGGACTCATAGGAACGTAGTGAATGTGGATGATACGCTGCTCTCTGGGACTTATAGGAGCGCAGTGAATGTTCATTGGATGATACGCTGCTCTCTGGGACTCATAGGAGCGCAGTGTATGTTCTTTGGACGATACGCTGCTCTATGGGACTTGTAGGAGAGAAGTGAATGTTTGTTGGATGATGCGCTGCTCTCTGGGACTCATAGGAGTGCAGTGAATGTTCAGTGGATGATACGCTGCTCTCTGGGACTCGTAGGAGTGCAGTGAATGTACATTGGATGATACGCTGCTGTCTGGGACTCGTAGGAGCGCAGTGAATGTTCATTGGATGATGCGCTGCTCTCTGGGACTCGTAGTAGCGCAGTGAATGTTCATTGGATGATACGCTGCTCTGTGGGACTCGTAGGAGTGCAGTGAATATTCATTGGATGGTACGCTGCTCTCTGGACTCGTAGGAGTGCAGTGAATGTTCATTGGATGATGCGCTGCTCTCTGGGACTCATATTAGTGCAGTGTATGTTCATTGAATGATGCGCTGCTCTCTGGGACTCATAGGAGCGCAGGGAATGTTCATTGGACGATACGCTGCTCTCTGGGACTCGTAGGAGCGCAGTAAATGTTCATTGGATGATGCGCTGCTCTGTGGGACTCATAGGAGTGCAGTGAATGTTCATAGGATGATGCGCTGCTCTCTGGGTCTCATAGGAGCGCAGTGAATGTTCATTGGATGATACGCTGCTCTCTGGGACTCGTAGGAGCGCAGCAAATGTTCATTGGATGATGCGCTGCTCTCTGGGACTCATAGGAGCGCAGTGAATGTTCATTGGATGATGCACTGCTCTCTGGGTCTCATAGGAGCGCAGTGAATGTTCATTGGATGATGCACTGCTCTCTGGGTCTCAGGAGCGCAGTGAATGTTGATTGGATGAATCGCTGCTCTCTGGGACTCGGAGCGCATTGAATGTTCTTTGGATGATACGCTGCTCTCTGGGACTCGTAAGAGTGCAGTGAATGTTCACTGGATGATGCGCTGCTCTCTGGGACTCATAGAAGCGCAGTGAATGTTCATTGGATGATAGGCTGCTCTCTGGGACTAATAGGAACGCAGTGAATGTTCATTGGATGATACGCTGCTCTCTGGGACTCATAGGAACGCAGTGAATGTTCATTGGATGATACGCTGCTCTCTGGGACCCGTAGGAGCGCAGTGAATGTTCATTGGATGATGCGCTGCTCTCTGGGACTCATAGGAGCGCAGTAAATGTTAAGTGGACGATACGCTGCTCTCTGGGACTCGTAGGAGCGCAGTGAATGTTCATTGGATGATGCGCTGCTCTCTAGGACTCATAGGAACGCAGTGAATGTTCATTGGATGATGCGCTGCTCTCTGGGACTCGTAGGAGCGCAGTGAATGTTCATTGGATGATACACTGCTCTCAGGGACTTGTAGGAGTGCAGTGAATGTTAAGTGGACGATACGCTGCTCTCTGGGTCTCGGAGTGCAGTGAATGTTCATTGGATGATACGCTGCTCTCTGGGACTCATAGGAGCGCAGTGAATGTTCAGTGGATGATACGCTGCTCTCTGGGACTCGTAGGAGCGCAGTGAATGTTCATTGGACGATGCGCTGGTCTCTGGGACTTATAGGAGCGCAGTGAATGTTCATTGGACGATGCGCTGCTCTCTGGGACTCATAGGAGTGCAGCGAATGTTCATTGGATGATGCGCTGCTCTCTGGGACTCGTAGGAGCGCAGTGAATGTTCATTGGATGATGCGCTGCTCTCTGGAACTCGTAGGAGCGCAGTGAATGTTCATTGGATAATGGGCTGCTCTCTGGGACTCGTAGGAGCGCAGTGAATGTTCATTGGATGATGCGCTGCTCTCTGGGACTCGTAGGAGCGCAGTGAATGTTCATTGGATGATGCGCTGCTCTCTGGGACTCGTAGGAGCGCAGTGAATGTTCATTGGATGATGCGCTGCTCTCTGGGACTTGTAGGAACGCAGTGAATGTTCATTGGATGATACGATGCTCTCTGGGACTCGTAGGAGTGCAGTGAATGTTCATTGGATGATGCGCTGCTCTCTGGGACTCGTAGGAGCGCAGTGAATGTTAAGTGGACGATACGCTGCTCTCTGGGACTCGTAGGAGTGCAGTGAATGTTCATTTGATGATGCACTGCTCTCTGGGACTCCTAGGAGCACAGTGAACGTTCATTGGATGATGCGCTGCTCTCTGGGACTCCTAGGAGCGCAGTGAATGTACATTGGATGATGCACTGCTCGCTGGGACTCATAGGAGCGCAGTGAATGTTCATTGGATGATGCGCTGCTCTCTGGGACTCATAGGAGCGCAGTGAATGTTCTTTGGACGATACGCTGCTCTATGGGACTTGTAGGAGAGAAGTGAATGTTTGTTGTATGATGCGCTGCTCTCTGGGACTCATAGGAGTGCAGTGAATGTTCCTTGGATGATACGCTGCTCTCTGGGACTCGTAGGAGTGCAGTGAATGTTCATTGGATGATACGCTGCTCTCTGGGAGTCGTAGGAGCGCAGTGAATGTTCATTGGATGATGCGCTGATCTCTGGGACTCGTAGGAGTGAATGTTCATTGAATGATAAGCTGCTCTGTGGGACTCGTAGGAGTGCAGTGAATATTCATTGGACGGTACGCTGCTCTCTGGACTCGTAGGAGTGCAGTGAATGTTCATTGGGTGATGCGCTGCTCTCTGGGACTCATAGGAGTGCATTGTATGTTCATTGGATGATGCGCTGCTCTCTGGGACTCATAGGAGCGCAGGGAATGTTCATTGGACGATACGCTGCTCTCTGGGACTCGTAGGAGCGCAGTGAATGTTCATTGGACGATGCGCTGCTCTGTGGGACTCATAGGAGTGCAGTGAATGTTCATTGGATGATGCGCTTCTCTTTGGTACTCATATGAGCGCAGTGAATGTTCATTGGATGATACGCTGCTCTCTGGGACTCGTAGGAGCGCAGCGAATGTTCATTGGATGATGCGCTGCTCTCTGGGACTCATAGGAGCGCAGTGAATGTTCATTGGATGATGCGCTGCTCTCTGGGACTCGTAGGAGTGCAGTGAATGTTCATTGGATGATGCGCTGCTCTCTGGGACTCATAGGAGCGCAGTGAATGTTCTTTGGACGATACGCTGCTCTCTGGGACTCATAGGAGTGCAGTGAATGTTCATTGGATGATGTGCTGCTCTCTGGGACTCGTAGGAGCGCAGTGAATGTTCATTAGACGATGCGCTGCTCTCTGGGACCCGTAGGAGCTCAGTGAATGTTCATTGGATGATGTGCTGCTCTCTGGGACTCATAGGAGCGCAGTGAATGTTAAGTGGATGATACGCTGCTCTCTGGGACTCGTAGGAGCGCAGTGAATGCTCATTGGACGATGCGCTGCTTTCTGGGACTCATAGGAGCGCAGTGAATGTTCATTGGATGATGCGCTGCTCTCTAGGACTCATAGGAGCGCAGTGAATGTTCATTGGATGATACTCTGCTCTCTGGGACACATAGGAGCGCAGTAAATGTTTATTGGATGATGCACTGCTCTCTGGGACTCATAGGAGTGCAGTGAATGTTAAGTGGACGATACGCTGCTCATTGGGACTCGTAGGAGTGCCGTGAATGTTCATTGGACGATACGCTGCTCTCTGGGACTCGTAGGAGCGCATTGAATGTTCATTGGATGATGCGCTGCTCTCTGGGACTCGTAGGAGTGCAGTGAATGTTCATTGGATGATGCGCTGCTCTCTGGGACTCGTAGGAGCGCAGTGAATGTTCATTGGATGATGGGCTGCTCTCTGGGACTCGTAGGAGCGCAGTGAATGTTCATTGGATGATACGCTGCTCTCTGGGACTCGTAGGAGCGCAGTGAATGTTCATTGGATGATGTGCTGCTCTCTGGGACTCGTAGGAGCGCAGTGAATGTTCATTGGATGATGCGCTGCTCTCTGGGACTCGTAGGAATGCAGTGAATGTTCATTGGATGATACGCTGCTCTCTGGGACTCGTAGGAGTGCAGTGAATGTTCATTGGATGATGCGCTGCTCTCTGGGACTCGTAGGAGCGCAGTGAATGTTAAGTGGACGATACTCTGCTCTCTGGGACTCGTAGGAGTGCAGTGAATGTTCATTGGATGATGCGCTGCTCTCTGGGACTCCTAGGAGCGCAGTGAACGTTCATTGGATGATGCGCTGCTCTCTGGGACTCCTAGGAGCGCAGTGAATGTTCATTGGATGATGCGTTGCTCGCTGGGACTCATAGGAGCGCAGTGAATGTTCATTGGATGATGCGCTGCTCTCTGGGACTCATAGGAGCGCAGGGAATGTTCATTGGACGATACGCTGCTCTCTGGGACTCGTAGGAGCGCAGTAAATGTTCATTGGATGATGCGCTGCTCTGTGGGACTCATAGGAGTGCAGTGAATGTTCATAGGATGATGCGCTGCTCTCTGGGTCTCATAGGAGCGCAGTGAATGTTCATTGGATGATACGCTGCTCTCTGGGACTCGTAGGAGCGCAGCAAATGTTCATTGGATGATGCGCTGCTCTCTGGGACTCATAGGAGCGCAGTGAATGTTAAGTGGACGATACGCTGCTCTCTGGGACTCGTAGGAGCGCAGTGAATGTTCATTGGATGATGCACTGCTCTCTGGGTCTCATAGGAGCGCAGTGAATGTTCATTGGATGATGCGCTGCTCTCTGGGACTCATAGGAACGCAGTGAATGTTGATTGGATGAATCGCTGCTCTCTGGGACTCGGAGCGCATTGAATGTTCTTTGGATGATACGCTGCTCTCTGGGACTCGTAAGAGTGCAGTGAATGTTCACTGGATGATGCGCTGCTCTCTGGGACTCATAGAAGCGCAGTGAATGTTCATTGGATGATAGGCTGCTCTCTGGGACTCATAGGAACGCAGTGAATGTTCATTGGATGATACGCTGCTCTCTGGGACTCATAGGAACGCAGTGAATGTTCATTGGATGATACTCTGCGCTCTGGGACCCGTAGGAGCGCAGTGAATGTTCATTGGATGATGCGCTGCTCTCTGGGACTCATAGGAGCGCAGTAAATGTTAAGTGGACGATACGCTGCTCTCTGGGACTCGTAGGAGCGCAGTGAATGTTCATTGGATGATGCGCTGCTCTCTAGGACTCATAGGAACGCAGTGAATGTTCATTGGATGATGCGCTGCTCTCTGGGACTCGTAGGAGCGCAGTGAATGTTCATTGGATGATACACTTCTCTCAGGGACTTGTAGGAGTGCAGTGAATGTTAAGTGGACGATACGCTGCTCTCTGGGTCTCGGAGTGCAGTGAATGTTCATTGGATGATACGCTGCTCTCTGGGACTCATAGGAGCGCAGTGAATGTTCAGTGGATGATACGCTGCTCTCTGGGACTCGTAGGAGCGCAGTGAATGTTCATTGGACGATGCGCTGGTCTCTGGGACTTATAGGAGCGCAGTGAATGTTCATTGGACGATGCGCTGCTCTCTGGGACTCATAGGAGTGCAGTGAATGTTCATTGGATGATGCGCTGCTCTCTGGGACTCGTAGGAGCGCAGTGAATGTTCATTGGATGATGCGCTGCTCTCTGGAACTCGTAGGAGCGCAGTGAATGTTCATTGGATAATGGGCTGCTCTCTGGGACTCGTAGGAGCGCAGTGAATGTTCATTGGATGATGCGCTGCTCTCTGGGACTCGTAGGAGCGCAGTGAATGTTCATTGGATGATGCGCTGCTCTCTGGGACTCGTAGGAGCGCAGTGAATGTTCATTGGATGATGCGCTGCTCTCTGGGACTTGTAGGAACGCAGTGAATGTTCATTGGATGATACGCTGCTCTCTGGGACTCGTAGGAGTGCAGTGAATGTTCATTGGATGATGCGCTGCTCTCTGGGACTCGTAGGAGCGCAGTGAATGTTAAGTGGACGATACGCTGCTCTCTGGGACTCGTAGGAGTGCAGTGAATGTTCATTTGATGATGCACTGCTCTCTGGGACTCCTAGGAGCACAGTGAACGTTCATTGGATGATGCGCTGCTCTCTGGGACTCCTAGGAGCGCAGTGAATGTACATTGGATGATGCACTGCTCGCTGGGACTCATAGGAGCGCAGTGAATGTTCATTGGATGATGCGCTGCTCTCTGGGACTCATAGGAGCGCAGTGAATGTTCTTTGGACGATACGCTGCTCTATGGGACTTGTAGGAGAGAAGTGAATGTTTGTTGTATGATGCGCTGCTCTCTGGGACTCATAGGAGTGCAGTGAATGTTCCTTGGATGATACGCTGCTCTCTGGGACTCGTAGGAGTGCAGTGAATGTTCATTGGATGATACGCTGCTCTCTGGGAGTCGTAGGAGCGCAGTGAATGTTCATTGGATGATGCGCTGCTCTCTGGGACTCGTAGGAGTGAATGTTCATTGAATGATACGCTGCTCTGTGGGACTCGTAGGAGTGCAGTGAATATTCATTGGACGGTACGCTGCTCTCTGGACTCGTAGGAGTGCAGTGAATGTTCATTGGGTGATGCGCTGCTCTCTGGGACTCATAGGAGTGCATTGTATGTTCATTGGATGATGCGCTGCTCTCTGGGACTCATAGGAGCGCAGGGAATGTTCATTGGACGATACGCTGCTCTCTGGGACTCGTAGGAGCGCAGTGAATGTTCATTGGACGATGCGCTGCTCTGTGGGACTCATAGGAGTGCAGTGAATGTTCATTGGATGATGCGCTTCTCTCTGGGACTCATATGAACGCAGTGAATGTTCATTGGATGATACGCTGCTCTCTGGGACTCGTAGGAGCGCAGCGAATGTTCATTGGATGATGCGCTGCTCTTTGGGACTCATAGGAGCGCAGTGAATGTTCATTGGATGATGCGCTGCTCTCTGGGACTCGTAGGAGTGCAGTGAATGTTCATTGGATGATGCGCTGCTCTCTGGGACTCATAGGAGCGCAGTGAATGTTCTTTGGACGATACGCTGCTCTCTGGGACTCATAGGAGTGCAGTGAATGTTCATTGGATGATGTGCTGCTCTCTGGGACTCGTAGGAGCGCAGTGAATGTTCATTAGACGATGCGCTGCTCTCTGGGACCCGTAGGAGCTCAGTGAATGTTCATTGGATGATGTGCTGCTCTCTGGGACTCATAGGAGCGCAGTGAATGTTAAGTGGATGATACGCTGCTCTCTGGGACTCGTAGGAGCGCAGTGAATGCTCATTGGACGATGCGCTGCTTTCTGTGACTCATAGGAGCGCAGTGAATGTTCATTGGATGATGCGCTGCTCTCTAGGACTCATAGGAGCGCAGTGAATGTTCATTGGATGATACTCTGCTCTCTGGGACACATAGGAGCGCAGTAAATGTTTATTGGATGATGCACTGCTCTCTGGGACTCATAGGAGTGCAGTGAATGTTAAGTGGACGATACGCTGCTCATTGGGACTCGTAGGAGTGCCGTGAATGTTCATTGGACGATACGCTGCTCTCTTGGACTTGTAGGAGCGCATTGAATGTTCATTGGATGATGCGCTGCTCTCTGGGACTCGTAGGAGTGCAGTGAATGTTCATTGGATGATGCGCTGCTCTCTGGGACTCGTAGGAGCGCAGTGAATGTTCATTGGATGATGGGCTGCTCTCTGGGACTCGTAGGAGCGCAGTGAATGTTCATTGGATGATACGCTGCTCTCTGGGACTCGTAGGAGCGCAGTGAATGTTTATTGGATGATGCGCTGCTCTCTGGGACTCGTAGGAGCGCAGTGAATGTTCATTGGATGATGCGCTGCTCTCTGGGACTCGTAGGAATGCAGTGAATGTTCATTGGATGATACGCTGCTCTCTGGGACTCGTAGGAGTGCAGTGAATGTTCATTGGATGATGCTCTGCTCTCTGGGACTCGTAGGAGCGCAGTGAATGTTAAGTGGACGATACTCTGCTCTCTGGGACTCGTAGGAGTGCAGTGAATGTTCATTGGATGATGCGCTGCTCTCTGGGACTCCTAGGAGCGCAGTGAACGTTCATTGGATGATGCGCTGCTCTCTGGGACTCCTAGGAGCGCAGTGAATGTTCATTGGACGATGCGTTGCTCGCTGGGACTCATAGGAGCGCAGTGAATGTTCATTGGATGATGCGCTGCTCTCTGGGACTCATAGGAGCGCAGTGAATGTTCTTTGGACGATACGCTGCTCTATGGGACTTGTAGGAGAGAAGTGAATGTTTGTTGGATGATGCGCTGCTCTCTGGGACTCATAGGAGTGCAGTGAATGTTCATTGGATGATGCGCTGCTCTCTGGGACTCATATGAGCGCAGTGAATGTTCATTGGATGATACGCTGCTCTCTGGGACTCGTAGGAGCGCAGCGAATGTTCATTGGATGATGCGCTGCTCTCTGGGACTCATAGGAGCGCAGTGAATGTTCATTGGATGATGCACTGCTCTCTGGGACTCATAGGAGCGCAGTGAATGTTAAGTGGACGATACGCTGCTCTCTGGGACTCGTAGGAGCACAGTGAATGTTCATTGGATGATTCACTGCTCTCTGGGACTCATAGAAGCGCAGTGAATGTTCATTGGATGATACGCTGCTCTCTGGGACTCATAGGAACGCAGTGAATGTTCATTGGATGATACGCTGCTCTCTGGGACTCATAGGAACGCAGTGAATGTTCATTGGATGATACGCTGCTCTCTGGGACTCATAGGAGCGCAGTGAATGTTCATTGGACGATATGCTGCTCTCTGGGACTCGTAGGAGCGCAGTGAATGTTCATTAGACGATGCGCTGCTCTCTGGGACCCGTAGGAGCTCAGTGAATGTTCATTGGATGATGCGCTGCCCTCTGGGACTCATAGGAGCGCAGTGAATGTTAAGTGGACGATACGCTGCTCTCTGGGACTCGTAGGAGCGCAGTGAATGTTCATTGGACGATGCGCTGCTTTCTGGGACTCATAGGAGCGCAGTGAATGTTCATTGGATGATGCGCTGTTCTCTAGGACTCATAGGAACGCAGTGAATGTTCATTGGATGATGCGCTGCTCTCTGGGACTCGTAGGAGCGCAGTGAATGTTCATTGGATGATACGCTGCTCTCTGGGATTTGTAGGAGTGCAGTGAATGATAAGTGGATGATACGCTGCTCTCTGGGACTCGTAGGAGTGCAGTGAATGTACATTGGATGATACGCTGCTCTCTGGGACTTGTAGGAGCTCAGTGAATGTTAAGTGGACGATACACTGCTGTCTGGGACTCGTAGGAGCGCAGTGAATGTTAAGTGGACGATACGCTGCTCTCTAGGACTCATAGGAGCGTAGTGAATGTTCATTGGATGATACGCTGCTCTCTGGGACACATAGGAGCGCAGTAAATGTTTATTGGATGATGCACTGCTCTCTGGGACTCATAGGAGTGCAGTGAATGTTCCTTGGACGATACGCTGCTCATTGGGACTCGTAGGAGTGCCGTGAATGTTCATTGGACGATACGCTGCTCTCTGGGACTCGTAGGAGCGCATTGAATGTTCATTGGATGATGCGCTGCTCTCTGGGACTCGTAGGAGTGCAGTGAATGTTCATTGGATGATGCGCTGCTCTCTGGGACTCGTAGGAGCGCAGTGAATGTTCATTGGATGATGGGCTGCTCTCTGGGACTCGTAGGAGCGCAGTGAATGTTCATTGGATGATACGCTGCTCTCTGGGACTCGTAGGAGCGCAGTGAATGTTCATTGGATGATGCGCTGCTCTCTGGGACTCGTAGGAGCGCAGTGAATGTTCATTGGATGATGCGCTGCTCTCTGGGACTCGTAGGAATGCAGTGAATGTTCATTGGATGATACGCTGCTCTCTGGGACTCGTAGGAGTGTAGTGAATGTTCATTGGATGATGCGCTGCTCTCTGGGACTCGTAGGAGCGCAGTGAATGTTAAGTGGATGATACTCTGCTCTCTGGGACTCGTAGGAGTGCAGTGAATGTTCATTGGATGATGCGCTGCTCTCTGGGACTCCTAGGAGCGCAGTGAACGTTCATTGGATGATGCGCTGCTCTTTGGGACTCCTAGGAGCGCAGTGAATGTTCATTGGATGATGCGTTGCTCGCTGGGACTCATAGGAGCGCAGTTAATGTTCATTGGATGATGCGCTGCTCTCTGGGACTCATAGGAGCGCAGTGAATGTTCTTTGGACGATACGCTGCTCTATGGGACTTGTAGGAGAGAAGTGAATGTTTGTTGGATGATGCGCTGCTCTCTGGGACTCATAGGAGTGCAGTGAATGTTCATTGGATGATGCGCTGCTCTCTGGGACTCATATGAGCGCAGTGAATGTTCATTGGATGATACGCTGCTCTCTGGGACTCGTAGGAGCGCAGCGAATGTTCATTGGATGATGCGCTGCTCTCTGGGACTCATAGGAGCGCAGTGAATGTTCATTGGATGATGCACTGCTCTCTGGGACTCATAGGAGCGCAGTGAATGTTAAGTGGACGATACGCTGCTCTCTGGGACTCGTAGGAGCACAGTGAATGTTCATTGGATGATTCACTGCTCTCTGGGACTCATAGAAGCGCAGTGAATGTTCATTGGATGATACGCTGCTCTCTGGGACTCATAGGAACGCAGTGAATGTTCATTGGATGATACGCTGCTCTCTGGGACTCATAGGAACGCAGTGAATGTTCATTGGATGATACGCTGCTCTCTGGGACTCATAGGAGCGCAGTGAATGTTCATTGGACGATATGCTGCTCTCTGGGACTCGTAGGAGCGCAGTGAATGTTCATTAGACGATGCACTGCTCTCTGGGACCCGTAGGAGCTCAGTGAATGTTCATTGGATGATGCGCTGCCCTCTGGGACTCATAGGAGCGCAGTGAATGTTAAGTGGACGATACGCTGCTCTCTGGGACTCGTAGGAGCGCAGTGAATGTTCATTGGACGATGCGCTGCTTTCTGGGACTCATAGGAGCGCAGTGAATGTTCATTGGATGATGCGCTGTTCTCTAGGACTCATAGGAACGCAGTGAATGTTCATTGGATGATGCGCTGCTCTCTGGGACTCGTAGGAGCGCAGTGAATGTTCATTGGATGATACGCTGCTCTCTGGGATTTGTAGGAGTGCAGTGAATGATAAGTGGATGATACGCTGCTCTCTGGGACTCGTAGGAGTGCAGTGAATGTACATTGGATGATACGCTGCTCTCTGGGACTTGTAGGAGCTCAGTGAATGTTAAGTGGACGATACACTGCTGTCTGGGACTCGTAGGAGCGCAGTGAATGTTAAGTGGACGATACGCTGCTCTCTAGGACTCATAGGAGCGTAGTGAATGTTCATTGGATGATACGCTGCTCTCTGGGACACATAGGAGCGCAGTAAATGTTTATTGGATGATGCACTGCTCTCTGGGACTCATAGGAGTGCAGTGAATGTTCCTTGGACGATACGCTGCTCATTGGGACTCGTAGGAGTGCCGTGAATGTTCATTGGACGATACGCTGCTCTCTGGGACTCGTAGGAGCGCATTGAATGTTCATTGGATGATGCGCTGCTCTCTGGGACTCGTAGGAGTGCAGTGAATGTTCATTGGATGATGCGCTGCTCTCTGGGACTCGTAGGAGCGCAGTGAATGTTCATTGGATGATGGGCTGCTCTCTGGGACTCGTAGGAGCGCAGTGAATGTTCATTGGATGATACGCTGCTCTCTGGGACTCGTAGGAGCGCAGTGAATGTTCATTGGATGATGCGCTGCTCTCTGGGACTCGTAGGAGCGCAGTGAATGTTCATTGGATGATGCGCTGCTCTCTGGGACTCGTAGGAATGCAGTGAATGTTCATTGGATGATACGCTGCTCTCTGGGACTCGTAGGAGTGTAGTGAATGTTCATTGGATGATGCGCTGCTCTCTGGGACTCGTAGGAGCGCAGTGAATGTTAAGTGGATGATACTCTGCTCTCTGGGACTCGTAGGAGTGCAGTGAATGTTCATTGGATGATGCGCTGCTCTCTGGGACTCCTAGGAGCGCAGTGAACGTTCATTGGATGATGCGCTGCTCTTTGGGACTCCTAGGAGCGCAGTGAATGTTCATTGGATGATGCGTTGCTCGCTGGGACTCATAGGAGCGCAGTGAATGTTCATTGGATGATGCGCTGCTCTCTGGGACTCATAGGAGCGCAGTGAATGTTCTTTGGACGATACGCTGCTCTATGGGACTTGTAGGAGAGAAGTGAATGTTTGTTGGATGATGCGCTGCTCTCTGGGACTCATAGGAGTGCAGTGAATGTTCATTGGATGATGCGCTGCTCTCTGGGACTCATATGAGCGCAGTGAATGTTCATTGGATGATACGCTGCTCTCTGGGACTCGTAGGAGCGCAGCGAATGTTCATTGGATGATGCGCTGCTCTCTGGGACTCATAGGAGCGCAGTGAATGTTCATTGGATGATGCACTGCTCTCTGGGACTCATAGGAGCGCAGTGAATGTTAAGTGGACGATACGCTGCTCTCTGGGACTCGTAGGAGCACAGTGAATGTTCATTGGATGATTCACTGCTCTCTGGGACTCATAGAAGCGCAGTGAATGTTCATTGGATGATACGCTGCTCTCTGGGACTCATAGGAACGCAGTGAATGTTCATTGGATGATACGCTGCTCTCTGGGACTCATAGGAACGCAGTGAATGTTCATTGGATGATACGCTGCTCTCTGGGACTCATAGGAGCGCAGTGAATGTTCATTGGACGATATGCTGCTCTCTGGGACTCGTAGGAGCGCAGTGAATGTTCATTAGACGATGCGCTGCTCTCTGGGACCCGTAGGAGCTCAGTGAATGTTCATTGGATGATGCGCTGCTCTCTGGGACTCATAGGAGCGCAGTGAATGTTAAGTGGACGATACGCTGCTCTCTGGGACTCGTAGGAGCGCAGTGAATGTTCATTGGACGATGCGCTGCTTTCTGGGACTCATAGGAGCGCAGTGAATGTTCATTGGATGATGCGCTGTTCTCTTGGACTCATAGGAACGCAGTGAATGTTCATTGGATGATGCGCTGCTCTCTGGGACTCGTAGGAGCGCAGTGAATGTTCATTGGATGATACGCTGCTCTCTGGGATTTGTAGGAGTGCAGTGAATGATAAGTGGATGATACGCTGCTCTCTGGGACTCGTAGGAGTGCAGTGAATGTACATTGGATGATACGCTGCTCTCTGGGACTTGTAGGAGCTCAGTGAATGTTAAGTGGACGATACACTGCTGTCTGGGACTCGTAGGAGCGCAGTGAATGTTAAGTGGACGATACGCTGCTCTCTGGGACTCGTAGGAGTGCAGTGAATGTTCACTGGATGATGTGCTGCTCTCTGGGACTCATAGGAGCGCAGTGAATGTTCATTGGATGATACGCTGCTCTCTGGGACTCGCAGGAGTGCAGTGAATGTTCATTGGATGATGCGCTGCTTTCTGGGACTCGTAGGAGCGCAGTGAATGTTCTTTGGATGATACGCTGCTCTCTGGGACTCGTAAGAGTGCAGTGAATGTTCATTGGATGATGCGCTGCTCTCTGGGACTCATAGAAGCGCAGTGAATGTTCATTGGATGATACGCTGCTCTCTGGGACTAATAGGAACGCAGTGAATGTTCATTGTACGATGCGCTGCTCTCTGGGACTCATAGGAACGTAGTGAATGTTCATTGGATGATACGCTGCTCTCTGGGACTTATAGGAGCGCAGTGAATGTTCATTGGATGATACGCTGCTCTCTGGGACTCATAGGAGCGCAGTGTATGTTCTTTGGACGATACGCTGCTCTATGGGACTTGTAGGAGAGAAGTGAATGTTTGTTGGATGATGCACTGCTCTCTGGGACTCATAGGAGTGCAGTGAATGTTCAGTGGATGATACGCTGCTCTCTGGGACTCGTAGGAGTGCAGTGAATGTACATTGGATGATACGCTGCTGTCTGGGACTCGTAGGAGCGCAGTGAATGTTCATTGGATGATGCGCTGCTCTCTGGGACTCGTAGTAGCGCAGTGAATGTTCATTGGATGATACGCTGCTCTGTGGGACTCGTAGGAGTGCAGTGAATATTCATTGGATGGTACGCTGCTCTCTGGACTCGTAGGAGTGCAGTGAATGTTCATTGGATGATGCGCTGCTCTCTGGGACTCATATTAGTGCAGTGTATGTTCATTGAATGATGCGCTGCTCTCTGGGACTCATAGGAGCGCAGGCAATGTTCATTGGACGATACGCTGCTCTCTGGGACTCGTAGGAGCGCAGTAAATGTTCATTGGATGATGCGCTGCTCTGTGGGACTCATAGGAGTGCAGTGAATGTTCATAGGGTGATGCGCTGCTCTCTGGGTCTCATAGGAGCGCAGTGAATGTTAAGTGGACGATACGCTGCTCTCTGGGACTCGTAGGAGCGCAGTGAATGTTCATTGGATGATGCACTGCTCTCTGGGTCTCATAGGAGCGCAGTGAATGTTCATTGGATGATGCGCTGCTCTCTGGGACTCATAGGAGCGCAGTGAATGTTGATTGGATGAATCGCTGCTCTCTGGGACTCGGAGCGCATTGAATGTTCTTTGGATGATACGCTGCTCTCTGGGACTCGTAAGAGTGCAGTGAATGTTCACTGGATGATGCGCTGCTCTCTGGGACTCATAGAAGCGCAGTGAATGTTCATTGGATGATACGCTGCTCTCTGGGACTCATAGGAGCGCAGTGAATGTTCAGTGGATGATACGCTGCTCTCTGGGACTCGTAGGAGCGCAGTGAATGTTCAGTGGATGATACACTGCTCTCTGGGACTCGTAGGAGCGCAGTGAATGTTCATTGGACGATGCGCTGGTCTCTGGGACTTATAGGAGTGCAGTGAATGTTAAGTGGACGATACGCTGCTCTCTGGGTCTCGGAGTGCAGTGAATGTTCATTGGATGATACGCTGCTCTCTGGGACTCATAGGAGCGCAGTGAATGTTCAGTGGATGATACGCTGCTCTCTGGGACTCGTAGGAGCGCAGTGAATGTTCATTGGACGATGCGCTGGTCTCTGGGACTTATAGGAGCGCAGTGAATGTTCATTGGACGATGCTCTGCTCTCTGGGACTCATAGGAACGTAGTGAATGTTCATTGGATGATACGCTGCTCTCTGGGACTCATAGGAGCGCAGTGAATGTTCATTGGATGATACGCTGATCTCTGGGACTCATAGTAGCGCAGTGAATGTTCATTTGATGATACTCTGCTCTCTGGGACTCGTAGGAGCACAGTGAATGTTCATTGGATGATGCGCTGCTCTCTGGGACTCATAGGAGCGCAGTGAATGTTCATTGGATGATACGCTGCTCTCTGGGACTCATAGGAACGCAGTGAATGTTCATTGGATGATACGCTGCTCTCTGGGACTCGTAGGAGCGCAGTAAATGTTCATTGGATGATGCGCTGCTCTGTGGGACTCATAGGAGTGCAGTGAATGTTCATAGGATGATGCGCTGCTCTCTGGGTCTCATAGGAGCGCAGTGAATGTTCATTGGATGATACGCTGCTCTCTGGGACTCGTAGGAGCGCAGCAAATGTTCATTGGATGATGCGCTGCTCTCTGGGACTCATAGGAGCGCAGTGAATGTTAAGTGGACGATACGCTGCTCTCTGGGACTCGTAGGAGCGCAGTGAATGTTCATTGGATGATGCACTGCTCTCTGGGTCTCATAGGAGCGCAGTGAATGTTCACTGGGACTCATAGGAACGCAGTGAATGTTGATTGGATGAATCGCTGCTCTCTGGGACTCGGAGCGCATTGAATGTTCTTTGGATGATACGCTGCTCTCTGGGACTCGTAAGAGTGCAGTGAATGTTCACTGGATGATGCGCTGCTCTCTGGGACTCATAGAAGCGCAGTGAATGTTCATTGGATGATAGGCTGCTCTCTGGGACTCATAGGAACGCAGTGAATGTTCATTGGATGATACGCTGCTCTCTGGGACTCATAGGAACGCAGTGAATGTTCATTGGATGATACGCTGCTCTCTGGGACCCGTAGGAGCGCAGTGAATGTTCATTGGATGATGCGCTGCTCTCTGGGACTCATAGGAGCGCAGTAAATGTTAATTGGACGATACGCTGCTCTCTGGGACTCGTAGGAGCGCAGTGAATGTTCATTGGATGATGCGCTGCTCTCTAGGACTCATAGGAACGCAGTGAATGTTCATTGGATGATGCGCTGCTCTCTGGGACTCGTAGGAGCGCAGTGAATGTTCATTGGATGATACACTGCTCTCAGGGACTTGTAGGAGTGCAGTGAATGTTAAGTGGACGATACGCTGCTCTCTGGGTCTCGGAGTGCAGTGAATGTTCATTGGATGATACGCTGCTCTCTGGGACTCATAGGAGCGCAGTGAATGTTCAGTGGATGATACGCTGCTCTCTGGGACTCGTAGGAGCGCAGTGAATGTTCATTGGACGATGCGCTGGTCTCTGGGACTTATAGGAGCGCAGTGAATGTTCATTGGACGATGCGCTGCTCTCTGGGACTCATAGGAACGTAGTGAATGTTCATTGGATGATACACTGCTCTCTGGGACTCATAGGAGCGCAGTGAATGTTCATTGGATGATACGCTGCTCTCTGGGACTCATACTAGCGCAGTGAATGTTCATTTGATGATACTCTGCTCTCTGGGACTCGTAGGAGCACAGTGAATGTTCATTGGATGATGCGCTGCTCTCTGGGACTCATAGGAGCGCAGTGAATGTTCATTGGATGATACGCTGCTCTCTGGGACTCATAGGAACGCAGTGAATGTTCATTGGATGATACGCTGCTCTCTGGGACTCATAGGAGCGCAGTGAATGTTCAGTGGATGATACGCTGCTCTCTGGGACTCGTAGGAGCGCAGTGAATGTTCATTGGACGATGCGCTGCTCTCTGGGACTTGTAGGAGCGCAGTGAATGTTCATTGGACGATGCGCTGCTCTCTGGGACTCATAGGAGCGCAGTGAATGTTCATTGTACGATGCGCTGCTCTCTGGGACTCATAGGAACGTAGTGAATGTTCATTGGATGATACGCTGCTCTCTGGGACTCGTAGGAGCGCAGTGAATGTTCATTGGACGATGCGCTGCTCTCTGGGACTCATAGGAACATAGTGAATGTTTATTGGATGATACGCTGCTCTCTGGGACTCATAGGAGCGCAGTGAATGTTCATTGGATGATACGCTGCTCTCTGGGACTCATAGGAGCGCAGTGAATGTTCATTTGATGATACTCTGCTCTCTGGGACTTGTAGGAGCACAGTGAATGTTCATTGAATGATACGCTGCTCTGTGGGACTCGTAGGAGTGCAGTGAATATTCATTGAACGGTACGCTGCTCTCTGGACTCGTAGGAGTGCAGTGAATGTTCATTGGGTGATGCGCTGCTCTCTGGGACTCATAGGAGTGCATTGTATGTTCATTGGATGATGCGCTGCTCTCTGGGAGTCATAGGAGCGCAGGGAATGTTCATTGGACGATACGCTGCTCTCTGGGACTCGTAGGAGCGCAGTGAATGTTCATTGGACGATGCGCTGCTCTGTGGGACTCATAGGAGTGCAGTGAATGTTCATTGGATGATGCGCTTCTCTCTGGGACTCATATGAGCGCAGTGAATGTTCATTGGATGATACGCTGCTCTCTGGGACTCGTAGGAGCGCAGCGAATGTTCATTGGATGATGCGCTGCTCTCTGGGACTCATAGGAGCGCAGTGAATGTTCATTGGATGATGCGCTGCTCTCTGGGACTCGTAGGAGTGCAGTGAATGTTCATTGGATGATGCGCTGCTCTCTGGGACTCATAGGAGCGCAGTGAATGTTCTTTGGACGATACGCTGCTCTCTGGGACTCATAGGAGTGCAGTGAATGTTCATTGGATGATGTTCTGCTCTCTGGGACTCATAGGAGCGCAGTGAATGTTCTTTGGACGATACGCTGCTCTCTGGGACTCATAGGAGTGCAGTGAATGTTTATTGGATGATGTGCTGCTCTCTGGGACTCGTAGGAGCGCAGTGAATGTTCATTAGATGATGCGCTGCTCTCTGGGACCCGTAGGAGCTCAGTGAATGTTCATTGGATGATGTGCTGCTCTCTGGGACTCATAGGAGCGCAGTGAATGTTAAGTGGATGATACGCTGCTCTCTGGGACTCGTAGGAGCGCAGTGAATGCTCATTGGACGATGCGCTGCTTTCTGGGACCCATAGGAGCGCAGTGAATGTTCATTGGATGATGCGCTGCTCTCTAGGACTCATAGGAGCGCAGTGAATGTTCATTGGATGATACTCTGCTCTCTGGGACACATAGGAGCGCAGTAAATGTTTATTGGATGATGCACTGCTCTCTGGGACTCATAGGAGTGCAGTGAATGTTAAGTGGACGATACGCTGCTCATTGGGACTCGTAGGAGTGCCGTGAATGTTCATTGGACGATACGCTGCTCTCTGGGACTCGTAGGAGCGCATTGAATGTTCATTGGATGATGCGCTGCTCTCTGGGACTCGTAGGAGTGCAGTGAATGTTCATTGGATGATGCGCTGCTCTCTGGGACTCGTAGGAGCGCAGTGAATGTTCATTGGATGATGGGCTGCTCTCTGGGACTTGTAGGAGCGCAGTGAATGTTCATTGGATGATACGCTGCTCTCTGGGACTCGTAGGAGCGCAGTGAATGTTCATTGGATGATGCGCTGCTCTCTGGGACTCGTAGGAGCGCAGTGAATGTTCATTGGATGATGCGCTGCTCTCTGGGACTCGTAGGAATGCAGTGAATGTTCATTGGATGATACGCTGCTCTCTGGGACTCGTAGGAGTGCAGTGAATGTTCATTGGATGATGCGCTGCTCTCTGGGACTCGTAGGAGCGCAGTGAATGTTAAGTGGACGATACTCTGCTCTCTGGGACTCGTAGGAGTGCAGTGAATGTTCATTGGATGATGCGCTGCTCTCTGGGACTCCTAGGAGCGCAGTGAACGTTCATTGGATGATGCGCTGCTCTCTGGGACTCCTAGGAGCGCAGTGAATGTTCATTGGATGATGTGTTGCTCGCTGGGACTCATAGGAGCGCAGTGAATGTTCATTGGATGATGCGCTGCTCTCTGGGACTCATAGGAGCGCAGTGAATGTTCTTTGGACGATACGCTGCTCTATGGGACTTGTAGGAGAGAAGTGAATGTTTGTTGGATGATGCGCTGCTCTCTGGGACTCATAGGAGTGCAGTGAATGTTCATTGGATGATGCGCTGCTCTCTGGGACTCATATGAGCGCAGTGAATGTTCATTGGATGATACGCTGCTCTCTGGGACTCGTAGGAGCGCAGCGAATGTTCATTGGATGATGCGCTGCTCTCTGGGACTCATAGGAGCGCAGTGAATGTTCATTGGATGATGCACTGCTCTCTGGGACTCATAGGAGCGCAGTGAATGTTAAGTGGACGATACGCTGCTCTCTGGGACTCGTAGGAGCACAGTGAATGTTCATTGGATGATTCACTGCTCTCTGGGACTCATAGAAGCGCAGTGAATGTTCATTGGATGATACGCTGCTCTCTGGGACTCATAGGAACGCAGTGAATGTTCATTGGATGATACGCTGCTCTCTGGGACTCATAGGAACGCAGTGAATGTTCATTGGATGATACGCTGCTCTCTGGGACTCATAGGAGCGCAGTGAATGTTCATTGGACGATATGCTGCTCTCTGGGACTCGTAGGAGCGCAGTGAATGTTCATTAGACTATGCGCTGCTCTCTGGGACCCGTAGGAGCTCAGTGAATGTTCATTGGATGATGCGCTGCTCTCTGGGACTCATAGGAGCGCAGTGAATGTTAAGTGGACGATACGCTGCTCTCTGGGACTCGTAGGAGCGCAGTGAATGTTCATTGGACGATGCGCTGCTTTCTGGGACTCATAGGAGCGCAGTGAATGTTCATTGGATGATGCGCTGTTCTCTAGGACTCATAGGAACGCAGTGAATGTTCATTGGATGATGCGCTGCTCTCTGGGACTCGTAGGAGCGCAGTGAATGTTCATTGGATGATACGCTGCTCTCTGGGATTTGTAGGAGTGCAGTGAATGATAAGTGGATGATACGCTGCTCTCTGGGACTCGTAGGAGTGCAGTGAATGTACATTGGATGATACGCTGCTCTCTGGGACTTGTAGGAGCTCAGTGAATGTTTATTGGATGATGCACTGCTCTCTGGGACTCATAGGAGTGCAGTGAATGTTAAGTGGACGATACGCTGCTCATTGGGACTCGTAGGAGTGCCGTGAATGTTCATTGGACGATACGCTGCTCTCTGGGACTCGTAGGAGCGCATTGAATGTTCATTGGATGATACGCTGCTCTCTGGGACTCGTAGGAGTGCAGTGAATGTTCATTGGATGATGCGCTGCTCTCTGGGACTCGTAGGAGCGCAGTGAATGTTCATTGGATGATGGGCTGCTCTCTGGGACTCGTAGGAGCGCAGTGAATGTTCATTGGATGATACGCTGCTCTCTGGGACTCGTAGGAGCGCAGTGAATGTTCATTGGATGATGCGCTGCTCTCTGGGACTCGTAGGAGCGCAGTGAATGTTCATTGGATGATGCGCTGCTCTCTGGGACTCGTAGGAATGCAGTGAATGTTCATTGGATGATACGCTGCTCTCTGGGACTCGTAGGAGTGTAGTGAATGTTCATTGGATGATGCGCTGCTCTCTGGGACTCGTAGGAGCGCAGTGAATGTTAAGTGGACGATACTCTGCTCTCTGGGACTCGTAGGAGTGCAGTGAATGTTCATTGGATGATGCGCTGCTCTCTGGGACTCCTAGGAGCGCAGTGAATGTTCATTGGATGATGCGCTGCTCTCTGGGACTCCTAGGAGCGCAGTGAATGTTCATTGGATGATGCGTTGCTCGCTGGGACTCATAGGAGCGCAGTGAATGTTCATTGGATGATGCGCTGCTCTCTGGGACTCATAGGAGCGCAGTGAATGTTCTTTGGACGATACGCTGCTCTATGGGACTTGTAGGAGAGAAGTGAATGTTTGTTGGATGATGCGCTGCTCTCTGGGACTCATAGGAGTGCAGTGAATGTTCATTGGATGATGCGCTGCTCTCTGGGACTCATGAGCGCAGTGAATGTTCATTGGATGATACGCTGCTCTCTGGGACTCGTAGGAGCGCAGCGAATGTTCATTGGATGATGCGCTGCTCTCTGGGACTCATAGGAGCGCAGTGAATGTTCATTGGATGATGCACTGCTCTCTGGGACTCATAGGAGCGCAGTGAATGTTAAGTGGACGATACGCTGCTCTCTGGGACTCGTAGGAGCACAGTGAATGTTCATTGGATGATTCACTGCTCTCTGGGACTCATAGAAGCGCAGTGAATGTTCATTGGATGATACGCTGCTCTCTGGGACTCATAGGAACGCAGTGAATGTTCATTGGATGATACGCTGCTCTCTGGGACTCATAGGAACGCAGTGAATGTTCATTGGATGATACGCTGCTCTCTGGGACTCATAGGAGCGCAGTGAATGTTGATTGGACGATATGCTGCTCTCTGGGACTCGTAGGAGCGCAGTGAATGTTCATTAGACGATGCGCTGCTCTCTGGGACCCGTAGGAGCTCAGTGAATGTTCATTGGATGATGCGCTGCTCTCTGGGACTCATAGGCGGGCAGTGAATGTTAAGTGGATGATACGCTGCTCTCTGGGACTCGTAGGAGCGCAGTGAATGTTCATTGGACGATGCGCTGCTTTCTGGGACTCATAGGAGCGCAGTGAATGTTCATTGGATGATGCGCTGTTCTCTTGGACTCATAGGAACGCAGTGAATGTTCATTGGATGATGCGCTGCTCTCTGGGACTCGTAGGAGCGCAGTGAATGTTCATTGGATGATACGCTGCTCTCTGGGATTTGTAGGAGTGCAGTGAATGATAAGTGGATGATACGCTGCTCTCTGGGACTCGTAGGAGTGCAGTGAATGTACATTGGATGATACGCTGCTCTCTGGGACTTGTAGGAGCTCAGTGAATGTTAAGTGAACGATACACTGCTGTCTGGGACTCGTAGGAGCGCAGTGAATGTTAAGTGGACGATACGCTGCTCTCTGGGACTCGTAGGAGTGCAGTGAATGTTCATTGGATGATGTGCTGCTCTCTGGGACTCATAGGAGCGCAGTGAATGTTCATTGGATGATACGCTGCTCTCTGGGACTCGCAGGAGTGCAGTGAATGTTCATTGGATGATGCGCTGCTTTCTGGGACTCGTAGGAGCGCAGTGAATGTTCTTTGGATGATACGCTGCTCTCTGGGACTCGTAAGAGTGCAGTGAATGTTCATTGGATGATGCGCTGCTCTCTGGGACTCATAGAAGCGCAGTGAATGTTCATTGGATGATACGCTGCTCTCTGGGACTCATAGGAACGCAGTGAATGTTCTTTGGATGATACGCTGCTCTCTGGGACTCATAGGAGCACAGTGAATGTTCATTGTACGATGCAGTGCTCTCTGGGACTCATAGGAACGTAGTGAATGTGGATGATACGCTGCTCTCTGGGACTTATAGGAGCGCAGTGAATGTTCATTGGATGATACGCTGCTCTCTGGGACTCATAGGAGCGCAGTGTATGTTCTTTGGACGATACGCTGCTCTATGGGACTTGTAGGAGAGAAGTGAATGTTTGTTGGATGATGCGCTGCTCTCTGGGACTCATAGGAGTGCAGTGAATGTTCAGTGGATGATACGCTGCTCTCTGGGACTCGTAGGAGTGCAGTGAATGTACATTGGATGATACGCTGCTGTCTGGGACTCGTAGGAGCGCAGTGAATGTTCATTGGATGATGCGCTGCTCTCTGGGACTCGTAGTAGCGCAGTGAATGTTCATTGGATGATACGCTGCTCTGTGGGACTCGTAGGAGTGCAGTGAATATTCATTGGATGGTACGCTGCTCTCTGGACTCGTAGGAGTGCAGTGAATGTTCATTGGATGATGCGCTGCTCTCTGGGACTCATATTAGTGCAGTGTATGTTCATTGAATGATGCGCTGCTCTCTGGGACTCATAGGAGCGCAGGGAATGTTCATTGGACGATACGCTGCTCTCTGGGACTCGTAGGAGCGCAGTAAATGTTCATTGGATGATGCGCTGCTCTGTGGGACTCATAGGAGTGCAGTGAATGTTCATAGGATGATGCGCTGCTCTCTGGGTCTCATAGGAGCGCAGTGAATGTTCATTGGATGATACGCTGCTCTCTGGGACTCGTAGGAGCGCAGCAAATGTTCATTGGATGATGCGCTGCTCTCTGGGACTCATAGGAGCGCAGTGAATGTTCATTGGATGATGCACTGCTCTCTGGGTCTCATAGGAGCGCAGTGAATGTTCATTGGATGATGCACTGCTCTCTGGGTCTCAGGAGCGCAGTGAATGTTGATTGGATGAATCGCTGCTCTCTGGGACTCGGAGCGCATTGAATGTTCTTTGGATGATACGCTGCTCTCTGGGACTCGTAAGAGTGCAGTGAATGTTCACTGGATGATGCGCTGCTCTCTGGGACTCATAGAAGCGCAGTGAATGTTCATTGGATGATAGGCTGCTCTCTGGGACTAATAGGAACGCAGTGAATGTTCATTGGATGATACGCTGCTCTCTGGGACTCATAGGAACGCAGTGAATGTTCATTGGATGATACGCTGCTCTCTGGGACCCGTAGGAGCGCAGTGAATGTTCATTGGATGATGCGCTGCTCTCTGGGACTCATAGGAGCGCAGTAAATGTTAAGTGGACGATACGCTGCTCTCTGGGACTCGTAGGAGCGCAGTGAATGTTCATTGGATGATGCGCTGCTCTCTAGGACTCATAGGAACGCAGTGAATGTTCATTGGATGATGCGCTGCTCTCTGGGACCCGTAGGAGCGCAGTGAATGTTCATTGGATGATGCGCTGCTCTCTGGGACTCATAGGAGCGCAGTAAATGTTAAGTGGACGATACGCTGCTCTCTGGGACTCGTAGGAGCGCAGTGAATGTTCATTGGATGATGCGCTGCTCTCTAGGACTCATAGGAACGCAGTGAATGTTCATTGGATGATGCGCTGCTCTCTGGGACTCGTAGGAGCGCAGTGAATGTTCATTGGATGATACACTGCTCTCAGGGACTTGTAGGAGTGCAGTGAATGTTAAGTGGACGATACGCTGCTCTCTGGGTCTCGGAGTGCAGTGAATGTTCATTGGATGATACGCTGCTCTCTGGGACTCATAGGAGCGCAGTGAATGTTCAGTGGATGATACGCTGCTCTCTGGGACTCGTAGGAGCGCAGTGAATGTTCATTGGACGATGCGCTGGTCTCTGGGACTTATAGGAGCGCAGTGAATGTTCATTGGACGATGCGCTGCTCTCTGGGACTCATAGGAGTGCAGCGAATGTTCATTGGATGATGCGCTGCTCTCTGGGACTCGTAGGAGCGCAGTGAATGTTCATTGGATGATGCGCTGCTCTCTGGAACTCGTAGGAGCGCAGTGAATGTTCATTGGATAATGGGCTGCTCTCTGGGACTCGTAGGAGCGCAGTGAATGTTCATTGGATGATGCGCTGCTCTCTGGGACTCGTAGGAGCGCAGTGAATGTTCATTGGATGATGCGCTGCTCTCTGGGACTCGTAGGAGCGCAGTGAATGTTCATTGGATGATGCGCTGCTCTCTGGGACTTGTAGGAACGCAGTGAATGTTCATTGGATGATACGCTGCTCTCTGGGACTCGTAGGAGTGCAGTGAATGTTCATTGGATGATGCGCTGCTCTCTGGGACTCGTAGGAGCGCAGTGAATGTTAAGTGGACGATACGCTGCTCTCTGGGACTCGTAGGAGTGCAGTGAATGTTCATTTGATGATGCACTGCTCTCTGGGACTCCTAGGAGCACAGTGAACGTTCATTGGATGATGCGCTGCTCTCTGGGACTCCTAGGAGCGCAGTGAATGTACATTGGATGATGCACTGCTCGCTGGGACTCATAGGAGCGCAGTGAATGTTCATTGGATGATGCGCTGCTCTCTGGGACTCATAGGAGCGCAGTGAATGTTCTTTGGACGATACGCTGCTCTATGGGACTTGTAGGAGAGAAGTGAATGTTTGTTGTATGATGCGCTGCTCTCTGGGACTCATAGGAGTGCAGTGAATGTTCCTTGGATGATACGCTGCTCTCTGGGACTCGTAGGAGTGCAGTGAATGTTCATTGGATGATACGCTGCTCTCTGGGAGTCGTAGGAGCGCAGTGAATGTTCATTGGATGATGCGCTGCTCTCTGGGACTCGTAGGAGTGAATGTTCATTGAATGATACGCTGCTCTGTGGGACTCGTAGGAGTGCAGTGAATATTCATTGGACGGTACGCTGCTCTCTGGACTCGTAGGAGTGCAGTGAATGTTCATTGGGTGATGCGCTGCTCTCTGGGACTCATAGGAGTGCATTGTATGTTCATTGGATGATGCGCTGCTCTCTGGGACTCATAGGAGCGCAGGGAATGTTCATTGGACGATACGCTGCTCTCTGGGACTCGTAGGAGCGCAGTGAATGTTCATTGGACGATGCGCTGCTCTGTGGGACTCATAGGAGTGCAGTGAATGTTCATTGGATGATGCGCTTCTCTCTGGGACTCATATGAACGCAGTGAATGTTCATTGGATGATACGCTGCTCTCTGGGACTCGTAGGAGCGCAGCGAATGTTCATTGGATGATGCGCTGCTCTTTGGGACTCATAGGAGCGCAGTGAATGTTCATTGGATGATGCGCTGCTCTCTGGGACTCGTAGGAGTGCAGTGAATGTTCATTGGATGATGCGCTGCTCTCTGGGACTCATAGGAGCGCAGTGAATGTTCTTTGGACGATACGCTGCTCTCTGGGACTCGTAGGAGCGCAGTGAATGTTCATTAGACGATGCGCTGCTCTCTGGGACCCGTAGGAGCTCAGTGAATGTTCATTGGATGATGTGCTGCTCTCTGGGACTCATAGGAGCGCAGTGAATGTTAAGTGGATGATACGCTGCTCTCTGGGACTCGTAGGAGCGCAGTGAATGCTCATTGGACGATGCGCTGCTTTCTGTGACTCATAGGAGCGCAGTGAATGTTCATTGGATGATGCGCTGCTCTCTAGGACTCATAGGAGCGCAGTGAATGTTCATTGGATGATACTCTGCTCTCTGGGACACATAGGAGCGCAGTAAATGTTTATTGGATGATGCACTGCTCTCTGGGACTCATAGGAGTGCAGTGAATGTTAAGTGGACGATACGCTGCTCATTGGGACTCGTAGGAGTGCCGTGAATGTTCATTGGACGATACGCTGCTCTCTTGGACTCGTAGGAGCGCATTGAATGTTCATTGGATGATGCGCTGCTCTCTGGGACTCGTAGGAGTGCAGTGAATGTTCATTGGATGATGCGCTGCTCTCTGGGACTCGTAGGAGCGCAGTGAATGTTCATTGGATGATGGGCTGCTCTCTGGGACTCGTAGGAGCGCAGTGAATGTTCATTGGATGATACGCTGCTCTCTGGGACTCGTAGGAGCGCAGTGAATGTTTATTGGATGATGCGCTGCTCTCTGGGACTCGTAGGAGCGCAGTGAATGTTCATTGGATGATGCGCTGCTCTCTGGGACTCGTAGGAATGCAGTGAATGTTCATTGGATGATACGCTGCTCTCTGGGACTCGTAGGAGTGCAGTGAATGTTCATTGGATGATGCTCTGCTCTCTGGGACTCGTAGGAGCGCAGTGAATGTTAAGTGGACGATACTCTGCTCTCTGGGACTCGTAGGAGTGCAGTGAATGTTCATTGGATGATGCGCTGCTCTCTGGGACTCCTAGGAGCGCAGTGAACGTTCATTGGATGATGCGCTGCTCTCTGGGACTCCTAGGAGCGCAGTGAATGTTCATTGGACGATGCGTTGCTCGCTGGGACTCATAGGAGCGCAGTGAATGTTCATTGGATGATGCACTGCTCTCTGGGACTCATAGGAGCGCAGTGAATGTTCTTTGGACGATACGCTGCTCTATGGGACTTGTAGGAGAGAAGTGAATGTTTGTTGGATGATGCGCTGCTCTCTGGGACTCATAGGAGTGCAGTGAATGTTCATTGGATGATGCGCTGCTCTCTGGGACTCATATGAGCGCAGTGAATGTTCATTGGATGATACGCTGCTCTCTGGGACTCGTAGGAGCGCAGCGAATGTTCATTGGATGATGCGCTGCTCTCTGGGACTCATAGGAGCGCAGTGAATGTTCATTGGATGATGCACTGCTCTCTGGGACTCATAGGAGCGCAGTGAATGTTAAGTGGACGATACGCTGCTCTCTGGGACTCGTAGGAGCACAGTGAATGTTCATTGGATGATTCACTGCTCTCTGGGACTCATAGAAGCGCAGTGAATGTTCATTGGATGATACGCTGCTCTCTGGGACTCATAGGAACGCAGTGAATGTTCATTGGATGATACGCTGCTCTCTGGGACTCATAGGAACGCAGTGAATGTTCATTGGATGATACGCTGCTCTCTGGGACTCATAGGAGCGCAGTGAATGTTCATTGGACGATATGCTGCTCTCTGGGACTCGTAGGAGCGCAGTGAATGTTCATTAGACGATGCGCTGCTCTCTGGGACCCGTAGGAGCTCAGTGAATGTTCATTGGATGATGCGCTGCCCTCTGGGACTCATAGGAGCGCAGTGAATGTTAAGTGGACGATACGCTGCTCTCTGGGACTCGTAGGAGCGCAGTGAATGTTCATTGGACGATGCGCTGCTTTCTGGGACTCATAGGAGCGCAGTGAATGTTCATTGGATGATGCGCTGTTCTCTAGGACTCATAGGAACGCAGTGAATGTTCATTGGATGATGCGCTGCTCTCTGGGACTCGTAGGAGCGCAGTGAATGTTCATTGGATGATACGCTGCTCTCTGGGATTTGTAGGAGTGCAGTGAATGATAAGTGGATGATACGCTGCTCTCTGGGACTCGTAGGAGTGCAGTGAATGTACATTGGATGATACGCTGCTCTCTGGGACTTGTAGGAGCTCAGTGAATGTTAAGTGGACGATACACTGCTGTCTGGGACTCGTAGGAGCGCAGTGAATGTTAAGTGGACGATACGCTGCTCTCTAGGACTCATAGGAGCGTAGTGAATGTTCATTGGATGATACGCTGCTCTCTGGGACACATAGGAGCGCAGTAAATGTTTATTGGATGATGCACTGCTCTCTGGGACTCATAGGAGTGCAGTGAATGTTCCTTGGACGATACGCTGCTCATTGGGACTCGTAGGAGTGCCGTGAATGTTCATTGGACGATACGCTGCTCTCTGGGACTCGTAGGAGCGCATTGAATGTTCATTGGATGATGCGCTGCTCTCTGGGACTCGTAGGAGTGCAGTGAATGTTCATTGGATGATGCGCTGCTCTCTGGGACTCGTAGGAGCGCAGTGAATGTTCATTGGATGATGGGCTGCTCTCTGGGACTCGTAGGAGCGCAGTGAATGTTCATTGGATGATACGCTGCTCTCTGGGACTCGTAGGAGCGCAGTGAATGTTCATTGGATGATGCGCTGCTCTCTGGGACTCGTAGGAGCGCAGTGAATGTTCATTGGATGATGCGCTGCTCTCTGGGACTCGTAGGAATGCAGTGAATGTTCATTGGATGATACGCTGCTCTCTGGGACTCGTAGGAGTGTAGTGAATGTTCATTGGATGATGCGCTGCTCTCTGGGACTCGTAGGAGCGCAGTGACTGTTAAGTGGATGATACTCTGCTCTCTGGGACTCGTAGGAGTGCAGTGAATGTTCATTGGATGATGCGCTGCTCTCTGGGAGTCATAGGAGCGCAGGGAATGTTCATTGGACGATACGCTGCTCTCTGGGACTCGTAGGAGCGCAGTGAATGTTCATTGGACGATGCGCTGCTCTGTGGGACTCATAGGCGTGCAGTGAATGTTCATTGGATGATGCGCTTCTCTCTGGGACTCATATGAGCGCAGTGAATGTTCATTGGATGATACGCTGCTCTCTGGGACTCGTAGGAGCGCAGCGAATGTTCATTGGATGATGCGCTGCTCTCTGGGACTCATAGGAGCGCAGTGAATGTTCATTGGATGATGCGCTGCTCTCTGGGACTCGTAGGAGTGCAGTGAATGTTCATTGGATGATGCGCTGCTCTCTGGGACTCATAGGAGCGCAGTGAATGTTCTTTGGACGATACGCTGCTCTCTGGGACTCATAGGAGTGCAGTGAATGTTCATTGGATGATGTTCTGCTCTCTGGGACTCATAGGAGCGCAGTGAATGTTCTTTGGACGATACGCTGCTCTCTGGGACTCATAGGAGTGCAGTGAATGTTTATTGGATGATGTGCTGCTCTCTGGGACTCGTAGGAGCGCAGTGAATGTTCATTAGACGATGCGCTGCTCTCTGGGACCCGTAGGAGCTCAGTGAATGTTCATTGGATGATGTGCTGCTCTCTGGGACTCATAGGAGCGCAGTGAATGTTAAGTGGATGATACGCTGCTCTCTGGGACTCGTAGGAGCGCAGTGAATGCTCATTGGACGATGCGCTGCTTTCTGGGACTCATAGGAGCGCAGTGAATGTTCATTGGATGATGCGCTGCTCTCTAGGACTCATAGGAGCGCAGTGAATGTTCATTGGATGATACTCTGCTCTCTGGGACACATAGGAGCGCAGTAAATGTTTATTGGATGATGCACTGCTCTCTGGGACTCATAGGAGTGCAGTGAATGTTAAGTGGACGATACGCTGCTCATTGGGACTCGTAGGAGTGCCGTGAATGTTCATTGGACGATACGCTGCTCTCTGGGACTCGTAGGAGCGCATTGAATGTTCATTGGATGATGCGCTGCTCTCTGGGACTCGTAGGAGTGCAGTGAATGTTCATTGGATGATGCGCTGCTCTCTGGGACTCGTAGGAGCGCAGTGAATGTTCATTGGATGATGGGCTGCTCTCTGGGACTTGTAGGAGCGCAGTGAATGTTCATTGGATGATACGCTGCTCTCTGGGACTCGTAGGAGCGCAGTGAATGTTCATTGGATGATGCGCTGCTCTCTGGGACTCGTAGGAGCGCAGTGAATGTTCATTGGATGATGCGCTGCTCTCTGGGACTCGTAGGAATGCAGTGAATGTTCATTGGATGATACGCTGCTCTCTGGGACTCGTAGGAGTGCAGTGAATGTTCATTGGATGATGCGCTGCTCTCTGGGACTCGTAGGAGCGCAGTGAATGTTAAGTGGACGATACTCTGCTCTCTGGGACTCGTAGGAGTGCAGTGAATGTTCATTGGATGATGCGCTGCTCTCTGGGACTCCTAGGAGCGCAGTGAACGTTCATTGGATGATGCGCTGCTCTCTGGGACTCCTAGGAGCGCAGTGAATGTTCATTGGATGATGTGTTGCTCGCTGGGACTCATAGGAGCGCAGTGAATGTTCATTGGATGATGCGCTGCTCTCTGGGACTCATAGGAGCGCAGTGAATGTTCTTTGGACGATACGCTGCTCTATGGGACTTGTAGGAGAGAAGTGAATGTTTGTTGGATGATGCGCTGCTCTCTGGGACTCATAGGAGTGCAGTGAATGTTCATTGGATGATGCGCTGCTCTCTGGGACTCATATGAGCGCAGTGAATGTTCATTGGATGATACGCTGCTCTCTGGGACTCGTAGGAGCGCAGCGAATGTTCATTGGATGATGCGCTGCTCTCTGGGACTCATAGGAGCGCAGTGAATGTTCATTGGATGATGCACTGCTCTCTGGGACTCATAGGAGCGCAGTGAATGTTAAGTGGACGATACGCTGCTCTCTGGGACTCGTAGGAGCACAGTGAATGTTCATTGGATGATTCACTGCTCTCTGGGACTCATAGAAGCGCAGTGAATGTTCATTGGATGATACGCTGCTCTCTGGGACTCATAGGAACGCAGTGAATGTTCATTGGATGATACGCTGCTCTCTGGGACTCATAGGAACGCAGTGAATGTTCATTGGATGATACGCTGCTCTCTGGGACTCATAGGAGCGCAGTGAATGTTCATTGGACGATATGCTGCTCTCTGGGACTCGTAGGAGCGCAGTGAATGTTCATTAGACGATGCGCTGCTCTCTGGGACCCGTAGGAGCTCAGTGAATGTTCATTGGATGATGCGCTGCTCTCTGGGACTCATAGGAGCGCAGTGAATGTTAAGTGGACGATACGCTGCTCTCTGGGACTCGTAGGAGCGCAGTGAATGTTCATTGGACGATGCGCTGCTTTCTGGGACTCATAGGAGCGCAGTGAATGTTCATTGGATGATGCGCTGTTCTCTAGGACTCATAGGAACGCAGTGAATGTTCATTGGATGATGCGCTGCTCTCTGGGACTCGTAGGAGCGCAGTGAATGTTCATTGGATGATACGCTGCTCTCTGGGATTTGTAGGAGTGCAGTGAATGATAAGTGGATGATACGCTGCTCTCTGGGACTCGTAGGAGTGCAGTGAATGTACATTGGATGATACGCTGCTCTCTGGGACTTGTAGGAGCTCAGTGAATGTTTATTGGATGATGCACTGCTCTCTGGGACTCATAGGAGTGCAGTGAATGTTAAGTGGACGATACGCTGCTCATTGGGACTCGTAGGAGTGCCGTGAATGTTCATTGGACGATACGCTGCTCTCTGGGACTCGTAGGAGCGCATTGAATGTTCATTGGATGATGCGCTGCTCTCTGGGACTCGTAGGAGTGCAGTGAATGTTCATTGGATGATGCGCTGCTCTCTGGGACTCGTAGGAGCGCAGTGAATGTTCATTGGATGATGGGCTGCTCTCTGGGACTCGTAGGAGCGCAGTGAATGTTCATTGGATGATACGCTGCTCTCTGGGACTCGTAGGAGCGCAGTGAATGTTCATTGGATGATGCGCTGCTCTCTGGGACTCGTAGGAGCGCAGTGAATGTTCATTGGATGATGCGCTGCTCTCTGGGACTCGTAGGAATGCAGTGAATGTTCATTGGATGATACGCTGCTCTCTGGGACTCGTAGGAGTGTAGTGAATGTTCATTGGATGATGCGCTGCTCTCTGGGACTCGTAGGAGCGCAGTGAATGTTAAGTGGACGATACTCTGCTCTCTGGGACTCGTAGGAGTGCAGTGAATGTTCATTGGATGATGCGCTGCTCTCTGGGACTCCTAGGAGCGCAGTGAATGTTCATTGGATGATGCGCTGCTCTCTGGGACTCCTAGGAGCGCAGTGAATGTTCATTGGATGATGCGTTGCTCGCTGGGACTCATAGGAGCGCAGTGAATGTTCATTGGATGATGCGCTGCTCTCTGGGACTCATAGGAGCGCAGTGAATGTTCTTTGGACGATACGCTGCTCTATGGGACTTGTAGGAGAGAAGTGAATGTTTGTTGGATGATGCGCTGCTCTCTGGGACTCATAGGAGTGCAGTGAATGTTCATTGGATGATGCGCTGCTCTCTGGGACTCATGAGCGCAGTGAATGTTCATTGGATGATACGCTGCTCTCTGGGACTCGTAGGAGCGCAGCGAATGTTCATTGGATGATGCGCTGCTCTCTGGGACTCATAGGAGCGCAGTGAATGTTCATTGGATGATGCACTGCTCTCTGGGACTCATAGGAGCGCAGTGAATGTTAAGTGGACGATACGCTGCTCTCTGGGACTCGTAGGAGCACAGTGAATGTTCATTGGATGATTCACTGCTCTCTGGGACTCATAGAAGCGCAGTGAATGTTCATTGGATGATACGCTGCTCTCTGGGACTCATAGGAACGCAGTGAATGTTCATTGGATGATACGCTGCTCTCTGGGACTCATAGGAACGCAGTGAATGTTCATTGGATGATACGCTGCTCTCTGGGACTCATAGGAGCGCAGTGAATGTTGATTGGACGATATGCTGCTCTCTGGGACTCGTAGGAGCGCAGTGAATGTTCATTAGACGATGCGCTGCTCTCTGGGACCCGTAGGAGCTCAGTGAATGTTCATTGGATGATGCGCTGCTCTCTGGGACTCATAGGCGGGCAGTGAATGTTAAGTGGATGATACGCTGCTCTCTGGGACTCGTAGGAGCGCAGTGAATGTTCATTGGACGATGCGCTGCTTTCTGGGACTCATAGGAGCGCAGTGAATGTTCATTGGATGATGCGCTGTTCTCTTGGACTCATAGGAACGCAGTGAATGTTCATTGGATGATGCGCTGCTCTCTGGGACTCGTAGGAGCGCAGTGAATGTTCATTGGATGATACGCTGCTCTCTGGGATTTGTAGGAGTGCAGTGAATGATAAGTGGATGATACGCTGCTCTCTGGGACTCGTAGGAGTGCAGTGAATGTACATTGGATGATACGCTGCTCTCTGGGACTTGTAGGAGCTCAGTGAATGTTAAGTGAACGATACACTGCTGTCTGGGACTCGTAGGAGCGCAGTGAATGTTAAGTGGACGATACGCTGCTCTCTGGGACTCGTAGGAGTGCAGTGAATGTTCATTGGATGATGTGCTGCTCTCTGGGACTCATAGGAGCGCAGTGAATGTTCATTGGATGATACGCTGCTCTCTGGGACTCGCAGGAGTGCAGTGAATGTTCATTGGATGATGCGCTGCTTTCTGGGACTCGTAGGAGCGCAGTGAATGTTCTTTGGATGATACGCTGCTCTCTGGGACTCGTAAGAGTGCAGTGAATGTTCATTGGATGATGCGCTGCTCTCTGGGACTCATAGAAGCGCAGTGAATGTTCATTGGATGATACGCTGCTCTCTGGGACTCATAGGAACGCAGTGAATGTTCTTTGGATGATACGCTGCTCTCTGGGACTCATAGGAGCACAGTGAATGTTCATTGTACGATGCAGTGCTCTCTGGGACTCATAGGAACGTAGTGAATGTGGATGATACGCTGCTCTCTGGGACTTATAGGAGCGCAGTGAATGTTCATTGGATGATACGCTGCTCTCTGGGACTCATAGGAGCGCAGTGTATGTTCTTTGGACGATACACTGCTCTATGGGACTTGTAGGAGAGAAGTGAATGTTTGTTGGATGATGCGCTGCTCTCTGGGACTCATAGGAGTGCAGTGAATGTTCAGTGGATGATACGCTGCTCTCTGGGACTCGTAGGAGTGCAGTGAATGTACATTGGATGATACGCTGCTGTCTGGGACTCGTAGGAGCGCAGTGAATGTTCATTGGATGATGCGCTGCTCTCTGGGACTCGTAGTAGCGCAGTGAATGTTCATTGGATGATACGTTGCTCTGTGGGACTCGTAGGAGTGCAGTGAATATTCATTGGATGGTACGCTGCTCTCTGGACTCGTAGGAGTGCAGTGAATGTTCATTGGATGATGCGCTGCTCTCTGGGACTCATATTAGTGCAGTGTATGTTCATTGAATGATGCGCTGCTCTCTGGGACTCATAGGAGCGCAGGGAATGTTCATTGGACGATACGCTGCTCTCTGGGACTCGTAGGAGCGCAGTAAATGTTCATTGGATGATGCGCTGCTCTGTGGGACTCATAGGAGTGCAGTGAATGTTCATAGGATGATGCGCTGCTCTCTGGGTCTCATAGGAGCGCAGTGAATGTTCATTGGATGATACGCTGCTCTCTGGGACTCGTAGGAGCGCAGCAAATGTTCATTGGATGATGCGCTGCTCTCTGGGACTCATAGGAGCGCAGTGAATGTTCATTGGATGATGCACTGCTCTCTGGGTCTCATAGGAGCGCAGTGAATGTTCATTGGATGATGCACTGCTCTCTGGGTCTCAGGAGCGCAGTGAATGTTGATTGGATGAATCGCTGCTCTCTGGGACTCGGAGCGCATTGAATGTTCTTTGGATGATACGCTGCTCTCTGGGACTCGTAAGAGTGCAGTGAATGTTCACTGGATGATGCGCTGCTCTCTGGGACTCATAGAAGCGCAGTGAATGTTCATTGGATGATAGGCTGCTCTCTGGGACTAATAGGAACGCAGTGAATGTTCATTGGATGATACGCTGCTCTCTGGGACTCATAGGAACGCAGTGAATGTTCATTGGATGATACGCTGCTCTCTGGGACCCGTAGGAGCGCAGTGAATGTTCATTGGATGATGTGCTGCTCTCTGGGACTCATAGGAGCGCAGTAAATGTTAAGTGGACGATACGCTGCTCTCTGGGACTCGTAGGAGCGCAGTGAATGTTCATTGGATGATGCGCTGCTCTCTAGGACTCATAGGAACGCAGTGAATGTTCATTGGATGATGCGCTGCTCTCTGGGACTCGTAGGAGCGCAGTGAATGTTCATTGGATGATACACTGCTCTCAGGGACTTGTAGGAGTGCAGTGAATGTTAAGTGGACGATACGCTGCTCTCTGGGTCTCGGAGTGCAGTGAATGTTCATTGGATGATACGCTGCTCTCTGGGACTCATAGGAGCGCAGTGAATGTTCAGTGGATGATACGCTGCTCTCTGGGACTCGTAGGAGCGCAGTGAATGTTCATTGGACGATGCGCTGGTCTCTGGGACTTATAGGAGCGCAGTGAATGTTCATTGGACGATGCGCTGCTCTCTGGGACTCATAGGAGTGCAGCGAATGTTCATTGGATGATGCGCTGCTCTCTGGGACTCGTAGGAGCGCAGTGAATGTTCATTGGATGATACGCTGCTCTCTGGGATTTGTAGGAGTGCAGTGAATGATAAGTGGATGATACGCTGCTCTCTGGGACTCGTAGGAGTGCAGTGAATGTACATTGGATGATACGCTGCTCTCTGGGACTTGTAGGAGCTCAGTGAATGTTAAGTGAACGATACACTGCTGTCTGGGACTCGTAGGAGCGCAGTGAATGTTAAGTGGACGATACGCTGCTCTCTGGGACTCGTAGGAGTGCAGTGAATGTTCATTGGATGATGTGCTGCTCTCTGGGACTCATAGGAGCGCAGTGAATGTTCATTGGATGATACGCTGCTCTCTGGGACTCGCAGGAGTGCAGTGAATGTTCATTGGATGATGCGCTGCTTTCTGGGACTCGTAGGAGCGCAGTGAATGTTCTTTGGATGATACGCTGCTCTCTGGGACTCGTAAGAGTGCAGTGAATGTTCATTGGATGATGCGCTGCTCTCTGGGACTCATAGAAGCGCAGTGAATGTTCATTGGATGATACGCTGCTCTCTGGGACTCATAGGAACGCAGTGAATGTTCTTTGGATGATACGCTGCTCTCTGGGACTCATAGGAGCACAGTGAATGTTCATTGTACGATGCAGTGCTCTCTGGGACTCATAGGAACGTAGTGAATGTGGATGATACGCTGCTCTCTGGGACTTATAGGAGCGCAGTGAATGTTCATTGGATGATACGCTGCTCTCTGGGACTCATAGGAGCGCAGTGTATGTTCTTTGGACGATACGCTGCTCTATGGGACTTGTAGGAGAGAAGTGAATGTTTGTTGGATGATGCGCTGCTCTCTGGGACTCATAGGAGTGCAGTGAATGTTCAGTGGATGATACGCTGCTCTCTGGGACTCGTAGGAGTGCAGTGAATGTACATTGGATGATACGCTGCTGTCTGGGACTCGTAGGAGCGCAGTGAATGTTCATTGGATGATGCGCTGCTCTCTGGGACTCGTAGTAGCGCAGTGAATGTTCATTGGATGATACGCTGCTCTGTGGGACTCGTAGGAGTGCAGTGAATATTCATTGGATGGTACGCTGCTCTCTGGACTCGTAGGAGTGCAGTGAATGTTCATTGGATGATGCGCTGCTCTCTGGGACTCATATTAGTGCAGTGTATGTTCATTGAATGATGCGCTGCTCTCTGGGACTCATAGGAGCGCAGGGAATGTTCATTGGACGATACGCTGCTCTCTGGGACTCGTAGGAGCGCAGTAAATGTTCATTGGATGATGCGCTGCTCTGTGGGACTCATAGGAGTGCAGTGAATGTTCATAGGATGATGCGCTGCTCTCTGGGTCTCATAGGAGCGCAGTGAATGTTCATTGGATGATACGCTGCTCTCTGGGACTCGTAGGAGCGCAGCAAATGTTCATTGGATGATGCGCTGCTCTCTGGGACTCATAGGAGCGCAGTGAATGTTCATTGGATGATGCACTGCTCTCTGGGTCTCATAGGAGCGCAGTGAATGTTCATTGGATGATGCACTGCTCTCTGGGTCTCAGGAGCGCAGTGAATGTTGATTGGATGAATCGCTGCTCTCTGGGACTCGGAGCGCATTGAATGTTCTTTGGATGATACGCTGCTCTCTGGGACTCGTAAGAGTGCAGTGAATGTTCACTGGATGATGCGCTGCTCTCTGGGACTCATAGAAGCGCAGTGAATGTTCATTGGATGATAGGCTGCTCTCTGGGACTAATAGGAACGCAGTGAATGTTCATTGGATGATACGCTGCTCTCTGGGACTCATAGGAACGCAGTGAATGTTCATTGGATGATACGCTGCTCTCTGGGACCCGTAGGAGCGCAGTGAATGTTCATTGGATGATGCGCTGCTCTCTGGGACTCATAGGAGCGCAGTAAATGTTAAGTGGACGATACGCTGCTCTCTGGGACTCGTAGGAGCGCAGTGAATGTTCATTGGATGATGCGCTGCTCTCTAGGACTCATAGGAACGCAGTGAATGTTCATTGGATGATGCGCTGCTCTCTGGGACTCGTAGGAGCGCAGTGAATGTTCATTGGATGATACACTGCTCTCAGGGACTTGTAGGAGTGCAGTGAATGTTAAGTGGACGATACGCTGCTCTCTGGGTCTCGGAGTGCAGTGAATGTTCATTGGATGATACGCTGCTCTCTGGGACTCATAGGAGCGCAGTGAATGTTCAGTGGATGATACGCTGCTCTCTGGGACTCGTAGGAGCGCAGTGAATGTTCATTGGACGATGCGCTGGTCTCTGGGACTTATAGGAGCGCAGTGAATGTTCATTGGACGATGCGCTGCTCTCTGGGACTCATAGGAGTGCAGCGAATGTTCATTGGATGATGCGCTGCTCTCTGGGACTCGTAGGAGCGCAGTGAATGTTCATTGGATGATGCGCTGCTCTCTGGAACTCGTAGGAGCGCAGTGAATGTTCATTGGATAATGGGCTGCTCTCTGGGACTCGTAGGAGCGCAGTGAATGTTCATTGGATGATGCGCTGCTCTCTGGGACTCGTAGGAGCGCAGTGAATGTTCATTGGATGATGCGCTGCTCTCTGGGACTCGTAGGAGCGCAGTGAATGTTCATTGGATGATGCGCTGCTCTCTGGGACTTGTAGGAACGCAGTGAATGTTCATTGGATGATACGCTGCTCTCTGGGACTCGTAGGAGTGCAGTGAATGTTCATTGGATGATGCGCTGCTCTCTGGGACTCGTAGGAGCGCAGTGAATGTTAAGTGGACGATACGCTGCTCTCTGGGACTCGTAGGAGTGCAGTGAATGTTCATTTGATGATGCACTGCTCTCTGGGACTCCTAGGAGCACAGTGAACGTTCATTGGATGATGCGCTGCTCTCTGGGACTCCTAGGAGCGCAGTGAATGTACATTGGATGATGCACTGCTCGCTGGGACTCATAGGAGCGCAGTGAATGTTCATTGGATGATGCGCTGCTCTCTGGGACTCATAGGAGCGCAGTGAATGTTCTTTGGACGATACGCTGCTCTATGGGACTTGTAGGAGAGAAGTGAATGTTTGTTGTATGATGCGCTGCTCTCTGGGACTCATAGGAGTGCAGTGAATGTTCCTTGGATGATACGCTGCTCTCTGGGACTCGTAGGAGTGCAGTGAATGTTCATTGGATGATACGCTGCTCTCTGGGAGTCGTAGGAGCGCAGTGAATGTTCATTGGATGATGCGCTGCTCTCTGGGACTCGTAGGAGTGAATGTTCATTGAATGATACGCTGCTCTGTGGGACTCGTAGGAGTGCAGTGAATATTCATTGGACGGTACGCTGCTCTCTGGACTCGTAGGAGTGCAGTGAATGTTCATTGGGTGATGCGCTGCTCTCTGGGACTCATAGGAGTGCATTGTATGTTCATTGGATGATGCGCTGCTCTCTGGGACTCATAGGAGCGCAGGGAATGTTCATTGGACGATACGCTGCTCTCTGGGACTCGTAGGAGCGCAGTGAATGTTCATTGGACGATGCGCTGCTCTGTGGGACTCATAGGAGTGCAGTGAATGTTCATTAGATGATGCGCTTCTCTCTGGGACTCATATGAACGCAGTGAATGTTCATTGGATGATACGCTGCTCTCTGGGACTCGTAGGAGCGCAGCGAATGTTCATTGGATGATGCGCTGCTCTTTGGGACTCATAGGAGCGCAGTGAATGTTCATTGGATGATGCGCTGCTCTCTGGGACTCGTAGGAGTGCAGTGAATGTTCATTGGATGATGCGCTGCTCTCTGGGACTCATAGGAGCGCAGTGAATGTTCTTTGGACGATACGCTGCTCTCTGGGACTCATAGGAGTGCAGTGAATGTTCATTGGATGATGTGCTGCTCTCTGGGACTCGTAGGAGCGCAGTGAATGTTCATTAGACGATGCGCTGCTCTCTGGGACCCGTAGGAGCTCAGTGAATGTTCATTGGATGATGTGCTGCTCTCTGGGACTCATAGGAGCGCAGTGAATGTTAAGTGGATGATACGCTGCTCTCTGGGACTCGTAGGAGCGCAGTGAATGCTCATTGGACGATGCGCTGCTTTCTGTGACTCATAGGAGCGCAGTGAATGTTCATTGGATGATGCGCTGCTCTCTAGGACTCATAGGAGCGCAGTGAATGTTCATTGGATGATACTCTGCTCTCTGGGACACATAGGAGCGCAGTAAATGTTTATTGGATGATGCACTGCTCTCTGGGACTCATAGGAGTGCAGTGAATGTTAAGTGGACGATACGCTGCTCATTGGGACTCGTAGGAGTGCCGTGAATGTTCATTGGACGATACGCTGCTCTCTTGGACTCGTAGGAGCGCATTGAATGTTCATTGGATGATGCGCTGCTCTCTGGGACTCGTAGGAGTGCAGTGAATGTTCATTGGATGATGCGCTGCTCTCTGGGACTCGTAGGAGCGCAGTGAATGTTCATTGGATGATGGGCTGCTCTCTGGGACTCGTAGGAGCGCAGTGAATGTTCATTGGATGATACGCTGCTCTCTGGGACTCGTAGGAGCGCAGTGAATGTTTATTGGATGATGCGCTGCTCTCTGGGACTCGTAGGAGCGCAGTGAATGTTCATTGGATGATGCGCTGCTCTCTGGGACTCGTAGGAATGCAGTGAATGTTCATTGGATGATACGCTGCTCTCTGGGACTCGTAGGAGTGCAGTGAATGTTCATTGGATGATGCTCTGCTCTCTGGGACTCGTAGGAGCGCAGTGAATGTTAAGTGGACGATACTCTGCTCTCTGGGACTCGTAGGAGTGCAGTGAATGTTCATTGGATGATGCGCTGCTCTCTGGGACTCCTAGGAGCGCAGTGAACGTTCATTGGATGATGCGCTGCTCTCTGGGACTCCTAGGAGCGCAGTGAATGTTCATTGGACGATGCGTTGCTCGCTGGGACTCATAGGAGCGCAGTGAATGTTCATTGGATGATGCGCTGCTCTCTGGGACTCATAGGAGCGCAGTGAATGTTCTTTGGACGATACGCTGCTCTATGGGACTTGTAGGAGAGAAGTGAATGTTTGTTGGATGATGCGCTGCTCTCTGGGACTCATAGGAGTGCAGTGAATGTTCATTGGATGATGCGCTGCTCTCTGGGACTCATATGAGCGCAGTGAATGTTCATTGGATGATACGCTGCTCTCTGGGACTCGTAGGAGCGCAGCGAATGTTCATTGGATGATGCGCTGCTCTCTGGGACTCATAGGAGCGCAGTGAATGTTCATTGGATGATGCACTGCTCTCTGGGACTCATAGGAGCGCAGTGAATGTTAAGTGGACGATACGCTGCTCTCTGGGACTCGTAGGAGCACAGTGAATGTTCATTGGATGATTCACTGCTCTCTGGGACTCATAGAAGCGCAGTGAATGTTCATTGGATGATACGCTGCTCTCTGGGACTCATAGGAACGCAGTGAATGTTCATTGGATGATACGCTGCTCTCTGGGACTCATAGGAACGCAGTGAATGTTCATTGGATGATACGCTGCTCTCTGGGACTCATAGGAGCGCAGTGAATGTTCATTGGACGATATGCTGCTCTCTGGGACTTGTAGGAGCGCAGTGAATGTTCATTAGACGATGCGCTGCTCTCTGGGACCCGTAGGAGCTCAGTGAATGTTCATTGGATGATGCGCTGCCCTCTGGGACTCATAGGAGCGCAGTGAATGTTAAGTGGACGATACGCTGCTCTCTGGGACTCGTAGGAGCGCAGTGAATGTTCATTGGACGATGCGCTGCTTTCTGGGACTCATAGGAGCGCAGTGAATGTTCATTGGATGATGTGCTGTTCTCTAGGACTCATAGGAACGCAGTGAATGTTCATTGGATGATGCGCTGCTCTCTGGGACTCGTAGGAGCGCAGTGAATGTTCATTGGATGATACGCTGCTCTCTGGGATTTGTAGGAGTGCAGTGAATGATAAGTGGATGATACGCTGCTCTCTGGGACTCGTAGGAGTGCAGTGAATGTACATTGGATGATACGCTGCTCTCTGGGACTTGTAGGAGCTCAGTGAATGTTAAGTGGACGATACACTGCTGTCTGGGACTCGTAGGAGCGCAGTGAATGTTAAGTGGACGATACGCTGCTCTCTAGGACTCATAGGAGCGTAGTGAATGTTCATTGGATGATACGCTGCTCTCTGGGACACATAGGAGCGCAGTAAATGTTTATTGGATGATGCACTGCTCTCTGGGACTCATAGGAGTGCAGTGAATGTTCCTTGGACGATACGCTGCTCATTGGGACTCGTAGGAGTGCCGTGAATGTTCATTGGACGATACGCTGCTCTCTGGGACTCGTAGGAGCGCATTGAATGTTCATTGGATGATGCGCTGCTCTCTGGGACTCGTAGGAGTGCAGTGAATGTTCATTGGATGATGCGCTGCTCTCTGGGACTCGTAGGAGCGCAGTGAATGTTCATTGGATGATGGGCTGCTCTCTGGGACTCGTAGGAGCGCAGTGAATGTTCATTGGATGATACGCCGCTCTCTGGGACTCGTAGGAGCGCAGTGAATGTTCATTGGATGATGCGCTGCTCTCTGGGACTCGTAGGAGCGCAGTGAATGTTCATTGGATGATGCGCTGCTCTCTGGGACTCGTAGGAATGCAGTGAATGTTCATTGGATGATACGCTGCTCTCTGGGACTCGTAGGAGTGTAGTGAATGTTCATTGGATGATGCGCTGCTCTCTGGGACTCGTAGGAGCGCAGTGACTGTTAAGTGGATGATACTCTGCTCTCTGGGACTCGTAGGAGTGCAGTGAATGTTCATTGGATGATGCGCTGCTCTCTGGGACTCCTAGGAGCGCAGTGAACGTTCATTGGATGATGCGCTGCTCTTTGGGACTCCTGGGAGCGCAGTGAATGTTCATTGGATGATGCGTTGCTCGCTGGGACTCATAGGAGCGCAGTGAATGTTCATTGGATGATGCGCTGCTCTCTGGGACTCATAGGAGCGCAGTGAATGTTCTTTGGACGATACGCTGCTCTATGGGACTTGTAGGAGAGAAGTGAATGTTTGTTGGATGATGCGCTGCTCTCTGGGACTCATAGGAGTGCAGTGAATGTTCATTGGATGATGCACTGCTCTCTGGGACTCATATGAGCGCAGTGAATGTTCATTGGATGATACGCTGCTCTCTGGGACTCGTAGGAGCGCAGCGAATGTTCATTGGATGATGCGCTGCTCTCTGGGACTCATAGGAGCGCAGTGAATGTTCATTGGATGATGCACTGCTCTCTGGGACTCATAGGAGCGCAGTGAATGTTAAGTGGACGATACGCTGCTCTCTGGGACTCGTAGGAGCACAGTGAATGTTCATTGGATGATTCACTGCTCTCTGGGACTCATAGAAGCGCAGTGAATGTTCATTGGATGATACGCTGCTCTCTGGGACTCATAGGAACGCAGTGAATGTTCATTGGATGATACGCTGCTCTCTGGGACTCATAGGAACGCAGTGAATGTTCATTGGATGATACGCTGCTCTCTGGGACTCATAGGAGCGCAGTGAATGTTCATTGGACGATATGCTGCTCTCTGGGACTCGTAGGAGCGCAGTGAATGTTCATTAGACGATGCGCTGCTCTCTGGGACCCGTAGGAGCTCAGTGAATGTTCATTGGATGATGCGCTGCTCTCTGGGACTCATAGGAGCGCAGTGAATGTTAAGTGGACGATACGCTGCTCTCTGGGACTCGTAGGAGCGCAGTGAATGTTCATTGGACGATGCGCTGCTTTCTGGGACTCATAGGAGCGCAGTGAATGTTCATTGGATGATGCGCTGTTCTCTTGGACTCATAGGAACGCAGTGAATGTTCATTGGATGATGCGCTGCTCTCTGGGACTCGTAGGAGCGCAGTGAATGTTCATTGGATGATACGCTGCTCTCTGGGATTTGTAGGAGTGCAGTGAATGATAAGTGGATGATACGCTGCTCTCTGGGACTCGTAGGAGTGCAGTGAATGTACATTGGATGATACGCTGCTCTCTGGGACTTGTAGGAGCTCAGTGAATGTTAAGTGGACGATACACTGCTGTCTGGGACTCGTAGGAGCGCAGTGAATGTTAAGTGGACGATACGCTGCTCTCTGGGACTCGTAGGAGTGCAGTGAATGTTCACTGGATGATGTGCTGCTCTCTGGGACTCATAGGAGCGCAGTGAATGTTCATTGGATGATACGCTGCTCTCTGGGACTCGCAGGAGTGCAGTGAATGTTCATTGGATGATGCGCTGCTTTCTGGGACTCGTAGGAGCGCAGTGAATGTTCTTTGGATGATACGCTGCTCTCTGGGACTCGTAAGAGTGCAGTGAATGTTCATTGGATGATGCGCTGCTCTCTGGGACTCATAGAAGCGCAGTGAATGTTCATTGGATGATACGCTGCTCTCTGGGACTCATAGGAACGCAGTGAATGTTCTTTGGATGATACGCTGCTCTCTGGGACTCATAGGAGCACAGTGAATGTTCATTGTACGATGCGCTGTTCTCTGGGACTCATAGGAACGTAGTGAATGTTCATTGGATGATACGCTGCTCTCTGGGACTTATAGGAGCGCAGTGAATGTTCATTGGATGATACGCTGCTCTCTGGGACTCATAGGAGCGCAGTGTATGTTCTTTGGACGATACGCTGCTCTATGGGACTTGTAGGAGAGAAGTGAATGTTTGTTGGATGATGCGCTGCTCTCTGGGACTCATAGGAGTGCAGTGAATGTTCAGTGGATGATACGCTGCTCTCTGGGACTCGTAGGAGTGCAGTGAATGTATATTGGATGATACGCTGCTGTCTGGGACTCGTAGGAGCGCAGTGAATGTTCATTGGATGATGCGCTGCTCTCTGGGACTCGTAGTAGCGCAGTGAATGTTCATTGGATGATACGCTGCTCTGTGGGACTCGTAGGAGTGCAGTGAATATTCATTGGATGGTACGCTGCTCTCTGGACTCGTAGGAGTGCAGTGAATGTTCATTGGATGATGCGCTGCTCTCTGGGACTCATATTAGTGCAGTGTATGTTCATTGAATGATGCGCTGCTCTCTGGGACTCATAGGAGCGCAGGGAATGTTCATTGGACGATACGCTGCTCTCTGGGACTCGTAGGAGCGCAGTAAATGTTCATTGGATGATGCGCTGCTCTGTGGGACTCATAGGAGTGCAGTGAATGTTCATAGGGTGATGCGCTGCTCTCTGGGTCTCATAGGAGCGCAGTGAATGTTAAGTGGACGATACGCTGCTCTCTGGGACTCGTAGGAGCGCAGTGAATGTTCATTGGATGATGCACTGCTCTCTGGGTCTCATAGGAGCGTAGTGAATGTTCATTGGATGATGCGCTGCTCTCTGGGACTCATAGGAACGCAGTGAATGTTGATTGGATGAATCGCTGCTCTCTGGGACTCGGAGCGCATTGAATGTTCTTTGGATGATACGCTGCTCTCTGGGACTCGTAAGAGTGCAGTGAATGTTCACTGGATGATGCGCTGCTCTCTAGGACTCATAGAAGCGCAGTGAATGTTCATTGGATGATAGGCTGCTCTCTGGGACTCATAGGAACGCAGTGAATGTTCATTGGATGATACGCTGCTCTCTGGGACTCATAGGAGCGCAGTGAATGTTCAGTGGATGATACGCTGCTCTCTGGGACTCGTAGGAGCGCAGTGAATGTTCAGTGGATGATACACTGCTCTCTGGGACTCGTAGGAGCGCAGTGAATGTTCATTGGACGATGCGCTGGTCTCTGGGACTTATAGGAGTGTAGTGAATGTTAAGTGGACGATACGCTGCTCTCTGGGTCTCGGAGTGCAGTGAATGTTCATTGGATGATACGCTGCTCTCTGGGACTCATAGGAGCGCAGTGAATGTTCAGTGGATGATACGCTGCTCTCTGGGACTCGTAGGAGCGCAGTGAATGTTCATTGGACGATGCGCTGGTCTCTGGGACTTATAGGAGCGCAGTGAATGTTCATTGGACGATGCTCTGCTCTCTGGGACTCATAGGAACGTAGTGAATGTTCATTGGATGATACGCTGCTCTCTGGGACTCATAGGAGCGCAGTGAATGTTCATTGGATGATACGCTGCTCTCTGGGACTCATAGTAGCGCAGTGAATGTTCATTTGATGATACTCTGCTCTCTGGGACTCGTAGGAGCACAGTGAATGTTCATTGGATGATGCGCTGCTCTCTGGGACTCATAGGAGCGCAGTGAATGTTCATTGGATGATACGCTGCTCTCTGGGACTCATAGGAACGCAGTGAATGTTCATTGGATGATACGCTGCTCTCTGGGACTCGTAGGAGCGCAGTAAATGTTCATTGGATGATGCGCTGCTCTGTGGGACTCATAGGAGTGCAGTGAATGTTCATAGGATGATGCGCTGCTCTCTGGGTCTCATAGGAGCGCAGTGAATGTTCATTGGATGATACGCTGCTCTCTGGGACTCGTAGGAGCGCAGCAAATGTTCATTGGATGATGCGCTGCTCTCTGGGACTCATAGGAGCGCAGTGAATGTTAAGTGGACGATACGCTGCTCTCTGGGACTCGTAGGAGCGCAGTGAATGTTCATTGGATGATGCACTGCTCTCTGGGTCTCATAGGAGCGCAGTGAATGTTCACTGGGACTCATAGGAACGCAGTGAATGTTGATTGGATGAATCGCTGCTCTCTGGGACTCGGAGCGCATTGAATGTTCTTTGGATGATACGCTGCTCTCTGGGACTCGTAAGAGTGCAGTGAATGTTCACTGGATGATGCGCTGCTCTCTGGGACTCATAGAAGCGCAGTGAATGTTCATTGGATGATAGGCTGCTCTCTGGGACTCATAGGAACGCAGTGAATGTTCATTGGATGATACGCTGCTCTCTGGGACTCATAGGAACGCAGTGAATGTTCATTGGATGATACGCTGCTCTCTGGGACCCGTAGGAGCGCAGTGAATGTTCATTGGATGATGCGCTGCTCTCTGGGACTCATAGGAGCGCAGTAAATGTTAATTGGACGATACGCTGCTCTCTGGGACTCGTAGGAGCGCAGTGAATGTTCATTGGATGATGCGCTGCTCTCTAGGACTCATAGGAACGCAGTGAATGTTCATTGGATGATGCGCTGCTCTCTGGGACTCGTAGGAGCGCAGTGAATGTTCATTGGATGATACACTGCTCTCAGGGACTTGTAGGAGTGCAGTGAATGTTAAGTGGACGATACGCTGCTCTCTGGGTCTCGGAGTGCAGTGAATGTTCATTGGATGATACGCTGCTCTCTGGGACTCATAGGAGCGCAGTGAATGTTCAGTGGATGATACGCTGCTCTCTGGGACTCGTAGGAGCGCAGTGAATGTTCATTGGACGATGCGCTGGTCTCTGGGACTTATAGGAGCGCAGTGAATGTTCATTGGACGATGCGCTGCTCTCTGGGACTCATAGGAACGTAGTGAATGTTCATTGGATGATACACTGCTCTCTGGGACTCATAGGAGCGCAGTGAATGTTCATTGGATGATACGCTGCTCTCTGGGACTCATACTAGCGCAGTGAATGTTCATTTGATGATACTCTGCTCTCTGGGACTCGTAGGAGCACAGTGAATGTTCATTGGATGATGCGCTGCTCTCTGGGACTCATAGGAGCGCAGTGAATGTTCATTGGATGATACGCTGCTCTCTGGGACTCATAGGAACGCAGTGAATGTTCATTGGATGATACGCTGCTCTCTGGGACTCATAGGAGCGCAGTGAATGTTCAGTGGATGATACGCTGCTCTCTGGGACTCGTAGGAGCGCAGTGAATGTTCATTGGACGATGCGCTGCTCTCTGGGACTTGTAGGAGCGCAGTGAATGTTCATTGGACGATGCGCTGCTCTCTGGGACTCATAGGAGCGCAGTGAATGTTCATTGTACGATGCGCTGCTCTCTGGGACTCATAGGAACGTAGTGAATGTTCATTGGATGATACGCTGCTCTCTGGGACTCGTAGGAGCGCAGTGAATGTTCATTGGACGATGCGCTGCTCTCTGGGACTCATAGGAACATAGTGAATGTTTATTGGATGATACGCTGCTCTCTGGGACTCATAGGAGCGCAGTGAATGTTCATTGGATGATACGCTGCTCTCTGGGACTCATAGGAGCGCAGTGAATGTTCATTTGATGATACTCTGCTCTCTGGGACTTGTAGGAGCACAGTGAATGTTCATTGGATGATGCGCTGCTCTCTGGGACTCATAGGAGCGCAGTGAATGTTCATTGGATGATACGCTGCTCTCTGGGACTCATAAGAACGCAGTGAATGTTAATTGGATGATACGCTGCTCTCTGGGACTCATAGGAACGCAGTGAATGTTCATTGGATGATACGCTGCTCTCTGGGACTCATAGGAGCGCAGTGAATGTTCATTGGATGATACGCTGCTCTCTGGGACTCATAGGAGCGCAGTGAATGTTCATTGGATGATACGCTGCTCTCTGGGACTCTTAGGAGCGCAGTGAATGTTCATTGGATGATACGCTGCTCTCTGGGACTCGTAGGAGCGCAGTGAATGTTCATTGGATGATACGCTGCTCTCTGGGACTCGTAGGAGCGCAGTGAATGTTCATTGGATGATGCGCTGCTCTCTGGGACTCATAGGAGCGCAGTGAATGTTCATTGGATGATACGCTGCTCTCTGGGACTCGTAGGAGCGCAGTGAATGTTCATTGGATGATGCGCTGCTCTCTGGGACTCATAGGAGCGCAGTGAATGTTCATTGGACGATACGCTGCTCTCTGGGACTCGTAGGAGCGCAGTGAATGTTCATTGGATGATGCACTGCTATCTGGGACGCATAGGAGTGCAGTGTATGTTCATTGGATGATGCGCTGCTCTCTGGGACTCATAGGAGCGTAGTGAATGTTCATTGGATGATACGCTGCTCTCTGGGACTCGTAGGAGCGCAGTGAATGTTCATTGGATGATGCGCTGCTGTCTGGGACTCATAGGAGCGCAGTGAATGTTCATTGGATGATACGCTGCTCTCTGAGACTCGTAGGAGCGCAGTGAATGTTAAGTGGACGATACGCTGCTCTCTGGGACTCATAGGAACGCAGTGAATGTTCATTGGACGATGCACTGCTCTCTGGGACTCATACGAGCGCAGTGAATGTTCATTGGATGATGCGCTGCTCTCTGGGACTCATAGGAACGCAGTGAATGTTGATTGGATGATACGCTGCTCTCTGGGACTCGTAGGAGCGCAGTGAATGTTCTTTGGATGATACGCTGCTCTCTGGGACTCATAGGAGCGCAGTGAATGTTCATTGGATGATGCGCTGCTCTCTGGGACTCATAGGAGTGCAGTGAATGTTCATTGGATGATACGCTGCTCTCTGGGACTCATAGGAGCGCAGTGAATGTTCATTGGATGATACGCTGCTCTCTGGGACCCGTAGGAGCGCAGTGAATGTTCATTGGATGATGCGCTGCTCTCTGGGACTCATAGGAGCGCAGTGAATGTTCATTGGATGATGCGCTGCTCTCTGGGACTCGTAGGAGTGCAGTGAATGTACATTGGATGATACGCTGCTCTCTGGGACTCGTAGGAGAGCAGTGAATGATCATTGGATGATACGCTGCTCTCTGGGACTCGTAGGAGCGCAGGGAATGTTCATTGGATGATACGCTGCTCTCTGGGACTCGTAGGAGTGCAGTGAATGTACATTGGATGATACGCTGCTCTCTGGGACTCATAGGAGCTTAGTGAATGTTAAGTGGACGATACGCTGCTCTCTGGGACTCGTAGGAGCGCAGTGAATGTTCATTGGATGATACGCTGCTCTCTGGGACTAATAGGAGCGCAGTGAATGTTCATTGGATGATGCGCTGCTCTCTGGGACTCATAGGAGTGCAGTGAATGTACATTGGATGATACGCTGCTCTCTGGGACTCGCAGGAGTGCAGTGAATGTTCATTGGATGATGCGCTGCTCTCTGGGACTCATAGGAGCGCAGTGAATGTTCATTGGATGATACGCTGCTCTCTGGGACTAATAGGAGCGCAGTGAATGTTCATTGGATGATACGCTGCTCTCTGGGACTCATAGGAGCGCAGTGAATGTTCATTGGATGATACGCTGCTCTCTGGGACTCATAGGAGCGCAGTGAATGTTCATTGGATGATACGCTGCTCTCTGGGACTCGTAGGAGCGCAGTGAATGTTCATTGGATGATGCGCTGCTCTCTGGGACTCATAGGAGCGCAGTGAATGTTCATTGGATGATGCGCTGCTCTCTGGGACTCATAGGAGCGCAGTGAATGTTCATTGGACGATACGCTGCTCTCTGGGACTCATAGGAGCGCAGTGAATGTTCATTGGATGATACGCTGCTCTCTGGGACTCATAGGAGCGCAGTGAATGTTCATTGGATGATACGCTGCTCTCTGGGACTCATAGGAGCGCAGTGAATGTTCATTGGATGATACGCTGCTCTCTGGGACTCATAGGAGCGCAGTGAATGTTCATTGGATGATACGCTGCTCTCTGGGACTCGTAGGAGTGCAGTGAATGTTCATTGGATGATGCGCTGCTCTCTGGGACTCGTAGGAGCGCAGTGAATGTTCATTGGATGATGCACTGCTCTCTGGGACTCGTAGGAGCGCAGTGAATGTTAAGTGGATGATACACTGCTCTCTGGGACTCGTAGGAGCGCAGTGAATGTTCATTGGATGATCCACTGCTTTCTGGGACTCGGGAGCGCAGTGAATGTTCATTGGATGATGTTCTGCTCTCTGGGACTCATAGGAGCGCAGTGAATGTTCATTGGACGATACGCTGCTCTCTGGAACTCATAGGAGCGCAGTGAATGTTCTTTGGACGATGCGCTGCTCTCTAGGACTCATAGGAGCGCAGTGAATGTTCATTGGATGATGCGCTGCTCTCTGGGACTCATAGGAGCGCAGTGAATGTTCATTGGATGATACGCTGCTCTCTGGGACACATAGGAGCGCAGTAAATGTTCATTGGATGATGCACTGCTCTCTGGGACTCATAGGAGTGCAGTGAATGTTAAGTGGACGATACGCTGCTCATTGGGACTCGTAGGAGTGCCGTGAATGTTCATTGGACGATACGCTGCTCTCTGGGACTCATAGGAGCGCATTGAATGTTCAGTGGATGATGCGCTGCTCTCTGGGACTCATAGGAGTGCAGTGAATGTTCATTGGATGATGCGCTGCTCTCTGGGACTCGTAGGAGCGCAGTGAATGTTCATTGGATGATGCGCTGCTCTCTGGGACTCGTAGGAGCGCACTGAATGTTAAGTGGACAATACGCTGCTCTCTGGGACTCATAGGAGCGCAGTGAATGTTCATTGTACGATGCGCTGCTCTCTGGGACTCATAGGAACGTAGTGAATGTTCATTGGATGATACGCTGCTCTCTGTGACTCAAAGGAGCGCAGTGAATGTTCATTGGATGATACGCTGCTCTCTGGGACTCATAGGAGCGCAGTGTATGTTCTTTGGACGATACGCTGCTCTATGGGACTTGTAGGAGAGAAGTGAATGTTTGTTGGATGATGCGCTGCTCTCTGGGACTCATAGGAGTGCAGTGAATGTTCAGTGGATGATACGCTGATCTCTGGGACTCATAGGAGTGCAGTGAATGTACATTGGATGATACGCTGCTGTCTGGGACTCGTAGGAGCGCAGTGAATGTTCATTGGATGATGCGCTGCTCTCTGGGACTCGTAGGAGCGCAGAGAATGTTCATTGGATGATCCGCTGCTCTGTGCGACTCGTAGGAGTGCAGTGAATATTCATTGGATGGTACGCTGCTCTCTGGACTCGTAGGAGTGCAGTGTATGTTCATTGAATGATGCGCTGCTCTCTGGGACTCATAGGAGCGCAGGGAATGTTCATTGGACGATACGCTGCTCTCTGGGACTCGTAGGAGCGCAGTGAATGTTCATTGGATGATGCGCTGCTCTGTGGGACTCATAGGAGTGCAGTGAATGTTCATTGGATGATGCTCTGCTCTCTGGGTCTCATAGGAGCGCAGTGAATGTTCATTGGATGATACGCTGCTCTCTGGGACTCGGAGGAGCGCAGCCAATGTTCATTGGATGATGCGCTTCTCTCTGGGACTCATAGGAGGGCAGTGAATGTTCATTGGATGATGCACTGCTCTCTGGGACTCATAGGAGCGCAGTGAATGTTAAGTGGACGATACGCTGCTCTCTGGGACTTGTAGGAGCGCAGTGAATGTTCATTGGATGATGCACTGCTCTCTGGGTCTCATAGGAGCGCAGTGAATGTTCATTGGATGATGCGCTGCTCTCTGGGACTCATAGGAACGCAGTGAATGTTGATTGGATGAATCGCTGCTCTCTGGGACTCGGAGCGCAGTGAATGTTCTTTGGATGATACGCTGCTCTCTGGGACTCGTAAGAGTGCAGTGAATGTTCACTGGATGATGCGCTGCTCTCTGGGACTCATAGAAGCGCAGTGAATGTTCATTGGATGATACGCTGCTCTCTGGGACTCATAGGAGCGCAGTGAATGTTCATTGGATGATACGCTGCTCTCTGGGACTCATAGGAACGCAGTGAATGTTCATTGGATGATACGCTGCTCTCTGGGACCCGTAGGAGCGCAGTGAATGTTCATTGGATGATGCGCTGCTCTCTGGGACTCATAGGAGCGCAGTGAATGTTAAGTGGATGATACGCTGCTCTCTAGGACTCATAGGAACGCAGTGAATGTTCATTGGATGATGCGCTGCTCTCTGGGACTCGTAGGAGCGCAGTGAATGTTCATTGGATGATACGCTGCTCTCAGGGACTTGTAGGAGTGCAGTGAATGATAAGTGGATGATACGCTGCTCTCTGGGACTCGTAGGAGTGCAGTGAATGTACATTGGATGATACGCTGCTCTCTGGGACTCATAGGAGCTCAGTGAATGTTAAGTGGACGATACGCTGCTCTCTGGGACTCGTAGGAGCACAGTGAATGTTCATTGGATGATGCGCTGCTGTCTGGGACTCATAGGAGCGCCGTGAATGTTCATTGGATGATGCGCTGCTCTCTGGGACTCATAGGAGCGCAGTGAATGTTAAGTGGACGATACGCTGCTCTCTGGGACTCGGAGCGCAGTGAATGTTCATTGGATGATACGCTGCTCTCTGGGACTCGCAGGAGTGCAGTGAATGTTCATTGGATGATGCGCTGCTCTCTGGGACTCATAGGAGCGCAGTGAATGTTCATTGGATGATACGCTGCTCTCTGGGACTAATAGGAGCGCAGTGAATGTTCATTGGATGATGCGCTGCTCTCTGGGACTCATAGGAGCGCAGTGAATGTTCATTGGATGACACGCTGCTCTCTGGGACACATAGGAGCGCAGTAAATGTTCATTGGATGATACGCTGCTCTCTGGGACTCGTAGGAGTGCAGTGAATGTTCATTGGATGATACGCTGCTCTCTGGGACTCATAGGAGCGCAGTGAATGTTCATTGGATGATACGCTGCTCTCTGGGACTCGTAGGAGCGCAGTGAATGTTCATTGGATGATGCGCTGCTCTCTGGGACTCGTAGGAGGCGTGAATGTCATTGGAGACGCTGCTCTCGGACTGTGGCAGTGAATGTTCATTGGATGATACGCTGCTCTCTGGGACTCATAGGAGCGCAGTGAATGTTCATTGGATGATGCGCTGCTCTCTGGGACTCATAGGAGCGCAGTGAATGTTCATTGGATGATACGCTGCTCTCTGGGACTCGTAGGAGCGCAGTGAATGTTCATTGGATGATGCGCTGCTCTCTGGGACTCATAGGAGCGCAGTGAATGTTCATTGGATGATGCGCTGCTCTCTGGGACTCGTAGGAGCGCAGTGAATGTTCATTGGATGATACGCTGCTCTCTGGGACTCGTAGGAGTGCAGTGAATGTTCATTGGATGATGCGCTGCTCTCTGGGACTCATAGGAGCGCAGTGTATGTTCATTGAATGATACGCTGCTCTCTGGGACTCATAGGAACGCAGTGAATGTTCATTGGATGATACGCTGCTCTCTGGGACTCTAGGAACGCAGTGAATGTTAATTGGATGATACGCTGCTCTCTGGGACTCATAGGAGCGCAGTGAATGTTCAGTGGATGATACGCTGCTCTCTGGGACTCGTAGGAGCGCAGTGAATGTTCATTGGACGATGCGCTGCTCTCTGGGACTCATAGGAGCGCAGTGAATGTTCATTGGACGATGCGCTGCTCTCTGGGACTCGTAGGAGCGCAGTGAATGTTCATTGGATGATGCGCTGCTCTCTGGGACTCATAGGAGCGCAGTGAATGTTCATTGGATGATACGCTGCTCTCTGGGACTCATAGGAGCGCAGTGAATGTTCATTTGATGATACTCTGCTCTCTGGGAGTCGTAGGAGTACAGTGAATGTTCATTGGATGATGCGCTGCTCTCTGGGACTCGTAGGAGCGCAGTGAATGTTCTTTGGATGATACGCTGCTCTCTGGGACTCGTAAGAGTGCAGTGAATGTTCAGTGGACGATGCGCTGCTCTCTGGGACTTGTAGAAGCGCAGTGAATGTTCATTGGACGATGCGCTGCTCTCTGGGACTCATAGGAGTGCAGTGAATGTTCTTTGGACGATACGCTGCTCTCTGGGACTCATAGGAGTGCAGTGAATGTTCAGTGGACGATACGCTGCTCTCTGGGATTTGTAGGAGCGCAGTGAATGTTCACTGGATGATGCGCTGCTCTCTGGGTCTCATAGGAGCGCAGTGAATGCTCTTTGGACGATACGCTGCTCTCTGGGACTCGTAGGAGTGCAGTGAATGTTCATTGGATGATGCGCTGCTCTCTGGGACTCATAGGAGCGCAGTGAATGTTCATTGGATGATGCGCTGCTCTCTGGGACTCATAGGAGCGCAGTGAATGTTCATTGGATGATGCGCTGCTCTCTGGGACTCGTAGGAGCGCAGTGAATGTTCTTTGGATGATACGCTGCTCTCTGGGACTCATAGGAGCGCAGTGAATGTTTTTTGGATGATGCGCTGCTCTCTGGGACTCAGGAGCGCAGTGAATGTTAAGTGGACGATACGCTGCTCTCTTGGACTCGTAGGAGCGCAGTGAATGTTCATTGTATGATGCGCTGCTCTCTGGAACTCATAGGAACGCAGTGAATGTTCATTGGATGATGCGCTGCTCTCTGGGACTTGTAGGAGCGCAGTGAATGTTCATTGGATGATACGCTGCTCTCTGGGACTCGTAGGAGCGCAGTGAATGTTCATTGGATGATGCTCTGCTCTCTGGGACTCATAGGAACGCAGTGAATGTTCATTGGATGATGCGCTGCTCTCTGGGACTCATAGGAGCGCAGTGAATGTTCATTGGACGATACGCTGCTCTCTGGGACTCATAGGAGCGCAGTGAATGTTCATTGGATGATGCGCTGCTCTCTGGGACTCATAGGAGTGCAGTGAATGTTCGATTGGATGATGCGCTGCTCTCTGGGACTCATAGGAGCGCAGTGAATGTTCATTGGATGATGCGCTGCTCTCTGGGACTCATAGGAGCGCAGTGAATGTTCATTGGATGATGCGCTGCTCTCTGGGACTCGTAGGAGCGCACTGAATGTTCATTGGATGATACGCTGCTCTCTGGGACTCATAGGAGTGCAGTGAATGTACATTGGATGATACGCTGCTCTCTGGGACTCGTAGGAGCGCAGTGAATGTTCATTGGATGATGCACTGCTCTCTGGGACTCATAGGAGTGCAGTGTATGTTCATTGGATGATGCGCTGCTCTCTGGGACTCATAGGAGTGCAGTGAATGTTCATTGGATGATGCGCTGCTCTCTGGGACTCGTAGGAGTGCAGTGAATGTTCATTGGATGATGCGCAGCTCTCTTGGACTCGTAGGAGCGCAGTGAATGTTCATTGGATGATGCACTGCTCTCTGGGACTCATAGGAGCGCAGTGAATGTTCATTGGATGATGCGCTGCTCTCTGGGACTCGTAGGAGCGCAGTGAATGTTCATTGGATGATACACTGCTCTCTGGGACTCGTAGGAGCGCAGTGAATGTTCATTGGATGATGCGCTGCTCTCTGGGACTCATAGGAGCGCAGTGAATGTTCATTGGATGATGCGCTGCTCTCTGGGACTCTAGGAGCGCAGTGAATGTTCATTGGATGATACGCTGCTCTCTGGGACTCGTAGGAGTGCAGTGAATGTTCATTGGATGATGCGCTGCTCTCTGGGACTCATAGGAGCGCAGTGAATGTTCATTGGATGATACGCTGCTCTCTGGGACTCATAGGAGCGCAGTGAATGTTCATTGGATGATACGCTGCTCTCTGGGACTCACAGGAGTGCAGTGAATGTTCATTGGATGATACGCTGCTCTCTGGGACTCATAGGAGCGCAGTGAATGTTCATTGGATGATACGCTGCTCTCTGGGACTCATAGGAGCGCAGTGAATGTTAAGTGGACGATACGCTGCTCTCTGGGACTCGTAGGAGTGCAGTGAATGTTCATTGGATGAAGCGCTGCTCTCTGGGACTCATAGGAGCGCAGTGAATGTTCATTGGACGATACGCTGCTCTATGGGACTCTTAGGAGCGCAGTGAATGTTCATTGGACGATGCGCTGCTCTCTGGGACTCGTAGGAGCGCAGTGAATGTTCATTGGACGATGCGCTGCTCTCTGGGACTCGTAGGAGCGCAGTGAATGTTCATTGGATGATGCGCTGCTCTCTGGGACTCAGGAGCGCAGTGAATGTTAATTGGACGATACGCTGCTCTCTGGGACTCGTAGGAGCACAGTGAATGTTCATTGGATGATGCGCTGCTGTCTGGGACTCATAGGAGCGCAGTGAATGTTCATTGGATGATGCGCTGCTCTCTGGGACTCATAGGAGCGCAGTGAATGTTAAGTGGACGATACGCTGCTCTCTGGGACTCGGAGGAGTGCAGTGAATGTTCATTGGATGATGCGCTGCTCTCTGGGACTCATAGGAGCGCAGTGAATGTTCATTGGATGATACGCTGCTCTCTGGGACTCATAGGAGTGCAGTGAATGTTCATTGGATGATGCGCTGCTCTCTGGGACTCGTAGGAGCGCAGTGAATGTTCATATGGATGATACGCTGCTCTCTGGGACTCGTAGGAGTGCAGTGAATGTTCATTGGATGATGCGCTGCTCTCTGGGACTCATAGGAGCGCAGTGAATGTTCATTGGATGATACGCTGCTCTCTGGGACTAATAGGAGCGCAGTGAATGTTCATTGGATGATGCGCTGCTCTCTGGGACTCATAGGAGCGCAGTGAATGTTCATTGGATGATGCGCTGCTCTCTGGGACTCATAGGAGCGCAGTGAATGTTCATTGGATGATACGCTGCTCTCTGGGACTCGTAGGAGCGCAGTGAATGTTCATTGGATGATGCGCTGCTCTCTGGGACTCATAGGAGCGCAGTGAATGTTCATTGGATGATACGCTGCTCTCTGGGACTCATAGGAGCGCAGTGAATGTTCATTGGATGATGCGCTGCTCTCTGGGACTCGTAGGAGCGCAGTGAATGTTCATTGGATGATGCGCTGCTCTCTAGGACTCATAGGAGCGCAGTGAATGTTCATTGGATGATGCGCTGCTCTCTGGGACTCATAGGAGCGCAGTGAATGTTCATTGGATGATACGCTGCTCTCTGGGACACATAGGAGCGCAGTGAATGTTCATTGGATGACACGCTGCTCTCTGGGACTCATAGGAGCGCAGTAAATGTTCATTGGATGATGCACTGCTCTCTGGGACTCGTAGGAGTGCAGTGAATGTTCATTGGATGATGCGCTGCTCTCTGGGACTCATAGGAGCGCAGTGAATGTTCATTGGACGATACGCTGCTCTCTGGGACTCATAGGAGCGCAGTGAATGTTCATTGGATGATGCGCTGCTCTCTGGGACTCATAGGAGCGCAGTGAATGTTCATTGGATGATGCGCTGCTCTCTGGGACTCATAGGAGCGCAGTGAATGTTCATTGGATGATACGCTGCTCTCTGGGACTCATAGGAGCGCAGTGAATGTTCATTGGATGATGCGCTGCTCTCTGGGACTCGTAGGAGCGCAGTGAATGTTCATTGGACGATGCGCTGCTCTCTGGGACTCATAGGAGCGCAGTGAATGTTCTTTGGACGATACGCTGCTCTCTGGGACTCGTAGGAGCGCAGTGAATGTTCATTGGATGATGCGCTGCTCTCTGGGACTCATAGGAGCGCAGTGAATGTTCATTGGATGATACGCTGCTCTCTGGGACTCTTAGGAGCGCAGTGAATGTTCATTGGATGATACGCTGCTCTCTGGGACTCATAGGAACGCAGTGAATGTTCATTGGATGATACGCTGCTCTCTGGGACCCGTAGGAGCGCAGTGAATGTTCATTGGATGATACGCTGCTCTCTGGGACTCATAGGAACGCAGTGAATGTTCATTGGATGATACGCTGCTCTCTGGGACTCGTAGGAGCGCAGTGAATGTTCATTGGATGATGCGCTGCTCTCTAGGACTCATAGGAGCGCAGTGAATGTTCATTGGATGATGCGCTGCTCTCTGGGACTCGTAGGAGCGCAGTGAATGTTCATTGGATGATACGCTGCTCTCAGGGACTTGTAGGAGTGCAGTGAATGATAAGTGGATGATACGCTGCTCTCTGGGACTCGTAGGAGTGCAGTGAATGTACATTGGATGATACGCTGCTCTCTGGGACTCATAGGAGCTCAGTGAATGTTAAGTGGACGATATGCTGCTCTCTGGGACTCGTAGGAGCACAGTGAATGTTAAGTGGATGATACGCTGCTCTCTGGGACTCATAGGAGCGCAGTGAATGTTCATTGGATGATGCGCTGCTCTCTGGGACTCATAGGAGCGCAGTGAATGTTAAGTGGACGATACGCTGCTCTCTGGGACTCGGAGCGCAGTGAATGTTCATTGGATGATACGCTGCTCTCTGGGACTCGCAGGAGTGCAGTGAATGTTCATTGGATGATGCGCTGCTCTCTGGGACTCATAGGAGCGCAGTGAATGTTCATTGGATGATACGCTGCTCTCTGGGACTCATAGGAACGCAGTGAATGTTCATTGGATGATACGCTGCTCTCTGGGACTCATAGGAACGCAGCGAATGTTAATTGGATGATACGCTGCTCTCTGGGACTCATAGGAACGCAGTGAATGTTCATTGGATGATACGCTGCTCTCTGGGACTCGTAGGAGCGCAGTGAATGTTCATTGGACGATGCGCTGGTCTCTGGGACTTATAGGAGCGCAGTGAATGTTCATTGGACGATGCGCTGCTCTCTGGGACTCATAGGAACGTAGTGAATGTTCATTGGATGATACACTGCTCTCTGGAACTCATAGGAGCGCAGTGAATGTTCATTGAATGATACGCTGCTCTCTGGGACTCATAGGAGCGCAGTGAATGTTCATTTGATGATACTCTGCTCTCTGGGAGTCGTAGGAGTACAGTGAATGTTCATTGGATGATGCGCTGCTCTCTGGGACTCGTAGGAGCGCAGTGAATGTTCTTTGGATGATACGCTGCTCTCTGGGACTCGTAAGAGTGCAGTGAATGTTCATTGGACGATGCGCTGCTCTCTGGGACTCATAGGAGCGCAGTGAATGTTCAGTGGATGATACACTGCTCTCTGGGACTCGTAGGAGCGCAGTGAATGTTCATTGGACGATGCGCTGCTCTCTGGGACTCATAGGAGCGCAGTGAATGTTCATTGGATGATGCGCTGCTCTCTGGGACTCATAGGAGCGCAGTGAATGTTCATTGGATGATACGCTGCTCTCTGGGACTCATAGGAGCGCAGTGAATGTTCATTGGATGATACGCTGCTCTCTGAGACTCGTAGGAGCGCAGTGAATGTTAAGTGGACGATACGCTGCTCTCTGGGACTCGTAGGAGCGCAGTGAATGTTCATTGGATGATGCGCTGCTCTCTGGGACTCATAGGAGTGCAGTGAATGTTCAGTGGATGATACGCTGCTCTCTGGGACTCGTAGGAGTGCAGTGAATGTTCATTGGATGATACGCTGCTCTCTGGGACTCGTAGGAGCGCAGTGAATGTTCATTGGATGATGCGCTACTCTCTGGGACTCATAGGAGCGCAGTGAATGTTCATTGGATGATACGCTGCTCTCTGGGACTCGTAGGAGTGCAGTGAATGTTCATTGGATGATGCGCTACTCTCTGGGACTCATAGGAGTGCAGTGAATGTTCATTGGATGATGCGCTGCTCTCTGGGACTCGTAGGAGCGCAGTGAATGTTCATTGGATGATACGCTGCTCTCTGGGACTCGTAGGAGCGCAGTGAATGTTCATTGGATGATGCGCTGCTCTCTGGGACTCATAGGAGTGCAGTGAATGTTCATTGGATGATGCGCTGCTCTCTGGGACTCATAGGAGCGCAGTGAATGTTCATTGGACGATGCGCTGCTCTCTGGGACTCGTAGGAGCGCAGTGAATGTTCATTGGATGATGCGCTGCTCTCTGGGACTCAGGAGCGCAGTGAATGTTAAGTGGACGATACGCTGCTCTCTGGGACTCATAGGAACGCAGTGAATGTTCATTGGATGATGCGCTGCTCTCTGGGACTCATAGGAGCGCAGTGAATGTTCATTGGATGATGCGCTGCTCTCTGGGACTCATAGGAGCGCAGTGAATGTTCATTGGATGATACGCTGCTCTCTGGGACTCAGGAGCGCAGTGAATGTTCATTGGATGATACGCTGCTCTCTGGGACTCGTAGGAGTGCAGTGAATGTTCATTGGATGATGCGCTGCTCTCTGGGACTCATAGGAGCGCAGTGAATGTTCATTGGATGATACGCTGCTCTCTGGGACTCATAGGAGCGCAGTGAATGTTCATTGGATGATACGCTGCTCTCTGGGACTCATAGGAGCGCAGTGAATGTTCATTGGATGATACGCTGCTCTCTGGGACTCGTAGGAGCGCAGTGAATGTTCATTGGATGATGCGCTGCTCTCTGGGACTCGTAGGAGCGCAGTGAATGTTCATTGGATGATGCGCTGCTCTCTGGGACTCATAGGAGCGCAGTGAATGTTCATTGGATGATACGCTGCTCTCTGGGACTCGTAGGAGCGCAGTGAATGTTCATTGGATGATACGCTGCTCTCTGGGACTCATAGGAGCGCAGTGAATGTTAAGTGGACGATACGCTGCTCTCTGGGACTCAGAGTGCAGTGAATGTTCATTGGATGATGCGCTGCTCTCTGGGACTCAGAGGAGCGCAGTGAATGTTCATTGGATGATGCGCTGCTCTCTGGGACTCGCAGGAGTGCAGTGAATGTTCATTGGATGATGCGCTGCTCTCTGGGACTCATAGGAGTGCAGTGAATGTTCATTGGATGATACGCTGCTCTCTGGGACTCATAGGAACGCAGTGAATGTTCATTGGATGATACGCTTCTCTCTGGGACTCAGGAACGCAGTGAATGTTAATTGGATGATACGCTGCTCTCTCGGACTCATAGGAGCGCAGTGAATGTTCAGTGGATGATACGCTGCTCTCTGGGACTCGTAGGAGCGCAGTGAATGTTCATTGGACGATGCGCTGGTCTCTGGGACTTATAGGAGCGCAGTGAATGTTCATTGGACGATGCGCTGCTCTCTGGGACTCATAGGAACGTAGTGAATGTTCATTGGATGATACGCTGCTCTCTGGAACTCATAGGAGCGCAGTGAATGTTCATTGAATGATACGCTGCTCTCTGGGACTCATAGGAGCGCAGTGAATGTTCATTTGATGATACTCTGCTCTCTGGGACTCGTAGGAGTACAGTGAATGTTCATTAGATGATGCGCTGCTCTCTGGGACTCGTAGGAGCGCAGTGAATGTTCATTGGATGATGCGCTGCTCTCTGGGTCTCATAGGAGCGCAGTGAATGCTCTTTGGACGATACGCTGCTCTCTGGGACTCGTAGGAGTGCAGTGAATCTTAAGTGGACGATACGCTGCTCTCTGGGACTCGTAGGAGTGCAGTGAATGTTCATTGGATGATGCGCTGCTCTCTGGGACTCATAGGAGCGCAGTGAATGTTCATTGGATGATGCTCTGCTCTCTGGGACTCATAGGAGCGCAGTGAATGTTCATTGGATGATGCGCTGCTCTCTGGGACTCATAGGAGCGCAGTGAATGTTCTTTGGACGATACGCTGCTCTCTGGGACTCATAGGAACGCAGTGAATGTTCATTGGATGATGCGCTGCTCTCTGGGACTCACAGGAGTGCAGTGAATGTTCGATGAATGATGCACTGCTCTCTGGGACACATAGGAGCGCAGTGAATGTTCATTGGATAATGCGCTGCTCTCTGGGACTCATAGGAGCGCAGTGAATGTTTTTTGGATGATGCGCTGCTCTCTGGGACTCAGGAGCGCAGTGAATGTTAAGTGGACGATACGCTGCTCTCTTGGACTCGTAGGAGCGCAGTGAATGTTCATTGGACGATTCGCTGCTCTCTGGGACTCATAGGAGTGCAGTGAATGTTCATTGTATGATGCGCTGCTCTCTGGAACTCATAGGAACGCAGTGAATGTTCATTGGATGATGCGCTGCTCTCTGGGACTTGTAGGAGCGCAGTGAATGTTCATTGGATGATACGCTGCTCTCTGGGACTCGTAGGAGCGCAGTGAATGTTCATTGGATGATGCGCTGCTCTCTGGGACTCATAGGAGCGCAGTGAATGTTCATTGGATGATGCGCTGCTCTCTGGGACTCATAGGAGCGCAGTGAATGTTCATTGGACGATACGCTGCTCTCTGGGACTCATAGGAACGCAGTGAATGTTCATTGGATGATGCGCTGCTCTCTGGGACTCATAGGAGTGCAGTGAATGTTCGATGAATGATGCACTGCTCTCTGGGACACATAGGAGCGCAGTGAATGTTCATTGGATAATACGCTGCTCTCTGGGACTCGTAGGAGCGCAGTGAATGTTCATTGGATGATGCGCTGCTCTCTGGGACTCGTAGGAGTGCAGTGAATGTTCATTGGATGATACGCTGCTCTGTGGGACTCGTAGGAGTGCAGTGAATATTCATTGGACGGTACGCTGCTCTCGAGTCGTAGGAGCGCAGCGAATGTTCATTGGAAGATGCGCTGCTCTCTGGGACTCATAGGAACGCAGTGAATGTTCATTGGATGATGCGCTGCTCTCTGGGACTCATAGGAGTGCAGTTAATGTTCAGTGGATGATGCGCTGCTCTCTGGGACTCGTAGGAGTGCAGTGAATGTTCATTGGATGATGCGCAGCTCTCTTGGACTCGTAGGAGCGCAGTGAATGTTCATTGGATGATGCACTGCTCTCTGGGACTCATAGGAGCGCAGTGAATGTTAAGTGGACGATACACTGCTCTCTGGGACTCGTAGGAGCGCAGTGAATGTTCATTGGATGATCCACTGCTCTCTGGGACTCGGGAGCGCAGTGAATGTTCATTGGATGATGCGCTGCTCTCTGGGACTCATAGGAACGCAGTGAATGTTCATTGGATGATGCGCTTCTCTCTGGGACTTATAGGAGTGCAGTGAATGTTCATTGGATGATGCGCTGCTCTCTGGGACTCGGAGCGCAGTGAATGTTCCTTGGATGATAAGCTTCTCTCTGGGACTCGTAAGAGTGCAGTGAATGTTCACTGGATGATGCGCTGCTCTCTGGGACTCAGAAGCGCAGTGAATGTTTATTGGATGATACGCTGCTCTCTGGAGTCGTAGGAGCGCAGCGAATGTTCATTGGAAGATGCGCTGCTCTCTGGGACTCATAGGAACGCAGTGAATGTTCATTGGATGATGCGCTGCTCTCTGGGACTCATAGGAGTGCAGTTAATGTTCAGTGGATGATGCGCTGCTCTCTGGGACTCGTAGGAGTGCAGTGAATGTTCATTGGATGATGCGCAGCTCTCTTGGACTCGTAGGAGCGCAGTGAATGTTCATTGGATGATGCACTGCTCTCTGGGACTCATAGGAGCGCAGTGAATGTTAAGTGGACGATACACTGCTCTCTGGGACTCGTAGGAGCGCAGTGAATGTTCATTGGATGATCCACTGCTCTCTGGGACTCGGGAGCGCAGTGAATGTTCATTGGATGATGCGCTGCTCTCTGGGACTCATAGGAACGCAGTGAATGTTCATTGGATGATGCGCTGCTCTCTGGGACTTATAGGAGTGCAGTGAATGTTCATTGGATGATGCGCTGCTCTCTGGGACTCGGAGCGCAGTGAATGTTCCTTGGATGATAAGCTGCTCTCTGGGACTCGTAAGAGTGCAGTGAATGTTCACTGGATGATGCGCTGCTCTCTGGGACTCAGAAGCGCAGTGAATGTTTATTGGATGATACGCTGCTCTCTGGGACTCATAGGAACGCAGTGAATGTTCATTGGATGATACGCTGCTCTCTGGGACTCAGGAACGCAGTGAATGTTCATTGGATGATACGCTGCTCTCTGGGACTCATAGGAGCGCAGTGAATGTTAAGTGGACGATACGCTGCTCTCTGGGACTCGTAGGAGTGCAGTGAATGTACATTGGATGATACGCTGCTCTCTGAGACTCGAAGGAGCGCAGTGAATGTTAAGTGGACGATACGCTGCTCTCTGGGACTCGTAGGAGCGCAGTGAATATTCATTGGATGATGCGCTACTCTCTGGGACTTGTAGGAGAAAAGTGAATGTTTGTTGGATGATGCGCTGCTCTCTGGGACTCATAGGAGTGCAGTGAATGTTCAGTGGATGATATGCTGCTCTCTGGGACTCGTAGGAGTGCAGTGAATGTACATTGGATGATACTCTGCTGTCTGGGACTCGTAGAAGCGCAGTGAATGTTCATTGGATTATGCGCTGCTCTCTGGGACTCGTAGGAGCGCAGTGAATGTTCATTGGATTATACGCTGCTCTCTGGACTCGTAGGAGTGCAGTGAATGTTCATTGGATGATGCGCTGCTCTCTGGGACTCATAGGAGTGCAGTGTATGTTCATTGAATGATGCGCTGCTCTCTGGGACTCATAGGAGCGCAGGGAATGTTCATTGGACGATACGCTGCTCTCTGGGACTCGTAGGAGCGCAGTGAATGTTCATTGGATGATGCGCTGCTATGTGTGACTCATAGGAGTGCAGTGAATGTTCATTGGATGATGCGCTGATCTCTGGGTCTCATAGGAGCGCAGTGAATGTTCATTGGATGATACGCTGCTCTCTGGGACTCGTAGGAGCGCAGCAAATGTTCATTGGATGATGCGCTGCTCTCTGGGACTCATAGGAGCGCAGTGAATGTTAAGTGGACGATACGCTGCTCTCTGGGACTCGTAGGAGCGCAGTGAATGTTCATTGGATGATGCACTGCTCTCTGGGTCTCATAGGAGCGCAGTGAATGTTCATTGGATGATGCGCTGCTCTCTGGGACTCATAGGAACGCAGTGAATGTTGATTGGATGAATCGCTGCTCTCTGGGACTCGGAGCGCATTGAATGTTCTATGGATGATACGCTGCTCTCTGGGACTCGTAAGAGTGCAGTGAATGTTCACTGGATGATGCGCTGCTCTCTGGGACTCATAGAAGCGCAGTGAATGTTCATTGGATGATACGCTGCTCTCTGGGACTCATAGGAACGCAGTGAATGTTCATTGGATGATACGCTGCTCTCTGGGACTCATAGGAACGCAGTGAATGTTCATTGGATGATACGCTGCTCTATGGGACTCGTAGGAGCGCAGTGAATGTTCATTGGATGATGCGCTGCTCTCTAGGACTCATAGGAACGCAGTGAATGTTCATTGGATGATGCGCTGCTCTCTGGGACTCGTAGGAGCGCAGTGAATGTTCATTGGATGATACGCTGCTCTCTGGGACTCATAGGAGCGCAGTGAATGTTAAGTGGACGATACGCTGCTCTCTGGGACTCGGAGTGCAGTGAATGTTCATTGGATGATGCGCTGCTCTCTGGGACTCAGAGGAGCGCAGTGAATGTTCATTGGATGATACGCTGCTCTCTGGGACTCGCAGGAGTGCAGTGAATGTTCATTGGATGATGCGCTGCTCTCTGTGACTCGTAGGAGCGCAGTGAATGTTCAGTGGACGATACGCTGCTCTCTGGGACTTGTAGAAGCGCAGTGAATGTTCATTGGACGATGCGCTGCTCTCTGGGACTCATAGGAGTGCAGTGAATGTTCTTTGGACGATACGCTGCTCTCTGGGACTCGTAGGAGCGCAGTGAATGTTCATTGGATCATGCGCTGCTCTCTGGGTCTCATAGGAGCGCAGTGAATGTTCTTTGGACGATACGCTGCTCTCTGGGACTCGTAGGAGTGCAGTGAATGTTAAGTGGACGATACGCTGCTCTCTGGGACTCGTAGGAGTGCAGTGAATGTTCATTGGATGATGCGCTGCTCTCTGGGACTCATAGGAGCGCAGTGAATGTTCATTGGATAATGCTCTGCTCGCTGGGAATCATAGGAGCACAGTGAATGTTCATTGGATGATGCGCTGCTCTCTGGGACTCATAGGAGCGCAGTGAATGTTCTTTGGACGATACGCTGCTCTCTGGGACTCATAGGAACGCAGTGAATGTTCATTGGATGATGCGCTGCTCTCTGGGACTCACAGGAGTGCAGTGAATGTTCGATGAATGATGCACTGCTCTCTGGGACACATAGGAGCGCAGTGAATGTTCATTGGATAATGCGCTGCTCTCTGGGACTCATAGGAGCGCAGTGAATGTTTTTTGGATGATGCGCTGCTCTCTGGGACTCATAGGAGCGCAGTGAATGTTTTTTGGATGATGCGCTGCTCTCTGGGACTCAGGAGCGCAGTGAATGTTAAGTGGACGATACGCTGCTCTCTTGGACTCGTAGGAGCGCAGTGAATGTTCATTGGACGATTCGCTGCTCTCTGGGACTCATAGGAGTGCAGTGAATGTTCATTGTATGATGCGCTGCTCTCTGGAACTCATAGGAACGCAGTGAATGTTCATTGGATGATGCGCTGCTCTCTGGGACTTGTAGGAGCGCAGTGAATGTTCATTGGATGATACGCTGCTCTCTGGGACTCGTAGGAGCGCAGTGAATGTTCATTGGATAATGCTCTGCTCGCTGGGAATCATAGGAGCACAGTGAATGTTCATTGGATGATGCGCTGCTCTCTGGGACTCATAGGAGCGCAGTGAATGTTCTTTGGACGATACGCTGCTCTCTGGGACTCATAGGAACGCAGTGAATGTTCATTGGATGATGCGCTGCTCTCTGGGACTCATAGGAGTGCAGTGAATGTTCGATGAATGATGCACTGCTCTCTGGGACTCATAGGAGCGCAGGGAATGTTCATTGGATGATACGCTGCTCTCTGGGACTCGTAGGAGTGCAGTGAATGTACATTGGATGATACGCTGCTCTCTGGGACTCGTAGGAGCGCAGTGAATGTTCATTGGATGATGCGCTGCTCTCTGGGACTCGTAGGAGTGCAGTGAATGTTCATTGGATGATACGCTGCTCTGTGGGACTCGTAGGAGTGCAGTGAATGTTCATTGGACGATACGCTGCTCTCGGGACTCGTAGGAGCGCAGTGAATGTTCATTGGATGATGCGCTGCTCTCTGGGACTCATAGGAGCGCAGTGAATGTTCATTGGATGATGCGCTGCTCTCTGGGACTCATAGGAGTGCAGTTAATGTTCAGTGGATGATGCGCTGCTCTCTGGGACTCGTAGGAGTGCAGTGAATGTTCATTGGATGATGCGCAGCTCTCTTGGACTCGTAGGAGCGCAGTGAATGTTCATTGGATGATGCGCTGCTCTCTGGGACTTATAGGAGTGCAGTGAATGTTCATTGGATGATGCGCTGCTCTCTGGGACTCGTAGGAGCGCAGTGAATGTTCATTGGATGATACGCTGCTCTCTGGGACTCGTAAGAGTGCAGTGAATGTTCACTGGATGATGCGCTGCTCTCTGGGACTCAGAAGCGCAGTGAATGTTTATTGGATGATACGCTGCTCTCTGGGAGTCGTAGGAGCGCAGTGAATGTTCATTGGAAGATGCGCTGCTCTCTGGGACTCATAGGAACGCAGTGAATGTTCATTGGATGATGCGCTGCTCTCTGGGACTCATAGGAGTGCAGTTAATGTTCAGTGGATGATGCGCTGCTCTCTGGGACTCGTAGGAGTGCAGTGAATGTTCATTGGATGATGCGCAGCTCTCTGGGACTCGTAGGAGCGCAGTGAATGTTCATTGGATGATGCACTGCTCTCTGGGACTCATAGGAGCGCAGTGAATGTTAAGTGGACGATACGCTGCTCTCTGGGACTCGTAGGAGCGCAGTGAATGTTCATTGGATGATCCACTGCTCTCTGGGACTCAGGGAGCGCAGTGAATGTTCATTGGATGATGCGCTGCTCTCTGGGACTCATAGGAACGCAGTGAATGTTCATTGGATGATGCGCTGCTCTCTGGGACTTATAGGAGCGCAGTGAATGTTCATTGGATGATGCGCTGCTCTCTGGGACTCTAGGAGCGCAGTGAATGTTCCTTGGAAGATAAGCTGCTCTCTGGGACTCGTAGGAGTGCAGTGAATGTTCACTGGATGATGCGCTGCTCTCTGGGACTCAGAAGCGCAGTGAATGTTTATTGGATGATACGCTGCTCTCTGGGACTCATAGGAACGCAGTGAATGTTCATTGGATGATACGCTGCTCTCTGGGACTCAGGAACGCAGTGAATGTTCATTGGATGATACGCTGCTCTCTGGGACTCTTAGGAGCGCAGTGAATGTTAAGTGGACGATACGCTGCTCTCTGGGACTCGAAGGAGTGCAGTGAATGTTCATTGGATGAAGCGCTGCTCTATGGGACTCATAGGAGCGCAGTGAATGTTCATTGGATGATGCGCTGCTCTCTGGGACTCGTAGGAGCGCAGTGAATGTTCATTGGACGATGCGCTGCTCTCTGGGACTCGTAGGAGCGCAGTGAATGTTCATTGGATGATGCACTGCTCTCTGGGACTCGTAGGAGTGCAGTGAATGATAAGTGGATGATACGCTGCTCTCTGGGACTCGTAGGAGTGCAGTGAATGTACATTGGATGATACGCTGCTCTCTGAGACTCGTAGGAGCGCAGTGAATGTTAAGTGGACGATACGCTGCTCTCTGGGACTCGTAGGAGCGCAGTGAATGTTCATTGGATGATGCGCTACTCTCTGGGACTCATAGGAGCGCAGTGAATGTTCATTGGATGATACGTTGCTCTCTGGGACTCATAGGAGTGCAGTGAATGTTCAGTGGATGATACGCTGCTCTCTGGGACTCGTAGGAGTGCAGTGAATGTACATTGGATGATACGCTGCTCTCTGGGACTCGTAGGAGCGCAGTGAATGTTCATTGGATGAAGCGCTCCTCTCTGGGACTCGTAGGAGCGCAGTGAATGTTCATTGGATGATACGCTGCTCTGTGGGACTCGTAGGAGTGCAGTGAATATTCATTGGATGGTACGCTGCTCTGTGGACTCGTAGGAGTGCAGTGTATGTTCATTGGATGATGCGCTGCTCTCTGGGACTCATAGGAGCGCAGTGAATGTTCATTGGACGATACGCTGCTCTCTGGGACTCATAGGAGTGCAGTGAATGTTCATTGGATGATACACTGCTCTCTGGGACTCGTAGGAGCGCAGTGAATGTTCATTGGATGATGCGCTCCTCTCTGGGACTCGTAGGAGCGCAGTGAATGTTCATTGGATGATACGCTGCTCTGTGGGACTCGTAGGAGTGCAGTGAATATTCATTGGATGGTACGCTGCTCTCTGGACTCATAGGAGTGCAGTGTATGTTCATTGGATGATGCGCTGCTTTCTGGGACTCATAGGAGCGCAGTGAATGTTCATTGGATGATACGCTGCTCTCTGGGACTCATAGGAGTGCAGTGAATGTTCATTGGATGATACACTGCTCTCTGGGACTCGTAGGAGCGCAGCGAATGTTCATTGGAAGATGCACTGCTCTCTGGGACTCATAGGAACGCAGTGAATGTTCATTGGATGATGCGCTGCTCTCTGGGACTCATAGGAGTGCAGTTAATGTTCAGTGGATGATGCGCTGCTCTCTGGGACTCGTAGGAGTGCAGTGAATGTTCATTGGATGATGCGCAGCTCTCTGGGACTCGTAGGAGCGCTGTGAATGTTCATTGGATGATGCACTGCTCTCTGGGACTCGTAGGAGCGCAGTGAATGTTCATTGGATGATCCACTGCTCTCTGGGACTCGGGAGCGCCGTGAATGTTCATTGGATGATGCGCTGCTCTCTGGGACTTATAGGAGTGCAGTGAATGTTCATTGGATGATGCGCTGCTCTCTGGGACTCGGAGCGCAGTGAATGTTCTTTGGATGATAAGCTGCTCTCTGGGACTCGTAAGAGTGCAGTGAATGTTCACTGGATGATGCGCTGCTCTCTGGGACTCATAGAAGCGCAGTGAATGTTCATTGGATGATACGCTGCTCTCTGGGACTCATAGGAACGCAGTGAATGTTCATTGGATGATACGCTGCTCTCTGGGACTCACAGGAATGCAGTGAATGTTCATTGGATGATACGCTGCTCTCTGGGACTCATAGGAGCGCAGTGAATGTTCATTGGATGATACGCTGCTCTCTGGGACTCTTAGGAGCGCAGTGAATGTTCTTTGGACGATACTCTGCTCTCTGGGACTCATAGAAGCGCAGTGAATGTTAAGTGGACGATACGCTGCTCTCTGGGACTCGTAGGAGTGCAGTGAATGTTCATTGGATGATGCGCTGCTCTCTGGGACTCATAGGAGCGCAGTGAATGTTCTTTAGACGATACGCTGCTCTATGGGACTCATAGGAGCGCAGTGAATGTTCATTGGACGATGCGCTGCTCTCTGGGACTCGTAGGAGCGCAGTGAATGTTCATTGGACGATGCGCTGCTCTCTGTGACTTGAAGGAGCGCAGTGAATGTTCATTGGATGAAGCGCTGCTCTCTGGGACTCATAGGAGCGCAGTGAATGTTAAATGGACGATACGCTGCTCTCTGGGACTTGTAGAAGCGCAGTGAATGTTCATTGGACGATGCGCTGCTCTCTGGGACTCATAGGAGCGCAGTGAATGTTCATTGGATGATGCGCTGCTCTCTGGGACTCATAGGAATGCAGTGAATGTTCATTGGATGATGCGCTGCTCTCTGGGACTCGTAGTAACGCAGTGAATGTTCATTGGATGATACGCTGCTCTCTGGGACTCGTAGGAGTGCAGTGAATGATAAGTGGATGATACGCTGCTCTCTGGGACTCGTAGGAGTGCAGTGAATGTACATTGGATGATACGCTGCTCTCTGAGACTCGTAGGAGCGCAGTGAATGTTAAGTGGACGATACGCTGCTCTCTGGGACTCGTAGGAGCGCAGTGAATGTTCATTGGATGATGCGCAGCTCTCTGGGACTCGTAGGAGCGCTGTGAATGTTCATTGGATGATGCACTGCTCTCTGTGACTTGTAGGAGCGCAGTGAATGTTCATTGGATGATCCACTGCTCTCTGGATCTCGGGAGCGCCGTGAATGTTCATTGGATGATGCACTGCTCTCTGGGACTCATAGGAACGCAGTGAATGTTCATTGGATGATGTGCTGCTCTCTGGGACTCGTAAGAGTGCAGTGAATGTTCACTGGATGATGCGCTGCTCTCTGGGACTCATAGAAGCGCAGTGAATGTTCATTGGATGATGCGCTGCTCTCTGGGACTCGGAGCGCAGTGAATGTTCTTTGGATGATAAGCTGCTCTCTGGGACTCGTAAGAGTGCAGTGAATGTTCACTGGATGATGCGCTGCTCTCTGGGACTCATAGAAGCGCAGTGAATGTTCATTGGATGATACGCTGCTCTCTGGGACTCATAGGAACGCAGTGAATGTTCATTGGATGATACGCTGCTCTCTGGGACTCACAGGAACGCAGTGAATGTTCATTGGATGATATGCTGCTCTCTGGGACTCATAGGAGCGCAGTGAATGTTCATTGGATGATACGCTGCTCTCTGGGACTCTTAGGAGCGCAGTGAAAGTTCTTTGGACGATGCGCTGCTCTCTGGGACTCATAGGAGCGCAGTGAATGTTAAGTGGACGATACGCTGCTCTCTGGGACTCGTAGGAGTGCAGTGAATGTTCATTGGATGATGCGCTGCTCTCTGGGACTCATAGGAGCGCAGTGAATGTTCTTTAGACGATACGCTGCTCTATGGGACTAATAGGAGCGCAGTGAATGTTCATTGGACGATGCGCTGCTCTCTGGGACTCGTAGGAGCGCAGTGAATGTTCATTGGACGATGCGCTGCTCTCTGGGACTTGAAGGAGCGCAGTGAATGTTCATTGGATGAAGCGCTGCTCTCTGGGACTCATAGGAGCGCAGTGAATGTTAAATGGACGATACGCTGCTCTCTGGGACTTGTAGAAGCGCAGTGAATGTTCATTGGACGATGCGCTGCTCTCTGGGACTTATAGGAGCGCAGTGAATGTTCATTGGATGATGCGCTGCTCTCTGGGACTCATAGGAATGCAGTGAATGTTCATTGGATGATGCGCTGCTCTCTGGGACTCGTAGTAGCGCAGTGAATGTTCATTGGATGATACGCTGCTCTCTGGGACTCGTAGGAGTGCAGTGAATGATAAGTGGATGATACGCTGCTCTCTGGGACTCGTAGGAGTGCAGTGAATGTACATTGGATGATACGCTGCTCTGTGGGACTCGTAGGAGCGCAGTGAATGTTCATTGGATGATGCGCTACTCTCTGGGACTCATAGTAGCGCAGTGAATGTTCATTGGATGATGCGCTGCTCTCTGGGACTCATAGGAGCCCAGTGAATGTTAAGTGGACGATACGCTGCTCTCTGGGACTCGTAGTAGTGCAGTGAATGTTCATTGGAGGATGCGCTGCTCTCTGGGACTCATAGGAGCGCAGTGAATGTTCATTGGATGATACGCTGCTCTCTGGGACTCGCAGGAGTGCAGTGAATGTTCATTGGATGATGCGCTGCTCCCTGGGACTCGTAGGAGCGCAGTGAATGTTCTATGGATGATACGCTGCTCTCTGGGACTCGTAAGAGTGCAGTGAATGTTCATTGGATGATGCGCTGCTCTCTGAGACTCATAGAAGCGCAGTGAATGTTCATAGGATGATACGCTGCTCTGTGGGACTCATAGGAACGCAGTGAATGTTCATTGGATGATGCGCTGCTCTCTGGGACTCATAGGAACGCAGTGAATGTTCATTGGATGATACGCTGCTCTCTGGGACTCATAGGAGTGCAGTGAATGTTCAGTGGATGATACGCTGCTCTCTGGGACTCGTAGGAGTGCAGTGAATGTACATTGGATGATAAGCTGCTCTCTGGGACTCGTAGGAGCGCAGTGAATGTTCATTGGATGATGCGCTCCTCTCTAGGACTCGTAGGAGCGCAGTGAATGTTCATTGGATGATACGCTGCTCTGTGGGACTCGTAGGAGTGCAGTGAATATTCATTGGATGGTACGCTGCTCTGTGCACTCGTAGGAGTGCAGTGTATGTTCATTGGATGATGCGCTGCTCTCTGGGACTCATAGGAGCGCAGTGAATGTTCATTGGACGATACGCTGCTCTCTGGGACTCATAGGAGTGCAGTGAATGTTCATTGGATGATACACTGCTCTCTGGGACTCGTAGGAGCGCAGCGAATGTTCATTGGAAGATGCGCTGCTCTCTGGGACTCATAGGAACGCAGTGAATGTTCATTGGATGATGCGCTGCTCTCTGGGACTCATAGGAGTGCAGTTAATGTTCAGTGGATGATGCGCTGCTCTCTGGGACTCGTAGGAGTGCAGTGAATGTTCATTGGATGATGCGCAGCTCTCTGGGACTCGTAGGAGCGCTGTGAATGTTCATTGGATGATGCACTGCTCTCTGGGACTCGTAGGAGCGCAGTGAATGTTCATTGGATGATCCACTGCTCTCTGGGACTCTGGAGCGCCGTGAATGTTCATTGGATGATGCGCTGCTCTCTGGGACTCGTAAGAGTGCAGTGAATGTTCACTGGATGATGCACTGCTCTCTGGGACTCATAGAAACAAAGTGAATGTTCATTGGATGATACGCTGCTCTCTGGGACTCATAGGAACGCAGTGAATGTTCATTGGATGATACGCTGTGTAGGAAGGTGGAATCTGACTATATGGTTGCCCCCACTTTTTTTTATGGTGTTTTGCTGGTTTATGACTTAGTTGGACTAGGATCCTGCTATTCAGGGCCCCAGTCTATCTGCTTTCTCTGTAAAAAGGTTTCCATGTGCCTTAGGCACATCTCTGATTGGAATCTGGAGTGCCCTTATAAGTCCCTAGTATATGGTATACTATGTACCAAGGGCATAGGTACCTCAGAGGCCTACCAGGGGCTGCAGCATGTATTATGCCACCCCTGGAAGGCCATCCAAACTGACACCACAGGTCTGCTACTGCAGCCTGGGTAAGGTGGTGCATGCACCCCTTACTGTGATATAGGTTACCTATATCACTAAATACATACACACATATAAACCTATAAGTCACTCCTAAGGCAGGCCTTATCAATCCTAAAGGCAGAGTGCATGGTTCCTATGTGAGAGGGTGCCCCTGCATGAGCAGGGCCCCTCTGCAGCGTTCGGAGACCCTTCTCTGATGCTGTTTGTAGTGCAGCCTGACCATATACTCTTAAGCGCATTATAACCTCGCGTTAAATGCTAACTTTGGAATGGCTGCACCTAAACATGTCGTGTTTGGTGTCAAACATCTTGGAATACTACCCCCCGCCAATTCTGGCGGCGGGGGTAGCATTCCACCCTTCTAGAGGGAGAGACATGTTAACCCTGGCCTGGCCGGTGACTTCTTTCTAAAGCCTGGCATCACAAAATGGATGCTACTGCCACAGACACAAGTCTGGCCTCCTGCTGCTGGACGAAACTCCGGCAGGGGAGGCCTGGACAATAGGTTTCCTGTCCCAGGGAGGTGTGACCACCTCCCCAGACAGGATAATGTGTATTGGGGCTGGGCGGGAGCACTTTCTGGTGCTTTGAAGTCCTGCACTGGGGGCACACTTGGTGTCCCTGTGCATACCCCAGTTCAAACCGGATCAGGGGCTTGCAGCCCCTGCTTTGGCGCGAACTGGACAAAGGGAAAGGGGTGTAGCCACCCCTCTGCCCTGACCCACCCATAGGTGGGGCCACAGAGTAGTCCAACCCCTAAACTTAGTATAAGTATAGGAACCCCGTCCTTAGGACTTTAGATTATCCCTGGACAAAACTCTGAAACTGAATCCTGGACCTTCGACGCTCTACTCACGATTAGAGGACAGAAGAATCTCCCTTGGGGTCAAGGAGTGACTCCCCTGCTTGGCAGGCACCAAAGAAGCATCTGTCCGGTTCGCATTTCTGAAGCTCCCCCCGGACGCCGAAGTCATCGCATCACCAGAGTTGGATTCTCAGACTTCCCCGAGGCTACCCTGAGTCCCCAGCAAAGCTGAGGCCCGTGGCTATCGTGGGTGACTTGAGACCGTGACCCCTGGACACCGAGCACATTTGCAAGTGCATCCTCTTCTGGGTCTCCCCCGAAGTCGTGCTTTGGGCTCCGAGTAGCCCTAGCCTCCAGCACCCACTGCACCGAAGATCACTGGCCTCCACTCCACGAGTGTCCTGTGAGCCAGATCCATGTGCGGCGTCTCGAGGCTCCTTCGCGGTCGCTAGCCCGTTGGCTAGTAGCCCTTAACGAAGGCCAATCTTTTTCTAACTTGGCATCCTGGTTGCTCCAGGCCTGCCCTTACTTACCCTCGCTGGGTGAGTTCCCCAGACCTTGCTGGTCTGCACCATCGACGATCTTCCTCTGCATCGAGACTTGCCGTTGCCAAGGCTTGTTGGGTCCAATCCGGTCGCCGACACCTCAGCACTCGACAGACATCGTGTACCAGCCCGAATCCTGCTCCTGGTCGCCGACAACGCCTCCTGGACCTCGTGGCTGAAGAGTCAAGACGACCGTCAACGCACCTGGAGCACTCGACATCGGTGGGCATCTGTCCATCGCCTTCCTGGTCACTGGCTAGTGACCCAGACTCTGTCCCCTCTGCTTTCAGGTTCTTCAGAACTCCGATCCACTCTTGGATCCACCCGGACACTTTTCACTTGGTCGCCAGCAGCACTTTGCAGCAGATCGCCATTCAAATCGACGACGAAACCCGACCCCGAAAGGCACCTATGCACCCGGCTTCCCTGGGTGAGGTAACACGAGTACTCCGGTGCTCCCGTGGGTAGAGACTCTTCAAAGTCCTAGATCTCAAAGGGTTTGCTCCAAGTCCTCCTTTAAGTGTCCCTTTTCTCTAATTTACCGATCACGACTTTCTCCATAGAAGTCAACGGCGTATCGCGGTTGTGTATTTACACTGCACGCGTCCCCCGTGGGTCCCCTGTGTCACTACCTTGGGTGGTTCCTTGTGGTCCAAGCACTTCTAGAGGCTCTAGGCCTAGTGTCTAGTTCAGTCGTGGTTCTTATACCACTTTATTGGTATATGGTTTGGTACGCCCCTAGGGCCCAAACGTGTATTTGTGCTATTACTGTGTTTAAATAACTTCTAACTTATGTACTTCGAACTCTAGCCTCATAAAGAGACTAGAGGGGTGTGTTTAGCAATAAATACATATATTTTGAATATATACCTGGTGTGGTGCTCTTTCATTTGGTCACTCAAGAGATTATAGACTGGTAAAACAAGCTGCTTTACATTCCTTCAAGACTTAGCCTGAAGGCTGCTCTCCATAGCTACCACTAGGATAGCTTTCAATAAGGTTGTCTTTAACCTATCTCCAATAAGGGGTTGTTTGGACTGGTGCAAGGTGCCCACTATAATTAGTGGACAGCATATGCCAGGCCAACTTCTCACATTGGTGTGCAGCGTGTGGGATTCCAGCTTGCTATTGTTTTACCAGATAATCTCAATTGAATTGATCAACTGAAAACCACTAAAGGTACCTAAGGTACATATAATTTAAGCTTAGAATACAGTAAGTTCTACTGAACTTAGAGTTGTGTGTTAAGGGATAGCACAACCCTTTCTACAACTCAAGAGAGTTTAGTAGGCCACACTAGAGTAGGTAGTGCATACACCACACCACACTAGTAATGTCTTTAAGGGTAGGATCTAAAGAATCCTTGCAGGAAGCCACTGAGCTTCCACCCTCCAAGTATGATACACTCCCATTCTTGGAATTGAGAGCATTATGTAACTTGAGAAAAATAAAGACAGGCCAAAGTCCCACCACCCAACACCTTAAAGAGTTGTTGGTGGCTTATGACCTTAGTAAGCCCTTGGGGACTGAAGGGGTAGGAGCAGAGGGTGGGGCAGGAGAGGAGGATGGGGCCAGGGGCAGAAATACCCCCAGCTCCCCCTCTGAAACTGGCCAGGAGGGTGACAATGACCCTGACCTGGATAACCCAATCCCTCCTGAGGAAGATGAAGAGGATGATCAGGATGATGCCCTCTTTGTCCCCCCAGGAAGGATTATGAGTGTGCCCAGGAAGTCTAGATCTCCTTCTCAGGAGTCTAACCACTCTGGCACCTCCATAGGGAGCTCTGTCTCATCTCATAGGAGGGAATCCTCTCATGAGAGAAGAAAGAGGCTGGTTCAATATGAGGAAGCTCAGCTTGAAATCAAAAAGAAGCAACTGGCTATAGACAGGGAGTCCCTAGATCTCTTTAGAGAGAGAAGAAAGTTGGGACTAGAGTCCCATGGTGGCAGCAATATCCCTAGAGATAGGGAAAGGTCTTATGACCATAGAAACCTAAACAAGATTGTCCCTCCCTACCAGAGTGGGGATGACATCCACAAATGGATAACTGCACTGGAGAGGGCCTGTAAAGTTCAGAAGGTCCCCCAGAGGCAGTGGGCAGCAATCTTGTGGCTCTCCTTTGCAGACAAAGGTAGAGACAAGCTCCTCTCTGTAAGAGAAGAGGATGCTGACAATTACACAGTCTTGAAGAGTGCTCTGATAGATGGGTTTGGCCTAACCACTGAACAGTATAGGTTGAAGTTCAGAGACACCCAAAAAGCTCAGACTCAAGACTGGGTTGATTTTGTAGATTGTGCTACAAAGGCTCTGGAAGGTTGGATACATGGCAACAAAGTGCATGACTTTTTAGGATTGTACAATTTGATTATGAGGGAGCAGATCCTTAATAATTGTCAAAACCAGCTTTTGCACCAGTATCTGGTGGACTCTGATCTGACCTCTCCCCAAGAATTGGGAAAGAAGGCAGACAAATGGGTCAGAACCAGAGTAAAAACTAGAAATCAGGGTGGTGACCAGAAGAAAGATTCTACTAAGTCCCAAGAGAAAGGTGGGGATAAATCTAAGGATAAGTCCACTACAGGGCCCCAAAATTCCTCTTCTGGGGGTGGGTCCCAAACTCCTTCCTCTCCTGAAAAGAAACCATATTGCCATGTCTGTAAAAAGCCTGGGCACTGGAAATCTGATCCCAGTTGCCCCAGGATTGGCAATAAAGAAAATGTTCCCCCAGCAACTACAACCCCCCCTCCTGGTACTACCAGTAGTAATACTCCAGTTGGGAGTAGTGCACCCAAAAAGTTAGGTGCTTTTGCAACAGGAACAGAGGTGGGCCCTGGTTCAGACAGGGACCCCTCAACAGACTCCTCTGACTCTGATGGTGGTGTAGGATTTGCCACCTTTACCATGGGTCCCACAGCAATGGGCAGGTACAGACTGGAGCCAATGATTAATGGTCAGAAAGCTGTGGCATTTAGGGACACAGGGGCTAGTGTCACCATGGTGGCAGGGAAACTAGTCCCCCTCACCAGCTTTTACCTGAGTTTAAATACCAGGTGACCAACATTGATGGTGTCAGAACAGATCACCCCATGGCCATAGTCAATCTCAGCTGGGAGGGGGTCACAGGCCCAAAGAGAGTGGCAGTGTCCCCCACCTTACCTGTAGATTGCCTGATGGGCAATGATCTGGAGATTTCAGCCTGGGCTGAAGTTGAACACCAAACCCACCTTAGGATGTTGGGCGTCCCTGTAAAGGCTAGTGGGGCTGTAATGGCCACAGCCCCAGCCCAAGAATTTGGAGAGATGGAGCCTGAAAGCATGGCCCACTCTCCCCCAAAAGAGAGCACAAGGGTTGAAGAAAAGTCTTCTTCCCTCCAGACAGTAGGTAAGGGTCAGCCTCCTCAGGGAACTGACCCTACCCCTAGTGAAGGAACTGCCCCAGAGGTAGTCAGGCCTGGCCTGGCCACACCCCTGATGGCAGAGGACCCTTCCAAGGTGGTACCCAGTCTGGAGCAGGTAACCTGCCCCTCTCTACCCTGCCTCAGCCAGCCCAGGGCTGCAGAGGTCAGGGAGGTCAGTGGACCCCCAGGGCCCCCTGTCCAGAGGAACCCCCATCAGCAGATTAGGGGCACCCAGTCTAGTAGCCCTAGCCAGGTGAAAACTCCTCTACACACTGAGGGATCCCCCATGCCTTTATGTAGGGACCTCCCCCAGAAGGACTCTGGTAGGCAAGGGCAAACCTGGGACCTGAAGGTTCCAAACCTGCCCTGTCCCTCCAGTAGTCCATCCAAAGGGACCCAACCCCCAGCTGTAGGCAGCCAAAGGTTGACCCTTAGAGCAAAGTGCAACTCAGTCATGGAAAGACAGGCATACATGGTGACCAGTAATCTGAGGAAGCTGAGGCCAACCTTCCTAGGGCCTCACTTCCCTACTCAGACACCTCACCAGCCTTGTGCTTTACCTAAGCAAACCACAGGTAGTGATTCCCCATGGTGGAGACCCTCTCATACCCTTAGGGTGAGGGATTGCTTAGTGGACCATAAGACAGGGGGCAACCATGCTAGTGCAGGTGCTTCCTTATATGACCACTTAGTCAATGAAGGCTCAACTGGCCAAGGTTAGCCTTATCTCCTTTCGTTTGGGGGGGTTATGTAGGAAGGTGGAATCTGACTATATGGTTGCCCCCACTTTTTTTAATGGTGTTTTGCTGGTTTATGACTTAGTTGGACTGGGATCCTGCTATTCAGGGCCCCAGTCTATCTGCTTTCTCTGTAAAAAGGTTTCCATGTGCCTTAGGCACATCTCTGATTGGAATCTGGAGTGCCCTTATAAGTCCCTAGTATATGGTATACTATGTACCAAGGGCATAGGTACCTCAGAGGCCTACCAGGGGCTGCAGCATGTATTATGCCACCCCTGGAAGGCCATCCAAACTGACACCACAGGTCTGCTACTGCAGCCTGGGTAAGGTGGTGCATGCACCACTTACTGTGATATAGGTTACCTATATCACTAAATACATACACACATATAAACCTATAAGTCACTCCTAAGGCAGGCCTTATCAATCCTAAAGGCAGAGTGCATGGTTCCTATGTGAGTGGGTGCCCCTGCATGAGCAGGGCCCCTCTGCAGCGTTCGGAGACCCTTCTCTGATGCTGTTTGTAGTGCAGCCTGACCATATACTCTTAAGCGCATTATAACCTCGCGTTAAATGCTAACTTTGGAATGGCTGCACCTAAACATGTCGTGTTTGGTGTCAAACATCTTGGAATACTACCCCCCGCCAATTCTGGCGGCGGGGGTAGCATTCCACCCTTCTAGAGGGAGAGACATGTTAACCCTGGCCTGGCCGGTAACTTCTTTCTAACGCCTGGCATCACAAAATGGATGCTACTGCCACAGACACAAGTCTGGCCTCCTGCTGCTGGATGAAACTCCGGCAGGGGAGGCCTGGACAATAGGTTTCCTGTCCCAGGGAGGTGTGACCACCTCCCCAGACAGGATAATGTGTATTGGGGCTGGGCGGGAGCACTTGCGGGTGCTTTGAAGTCCTGCACTGGGGGCACATTTGGTGTCCCTGTGCATACCCCAGTTTTAACCGGATCAGGGGCTTGCAGCCCCTGCTTTGGCGCGAACTGGACAAAGGGAAAGGGGTGTAGCCACCCCTCTGCCCTGACCCACCCATAGGTGGGGCCACAGAGTAGTCCAACCCCTAAACTTAGTATAAGTATAGGAACCCCGTCCTTAGGACTTTAGATTATCCCTGGACGAAACTCTGAAACTGAATCCTGGACCTTCGACGCTCTACTCACGATTAGAGGACAGAAGAATCTCCCTTGGGGTCAAGGAGTGACTCCCCTGCTTGGCAGGCACCAAAGAAGCATCTGTCCGGTTCGCATTTCTGAAGCTCCCCCCGGACGCCGAAGTCATCGCATCACCAGAGGTGGATTCTCAGACTTCCCTGAGGCTACCCTGAGTCCCCAGCAAAGCTGAGGCCCGTGGCTATCGTGGGTGACTTGAGACCGTGACCCCTGGACACCGAGTACATTCGCAAGTGCATCCTCTTCTGGGTCTCCCCCGAAGTCGTGCTTTGGGCTCCGAGTAGCCCTAGCCTCCAGCACCCACTGCACCGAAGATCACTGGCCTCCACTCCACGAGTGTCCTGTGAGCCAGATCCACGTGCGGCGTCTTGAGGCTCCTTCGCGGTCGCTAGCCCGTTGGCTAGTAGCCCTTAACGAAGGCCAATCTTTTTCTAACTTGGCATCCTGGTTGCTCCAGGCCTGCCCTCACTTACCCTCGCTGGGTGAGTTCCCCAGACCTTGCTGGTCTGCACCATCGACGATCTTCCTCTGCATCGAGACTTGCCGTTGCCAAGGCTTGTTGGGTCCAATCTGGTCGCCGACACCTCAGCACTCGACAGACATCGTGTACCAGCCCGAATCCTGCTCCTGGTCGCCGACAACGCCTCCTGGACCTCGTGGCTGAGGAGTCAAGACGACCGTCAACGCACCTGGAGCACTCGACATCGGTGGGCATCTGTCCATCGCCTTCCTGGTCACTGGCTAGTGACCCAGACTCTGTCCCCTCTGCTTTCAGGTTCTTCAGAACTCCGATCCACTCTTGGATCCACCCGGACACTTATCACTTGGTCGCCAGCAGCACTTTGCAGCAGATCGCCATTCAAATCGACGACGAAACCCGACCCCGAAAGGCACCTATGCACCCGGCTTCCCTGGGTGAGGTAACACGAGTACTCCGGTGCTCCCGTGGGTAGAGACTCTTCAGAGTCCTAGATCTCAAAGGGTTTGCTCCAAGTCCTCCTTCAAGTGTCCCTTTTCTCTAATTTCCCGATCACGACTTTCTCCATAGAAGTCAACGGCGTATCGCGGTTGTGTATTTACACTGCACGCGTCCCCCGTGGGTCCCCTGTGTCACTACCTTGGGTGGTTCCTTGTGGTCCAAGCACTTCTAGAGGCTCTAGGCCTAGTGTCTAGTTCAGTCGTGGTTCTTATACCACTTTATTGGTATATGGTTTGGTACGCCCCTAGGGCCCAAACGTGTATTTGTGCTATTACTGTGTTTAAATAACTTCTAACTTATGTACTTCGAACTCTAGCCTCATAAAGAGACTAGAGGGGTGTGTTTAGCAATAAATACATATATTTTGAATATATACCTGGTGTGGTGCTCTTTCATTTGGTCACTCAAGAGATTATAGACTGGTAAAACAAGCTGCTTTACATTCCTTCAAGATTTAGCCTGAAGGCTGCTCTCCATAGCTACCACTAGGATAACTTTCAATAAGGTTGTCTTTAACGTATCTCCAATAAGGGGTTGTTTGGACTGGTGCAAGGTGCCCACTATAATTAGTGGACAGCATATGCCAGGCCAACTTCTCACACGCTGCTCTCTGGGACTCAGGAACGCAGTGAATGTTCATTGGATGATACGCTGCTCTCTGGGACTCATAGGAGCGCAGTGAATGTTCATTGGATGATACGCTGCTCTCTGGGACTCTTAGGAGCGCAGTGAAAGTTCTTTGGACGATGCGCTGCTCTCTGGGACTCATAGGAGCGCAGTGAATGTTAAGTGGACGATACGCTGCTCTCTGGGACTCGTAGGAGTGCAGTGAATGTTCGATGAATGATGCACTGCTCTCTGGGACACATAGGAGCGCAGTGAATGTTCAGTGGATAATGCGCTGCTCTCTGGGACTCATAGGAGTGCAGTGAATGTACATTGGATGATACGCTGCTCTCTGGGACTCGTAGGAGCGCAGTGAATGTTCATTGGATGATGCGCTGCTCTCTGGGACTCGTAGGAGCGCAGTGAATGTTCATTGGATTATACGTTGCTCTGTGGGACTCGTAGGAGTACAGTGAATATTCATTGGACGGTACGCTGCTCTCTGGGACTCGTAGGAGCGCAGCGAATGTTCATTGGAAGATGCGCTGCTCTCTGGGACTCATAGGAACGCAGTGAATGTTCATTGGATGATGCGCTGCTCTCTGGGACTCATAGGAGTGCAGTTAATGTTCAGTGGATGATGCGCAGCTCTCTTGGACTCGTAGGAGCGCAGTGAATGTTCATTGGATGATGCACTGCTCTCTGGGACTCATAGGAGCGCAGTGAATGTTAAGTGGACGATACACTGCTCTCTGGGACTCGTAGGAGCGCAGTGAATGTTCATTGGATGATCCACTGCTCTCTGGGACTCGGGAGCGCAGTGAATGTTCATTGGATGATGCGCTGCTCTCTGGGACTCATAGGAACGCAGTGAATGTTCATTGGATGATGCGCTGCTCTCTGGGACTTATAGGAGTGCAGTGAATGTTCATTGGATGATGCGCTGCTCTCTGGGACTCGGAGCGCAGTGAATGTTCCTTGGATGATAAGCTGCTCTCTGGGACTCGTAAGAGTGCAGTCAATGTTCACTGGATGATGCGCTGCTCTCTGGGACTCAGAAGCGCAGTGAATGTTTATTGGATGATACGCTGCTCTCTGGAGTCGTAGGAGCGCAGCGAATGTTCATTGGAAGATGCGCTGCTCTCTGGGACTCATAGGAACACAGTGAATGTTCATTGGATGATGCGCTGCTCTCTGGGACTCATAGGAGTGCAGTTAATGTTCAGTGGATGATGCGCTGCTCTCTGGGACTCGTAGGAGTGCAGTGAATGTTCATTGGATGATGCGCAGCTCTCTTGGACTCGTAGGAGCGCAGTGAATGTTCATTGGATGATGCACTGCTCTCTGGGACTCATAGGAGCGCAGTGAATGTTAAGTGGACGATACACTGCTCTCTGGGACTCGTAGGAGCGCAGTGAATGTTCATTGGATGATCCACTGCTCTCTGGGACTCGGGAGCGCAGTGAATGTTCATTGGATGATGCGCTGCTCTCTGGGACTCATAGGAACGCAGTGAATGTTCATTGGATGATGCGCTGCTCTCTGGGACTTATAGGAGTGCAGTGAATGTTCATTGGATTATGCGCTGCTCTCTGGGACTCGGAGCGCAGTGAATGTTCCTTGGATGATAAGCTGCTCTCTGGGACTCGTAAGAGTGCAGTGAATGTTCACTGGATGATGCGCTGCTCTCTGGGACTCAGAAGCGCAGTGAATGTTTATTGGATGATACGCTGCTCTCTGGGACTCATAGGAACGCAGTGAATGTTCATTGGATGATACGCTGCTCTCTGGGACTCAGGAACGCAGTGAATGTTCATTGGATGATACGCTGCTCTCTGGGACTCATAGGAGCGCAGTGAATGTTAAGTGGACGATACGCTGCTCTCTGGGACTCGAAGGAGTGCAGTGAATGTTCATTGGATGAAGCGCTGCTCTCTGGGACTCATAGGAGCGCAGTGAATGTTCTTTGGACGATACGCTGCTCTATGGGACTCATAGGAGCGCAGTGAATGTTCATTGGACGATGCGCTGCTCTCTGGGACTCGTAGGAGCGCAGTGAATGTTCATTGGACGATGCGCTGCTTTCTGGGACTCGTAGGAGCGCAGTGAATGTTCATTGGATGATGCGCTGCTCTCTGGGACTCATAGGAGCGCAGTGAATGTTAAGTGGACGATACGCTGCTCTCTGGGACTTGTAGAAGCGCAGTGAATGTTCATTGGACGATGCGCTGCTCTCTGGGACTCATAGGAGTGCAGTGAATGTTCATTGGATGATGCGCTGCTCTCTGGGACTCATAGGAATGCAGTGAATGTTCATTGGATGATGCGCTGCTCTCTGGGACTCGTAGTAGCGCAGTGAATGTTCATTGGATGATACGCAGCTCTCTGGGACTCGTAGGAGTGCAGTGAATGATAAGTGGATGATACGCTGCTCTCTGGGACTCGTTGGAGTGCAGTGAATGTACATTGGATAATACGCTGCTCTCTGAGACTCGAAGGAGCGCAGTGAATGTTAAGTGGACGATACGCTGCTCTCTGGGACTCGTAGGAGCGCAGTGAATGTTCATTGGATGATGCGCTACTCTCTGGGACTCATAGGAGCGCAGTGAATGTTCATTGGATGATACACTGCTCTCTGGGACTCATAGGAGTGCAGTCAATGTTCAGTGGATGATACGCTGCTCTCTGGGACTCGTAGGAGAGCAGTGAATGTACATTGGATGATACGCTGCTCTCTGGGACTCGTAGGAGCGCAGTGAATGTTCATTGGATGAAGCGCTCCTCTCTGGGACTCGTAGGAGCGCAGTGAATGTTCATTGGATGATACGCTGCTCTGTGGGACTCGTAGGAGTGCAGTGAATATTCATTGGATGGTACGCTTCTCTCTGGACTCGTAGGAGTGCAGTGAATGTTCATTGGATGATGCGCTGCTCTCTGGGACTCATAGGAGCGCAGTGAATGTTCATTGGACGATACGCTGCTCTCTGGGACTCATAGGAGTGCAGTGAATGTTCATTGGATGATACACTGCTCTCTGGGACTCGTAGGAGCGCAGCGAATGTTCATTGGAAGATGCACTGCTATCTGGGACTCATAGGAACGCAGTGAATGTTCATTGGATGATGCGCTGCTCTCTGGGACTCATAGGAGTGCAGTTAATGTTCAGTGGATGATGCGCTGCTCTCTGGGACTCGTAGGAGTCCAGTGAATGTTCATTGGATGATCCACTGCTCTCTGGGACTCGGGAGCGCTGTGAATGTTCATTGGATGATGCGCTGCTCTCTGGGACTTATAGGAGTGCAGTGAATGTTCATTGGATGATGCGCTGCTCTCTGGGACTCGGAGCGCAGTGAATGTTCTTTGGATGATAAGCTGCTCTCTGGGACTCGTAAGAGTGCAGTGAATGTTCACTGGATGATGCGCTGCTCTCTGGGACTCATAGAAGCGCAGTGAATGTTCATTGGATGATACGCTGCTCTCTGGGACTCATAGGAACGCAGTGAATGTTCATTGGATGATACGCTGCTCTCTGGGACTCACAGGAATGCAGTGAATGTTCATTGGATGATACGCTGCTCTCTGGGACTCTTAGGAGCGCAGTGAAAGTTCTTTGGACGATGCGCTGCTCTCTGGGACTCATAGGAGCGCAGTGAATGTTAAGTGGACGATACGCTGCTCTCTGGGACTCGTAGGAGTGCAGTGAATGTTCATTGGATGATGCGCTGCTCTCTGGGACTCATAGGAGCGCAGTGAATGTTCTTTAGACGATACACTGCTCTATGGGACTCATAGGAGCGCAGTGAATGTTCATTGGACGATGCGCTGCTCTCTGGGACTCGTAGGAGCGCAGTGAATGTTCATTGGACGATGCGCTGCTCTCTGGGACTTGAAGGAGCGCAGTGAATGTTCATTGGATGAAGCGCTGCTCTCTGGGACTCATAGGAGCGCAGTGAATGTTAAATGGACGATACGCTGCTCTCTGGGACTTGTAGAAGCGCAGTGAATGTTCATTGGACGATGCGCTGCTCTCTGGGACTCATAGGAGCGCAGTGAATGTTCATTGGATGATGCGCTGCTCTCTGGGACTCATAGGAATGCAGTGAATGTTCATTGGATGATGCGCTGCTCTCTGGGACTCGTAGTAACGCAGTGAATGTTCATTGGATGATACGCTGCTCTCTGGGACTCGTAGGAGTGCAGTGAATGATAAGTGGATGATACACTGCTCTCTGGGACTCGTAGGAGTGCAGTGAATGTTCATTGGATGATACGCTGCTCTCTGAGACTCGTAGGTGCGCAGTGAATGTTAAGTGGACGATACGCTGCTCTCTGGGACTCGTAGGAGTGCAGTGAATGTTCATTGGATGATGCGCAGCTCTCTGGGACTCGTAGGAGCGCTGTGAATGTTCATTGGATGATGCACTGCTCTCTGTGACTTGTAGGAGCGCAGTGAATGTTCATTGGATGATCCACTGCTCTCTGGATCTCGGGAGCGCCGTGAATGTTCATTGGATGATGCACTGCTCTCTGGGACTCATAGGAACGCAGTGAATGTTCATTGGATGATGCGCTGCTCTCTGGGACTTATAGGAGTGCAGTGAATGTTCATTGGATGATGCGCTGCTCTCTGGGACTCGGAGCGCAGTGAATGTTCTTTGGATGATAAGCTGCTCTCTGGGACTCGTAAGAGTGCAGTGAATGTTCACTGGATGATGCGCTGCTCTCTGGGACTCATAGAAGCGCAGTGAATGTTCATTGGATGATACGCTGCTCTCTGGGACTCATAGGAACGCAGTGAATGTTCATTGGATAATACGCTGCTCTCTGGGACTCACAGAAACGCAGTGAATGTTCATTGGATGATATGCTGCTCTCTGGGACTCATAGGAGCGCAGTGAATGTTCATTGGATGATACTCTGCTCTCTGGGACTCTTAGGAGCGCAGTGAAAGTTCTTTGGACGATGCGCTGCTCTCTGGGACTCATAGGAGCGCAGTGAATGTTAAGTGGACGATACGCTGCTCTCTGGGACTCGTAGGAGTGCAGTGAATGTTCATTGGATGATGCGCTGCTCTCTGGGACTCATAGGAGCGCAGTGAATGTTCTTTAGACGATACGCTGCTCTATGGGACTAATAGGAGCGCAGTGAATGTTCATTGGACGATGCGCTGCTCTCTGGGACTCGTAGGAGCGCAGTGAATGTTCATTGGACGATGCGCTGCTCTCTGGGACTTGAAGGAGCGCAGTGAATGTTCATTGGATGAAGCGCTGCTCTCTGGGACTCATAGGAGCGCAGTGAATGTTAAATGGACGATACGCTGCTCTCTGGGACTTGTAGAAGCGCAGTGAATGTTCATTGGACGATGCGCTGCTCTCTGGGACTTATAGGAGCGCAGTGAATGTTCATTGGATGATGCGCTGCTCTCTGGGACTCATAGGAATGCAGTGAATGTTCATTGGATGATGCGCTGCTCTCTGGGACTCGTAGTAGCGCAGTGAATGTTCATTGGATGATACGCTGCTCTCTGGGACTCGTAGGAGTGCAGTGAATGATAAGTGGATGATACGCTGCTCTCTGGGACTCGTAGGAGTGCAGTGAATGTACATTGGATGATACGCTGCTCTGTGGGACTCGTAGGAGCGCAGTGAATGTTCATTGGATGATGCGCTACTCTCTGGGACTCATAGTAGCGCAGTGAATGTTCATTGGATGATGCGCTGCTCTCTGGGACTCATAGGAGCCCAGTGAATGTTAAGTGGACGATACGCTGCTCTCTGGGACTCGTAGTAGTGCAGTGAATGTTCATTGGAGGATGCGCTGCTCTCTGGGACTCATAGGAGCGCAGTGAATGTTCATTGGATGATACGCTGCTCTCTGGGACTCGCAGGAGTGCAGTGAATGTTCATTGGATGATGCGCTGCTCCCTGGGACTCGTAGGAGCGCAGTGAATGTTCTATGGATGATACGCTGCTCTCTGGGACTCGTAAGAGTGCAGTGAATGTTCATTGGATGATGCGCTGCTCTCTGAGACTCATAGAAGCGCAGTGAATGTTCATTGGATGATACGCTGCTCTGTGGGACTCATAGGAACGCAGTGAATGTTCATTGGATGATGCGCTGCTCTCTGGGACTCATAGGAACGCAGTGAATGTTCATTGGATGATACGCTGCTCTCTGGGACTCATAGGAGCGCAGTGAATGTTCAGTGGATGATGCGCTGCTCTCTGGGACTCGTAGGAGCGCAGTAAATGTTCATTGGATGATGCGCTGCTCTCTGGGACTCATAGGAACGCAGTGAATGTTCATTGGATGATACGCTGCTCTCTGGGACTCATAGGAGCGCAGTGAATGTTCATTGGATGATGTGCTGCTCTCTGGGACTCATAGGAGCGCAGTGAATGTTCATTGGACGATGCGCTGCTCTCTGGGACTCATAGGAACGCAGTGAATGTTCATTGGATGATACGCTGTTCTCTGGGACTCATAGGAACACAGTGAATGTTCATTGGATGATACGCTGCTCTCTGGGACTCATAGGAGCGCAGTGAATGTTCTTTTGACGATACGCTGCTCTCTGGGACTCATAGGAGCGCAGTGAATGTTCTTTTGACGATACGCTGCTCTCTGGGACTCATAGGAGCGCAGTGAATGTTAAGTGGACGATACGCTGCTCTCTGGGACTCGTAGGAGTGCAGTGAATGTTCATTGGATGATGCGCTGCTCTCTGGGACTCATAGGAGCGCAGTGAATGTTCTTTGGACGATACGCTGCTCTCTGTGACTCATAGGAGCGCAGTGAATGTTCATTGGATGATGCGCTGCTCTCTGGGACTCATAGGAACGCAGTGAATGTTCATTGGATGATGCGCTGCTCTCTGGGACTCATAGGAGCGCAGTGAATGTTCATTGGATGATACGCTGCTGTCTGGGACTCATAAGAACGCAGTGAATGTTCATTGGATGATGCACTGCTCTCTGGGACTCATAGGAGCGCAGTGAATGTTCATTGGACGATGCGCTGCTCTCTGGGACTCATAGTAGCGCAGTGAAAGTTAAGTGGACGATACGCTGCTCTCTGGGACTCATAGGAACGCAGTGCATGTTCATTGGATGATACGCTGCTCTCTGGGACTCATAGGAGCGCAGTAAATGTTCATTGGATGATGCGCTGCTCTCTGGGACTCATAGGAGCGCAGTGAATGTTCATTGGATGATACGCTGATCTGTAGAACTCGTAGGAGTGCAGTGAATGTTCATTGGATGATGCGCTGCTCTCTGGGACTCATAGGAGCGCAGTGAATGTTCATTGGATGATGCGCTGCTCTCTAAGACTCATAGGAGCCCAGTGAATGTTAAGTGGACGATTCGCTGCTCTCTGGGACTAGTAGGAGTGCAGTGAATGTTCATTGGATGATGCGCTGCTCTCTGGGACTCATAGGAGCGCAGTGAATGTTCATTGGATGATACGCTGCTCTCTGGGACTCGTAGGAGTGCAGTGAATGTTCATTGGATGATGCGCTGCTCTCTGGGACTCATAGGAGCGCAGTGAATGTTCATTGGACGTTACGCTGCTCTCTGGGACTTATAGGAGCGCAGTGAATGTTCATTGGATGATACGCTGCTCTCTGGGACTCATAGGAGCACAGTGAATGTTCATTGGATGATGCGCTGCTCTCTGGGACTCATAGGAGGGCAGTGGATGTTAAGTGGACAATACACTGCTCTCTGGGACTCGTAGGAGTGCAGTGAATGTCCATTGGATGATGCGCTGCTCTCTGGGACTCATAGGAGCGCAGTGAATGTTCATTGGATGATACGCTGCTCTCTGGGACTCGTAGGAGTGCAGTGAATGTTCTTTGGATGATGCGCTGCTCTGTAGGACTCGTAGGAGCGCAGTGAATGTTCATTGGACAATACGCTGCTCTGTAGGACTCGTAGGAGCGCAGTGAATGTTCATTGGACGATACGCTGCTCTGTGGGACTCGTATGAGCACAGTGAATGTTCATTGGACAATACGCTGCTCTGTAGGACTCGTAGGAGCGCAGTGAATGTTCATTGGACGATACGCTGCTCTGTGGGACTCGTATGAGCACAGTGAATGTTCATTGGCGATACGCTGCTCTGTAGGATTCGTAGGAGAGCAGGGAATGTTCATTGGACGATACGCTGCTCTGTGGGACTCGTATGAGCGCAGTGAATGTTCATTGGACAATACGCTGTTCTGTGGGACTCGTAGGAGAGCAGTGAAAGTTCATTGGAAGATAATGTGCTCTGAGACCTGTTGGAGTACAGTGAGTTTCATTGGTTGATTTGCTGCTCTGTGGGACTTGTAGAAGCACTTTGAATATTCATTGGACGATATGCTGCTCTGTGGGACTCGTAGAAGTACAGTGAATGTTCATTGGACGATGTGCTGCTCTCTGGGACGCGTAGGAGCGCTGTGAATGTTCATTGGATGAAACGTTGCTCTCTGGCACTCCTAGGAGCGCATTGAATGTTCATTGAACAATACGCTGCTCTGTGGGACTTGTATGAGTGAAGTGAATGTTCGATGCGCTGCTTGACAGGACTTGTAGGAGTGCAGTGAATGTTTGTGGAATGATACCGTGCTCTATGTAATCGTACAGTCAATCAATCAGGGGTTTATAAAGCGCGCTACTCACCCGAGAGTGTCTCAAGGCGCAAGTACAGTCTATGTTCATTGGATGATATGCTGCTCTGTGGGACTCATGAGAGCGCAGCGAATATTTGTGGAATGTTACACTGCTCTGGGACCTGCAGGAATACAATGAATGCTCGTGGAATGATAGAGTACTCCATGTAAGTGTGCAGTCACTGTTCATGGGATGATACAGTGCTTTATGGGGCCTGTAGGAGTACGATGAAAGCAAAAGGGCAATATAAACCTGTCTGTAGAACCCATAGGAGAGCAATGAATAGTGGGGGGGGGAATGTACAAGTTGCTATAGTGCTGCTTGGAGAATAGTGAATGACATTGGACTTTGTAACCTCGCTTCAGTGCCTGATGAGTACAGTGAACAGCACAGAGAAATATTTATGTACATTGAACAGGCAGCATGCAGTGAATGTCTCCACGGAACACACACCTCTCCTTAATAACTGCTGCAGCACAGTAGCCATCTTAGGGGGTGATGCGCATCTCTGGTACCTGGTCTACTACAGCGAACGATCAAATGGATTATAAACCTTGCTTTCGAACCTGTTGGAGTATAGTGAATGGTAGACGGGACTATAAACAATCCTTTAGTGGGGAAATATAACAATATAAAGTGGTTGTAGGAGTACAGTAAATGGTATTTTAGGAATAGACCTATACACACATTGCAGCGGGGAAAATAGGGAAATAAACCGCTTTACAGCGTGTGACGTCAGAAGACCACTTACGTCTCTGTCTGCAGTGGCACTCTGAATGCGCTGTGAAATAAACCCTTTCTGTAGTATCTGAACTGTAAGTGTGTAGGAAAGTGCCCCCCACTTTTGCCTGACATCTGACGCAACCTGACTTGATGTGCCCTGGGTCCCTGCCAACCAGGTTCCCAGGGCCTGTGTTCTTTCCCGAAGCTGTACCTTTGTACCCACAATTGGCACATCCCTGGCCACAAGTAAGGCCCTTGTAAAAGGTACCATGGGTACCAAGGGCACTGTGACCAGGGAAGGCCTCTAAGGGCTGCAGCACCTATTGTGCCATCCTTAGAGGCCCTGTACCGTAACACCCACACAGGCTGCGTGTTTTGGTGCAGAGAAAAGTGAAGAGTCGACATGGCACACATCCCTGTTTGCCATGCCTGCAACCCACTGCCTGAGGGCTAGGTAAATCACCCCTCTAGCAGGGTGCACTAGCCCTCATGTGAGGGTACAGTGGCATGAGCCCTGTACCCCTACAGTTTCTAAGTCCATTCTTAGACATTTTAAGTGTAGAAAAGCCATAAAGAGTATATGGTCTGGGAGTTGGCCATTCGAACTCCACAGCTCCATAATGGCTTTACTTAAACTGGGACGTTTGGTAGCAAACTTCTCAGCACATTAAACCCACACTGATGCCAGTGTGGGATTTAATATAAAAAGCACTCAGAGGGCCTCTTAGAGATGCTCCCCTGAAAATCGACCAGCTCTGGTGTGATCCTGAATTGCTGCCTGCCATTTTCCACCACCAGACAGGTTTCTGGACCCCTAGGTAGAGCCTCCGCTCTCTGGGTCCCGAAACAAAGCCCACCCTGTGCAGAGGTGTCATGCCTCCTCCCCCAGGATGGGCTGGGTCCACGAAGGGGAAGCTTCAAAGGGCTGCCGCCTTTGGGAGCTGTCCCTGCCTTTTGCTGCTTCAGCAACCCTCAGCCTTGCCTCCTCGGATTCGAGGAAGAAAGAAGAAGGACCGAAGAACCACGCTGACCCACGAAGAAGAGGACGCCTACTGCTTTGGCCCCAGCCCTACCGGCTTGTCACAACTCCGAGCTGCCTACAGCTATGAAACCGGCGTGTCCAGCAGCCAGCAGACCCCCAGAGCCCGGATGACCTGCCCTGCACTCACCTTACAGACTCCGTCTCCCGTGAGCACCGGATTTGCTCAACAAAGACTCCAAGACCAGAATCCATTGATTCAGGTGACTCCACCACTCTGCACCTGACGCCCACGGCCCGAGTTCGATTAGCCTAACACCACGAGGAGGTCTCCCCAGGGATCCTGACCTGGGATCTGGTGATCCCCGACCTCCCTCAGGCTTCAAGACGACGCCTGCAGCGTCAACCTGAACGGTCGTCCCGACCGCGATCGGAGCTGGTAAGAAAACCAGACGCCAGAAGACATCCCTGCACCCGACACCCCATGGCTTTGGGCAGCCCAACCAACAGTGTCCAGGCATCCCGCAAGATCACAACTTACCTCTCCAGCCGGTGGTCTCCTTCAGGAAGTCTCCCTGCCCGAGCCTGCAGCAACTTCACAGAGCCGAAGGTCTCCATTGAAAAGCACAGGATCCCCGATGTCTTCTAGGCACTCTGCACCCGGCCGCCGTAGTGCCGCTGGTGGTGCAGCTCCTCTGCTGGACGTTGGCCCCTGCAGTGCTGACCTTAACCCTAGTAGCTTTGCTCTTACACCCGAGTGGCATGTTCGACAGCAGTCCCTAACTGAAGGCCCCCTTAACCCCATTGGCTAACATTGGGCAGTGCACTCTGCACCCGGCAAGCCCAGTGCCGCTGGTGGTGCAACTTTAGTGCCCATCTACACCATGGGAAACCTTTGTCCTAACCCCGAAACCTCCTACTCGTAAGTCGTAAGTTACTTACCTGAGAAACCGCTAACACTTTTTCTCCTATAGGAACCCATGTTATGAGATTTGGGGCGTAAAATGTTACAAGTGTTGAACTGATGTTTGTATGGAGAAAAGAGAAACTAAACTGCAAAGCATAAAAAGTTTTCCTTACCTTGTGTTGTAAGAACCTTAGGTGTGGTATCTAGGCATACCACCTCCAGTACTCAAAGTAATCTAAAAGTAACTAAAAAGTATTCTAAATTGCAAAATACAATCATAACTGTATTTCATTGTGAAATCCTGCACTCCAAGTATATTTTACCTTTCTGTACCAAGTCCTGCTTGGTTCTAGATTTAAAATACAAGTATAACTTTTTATACTTACTCGGTTGGTCTGGATTCAGTCTCTGTGTGTGTGTGCATCAGTCTTGATTGAGTGAATACAATAAATGCTTAACACACCCTCTAGATAAGCCTAACTGCTCGCCCACACTACCACAAAGAGAGCTGTTGGTACTTACCTAATTTAGCCTCTGCCATACCTCTGGGGACTCCCTGGACTCTGTGGACACTATACCTTACTTTGGTATGGTGTATACAGAGCCAGCTTTCTACATTGGTGGCAGCGGTGGGATGTAAAGCCTCTGGGGACTCCCTGGACTCTGTTGACACTATACCTTACTTTGGTATAGTATATACAGAGCCAGCTTCCTACACAGTGGAAATAGAAATCTCTTCATTCTGTCGCTTGGAGTTCACTGAACTGATCAGCAGAGTTTACCTATGAAGCTCTCCATGTTTGCACTGTAATGTTCTTTCTTTGTATCACTAATTCATGTGAAAGCAGGAACGCTGGGCAGGGTGTTACATTTAATAAAAGTGCCTTTTTTCTTGCTAGGTTATACAATTGTCAACAAACAATGTTTGTTCCGGATTGAACCTGATGTGGTGCCACATGCTAAGAAGCACTTGGGCCATAAAGAAAGAGATCCCACAACAGGTGAGTGAGGAGCCGGAGCCACAAAGAAATCAGTCTGACTACAGGTGAGCGAGGAGAATGTTGGGTAAACCTAGTCTATGGCTCAGCTCTACAAGGTTTGCTTTCACACCAACAGGTGACACGAGTGAACGTAGTTCAATGCACCAACACTTGAATGTGAAAGACAGGTTTTTGTAACCCCGCAGAACTCCACCCAATACATAGTTGAAATGGCGTCAATGCTTCTAGGTTACTAACAGTCCCTAAACAGGGATCCAAGGACACTGTAGTGATCAGAAACAAACCTTGTCTGTTCTCTTCAATCACAATTCACACAAAAGATGTATCAAGAAAATACATTTTAAATAAAAAGTGCATTTATTTCAACAGGTGCACCCTGTTGCTAAACACATCTAAAGTAACCACACAGAATAAGATTAAAACAGCACAAATGCACATTGCGAACAACGGAAATAAAATTAAAATTTCTTACAAGGTTAAAATTTCATCAAAAAACATAACACCCTAAACCCAACTCCTGTGCGCTGCGCTTTGAGAGCAGGGAAAGTAGAATAATTTGCAGCTAGAATTTCTTAGGGAGAATGAGTGCACTTCATACCTTGCTTATATCAGAACAATATAATTATCAGGAGTCAGGGAGGCAATGTTCTCTGTGAAGGTCAAACATGCGTGCAGCATCAGCATTAACTCCTCCCGGGCTCGGTATCAGCTTTCAGTAGAAAGTGCAATATGGCGGCAGCATCTCTGGCAGACAGGATCGTCTTCTGGTCTGTCCGTGCCCTGCTCTTGATAATCTGGGGTGAAGGACCTCTCCTAACAGGTGGTCAAGTGCCAGTCCTTATATATACTGTATCTTATGTCAGATGGAATTCGCAATGGCACTGTAGGAATGTTTGATTTAACCAATAAGGATCAAGATGCTACTTCAGGACGCATCCCTTTACACATGTAAGGTAAAAGGACGACAATTCAGATGACAGTATTTTGACTATTGTTCTTTGTTTGATCTTGAAATTAAGAAAACAAAGCACTTGCTCCAGACTGATAGTTGCATCAGGTGTTTTGTTGATGTCTAAATGACTTGACACTAACAGTTCTTGGAAAGATAAGGACAGACAACATCTGCGTCAAAGGCGGACATGTTGATGATTTTGCAGAAATACAGAAGATGGAGTCGCGGCCTACTCAAAATGGAGTAGGGCCTTATATCTTTACATCAAGAGCTGATGGGGCCTAATAGAAAGAGCAAAAAGAACAATTGATGATGGACAGAATGCAGAACAATGTCATACATTCACCCCAGTACAGAGATCTGGGCCTAAATCCATTGTTTTTTTGCTCACCATGCCATTCCAGTTTGGACCCAGCCATATGCAAATCAGTCTTGACCCTGCACCCAATGGGAACAGTCCAGCCCGAACTGCTAGGCCAAGTCCTCCCTGGACTGGAAACAAGCATCCTAGGACCGGTTTCAGGCTTTGAGCCCTCATCAGCCAGGATAGCTTGCCTCCAGTGGCATGGAGAGCACGGGACCCACGTCTGGGGATACCCGTCCCACTCGGGGTGACAAATGCAAAAAGAACAATTGATGGACGGAATGCAGAACAATGTCATACATTCACCCCAGTACAGAGATCTGGGCCTAAATCCATTGTTTTTTGCTCACCATGCCATTCCAGTTTGGACCCAGCCATATGCAAATCAGTCTTGACCCTGCGCCCAATGGGAACAGTCCAGCCCGAACTGCCAGGCCAGGTCCTCCCTGGACTGGAAACAAGCATCCTAGGACCGGTTTCGGGCTTTCAGCCCTCATCAGCCAGGATAGCTTGACTCCAGTGGCATGGAGAGCACGGGACCCACATCTGGGCATACCCGTCCCACTCGGGGTGACAAATGCAAAAAGAACAATTGATGGACGGAATGCAGAACAATGTCATACATTCACCCCAGTACAGAGATCTGGACCTAAATCCATCGTTTTTGCTCACCATGCCATTCCAGTTTGGACCCAGCCATATGCAAATCAGTCTTGACCCTGCGCCCAATGGGAACAGTCCAGCCCGAACTGCCAGGCCAGGTCCTCCCTGGACTGGAAACAAGCATCCTAGGACCGGTTTCGGGCTTTCAGCTCTCATCAGCCAGGATAGCTTGACTCCAGTGGCATGGAGAGCACGGGACCCACATCTGGGCATACCCGTCCCACTCGGGGTGACAAATGCAAAAACAACAATTGATGGACAGAATGCAGAACAATGTCATACATTCACCCCAGTACAGAGATCTGGGCCTAAATCCATCGTTTTTTTGCTCACCATGCAGTTCGGTCTGGACTGTTCCCATGAGGCACAGGGTCAAGACTGATTTGCATATAGCTGTGTCTGAACTGGGGTGGCGAAGTGAGCTAAAGAATGATGATGGATTCAACCCAAATCTGTGACTGGGGGTGAGTGTTTGAAAAATTTCAGCGCTCCGTCCATCATCTCCTTGTGTTTGCCTAATAGAAAGAGGTCTAACCACAGGTGAGTGAAGAGTGAACCAGAGTCACATAGCGATAGATCTGACCACAGGTAGGTGAGGTGAGGTGAGGAGTAACTCCCTGTACATGTGTGCTCTACTTACGACATGTGAAGCTGCCGGAGCCTCCATCTGCTGCTGGAACAAATCACTGTGAGAGAAGAGACCCGGACTGCAGGAATATACGTTTACAAATGTCTTAAAGGTTCAAAAGTTGATCTGAAAGAAGTCTTGGGTAGGTGAAGGGTGATGCATAAAACCCTCCTGCCATCCTGACTGCCCCACGAGAAGGGATGTGGCAGTACCGGCCCCTGTCTAGGGGTATGGAGGGTTCATATCCGCCTTCGTCCCTATGTCCCGTTCCGCAGTTGTGTGTAAACTGGTGTCGTAAGCGACAGAGTTCGCATCATTGGATCTGGATATTGTTTCCACACAGGACTGAGAACCAAGTGTCCACCGGAGTCTCTTGCCACCCGTGTCACAGGCTGGGGAAGTCCAGAGGCCCTGAATTAGTGCCATGCTTGGCGCAGATCTGTGCTGCAGTACAAGGAACAAATGCAAAAAGAACAATTGATGGACAGAATGCAGAACAATGTCATACATTCACCCCAGTATAGAGATCTGGGCCTAAATCCATCGTTTTTTTGCTCACCATGCCATTCCAGTTTGGACCCAGCCATATGCAAATCAGTCTTGACCCTGCGCCCAATGGGAACAGTCCAGCCCGAACTGCCAGGCCAGGTCCTCCCTGGACTGGAAACAAGCATCCTAGGACCTGTTTCGGGCTTTCAGCCCTCATCAGCCAGGATAGCTTGACTCCAGTGGCATGGAGAGCACAGGACCCACGTCTGGGCATACCCGTCCCACTCGGGGTGACAAATGCAAAAGAACAATTGATGGACAAAATGCAGAACAATGTCATACATTCACCCCAGTACAGAGATCTAGGCCTAAATCCATCGTTTTTTGCTCACCATGCCATTCCAGTTTGGACCCAGCCATATGCAAATCAGTCTTGACCCTGCGCCCAATGGGAACAGTCCAGCCCGAACTGCCAGGCCCTCCCTGGACTGGAAACAAGCATCCTAGGACCGGTTTCGGGCTTTCAGCCCTCATCAGCCAGGATAGCTTGACTCCAGTGGCATGGAGAGCACGGGACCCACGTCTGGGCATACACGTCCCACTCGGGGTGACAAATGCAAAAAGAACAATTGATGGACAGAATGCAGAACAATGTCATACATTCACCCCAGTACAGAGATCTGGGCCTAAATCCATCGTTTTTTGCTCACCATGCCATTCCAGTTTGGACCCAGCCATATGCAAATCAGTCTTGACCCTGCGCCCAATGGGAACAGTCCAGCCCGAACTGCCAGGCCAGGTCCTCCCTGGACTGGAAACAAGCATCCTAGGACCGGTTTCGGGCTTTCAGCCCTCATCAGCCAGGATAGCTTGACTCCAGTGGCATGGAGAGCACGGGACCCACGTCTGGGCATACCCGTCCCACTCGGGGTGACAAATGCAAAAAGAACAATTGATGGACAGAATGCAGAACAATGTCATACATTCACCCCAGTACAGAGATCTGGGCCTAAATCCATCGTTTTTTTGCTCACCATGCCATTCCAGTTTGGACCCAGCCATATGCAAATCAGTCTTGACCCTGCGCCCATTGGGAACAGTCCAGCCCGAACTGCCAGGCCCTCCCTGGACTGGAAACAAGCATCCTAGGACCGGTTTCGGGCTTTCAGCCCTCATCAGCCAGGATAGCTTGACTCCAGTGGCATGGAGAGCACGGGACCCACGTCTGGGCATACCCGTCCCACTCGGGGTGACAAATGCAAAAAGAACAATTGATGGACAGAATGCAGAACAATGTCATACATTCACCCCAGTACAGAGATCTGGGCCTAAATCCATCGTTTTTTGCTCACCATGTCATTCCAGTTTGGACCCAGCCATATGCAAATCAGTCTTGACCCTGCACCCAATGGGAACAGTCCAGCCCGAACTGCCAGGCCAGGTCCTCCCTGGACTGGAAACAAGCATCCTAGGACCGGTTTCGGGCTTTCAGCCCTCATCAGCCAGGATAGCTTGACTCCAGTGGCATGGAGAGCACGGGACCCACGTCTGGGCATACCCGTCCCACTCGGGGTGACAAATGCAAAAAGAACAATTGATGGACAGAATGCAGAACAATGTCATACATTCACCCCAGTACAGAGATCTGGGCCTAAATCCATCGTTTTTTTGCTCACCAGGCCATTCCAGTTTGGACCCAGCCATATGCAAATCAGTCTTGACCCTGCACCCAATGGGAACAGTCCAGCCCGAACTGCCAGGCCAGGTCCTCCCTGGACTGGAAACAAGCATCCTAGGACTGGTTTCGGGCTTTCAGCCCTCATCAGCCAGGATAGCTTGACTCCAGTGGCATGGAGAGCACGGGACCCACGTCTGGGCATACCCGTCCCACTCGGGGTGACAAATGCAAAAAGAACAATTGATGGACAGAATGCAGAACAATGTCATACATTCACCCCAGTACAGAGATCTGGGCCTAAATCCATCGTTTTTTTGCTCACCATGCCATTCCAGTTTGGACCCAGCCATATGCAAATCAGTCTTGACCCTGCGCCCAATGGGAACAGTCCAGCCCGAACTGCCAGGCACAGGGTCAAGACTGATTTGCAGATGGCTGGGTTCAAACTGGAATGGCATGGTGAGCAAAAAAACGATGGATTTAGGCCCAGATCTCTGTACTGGGGTGAATGTATGACATTGTTCTGCATTCTGTCCATCAACTGTTGTTTTTGCATTTGTCACCCGAGTGGGACGGGTATGCCCAGACGTGGGTCCCGTGCTCTCCATGCCACTGGAATCAAGCTATCCTGGCTGAAGAGGGTGAAACCCGAAACCGGTCCTAGGATGCTTGTTTCCAGTCCAGGGAGGACCTGGCTTGGCAGTTCGGGCTGGACTGTTCCCATGAGCACAGGGTCAAGACTGATTTGCATATGGCTGGGTTCAAACTGGAATGGCATGGTGAGCAAAAAAACGATGGATTTAGGCCCAGATCTCTGTACTGGGGTGAATGTATGACATTGTTCTGCATTCTGTCCATCAACTGTTGTTTTGCATTTGTCACCCGAGTGGGACGGGTATGCCCAGACGTGGGTCCCGTGCTCTCCATGCCACTGGAATCAAGCTATCCTGGCTGAAGAGGGTGAAACCCGAGACCGGTCCTAGGATGCTTGTTTCCAGTCCAGGGAGGACCTGGCTTGGCAGTTCGGGCTGGACTGTTCCCATGAGGCACAGGGTCAAGACTGATTTGCATATGGCTGGGTTCAAACTGGAATGGCATGGTGAGCAAAAAACGATGGATTTAGGCCCAGATCTCTGTACTGGGGTGAATGTATGACATTGTTCTGCATTCTGTCCATCAACTGTTGTTTTGCATTTGTCACCCCGAGTGGGACGGGTATGCCCAGACGTGGGTCCCGTGCTCTCCATGCCACTGGAATCAAGCTATCCTGGCTGAAGAGGGTGAAACCCCGAAGCCGGTCCTAGGATGCTTGTTTCCAGTCCAGGAGGACCTGGCTTGGCAGTTCGGGCTGGACTGTTCCCATGAGGCACAGGGTCAAGACTGATTTGCATATGGCTGGGTTCAAACTGGAATGGCATGGTGAGCAAAAAAACGATGGATTTAGGCCCAGATCTCTGTACTGGGGTGAATGTATGACATTGTTCTGCATTCTGTCCATCAACTGTTGTTTTTGCATTTGTCACCCAGTGGGACGGGTATGCCCAGACGTGGGTCCCGTGCTCTCCATGCCACTGGAATCAAGCTATCCTGGCTGAAGAGGGTGAAACCCCGAAACCGGTCCTAGGATGCTTGTTTCCAGTCCAGGGAGGACCTGGCTTGGCAGTTCGGGCTGGACTGTTCCCATGAGGCACAGGGTCAAGACTGATTTGCATATGGCTGGGTTCAAACTGGAATGGCATGGTGAGCAAAAAACGATGGATTTAGGCCCAGATCTCTGTACTGGGGTGAATGTATGACATTGTTCTGCATTCTGTCCATCAACTGTTGTTTTGCATTTGTCACCCCGAGTGGGACGGGTATGCCCAGACGTGGGTCCCGTGCTCTCCATGCCACTGGAATCAAGCTATCCTGGCTGAAGAGGGTGAAACCCGAAACCGGTCCTAGGATGCTTGTTTCCAGTCCAGGGAGGACCTGGCTTGGCAGTTCGGGCTGGACTGTTCCCATGAGGCACAGGGTCAAGACTGATTTGCATATGGCTGGGTTCAAACTGGAATGGCATGGTGAGCAAAAAAACGATGGATTTAGGCCCAGATCTCTGTACTGGGGTGAATGTATGACATTGTTCTGCATTCTGTCCATCAACTGTTGTTTTTGCAGTACAAGGAACAGGCGCGATGAGGCAACGATTGGTTGGTTCAGAATAAGTAAACATTTGTCACTGCTTTCTTTTCTTGTCTACCATGACTTAACTGGTCGAGTTTCATTTGACATCACTGCAGTCTGAGGCGGAGCTGAGTCTGATAACCTCATCTAGTTGCCTCACGTCTGATCCGTTACATGCACTTTAAGCAGGCCTGACCTGTGGCAAGCACTTTAAGCAGGCCTGACCCTTGGCATGCACTTTAAGCAAGCCTGACCCATGGCATGCACTTTAAGCAGGCCTGACCCTTGGCATGCACTTTAAGCTGGCCTGACCCTTCTTGGCATGCACTTTAAGCAGGCCTGACCCTTGGCATGCATTTAAGCAGTCAAGGACCTGCTCTGTAGGTGATCTGGACTCCTAAGGAACGTCCACATATATTTTCTCAGGCACAAAATCTTGTGTGCCGCAACAGTGGATCAATGTCTCCCATCTGCCATCAAGTGTCTAAAATCACTATTTTTGAACCACATGTGCTGTATCTACAAATTGTACCCCCCTCACGAATCACCACGAAAGGAAGTGAACCCTATAATCTAAAACCGAGCTAGACAACCACTAGCTAAACTACTTTATTTCTTTGCTGTGTGTCTGCTCCATTAAAACCAACATGTTTCATTGCCCGTAGAAGATTTTTGCCGATCTTCAGCATACCTGCACCCTCATAAAAATGCTTCTAACCCATCCGGGTTGCCTGAGAAAATATATGTGGACGTTCCTTAGGAGTCCAGATCACCTACAGAGCAGGTCCTTGATTGTATGAAAGTCTATGAGTGGGGGGCGACCTGTTCTGTTTCTCTCCCCCTTGGCTCCCAGTTGTGATTAATATGCATTTAAGGAGGCCTGACCCATGGCATGCACTTTAAGCAGGCCTCACCCATGGCATGCATTTTAAGCAGGCCTGATTCGTCGCATGCACTTTAAGCAGGCCTGACCCATGGCATGCACTTTAAGCAGGCCTGACCCATGGCATGAATTTACGCAGGCGTGACCCATTGCATGAACTTTAAGCAAGCCTGCCCGTGGCATGCACTTTAAGCAGGCCTGAACCGTGGCATGCACTTTAAGCAGGCTTGACCCATGCCATGCATTTACGCAGGCGTGACCCATGCCATGCACTTTAAGCAGGACTGACCCATGGCATGCACTTTAAGGAGGCCTAACCCATGGCATGCACTTTAAGCAGGTCTGACCCGCGGCATGCACTTTAAGCAGGTCTGACCCGCGGCATGCACTTTTAAGCAGGTCTGACCCGCGGCATGCACTGTAAGCAGGTCTGACCCGTGGCATGCACTGTAAGCAGGCCTGACCCATGACGTGCACTTTAGGGAGGCCTGACCCATGGCATGCACTTTAAGCAGGTCTGACCCGCGGCATGCACTTTAAGCAGGTCTGACCCGCGGCATGCACTTTAAGCAGGTCTGACCCGCGGCATGCACTTTTAAGCAGGTCTGACCCGCGGCATGCACTGTAAGCAGGTCTGACCCGTGGCATGCACTGTAAGCAGGCCTGACCCATGACGTGCACTTTAGGGAGGCCTGACCCATGGCATGCACTTTAAGCAGGTCTGACACACGGCATGCACTTTAAGCAGGTCTGACCCGTGGCATGCACTGTAAGCAGGCCTGACCCATGACGTGCACTTTAAGCAGGCAGGCAAGTACGTCAAGTCAGGGTCCGTGGAGTTCTTTTCTCAGCTTGGTGTCTGCTAGTTGGATTAGGGTTGACTTAGGTCCAGTGTCCAGGAAGGATGCTTCTCTTCCTCTCTGGCCTTCAGGGGCAGCTTTAGAAAGTACTAGGCCCAGAGGCCTAGTGCCTGTGTAAGAATCTAGGGACGCCGCGAGGGGTCCGCCCCTCCATCTCAGCTGGGAAGGGACAGTTCAAACCGTGAGTCGCTCTGCAAAGAAGGCCTTCTCACTGGGTCTTTGCTGTGCACACTCGGGGATGCTGCTCCGAAAGGAAGGCCTTCTCACTGGGTCTTTCCTGTGCACACTCGGGGATGCTGCTCCGAAAGGAAGGCCTTCTCACTGGGTCTTTGGCCTTCTCACTGGGTCTTTCCTGTGCACACTCGGGGATGCTGCTCCGACCGGAAGGCCTTCTCACTGGGTCTTTGCTGTGCACACTCGGGGATGCTGCGCCAAAAGGAAGGCCTTCTCACTGGGTCTTTGCTGTGCACACTCGGGGATGCTGCTCCGAAAGGAAGGCTTTTTCCGGCTCTAAGCCAGGCCCCCCGAAACAATTCCTTATTTGATGACAGAAGTTTATGTTCGAGGGCATATTCTGACCCTCTGGTGTCTTTGCTGTGCACACTCGGGGATGCTGCTCCGAAAGGAAGGCTTTTTCCGGCTCTAAGCCAGGCCCCCCGAAACAATTCCTTATTTGATGACAGAAGTTTATGTTCGAGGGCATATTCTGACCCTCTGGTGTGAAACCGCCAGACTGTACTTCAGCATTTCACAGGCAGCAGCCTTAGCAGTTCCATCACAGTCTCAGGAGAGGGGGGGCTGTAGGAACCCCCATGCATTACACCGAGGGAGGCATGGAATGCTCCATGGAGGGACCCGTACAAAGGCAGTACCCCCAACCATGCATGCCCCCCATAGGCCAGCAGCAGACGGGGAGCGCTTTGAGCTGATGCCTCTAGGTGCTACATATGGCTGGCTGGTGAGCATTGTTTGGGGTCAGAGTTCACAGGGGAGAGGATAGGACACAACAGAGAGGGCGCTGGACGTTCACTCACAGCTCCTGCTGTCTGAGTGTGTGTTGTGTAGAGAGTGACTGACATGAGAGGGAATGCCAGCACTGCTCGGGACTCGCTCATGGCCCAATAGTCCCTCTATCGGTGTCTTGTGCAGTCCACGCTGGACTTTAGCTGAGGATGCAATGCAGGCCTCTCCCGAGGGCATTAAAACCAGGAAATCACCCCATCAGATTCGCTGAATGCACTTCAGAACTTCAGAACCTGAATATTTCCAAGTTTGGCCTCTCTGGGCCATGCCCTGTGGCGCAGGCTTTGGAATCCCACACGTCAAAGTCCATTTACCCATCAAGGTACCGGGCTAGTGACGCACGGAGCTAGGGGCAGCTCTCGGGGTACAGCCTGCAGCAGAGACAGGCCCCCAGCCCCCTGATGATACTGTACTGAGGAACCTTATCCAGGAGGTAGACATCTGTACAGTTCTCAGAAGGGCCGTACGGGGGTGTCTGGGGGGAGATTGAACTGTATTAACTTATGCTGTGGGTTGTAGAGCAGTATCTGGTGTCAAGGCCTTGGTCAGTGCTGTACTCTAGTGACTGGTGGTGAGGGCTGTACTGGAGTGTCTGGACTGTACTGGAGTACTGTACTCTAGTGACTGGTGATGAGGGCTGTACTGGAGTGTCTGGACTGTACTGGAGTACTGTACTCTAGTGACTGGTGGTAAGCGCTTTACTGGAGTACTGTACTCTAGTGACTGGTGCTGAGCGCTGTACTGGAGTGTCTGGACTGTACTGGAGTACTGTACTCTAATGACTGGTGGTGAGGGCTGTACTGGAGTCTAGGGAAGGACTTTACTGGAGTACTGTACTCTAGTGACTGGTGGTGGGCACTGTACTGGAGTGTCAACTGTACTGGAGTACTGTACTCTAGTGACTGGTGGTGAGCGCTGGACTGGAGTCTAGGGAAGGACTGTACTGGAGTACTGTACTCTAGTGACTGGTGGTGGGCGCTGTACTGGGGTGTCTGGACTGTACTGGAGTACTGTACTCTAGTGACTGGTGGTGAGGGCTGTACTGGAGTCTCTGGACTGTACTGGAGTACTGTACTCTAGTGACTGGTGGTGAGCGCTGTACTGGAGTCTAAGGAAGGACTGTACTTGAGTACTGTACTCTAGTGACTGGTGGTGAGCGCTGTACTGGAGTACTGTACTCTAGTGACTGGCGGTGAGGACTGTACTGGAGTGTTTGGACTGTACTGGAGTACTGTACTCTAGTGACTGGCGGTGAGGACTGTACTGGAGTGTACTGGAGTACTGTACTCTAGTGACTGGCGGTGAGGACTGTACTGGAGTGTCTGTACTGTACTGGAGTACTGTGCTCTAGTGACTGGTGGTGAGGGCTGTACTGGAGTCTAGGGAAGAACTGTACTGGAGTACTGTACTCTAGTGACTGGTGGTGAGGGCTGTACTGGAGTACTGTACTCTAGTGACTTGTGGTGAGGACTATACTGGAGTGTCTGTACTGTACTGGAGTACTGTGCTCTAGTGACTGGTGGTGAGGGCTGTACTGGAGTACTGTACTCTAGTGACTGGTGGTGAGGACTGTACTGGAGTGTCTGTACTGTACTGGAGTACTGTACTCTAGTGACTGGTGGTGGGCGCTGTACTGGAGTATCTGGACTGTACTGGAGTACTGTACTCTAGTGACTGGTGGTGAGCGCTGTACTGGAGTCTAGGGAAGGAGTGTACTGGAGTACTGTACTCTAGTGACTGGTGGTGAGGACTGTACTGGAGTGTCTTGACTGTACTGGAGTACTGTACTCTAGTGACTGGTGGTGAGCGCTGTACTGGAGTGTCTGGACTGTACTGGAGTACTGTACTCTAGTGACTGGTGGTGGGCGCTGTACTGGAGTGTCTGGACTGTACTGGAGTACTGTACTCTAGTGACTGGTGGTGGGCGCTGTACTGGAGTGTCTGGACTGTACTGGAGTACTGTACTCTAGTGACTGGTGGTGAGGGTTGTACTGGAGTGTCTGGACTGTACTGGAGTACTGTACTCTTGTGACTGGTGGTGAGGGCTGTACTGGAGTACTGTACTCTAGTGACTGGTGGTGAGGACTGTACTGGAGTGTCTGGACTGTCCTGGAGTACTGTACTCTAGTGACTGGTGATGAGCGCTGTTCTGGAGTACTGTACTCTAGTGACTGGTGGTGAGGACTGTACTGGAGTACTGTACTCTAGTGACTGGTGGTGAGCGCTGTACTGGAGTACTGTACTCTAGTAACTGGGGGTGAGGACTGTACTGGAGTACTGTACTCTAGTGACTGGTGGTGAGGGCTGTACTGGAGTGTCTGGACTGTACTGGAGTACTGTACTCTAGTGACTGGTGGTGAGGGCTGTACTGGAGTACTGTACTCTAGTGACTGGTGGTGAGGGCTGTACTGGAGTGTCTGGACTGTACTGGAGTACTGTACTCTAGTGACTGGTGGTGAGGGCTGTACTGCAGTGTCTGGACTGTACTGGAGTACTGTACTCTAGTGACCGGTGGTGAGCGCTGTACTGGAGTGTGTGGACTGTTCTGGAGTACTGTACTCTGGTGACTAGTGGTGAGGGCTGTACTGGAGTACTGTACTCTAGTGACTGGTGGTGAGGACTGTACTGGAGTGTCTGTACTGTACTGGAGTACTGTACTCTAGTGACTGGTGGTGAGGACTGTACTGGAGTGTCTTGACTGTACTGGAGTACTGTACTCTAGTGACTGGTGGTGAGCGCTGTACTGGAGTGTCTGGACTGTACTGGAGTACTGTACTCTAGTGACTGGTGGTGAGGGCTGTACTGGAGTGTCTGTACTGTACTGGAATACTGTACTCTAGTGACTAGCGATGAGGACTGTACTGGTGTACCATACTCTTGCCACAGGCCAGGACGATTTTAACAAATTATGAGGTGGTGAAAAGGCAGGTCACCATTTTGTTTGCTTTGAACCCTTGTGTTTGCTTTGAACCCTTGTGTTTGATTTGAACCCTTGTGTTTGCTTTGAACCCTTGTGTGCTTTTTCATTGGCAGGGTCTCCAATTCCAGTTCCTGATATTTTACTAAGAGTGGAGGAAGTCAAGGCTGCAGAAGAAGGAGAGCGTCTTCTCAAACCTCAGAAGCCCGCAGTGGGCTCTAGCCCCTGTGCAGGTGAGCTGAAGCACTGAGCAACCGTACAGGGGCGTCAGTGAGGGCAGGGGATAGTTACAACCAGTCCATCTTATTACAAGCGGGCATGAGTCAGAGGCCTGTGCATGGCTGATGCATTCATATACAACATGCAGCTGATAATGTGTGCCAGGGGCGTGAGTCAGAGGCCTGTGCATGGCTGATGCATTCATGTACAACATGCGGCTGATAGTGTGAGATAGTGTGAGCCAGGGGCGTGAGTCAGAGGCCTGTGCATGGCTGATGCATTCATGTACAACATGCAGCTGATAGTGTGAGCCAGGAGCGTGAGTCAGAGGCCTGTGCATGGCTGATGCATTCATGTACAACATGCGGCTGATAGTATGAGCCAGGAGCGTGAGTCAGAGGCCTGTGCATGGCTGATGCATTCATGTACAACATGCGGCTGATAGTGTGAGATAGTGTGAGCCAGGGGCCTGTGCATGGCTGATGCATTCATGTACAACATGCAGCTGATAGTGTGAGCCAGGGGCGTGTGTCAAAGGCCTGTACAGCGCTGATACATTCATGTACAACATGCGGCTGATAGTGTGAGCCAGGGGCGCGAGTCAAAGGCCTGTGCATGGCTGATGCATTCATGTACAACATGCGGCTGATAGTGTGAGATAGTGTGAGCCAGGGGCGCGAGTCAAAGGCCTGTGCATGGCTGATACATTCATGTACAACATGCGGCTGATAGTGTGAGATAGTGTGAGCTGAGAGCATGAGTCAAGGGCCTATGCATGGCTGATGCATTCATGTACAACATGCAGCTGATAGTGTGAGCCAGGGGCGTGAGTCAAAGGCCTGTGCATGGCTGATGCATTCATGTACAACATGCGGCTGATAGTGTGAGCCAGGGGCGTGAGTCAGAGGCCTGTGCATGGCTGATGCGTTCATGTACAACACGCAGCTGATAGTGTGAGCCAGGGGCGTGAGTCAAAGGCCTGTGCATGGCTGATGCGTTCATGTACAACATGCGGCTGATAGTGTGAGCCAGGGGCGCGAGTCAAAGGCCTGTGCATGGCTGATGCATTCATGTACAACATGCATCTGATAGTGTGAGCCAGGGGCTTGAGTCAAAGACCTGTGCATGGCTGATGCATTCATGTACAACATGCATCTGATAGTGTGAGCCAGGGGCTTGAGTCAAAGGCCTGTGCATGGCTGATGCATACATGTACAACATGCATCTGATAGTGTGAGCCAGGGGCGTAAGTCAAAGGCCTGTGCATGGCTGATGCGTTCATGTACAACATGCATCTGATAGTGTAAGCCAGGGGCGTAAGTCAAAGGCCTGTGCATGGCTGATGCGTTCATGTACAACATGCAGCTGATAGTATGAGCTAGGGGCTTGAGTCAAAGGCCTGTGCATGGCTGATGCGTTCATGTACAACATGCATCTGATAGTCTTAGCTAGGGGCTTGAGTCAAAGGCCTGTGCATGGCTGATGCATACATGGACAACATGCATCGGATAGTGTGAGCCAGGGGCGTGAGTCAAAGGCCTGTGCATGGCTGATGCGTTCATGTACAACATGCATCTGATAGTGTGAGCCAGGGGCTTGAGTCAAAGGCCTGTGAATGGCTGATGCGTTCATGTACAACATGCATCTGATAGTGTGAGCCAGGGGCTTGAGTCAAAGGCCTGTGCATGGCTGATGCATTCATGTACAACATGCAGCTGATAGTGTGAGCCAGGGGCGCGAGTCAAAGGCCTGTGCATGGCTGATGCATTCATGTACAACATGCATCTGATAGTGTGAGCCAGGGGCTTGAGTCAAAGGCCTGTGCATGGCTGATGCATTCATGTACAACATGCAGCTGATAGTGTGAGCCAGGGGCTTGAGTCAAAGGCCTGTGCATGGCTGATGCGTTCATGTACAACATGCAGCTGATAGTGTGAGCTAGGGGCTTGAGTCAAAGGCCTGTGCATGGCTGATGCGTTCATGTAGAACATGCAGCTCATAGTGTGAGCCAGGGGCGTGAGTCAAAGACCTGTGCATGGCTGATGCATTCATGTACAACATGCATCTGATAGTGTGAGCCAGGGCTTGAGTCAAAGACCTGTGCATGGCTGATGCATTCATGTACAACATGCATCTGATAGTGTGAGCCAGGGGCTTGAGTCAAAGGCCTGTGCATGGCTGATGCATACATGTACAACATGCATCTGATAGTGTGAGCCAGGGGCGTAAGTCAAAGGCCTGTGCATGGCTGATGCGTTCATGTACAACATGCATCTGATAGTGTAAGCCAGGGGCGTAAGTCAAAGGCCTGTGCATGGCTGATGCGTTCATGTACAACATGCAGCTGATAGTATGAGCTAGGGGCTTGAGTCAAAGGCCTGTGCATGACTGATGCGTTCATGTACAACATGCAGCTGATAGTATGAGCTAGGGGCTTGAGTCAAAGGCCTGTGCATGGCTGATGCGTTCATGTACAACATGCATCTGATAGTCTTAGCTAGGGGCTTGAGTCAAAGGCCTGTGCATGGCTGATGCATACATGGACAACATGCATCGGATAGTGTGAGCCAGGGGGCGTGAGTCAAAGGCCTGTGCATGGCTGATGCGTTCATGTACAACATGCATCTGATAGTGTTAGCTAGGGGCTCGAGTCAAAGGCCTGTGCATGGCTGATGCGTTCATGTACAACATGCATCTGATAGTGTGAGCCAGGGGCTTGAGTCAAAGGCCTGTGCATGGCTGATGCGTTCATGTACAACATGCATCTGATAGTGTGAGCCAGGGGCTTGAGTCAAAGGCCTGTGCATGGCTGATGCATTCATGTACAACATGCAGCTGATAGTGTGAGCCAGGGGCGCGAGTCAAAGGCCTGTGCATGGCTGATGCATTCATGTACAACATGCAGCTGATAGTGTGAGCCAGGGGCGCGAGTCAAAGGCCTGTGCATGGCTGATGCGTTCATGTACAACATGCATCTGATAGTGTGAGCCAGGGGCTTGAGTCAAAGGCCTGTGCATGGCTGATGCGTTCATGTACAACATGCATCTGATAGTGTGAGCCAGGGGCTTGAGTCAAAGGCCTGTGCATGGCTGATGCGTTCATGTACAACATGCATCTGATAGTGTGAGCCAGGGGCGTAAGTCAAAGGCCTGTGCATGGCTGATGCGTTCATGTACAACATGCAGCTGATAGTATGAGCTAGGGGCTTGAGTCAAAGGCCTGTGCATGACTGATGCGTTCATGTACAACATGCATCTGATAGTGTGAGCCAGGGGCTTGAGTCAAAGGCCTGTGCATGGCTGATGCATTCATGTACAACATGCAGCTGATAGTGTGAGATAGTGTGAGCTAGGGGCTTGAGTCAAAGGCCTGTGCATGGCTGATGCGTTCATGTACAACATGCATCTGATAGTGTGAGCCAGGGCTTGAGTCAAAGGCCTGTACATAGCTAATGCGTTCATGTACAACATGCATCTGATAGTGTGAGCCAGGGGGCGTGAGTCAAAGGCCTGTGCATGGCTGATGCGTTCATGTACAACATGCATCTGATAGTGTGAGCCAGGGGCTTGAGTCAAATGCCTGTGCATGGCTGATGCATTCATGTACAACATGCAGCTGATAGTGTGAGCCAGTGGCTTGAGTCAAAGGCCTGTGCATGGCTGATGCATTCATGTACAACATGCATCTGATAGTGTGAGCCAGGGGGCGTGAGTCAAAGGCCTGTGCATGGCTGATGCGTTCATGTACAACATGCATCTGATAGTCTTAGCTAGGGGCTTGAGTCAAAGGCCTGTGCATGGCTGATGCATACATGTACAACATGCATCGGATAGTGTGAGCCAGGGGGCGTGAGTCAAAGGCCTGTGCATGGCTGATGCGTTCATGTACAACATGCATCTGATAGTGTTAGCTAGGGGCTTGAGTCAAAGGCCTGTGCATGGCTGATGCATTCATGTACAACATGCAGCTGATAGTGTGAGCCAGGGGCGTGAGTCAAAGGCCTGTGCATGGCTGATGCATTCATGTACAACATGCAGCTGATAGTGTGAGCCAGGGGCGCGAGTCAAAGGCCTGTGCATGGCTGATGCGTTCATGTACAACATGCATCTGATAGTGTGAGCCAGGGGGCGTGAGTCAAAGGCCTGTGCATGGCTGATGCGTTCATGTACAACATGCATCTGATAGTGTTAGCCAGGGGCGCGAGTCAAAGGCCTGTGCATGGCTGATGCTTTGAAGTAAGTAACTTGTTCTTCTCAGCCAGAAGTGGGCTCAGAAAAATGCTAAAGTGGCCATGCATTGTCCAAGAGAAGAGCGCAGAGTATGGTCAACAAAAAGAGCGAGTGTTTATAGCAATGAATCCAGAATATATGAACCAGGAAATCCACATCTTTCTGGTGGACCAGTAGGGTGTACGGAGTGCTTGCAGTGGACTAAATGAAAATATTTGGAGTTGTGTTTAGACCTCAGCAGTTAATGATAGTGTCCTCAGACGATCATTCATTCTTTGTTACATATGCGAAGCTCTACGATGGCGATAATCGCTTACATTTGTTAAATTTATTTTGTCTGTTAGTCACTCATTCCCAAAAAATGGACTCCCAAATGGTAACATCCACACAAGTTAATTTTAATGTTCACCCACGCCTATTTAAATATCCGTGCCCATTTATTTTTTTGTTAAAATAATATGGATCCTTTCCATAAAAGTCAATTTCGAGTCTCCCAGGTCAGCTGAAGCTAGTTTAGCTCAAGAGGCAGTGCTTTCCTGTCGGGCATCTCATGGCAAGTGTACACGCTGCCCTTGATATTAAAGTATTCATTCGTGGCTGTGCAGCGTCTTGATCAAAATGTAGTCTCAACTATTGGCCAAATAGAAAAGTCCATCAAGCCATCACTGACTGTTCATCACTGAGTAAAGAGCAGCAAGGGACTTTAGAAGAGACTGACTTTTGAGACTGATTCTCATTGTGTGGGTGAGCGCGTGTTCTATTACAAATAAAACCTTGTTAACCTATATTAGGTGGGTAGGAAAGCTACTCCAAGAGAAGCTGTAACAGGCATCCATCTCTGGTGGCTAGGGGCACACACACAGCCAGAACATCATCACAACTCTGACTCATCGCAAATCTCTTTCTACTACTCTTTCCAATGCACTGCCGTATTTCTCACCCTATAGCTCTATCAATATATCCTCTACCTCCGTTCTCTCATTCGTCCCAAACCCCATACCACTACTATGATCCCCAAAATTACCCTTTCTAGACTCTCCCTACTCCACCCCTCCTTGCATCATCTCATACCTCTTTTACTATTACGATCCCCCAAAACAAGCCTCTCTAAACCCTCCCTCTGACTCTTACCCCTGCCCACACCCCTTTCACTCATCCCAAGTCTCCTACTGCTATGAGCTCCAAAACAAACAACAAAAAAGCCAAAATCCTTCCCTCTTCTATCCCTCCACTATCGTCCACCTCTCAAATTCATTTCATATTTCACTAAACTAATTCACCACTAATCCTTTATGGGTTCCAAAGTAGCGTGCTACTCGCCAAAAAAGCGCATTAACACCTCATCAGGGGTAGCAAGCGCTATATAAATTCAAACCTTTTTCCCTCTTCTATCCCTCCGCTATCCTTCTCAATCCAAATCATTGGCTAACATATCCACCACTCAAATTACTTTCATGTTTTACTATACCAATTCACCACTAATCCTTTATGGGTTCCAGAGTAGTGTGGTACTCGCCGAAAAAACACTTCAACACCCCATCAAGGGTAGCAAGCATTATATAAATGCAAATCTTTTCCCTCTTCTATCCCTCCACTATCCTTCTGAATCGAAATAACTGACTAACATATCCACCACTCAAATCACTTTCATATTTCACTATACTAATTCACCACTAATCCTTCAGGAGTAGCGTGCTACTTGCCAAAAAAGTGCTTCTGCGCCTCGTCAGGGGTAGTAACCGCTATATAAATGCATTTACAATACAATTCAGTACCAATACAATGTACAACATGCAGCTGATAGTGTGAGCCAGGGGTGTGAGTCAAAGACCTGTGCATGGCTGATGCATTAACATACAACATGCAGCTGATAATGTGAGATAGTGTGAGCCAGGGGAGTGAGTCAAAGGCCTATGCATGTCTGATGCATACATGTACAACATGCAGGTGTGAGATAGTGTGAACTGAGGGCATGAGTCAAGGGCCTATGCACGGCTGATGCTATTCATGTACAACATGCAACTGTTAGTGTGAGCCAGGGGCGTGGGTCAGTGACCTAGGTGTGGCTGATGCGTTCATGTACAACATGCATGTTTCAGCTTATAGTGAGAGCTCTACTCTAATAAAAGAGAGGGCTGGTGAGAGAGACAGAGAACCTGATTGGCGTTCCACTATGAAGAAAAGTCCCCCATATTTCTTTATTTATCAGTACTGTATTATGTTTGTAAATTAGTGTTCGAGGCACGTGTGCTGTAGTTACACATGCTTTGCATACTCCTGCCATCTAGTGTTGGGTCCGGATGTTTGCAAGTTGTTTTTCTTTCCAGTCACGAGGTAAGGCGACTCCTCCTTTCGGTGATAGTGTGCATGGGCATCAACGCCATTGTTAGATTGTTTTTTTCCGTCATCGGGTTCGGACGGGTATTGCTGTGCTCCGGTTCGAAACCGTTCTTCAAGTTCCCCTCGGAGCGCAATCCTCTCTACCCTCAACGGTATTGTTTTGTGCACGTTCCCTGCTCTCCGCTTATCGAATCGGTCAACAGATTCTCCATCTTCAATCGAAAACTTTGTGGGGCGGCCCTCGGGCCTAGCCATGTCGGTCCAGTCTTCTGCCGATGGATTGGACTCCCTTCCAATTTTGCCCTCTGTGCGACGCCAAGTACCCCCGCACCGACCTACATCAAGTTTGTAACTTGTGCCTCTCTCCGGAGCACAAGGAGGAAGACTGCAATGCCTGTAAATCGTTTTGATCCAAGAAAACTCTACACGATCGTCGGGCTCGATGACGAAAAATGAAACACCAAAGCATTCAACACACTCTGGATATCTTCGACGAAGAATCCGAGCACGAAGACATCGAAGCGTCGGTGGCAGAAGAAGAGGCCTTCTCCGGTCCAGAGTCGGATTCTGAACTCGAGATCGATTTGTAGTATGAAGAAGTGCCTTCGGGACAGGGTGCCGTGACTCCTTGCCCCCCAAAACCTTTTTCAAAAAGCATAAGGCTATGACACCACCTCTGCCTTCTGGCCACGGTCGGCACTGAGACAATGTTTCTGACGCCTCGCCTTCTGGCTCGGCACCGAAACAAAGCGCCAAGCATTCCGGCTCAGGACCGAGTCGAACAAAATCATCTATGGTTCCGAAACCCTCAGATTCGAAGGACAAATCTGGTTCGGAGCCGAAACCCTCTGCTTCTAAACAAAAACATGTGTAGGAGCCGAAACCTTCCGCTCTGAAAAGCCAATCTATCTCGGCGCCGAAATCGAAGGACAGCATCCCAGAGCCTCCCGAACCAATTTTAGATCTTCTTAAAGCCAAATTGGATCCTAAACAAAAGAAGATTTATATCAGTCCTGATACGGGATATATTGCTGCTAAAACACCAGCTATAGGCAAACTTCCTTCAGAGGACCCTGCATGTTAGACCTGTCAGCCCTAGGGTGGTCTTACCCCGTTTTTTTCTCTTTGCGCCTCATTTTTGCCACTACTCTTTTGTTGGACCTAGGTCTCTGGGCGCCTTACCACTGCCAAACAGTGCTGAGGTGTAGGTGCTCTCTTCTAATAAGATGGCTGCCACAGGCCCCTGCTACTGCGGAGTGGCCATTGTACATGCACGCACCAGTAGTCAGGATTAGGCTGGGACATAATGTTACTGTATCCATGCCGTCCCGCCTCTGGGCCTCATAGACAGACATGAGGGAAGCTTCTAGAACCTTCCAGCTCAGGGAGGAGTTATGTTTTGCCGCCTTTCAGGAGGGTCACCTGACCTAAGGGTATAAGAGGTTTGGAGGGAAACCTAGTTAGTCAGTTGGGGCACCCCTGGACCTGGGGGAACCTCTGCCGGAGTACAGGCTGTCGGGCCTAGGGGGGAGACCTACACTACTAGTACTGACTGGGCTTAGGCACTGCTGTGCTGAGATAGATGAGGAACACCTTCCGCCTGCTGACCTTGCCCAGCGTGAGGGGACCCAGGGAACCACCTCCAGTGTGCCTGCAGGGCACCTAACTGCCTCTTGTGCCCACCAACTCAACCCCCCTTCCCCTCAAGTAACTGCAACTGAATTAACTGCAACTCAAACACCTACATCTAAGCCTGAAACCAAGAAACTGCAACCCTGCAACCTGCACATGTGGCTGGGGATCACCAGATAAAGCGCTGAGCCCTGTATCCAGAAGCGCTGCATGCCGCCCTAGCGCTGTGCCCTGTAACCCAAACGCGCTGTGAACTGTAAAGCGCTGTGCCTCCTGAGCGCTGCATGCCAAGAAGCGCTGTGCCAAAATCACCGCCCCGCGGCCACGGGCTCAAGAGAGAAGAAGCGCTGTGCCACAATCACCGCTGCGGCCTCTGTGCCCTGTAAAGAGAAGCGCTGGGCCAGGATCACCGCCGCGGCCCAGGCGCCGCAGGAGAGGAGCCGGGAATTGCACCGAGGCCGCGTTGGGCCTCCCACGTGGTCCCCCGTCGCTAAGCAACAGGAGCGCCGGCCGCGTACTAGGCCGCCCCCCCGGGAGTCGTGCTAGGATTGGCTCCTGCCGTCTGCCTCCCCCAGAGGCCCGAGACTCGAGCTGTTGTCGCCGGAGGGGCTCCGCTGCACACGGGAGCCCCCCTCTACCGCTCTGCAGGTTCTGAGCCGCCCCCCTCCTCCGCATTGAGGCCTACAACCCCTACCGCCACATCAGGGGCACTCCTCCGCCTCTCCCGGTCAAAGCCCCACACGCAGTCAGGAGCAGGCTGACCGGGGAGAAGGCGGCTGGCGTCGTGTCCGGCCTACACCAGCACCGGGACTGTAAGGTGAGCCCGGGAGGCCTGGAAGGGGGAGTACGCGCGTCGCGAAGGCCTCATCTTGGAAGAGTTTCCCCCGCATATCGCCCTGAGTGCATTGGGAGGAGCAGTCGCCCTCATTCTGCCATATTGACTGCCTCCTCTGTGCACAAGGCTGGGCCCTGTGAGAAAGCTTAGGCCTGCCCACCTGCTAAAGGGATATTACGGAGGGGAATGTCACCAGTGATACATACCTACCGGCTGTAAGGTCACCTTTGAATTGAAATGTACCTTGATGTAATGCATGTTTAACCGTGGTTATATGCTGAAGCCTGATCTTCCACTTCAGTTAAAGTCACTGCTTTGATTCAAATGGTCATATGTTGAATGTTTACCTGCATTGCACTGTACTGAATGTGGTTATGCCTAGTTTGACACAGGTTCCTCATCACCTATAGTGTTATAGGCTTACCTGCATCTTATTTTTGGTTAATTGAATGGGACTGATTAGGCTGTTGTTTATGCTAATTGCTGCCCTGCATTACCTACAGAATTACCTGCTTTCAGATGCATGTTGCTATTGTCACTTCCCCTATAGGAAGGTTTAATGTTTTTTATGCACTTGGATGAATTCCTCAAGTTCTACTGTGAAATGAATTGAATGTTATCCTAAGATTATCTGCCTCATCAACTGCTGATCCAAATTAGATAAAGAATCTTGATTTGACCTGACAACCTGGTGTGGTGTCTCCTTATTGTGTGCGCATTACTGAGTCAGTGTGAGTGTGTGCTGCACAAGTGCTTAACACATTGCCTCCGGGTGCCTTCCTGCCTCGCGCCAAGCTACCGTGTCGGAATCGGTGACCCCGGTTCTAACACTGCATATAAGATTCCTCTGAAGAAGAAAAAGGACATGGCGACCAGCCCTGCTTATCCTGTCCCACAGTCCCATCCACCTCCACCATCTTCTCCACATTTACCAATTACAGATCCTTTACACATAACACCTCAAGGATCTCCGCATACACAGCCGGAAGGGGATGATATTGAGGAAGAAAACACTCATTTGCCTGTAGACCCATGGAATGATTACACCATTGACCCTCCATTAGATACTGACCCAGACCTTTATCCTGCAAAGCAATCTCCACCAGACGATAATGAGGCTTATCAAGAACTTATTGCTAGAGCAGCAGAGTATCATGGGGTGGCCTTACAAAAAGAGTCCTTAGAAGAAGACTTTTTATTTGAAACACTCGGGTCCACACACAGGTCAAGTCACACACTCCCTATGCTGAAGGGTATGATGAGGCATGCAGATGACATCTTCAAAGACCCCGTGCGAGCACGTATTTTAACTCCCAGAGTCGAAAACATATAAACCTTGTCCATCTGATCCTGTGTTTATCAAAGGACAATTACCTCTCGACTCCCTAGTAGTGTCCAATGCTTGCAAAAGAGCTAATTCGCAAACCTCTGGTGATGCACCTCCCCCAGACAAGGAGTCTAAGCTTATAGATGCCTCGGGGAAGCGAGTGGCTGCTCAAGCCGCTAACCACTGGCGCAACGCAAACATACAGTTTGTCTAATGAAGGTATTTTTTTCCGGTTCCGGTTTGAGAGGCGAGAGAGACAGAGCAGCGCGAGCCGCCGGGGCTAAGGGCAACCCTGCGGTCGTGAGGCTGAGGCTGAGGCGAGAGAGACCGGGCAGCCGCGGGTGCCGCGAGAGCCACCGGAGCAAAGAGCACTGAGGAGGAGCACTGAGGAGCACGGGAGTGGGGGCAGGGGAGCTGCAGTCAGGACCGTTGCAGAGGCGGAAACGGAGCATTGATGCTTCGTCTGAACCACCGCGAGCCACCGGTCCAAAGGAACAACCCGCTTCTGTGCTACCGTGCTACTTTGCAAGACATCTTTTATCATCTATTCTAAAAGGCTGGAAAAAAAAAAAGTTCAAAAAAAGTGCAATCGGCTCCATTTCCGCGATCAAGACAGTCCCTTGCTCCTGGCACTCAGCACCTCACATCCTGGTCTATCTTCCAGACCGCGGCCGCCGCTCAGAAGGGACTGGACGCGAACGAGGCAGCGTGGAAAGCGGACCAGTAGGTCAGCCACAGGGCAGATAGCAGTACCCAGCAGCAGTACTCAGCAGCAGGTAAGAGCAAGAAAGAGATCGCTGCCGCCGTTAGGGGCGGCTGCGGAGTGCGTGCCCAGGGAGCTCGCGGAAGCGGCCCAGCTAGGCTGGGTGCGGCTTGCGGCTCGCCAGTGTGCCCTGCTCTCTGCTTCCTGCTCCTGCTCCCTTGCTCCCTTGCTTATTTGACCCCCTGTGCTTCTGACTCCTTGCAACTTCTCCTCTTCGTCCTTTCTGGCCCTGCTCCCCCTAGTATGTCAAATCTACTGAACCTGCAGGTACCACAACTCCCCAGTAAATCCACCTAGCCCTACTGCAGCATGCGATCTGGGAAACAGAGGGGTTCGGTGGCCCCACCAAAGAAAAAGAAGCAGAAGGCGGCTCACGGAAAACCAACAGTAGATACCGACCAGATACTCGATCTGTCACTAAACTTACCATCAAGTAATATAGCAAACACTCCCTACCCTCACACTTTGGAATCCGGACCCGTAGGCCCCGTAGGTCCCAAGCCTGTCTACCTGCAACCGAAAATCACGACCAAATTTGCCTTTCTGAAAGACGCTGGCTCCGCCGTTTTCTCCAGTAACATGAGTATTAAGGGCTTACCCTTTCCCTTGAGCCCAACTGTGATTGTTTGCAAGGGAAGTACCGACGCCAACCCTCATTTTGGTAATCCGGCAAATCATCTAGCCACAAGCAACCTTGCAGAGCTTGACGCACCCCACAGGGGTCTACCAATTACTCCGTTGGCCAGTCTTGAGGCTACGTCAATGGAAGGGCACACAAAAATTGGGAAGACAGCAGGCGTTCCACAGGAAGCGAACACACTTTTAGTTAAACCTTCCGCCTGCTTAGATTTTAAGCCCACCTCCACTAATACCCCAACAAGGAACGGCACTCAGCCCTTACTCTCCTCATCGGAAGAAGGTGGCGAAATTCCATTTGGCTTACCTAGCTTGGACAAAGAGGTAGGGGCAGCGGCCGTGGCAGAGAAAAGTCCAATGCCCTGCAACAAGGGAAGCTTGGAGACATCGTTCAAGATATTAAACGAACTAACAGAGCATCCACCACAATTCGGGGATGGTGCGAGTGAGCCCGTCCCAAGAACACCTCAGGGACGGATCTTACTATCTCCTTACGACGATGACACCTTTGACCCGGACAAGGACATTTCCTACATTCAATCTAAAGAGTGGGAAATTATGCTCTCATCATATGGGAAAGATGCCCCTAATCACCCTGCTCCCTCACCGGTTCAAAACGAGGGGAAGGAGGAATTCTAACAAGAATCGGCCTGGGCCACAGCACTGAATATCTTACAGAGGTCAGTAGACGCTATGACATACCAAGCCAACAAAATGGACATTCAAATTAGCTTATTAAACACACTGGCCGTGTATGTAGCCAATATAGATGACAAAAACCACAAACTTAAACAATCTGATTAAACGGGACCAGGCGGCCGCCGACCACCCGCGTCAAAGCTGTGATTTTTCACCAATAATAGGCAAATTAAGTGCGCTCCCGGAGGTGATGTCGAAGCTTTTGGCAGACCTAAAGGAATTCACTAACGCAAAGTCTACCACTTTAAGCAAAGGTGTCGGCGAAGGTGCTCGTGTCACGGGCACAAAACACGCAAGCAATGCACAAGGGGCACCAGACCCAGGGGCAAGGGGGGACCAGGTGATGGCCTCACCGTTGCCCCCGGGACCATTGGACATGTGCGGCGGTAGCAATAACCCACAAGAGCCCATAGCTGCCGACAACTCAGGGTCTACTTCCATACTTCCACCAGCCCAGGACACGGAGGATATTAACCGCAAGGGGAAACGTACAAAAAGGAGAAAGGGTCGCAACAAGATCTGCCGCATAACACATGACTCGGACCTTTATCCACTCTTTAACACTCGCACACGTACAGACTTGATCGGACACAAGGATCCAAACTGGGCACTTGAGTCAGTAAAAGAAGCGGGCAACCCAATTCCTTCACTTAATGAGGCAGTAAAGCAGTAGTCAGCTTCTCTACATCTTATCGTGGCGAAGGCTGAAGCAGTTGGGGAAGACCCTGAGGCCACAGGAAAAAGGAGCTCAATTGGGGCTTCCGACAATACCCAAGGACAAGACTCAAATTCTACACCTCCGTGCCGAGCTGAGGGGCCAAGGCGCACCTGGCTAACAGATCCATCTGGCAGTGTTAATTTACCTGATCTTGCCCAACCCAGTGGGATGCGCACTGGCCCGGGTGCAGCCCAATGGAGCTCAAGGATACCCAGTGTGTCACCCCCCCCCACCCTCTCCAAAAGCAACAACGGTTTTGGCCTCCAACACGTCCGTGGGAAATTCGTCTACGCGCTGTGGTTATGGGGCGGGGATATCCTTGGGGCTCTCTGTGGTAACCTCGGGGTGGGAGGACCCCCTCAGGTAACCCGGCCAAAGAAGCCACTCCATCTGCCTTCCAGTGATTAATCAACCTGCAAGCAAGCCCGAAGGACATCCGTCTACCAAGACAGCTCAAGCACCTCCAGCATACACCTTATTTTATCCAGAGTATACATCAAAAGGTAGCTTTGACACTTTAAATTGTGGGAACATCCTGAAGCTGATACAAGCAACAGGCCTGATGAAAGAAGTTTCATCGCAAGAGATTCTCTTTATTGAGTTTATCGCACCAGGCCATGGTCAGTCAAACAAATCCACTAAAGTTACCTGGCGATCTGCGGAGACAGCAAACAAGATTCTGAGGCACATGGAAACCTTCAAACAGTGGGGCATTTCCATTATCTCCGGGAAGGAACCAGGCTACCCCTACGTCCTTGACAACGCGCCAGCCGAAGCGAGTTCAAGCGCATTGCCAAGACCGGTGTACTCGGTCTTGAGGAGCGCATTAAGCAAAACCTCCACCTCAAGCCAAAAAAATTCAAGTGATGGTCAGACTACCCAAATCATGGGAGTGGAGCGAGCTGATACTTGGTCATGGCTGGCGAGGTCTCTAAACTCAACCAGATTGCTGCGATGACAAAAAAATGGCTACAATGATCACAAAGGCAGGCCACTAAAGATATGTTCTTGGAACATTAATGGCCTAGCAAAGAAACTGAGGGACGAGGCCACAGTAGCCTATCTACGCTTCTTTGAAATCATCCTATTGCAAGAGTCATGGCTATTGGAACCGCAGCACTTGGAAGGGTTCAAAATACATCAAGTCCCCGCAATTAAATTAAAGTCCCCCGGCCGCTGCAGTGGTGGTCTAGTAATTTACATATCGGCCACCAGTGCAATTAGCTCCTGGGATCTAGTAAGCAACTCCCAGGGGCTTCAGATAGTAGGCACCTCACTTAGAACCTCAAATGGTCAGTCGAGGACCTTAATTATAATGAACGTTTACATTCGCCCAAATTCGGCTTCCAGGTCAGCCTTAACCGACGTGTTGACTACTACTGTACTAAATGTGAGATCTGGAAATCCTAGTGCGGACATTTTGGTGTCTGGAGATTTCAACATGTGGCTGATGTTTGACCTTCAACGGAACGAGGTAACAAGGCCGCAGGAAGGCGACTGGGCAATTCCATCACAGGACCGCCCCGGGTGGGATAAAGTGGACCTAAAGGGTCGAGCCCTCCAGGGCAACTTGGAACATCTTGGCCTTAGAGCCCTCAATGGCCGGTTCTATCCCGACAAGCCGCCTGGTCTCTCATTTCTATCTAAAACCGGGGCTTCTCTGATTGACTACTCTTTTGCCAGCCTCCCCCTGTTGAACCGAGTCTCCTCTTTTGGTTTTGGCACCAAATGGATAGCGATCACCGTCCCCAAGAACTTTCCCTTAACATCAGGCTGCTGCAATATGATCAGGCAGTGGACCAGGGCTTCGAAAGCTTCACCAGCAATCTAAAACGTATCAAGTACTCGGCTAATAACCTTCAGCTCCTGGCGACAGAAGCAAAGCAAATAATTGTGAACACTCGTAGGTCAACGGAGGACCCAATTGCGAATTGGGCAATGTTCTCGGACTGCCTAGCAGCCAGGTTTGCAAAACTGATACAGCATGTACAAGCGACGGGGCCCAAACTACCGACCTCTCTCGCTCCCGCAATACGGTCTGCCAAACGAAGCATGAATCGGTTGTGGCGGAAACTGAAAACGATGCCAATGGACCTAACTACCTTAACTAAACTAAGAGAGGCACGCTGTCAACTGAAGGTGGCCAAACGGGAACAACGAAGGAACTCCTGGAACTCTTTTTGGGCCACACTACAATACGATATAAGGTCCAGCAACCCTGTTAGGTTTTGGTGCACTATAAATAGCTTAGGGGGTAGGGCCCCCAAAGTTGCATCATCCAACATATTGGAGTCTGAGTGGTACCTCTTTCTATATAACCATTTCAATGACCCTCCACAGCCCGATCTGACATACAAACAGTCTGTCACTGTGGACAGCATGGCCCCGGAGGCGCAACCTCTGCCTCACAACAAGTCACCTCTTAGGCACTCATACACAGTGACAACAATTCAAAAGCAGATCGGTAAAGGCCGCTAGGACGGGGCCCCTGGTCCAGGCGGCATTCCACCAGCCCTTTTCAAGGAGGATCCAGCTTTTTGGGCCACTCAGCTAGCCCCGTTCTACCTTTCCATCTTCGAAAAGTGTACCTCCCGGCCTCATGGCAAGGATCGATCCTCGTTCCGATTTTCAAAGGTGGCGACAAAAAATCTCCAGGTATCTACCGCTTGGTTGCTTTAATTGACAATGATGCAAAATAGTTCGCAGGCATACCGCTAAATTCTCTACGGGAATGGGCCGACGCAAGCTCAATAATTCCGCCAAATCAGACCGGATTCATGAGCAACACTGGCACAACGGTCAACCTCATCACATTTCTCTCTTGATTGACCAGGCTGAATCCAGCACTAGCCCCATATATATATGGGGTTCATAGACTACAAATCGGCCTTTGACAAGGTCAACAGGACGAAGCTGTGGCAGAAACTCTCCCTATTGAACATTCCAAATAGCTTACTTAGGGCCTTGCAGCTCCTGCATCAGGACTCATGGGTCAGGATCAAGATCGGAGACGGCTCACGACTGTCTTGACCAGTACCAACAACGCAAGGCCTCAAGCAAGGGTGCGTCCTTGTTCCCACACTTTTCAATCTATTCCTGTCTGATCTTCCGGCAGCCCTCAATCCAGTCAACTCACATCCACCCAAGATAGGTAGCCTTTGTCTGTCCAATCTTCTGTACGCCGACGACCTGGTCCTTCCTAGTCATACCAAGATAGGATTACAACGTCTCTTGGATGCAACTGCCATGTATTCTAACAAGAATGGGCTACAGATAAACAACAAGAAAACTACAATTCTGGTGGTCCGTGTGAGAAGTTGGCCTGGTATATGCTGTCCACTAATTATAGTGGGCACCTTGCACCAGTCCAAACAACCCCTTATTGGAGATAGGTTAAAGACAACCTTATTGAAAGCTATCCTAGTGGTAGCTATGGAGAGCAGCCTTCAGGCTAAGTCTTGAAGGAATGTAAAGCAGCTTGTTTTACCAGTCTATAATCTCTTGAGTGACCAAATGAAAGAGCACCACACCAGGTATATATTCAAAATATATGTATTTATTGCTAAACACACCCCTCTAGTCTCTTTATGAGGCTAGAGTTCGAAATACATAAGTTAGAAGTTATTTAAACACAGTAATAGCACAAATACACGTTTGGGCCCTAGGGGCGTACTCAAACCATATACCAATAAAGTGGTATAAGAACCACGACTGAACTAGACACTAGGCCTAGAGCCTCTAGAAGTGCTTGGACCACAAGGAACCACCCAAGGTAGTGACACAGGGGACCCACGGGGACGCGTGCAGTGTAAATACACAACCGCGATACGCCGTTGACTTCTATGGAGAAAGTCGTGATCGGGAAATTAAAGAAAAGGGACACTTAAAGGAGGACTTGGAGCAAACCCTTTGAGATCTAGTACTTTGAAGAGTCTCTACCACGGGAGCACCGGAGTACTCGTGTTACCTCACCCAGGGAAGCCGGGTGCATAGGTGTCTTTCGGGGTCGGGTTTCGTCGTTGATTTGAATGGCGATCTGCTGCAAAGTGCTGCTGGCGACCAAGTGGAAAGTGTCCGGGTGGATCCAAGAGTGGATCGGAGTTCTGAAGAACCTGAAAGCAGAGGGGACAGAGTCTGGGTCACTAGCCAGTGACCAGGAAGGCGATGGACAGATGCCCACCGATGTCGAGTGCTTCAGGTGCGTTGACGGTCGTCTTGACTCTTCAGCCACGAGGTCCAGGAGGCGTTGTCGGCGACCAGGAGCAGGATTCGGGCTGGTACACGATGTCTGTCGAGTGCTGAGGTGTCGGCGACCGGATTGGACCCAACAAGCCTTGGCAACGGCAAGTCTCGATGCAGAGGAAGATCGTCGATGGTGCAGACCAGCAAGGTCTGGGGAACTCACCCAGCGAGGGTAAGTGAGGGCAGGCCTGGAGCAACCAGGATGCCAAGTAAGAAAAAGATTGGCCTTCGGTAAGGGCTACTAGCCAACGGGCTGGCGACCGCGAAGGAGCCTCGAGACGTCGCACGTGGATCTGGCTCACAGGACACTCGTGGAGTGGAGGCCAGTGATCTTCGGTGCAGTTGGTGCTGGAGGCTAGGGCTACTCGGAGCCCAAAGCACGACTTCGTGGGAGACCCAGAAGAGGATGCACTTGCAAATGTGCTCGTTGTCCAGGGGTCACGGTCTCAAGTCACCCACGATAGCTACGGGCCCTCAGCTTTGCTGGGGACTCAGGGTAGCCTCGGGAAGTCTGAGAATCCACCTCTGGTGATGCGATGACTTCGGCGTCCGACGGGAGCTTCAGAAATGCGAACCGGACAGATGCTTTTTGGTGCCTGCCAAGCAGGGGAGTCACTCCTTGACCCCAAGGGAGATTCTTCTGTCCTCTAATCGTGAGTAGAGCGTCGAAGGTCCAGGATTCAGTTTCTGAGTTTCGGTCCAGGGATAATCTAAAGTCCTAAGGACTGGGTTCCTATACTTATACTAAGTATAGGGGTTGGACTACTCTGTGGCCCCACCTATGGGTGGGTCAGGGCAGAGGGGTGGCTACACCCCTTTCCCTTTGTCCAGTTTGCGCCAAAGCAGGGGCTGCAAGCCCCTGATCCGGTTTGAACTGGGGTATGCACAGGGACACCAAATGTGCCCCCAGTGCAGGACTTCAAAGCACCCGAAAGTGCTCCCGCCCAGCCCCAATACACATTATCCTGTCTGGGGAGGTGGTCACACCTCCCTGGGACAGGAAACCTATTGTCCAGGCCTCCCCTGCCGGAGTTTCGTCCAGCAGCAGGAGGCCAGACTCGTGTCTGTGGCAGCAGCATTCATTTTGTGATGCCAGGGCTTTAGAAAGAAGTTACTGGGCTAGCCAGAGTTAACATGTCTTTCCCTCTAGAAGGGTGGAATGCTACCCCCGCCGCCAGAATTGGCGGGGGGGTAGTATTCCAAGATGTTTGACACCAAACACGACATGTTTAGGTGCAGCCATTCCAAAGTTAGCATTTAACGCGAGGTTATAATGCGCTTAAGAGTATATGGTCAGGCTGCACTACAAACAGCATCAGAGAAGGGTCTCCGAACGCTGCAGAGGGGCCCTGCTCATGCAGGGGCACCCTCTCACATAGGAACCATGCACTCTGCCTTTAGGATTGATAAGGCCTGCCTTAGGAGTGACTTATAGGTTTATATGTGTGTATGTATTTAGTGATATAGGTAACCTATATCACAGTAAGGGGTGCATGCACCACCTTACCCAGGCTGCAGTAGCAGACCTGTGGTGTCAGTTTGGATGGCCTTCCAGGGGTGGCATAATACATGCTGCAGCCCCTGGTAGGCCTCTGAGGTACCTATGCCCTTGGTACATAGTATACCATATACTAGGGACTTATAAGGGCACTCCAGATTCCAATCAGTGATGTGCCTAAGGCACATGGAAACCATTTTACAGAGAAAGCAGATAGACTGGGGCCCTGAATAGCAGGATCCCAGTCCAACTAAGTCATAAACCAGCAAAACACCATAAAAAAGTGGGGGCAACCATATAGTCAGATTCCACCTTCCTACAGTCCGTACATCAGGGCCCAAAAATCCGGCATGGTTCCTAAATCAGGAACGAATAGAAGCAACCAGATGCCATAAGTACTTAGGGGTCTTCTTTAACAACAACGGCAGATATACGAACCAGCTGGGTGAATTGAAAAAGAAAGGAATTGCATTGTCCTTCGCACTTAACTCCATTAAAAAAAAAACTAAATGGCCCAACTTTCGCTCCAATCCTCCAGGTGGCCCAGACAAAGGTCATTCCAACTCTAACCTACGGGTGCGAGGTGCTAAAAGGGCTGGATAGCGCGCTATTAGGTAAGACAGTCGCAAAAATTTATAGAACTATCTTCCAGTTACCTCCTTACACATCACCTGCACAAATTAGATTGGAATTTGGAATCTGTAAACAATCACTGGGCCGAATGGCGACTTTTTTAATAAGCTGCCATAAGCTGAGGGCGTCAAAGGAAGGCAGTTTGGCCCACTACCTTTGGAGCCAGCTGGACACAAGTCGATGGCAGGCAGGGAACCGCTATCTGTCCTGCGGCCTTAGCACTCTTGGCCTGAGCAACATCTGGGCCCTACATGCAAACCAACACGAGTTCAAGAGGCTAGCAAAACTCAGTGCGAAACGACTTTCTTCAGTAGAAGACAGGGCCAACCTGTCGGCACGGAGTCACGGTTGGATGACCCTTCGCACCTATCCACAGTTGAAACTTCAGAGCTACCTAACGACCACCTTCAATGCGCGTACTAAGCTCCAGTTCTTAAGGCTGAGAATGGGGGTGATTCCTATGAACTGCCATTTCCCTAAATGGAAAAGAGATCGTGCTCAGGAAACGTGCCGGCTGTGCGGTCAACATAGGGAAGACATACTGCATGTGCTATGCTTCTGCCCCAATCTTCTAGAGGATAGAAGAACCCTATTACGAAAGGGCTGGATCGATAAGGACGTTAGATCTTGCAGAGGAGCAGTGTTGGCCTGCCTCGACCCCAGGAACACCATACTAAACTGCGCCTTGGTCAGGTTTATGGACCGCTTCTGAAAAAAGCTAGAGGAGGTGTGACGCGTCTAATCTCCAGTCCATTTGGGATTGCCATCTCCTTGTCCGAACACAATCTACCGAAAGCCAAGGACAGTGCATTTGTAACAGAGTTTTATATGTCATGATGACGGCTGACTTTTAATTGTATGCAAAGTACTTAATCATATTATCTATTTTATATACAGTAATGATTCTCTACAATGTAGATCGTTGCAAGGGTTTTAACAAATCACGCAATAAAGTTATAATTATCAATTAAATTATCAAACTCTGTTACTACAGTTTCAGGCCAACCAAACCTTACCAGCCAGAACTTTTATGCAACTGCTAGGAATGATGGCGTCATGCATTGCAATAGTGCCTCATGCAAGATTACACATGCGTCCCCTACAAGAAAGCTTAGCACGTCAGTGGAATCAGTCTCAGGGTCAATTAATATATCTAGTGTTGGTAGACAGCCGCACTCATCACTCTCTGCAGTGGTGGAACACACAAAACCTATCAAAAGGGCAGCCCTTCATCGACCCTGTTCCACAGATCGTGCTAACAGCAGACGCATCTCTCCCGAGTTGGGATGCCCATCTCCACGGTTACACAATTCATGGTCTGTGGCACAACAAGCACAAAAGTCTTCACATCAACTATCTCGAGCTTCTAGCTGTGTATCTAGCACTAAAAGCCTTTCAGTCTCATCTCATAGACAAAGTTGTCCTAGTCCGCACGGACAACATGACAGCTATGTACTATGTACAAAAACAGGGAGGGGACACTCTCTACAACTGTCACGCCTCTCTCAGACCATTTGGCGCTGGGCAATCCATCACCAAATTCATCTTCTGGCAGAACACCTTCTAGGAGTCAACAATCAAATTGCCGACCTCCTCAGCAGAACTAAGCAGCAAATGCACGAGTGGGAACTTCATCCCCAGGTACTCATTTCATACTTTCAAAAATGGGGATTCCCACAAATAGATCTGTTCGCCACAGTGAACAACGCAAAATGCCCAAACTTTGCCTTCAAGTTCCCACACCCTCACTCCAAAGGCAATGCCCTATGGATCAATTGGTCAGGGATATTTGCCTACGCTTTTCTACCTCGACCACTCCTTCCATTTCGGGTTTGAAAGCTCAGGGAAACATCGCTCACACTCATTTTAATAGCTCCCACATGGGCCCGTCAACCGTGGTACACCACACACTTAGAACGCTCAGTGGTTCCACATCAAAAGCTGCATCTGAATTCCAGCCTTTTTACTCAGAGCTGTGGAGAAATCAGAGACCCAAACCCCAAGGAGCTCAACTTAGCGATTTGGCTCCTGAAGTCATAGAGTTTGGATACTTAAATTTGCCACCAGACTGTATGACTATTCTAAAAGAAGCAAGAAGGCCCACTACCAGAGCTTGTTATGCAGCAAAATGGAAACGATTTGTTATCTATTGTAATAACAACAAAATTAATCCTTTAGATGCTTCTGTTCAAAACATTATTTGTTACCTTCTGCACCTAAAGCAAACTAGTCTAGCTTACACATCTATTCGATTGCACCTGGCAGCAGTAGCCACATATTTGCAAAAAGACAACATTTATCTATGTTCAAAGTTTCTGTAATTAAAGCCTTTATGGAGGGCTTAAAAAGAGTAATACCACCCAAAATACCTCCGGCACCGGTATGGAATCTTAACATTGTGCTTGCAAGACTCACAGGTCCACCCTTTGAACCATTACACAGTTGTCCTTTGCAGTTCCTTTCATGGAAGGTTACCTTCCTCATTGGTATCACTTCGTTAAGGAGAGTTGGTGAGCTGCAGGCCGTAACCTTAGAAGAACCCTTCTTTGAGCTTCATAAAGATAGGGTAGTTTTTCGCACCAACCCAAAATTCCTCCCTAAAGTAGTTTCTGCTTTTTATGTTAACCAATCAGTTGAGTTACCTGTGTTCTTCCCTCAACCTGATTCTGTAGCAGAACAAGCTCTTCACATACTTGATGTCAGAAGAGCATTGTTGTATTATGTCGAAAGGACAAAAGATTTTCATAAAACAAAGCAGCTATTTGTTGCATTTACCCCACCTCACAAAGCCAATCCTATCTCTAAATCTGGTATTTCAAGATGGATTGTTAAATGCATTCAAACTTGCTATGCAAAAGCTAAAATAACTTTATCTATACCTCCTAGAGCGCATTCCACTCGCAAATTAGGGACATCTATGGGCTTTTTAGGTAACATTCCTATAGCTGACATTTGTAAAGCAGCAACATGGTCTACACCACACACATTTACCAAACATTATTGTGTGGATGTGTTAGCACATCAACAAGCCAATGTAGGGCAAGCAGTGCTAAAACACGTTTCCAGACAACTGCAACATCTACCGGTTAGCCACCGCTTTAGGGGAATACTGCAATATAGTCTATGCAAAGCATGTGTATCTACAGCACACATGCCTCGAACGGATTATGTTACTTAGGCAGTAAGCATCTGTTCTTGGCATGTAGAGCTGTAGATTAACATGCGCCTACCCACCTCCCCGGGCACCTGTAGTTGTTGCAGTCTTCTTTATTTACATTATCTATGCACGGACATCTCTGTACTACACTTATTCCATTCTCACCCTCTTGCGGGAAAACAATTTAACAACTGAGTCGATGCCCATGCGCTTTATCAATGAAAGGAGGAGGCACCTTACCTCATGACTCGAAAGACTTCTTCGAAGAAAAACAACTTGCAAACATCTGGACCCAACACTAGATGGCAGTAGTATGCAAAGCATGTGAATCTACAGCTCTACATGCGAAGAACAGATGTTTACAGGCTAAGTAGCATAATTCTTATCTATACCTCCTAGAGCACATTCCACTCGCAAAATAGGGGCATCTGTGGCCTTTTTAGGTAACATCCCTATAGCTGACATTTGTAAAGCAAACACAAGGAGATGATGGACGGAGTGCTGAAACTTTTCAGACACTCACCCCCAGTCACAGATCTGGGTTGAATCCATCATCATTCTTTAGCTCACTTTGCCACCCCAGTTCAGACACAGCTATATGCAAATCAGTCTTGACCCTGTGTTTCATGGGAACAGTCCAGCCCGAACTGCCAAGCCATGTCTTCCCTGGACCGGAAACAAGCATCCTGGGACTGGTTTCGGGCTAACAGCCCTCATCAGCCAGGCTAGCTTGAATCCAGTGGCAAAGTGAGCAAGGGACCCACGTCTGGGCATACCCTACCAACTTAGGGCGAATATAGCAAACACAAGGAGATGATGGACGGACTGCTGAAACTTTTCAAACACTCACCTCCCAGTCACAGATCTGGGTTGAATCCATCATCATTATTTAGCTCACTTTGCCACCTCAGTTCAGACTCAGCTATATGCAAATCAGTCTTGACCCTGTGCCTCATGGGAACAGCAATGTCTTCCCTGGACCGGAAACAAGCATCCTGGGACTGGTTTCGGGCTAACAGCCCTCTTCAGCCAGGCTAGCTTGAATCCAGTGGCAAAGTGAGCAAGGGACGTCTGGGCATACCCTGCCAACTTAGGGCGAACAAAGCAAACACAAGGAGATGATGGACGGACTGCTGAAACTTTTCAAACACTCACCCCCCAGTCACAGATCTGGGTTGAATCCATCATCATTATTTATCTCACTTTGCCACCTCAGTTCAGACACAGCTATATGCAAATCAGTCTTGACCCTGTGCCTCATGGGAACAGTCCAGCCCGAACTGCCAAGCAATGTCTTCCCTGGACCGGAAACAAGCATCCTGGGTCCGGTTTCGGGCTAATGGCCCTCATCAGCCAGGCTATCTTGAATCCAGTGGCAAATTGAGCAAGGGACCCACGTCTGGGCAAACCCTGCCAACTTAGGGAGAACAAAGCAAACACAAGGAGATGATGGACGGACTGCTGAAACTTTTCAAACACTCACCCCCAGTCACAGATCTGGGTTGAATCCATCATCATTATTTAGCTCACTTTGCCACCTCAGTTCAGACACAGCTATATGCAAATCAGTCTTGACCCTGTGCCTCATGGGAACAGTCCAGCCCGAACTGCCAAGCAATGTCTTCCCTGGACCGGAAACAAGCATCCTGGGTCCGGTTTCGGGCTAACAGCCCTCATCAGCCAGGCTAGCTTGAATCCAGTGGCAAAGTGAGCAAGGGTCCCACGTCTGGGCATACCCTGCCAACTTAGGGCGAACAAAGCAAACACAAGGAGATGATGGACGGACTCTCACCCCCCAGTCACAGATCTGGGTTGAATCCATCATCATTCTTTAGCTCACTTCGCCACCCCAGTTCAGACACAGCTATATGCAAATCATTTTTCAAACAGCTGCAACATCTACTGGTTACCCACCGCTCTGGGAGAATACTGTTATATAATCTATGCAAAGCATGTGTATCTACAGCACACGTGCCTGGAACGGATTATGTTACTTACCCAGTAAGCATCTGTTCTTGGCACGTAGAGCGGTAGATTCACATGCGCCCTCCCCCGAACTTTAGTTGTTGAAGTTCTCATTATTTACATTATCTAGGCATGGACATCTCTTTACTACACTCACTTACTCCATTCTCACCCTCTTGCGGGAAAACAATCTCACAGTGGAGTCGATGGCGGGAGTATGCTAAGCATGTGAATCTACAGCTCTACATGCCAAGAACAGATGCTTACTGGGTAAGTAACATAATCCTTTTCACCTCTTTGCACATGTACTCCAACCAGGTGTTGAATGTCGATATTGTAATAGTTTCCACATACTGCTAACCTCCAAATAAAACTCTCTGTGTGAGAGGAGGTTACCTGGAGGGGGCGGAGCCTAGAATCCAATGCCTTTTCTAGTCATGAAAGTGGTTCTTCAGAGGCGTGGCCATTTAGGTACGGGGTGGGGCTATGGGCAGATCACTGCTCCTGAACCACTGTAACCCCACCTAAAAAACAAACTGAGCCTTCAAAGGGTGACCCTGATATCCTGGGGAGGTACTAAAACCCTGAATGACATCTTCTGAACTCAGCCTTACACAGAATGTGAGTTGGAAATGCTCTCTACAGGGTCCTCAACTCACATAGTCTGCTACCGTGTGAGATCGGATCCTCACCGGGTGGCCGTGTGAAAGGAGCTGATATCGTGAAACACCGTATGAGTTGGCAGCTCTGGTTCCAGTGGCGGGTGACATCCACCTTCGCAAGGCCCTTTGCCGTAGCTGCCTATTTTTTTAGATAGGGTGCAACAGTAGGTACATCTGAGATGAGATATTGTGCAGAAGCAGCAGGTGGGCAGTCAGAGCGGTGAGCGTGCAGCGTTTAACTTTCAGACAATCAAATACTTGTTGCCAGTCCTATCAAGATACTGGGAATCACTCAGGTATGCACAATCAATCAATCAATCAATCATGTCACTTATAAAGCGCACTACATACCCGCGAGGGTCTCAAGGCGCTGGGGGAAGGGGGTGGTGCTGCTACTGATCGAAGAGCCAGGTCTTGAGGAGTCTTCTGAAGGCCAGTAGGTCTTGGGTCTGTCGGAGGTTGGTGGGGAGGGTGTTCCAGGTCTTGGCGGCGAGGTGGGAGAAGGATCTGCCGCCGGCGGTCGTTTTCCGGATGCGGGGGACTGTGGCGAGGGCGAGGCTGGTCGAGCGGAGCTGGCGGGTGGGGGTGTAGAAGCTGAGTCGTCTGTTGAGGTAGGCTGGTCCGGAGTTGTGGAGTGCTTTGTGTGCGTGGGTGAGGAGCTTGAAGGTTATCCTCTTGTTGACAGGGAGCCAGTGCAGGTCTCTCAGGTGGGGTGTGATGTGGCTGCGTCGGGGGATGTCGAGGATAAGACGTGCAGAGGCGTTCTGGATGCGTTGCAGCCGTCTCAGGAGCTTAGCCGTCGTTCCTGCGTAGAGGGCGTTTCCGTAGTCCAGCCTGCTGGTGACGAGGGCCTGGGTGACTGTTTTTCTTGTTTCGGTGGGGATCCACTTGAAGATCCTGCGGAGCATTCGGAGGATGTTGAAGCAGGATGAGGAAACAGCGTTGACCTGCTTAGTCATGGAGAGGGTGGGGTCGAGGATGACCCCTAGGTTGCGTACGTGGTCGGTGGGTGGCAGGGCTGTTCTCAGTGATGTTGGCCACCAGGAGTCGTCCCAGGCTGAAGGGTTGGAACCAAGGATGAGGACCTCCGTCTTGTCCGAGTTCAGCTTCAGGCGGCTGGTCCTCATCCATTCGGCGACGGCCTTCATTCCTTCGTGGAGGTGGGCTTTGGCGGTGTGAGGGTCTTTGGTGAGGGAGAGGATCAGCTGGGTGTCGTCGGCGTAGGAGATGATGTTGAGGTTGTGCTGTCGGGCGACGTGGGCGAGGGTGCCATGTAGATGTTGAACAGCGTTGGGCTGAGGGAGGAGCCTTGGGGTACGCCGCAGATGATCTTGGTGGCCTTGGATCGGAAGGGGGCGAGGCGGACGCTTTGTGTTCTGCCGGAAAGGAAGGATGTGGTCCAGTCCAGGGCCTTCTCTTGGATCCCGGCGTCGTGAAGGCGTGTTCGTAGTGTGTGGTGGCAGACCGTGTCGAAGGCGGCTGATAGGTCCAGGAGGATGAGGGCTGCTGTTTCTCCGTTGTCTAGCAGGGTCCTGATGTCATCGGTGGCGGCGATGAGGGCGGTTTCGGTGCTGTGGTTGCTGCGGAAGCCGGACTGGGAAGGGTCCAGGATGTTGTTCTCCTCGAGGTAGCGGGTCAGTTGTTTGTTGACGATTTTCTCGGTGACCTTCGCGGGGAACGGGAGCAGAGAGATGGGTCGGAAGTTCTTGAGGTCCTTGGGGTCTGCCTTGGGTTTCTTGAGTAAGGCGGTGATCTCGGCGTGCTTCCAGCTTTCCGGGAAGGTTGCTGTCTCGAAGGAGATGTTGATTATTTTCCGGAGATGGGGCGCGATGGCTGTACTGGCTTTGTTGAAGATGTGGTGAGGGCACGGGTCTAGCGGTGAACCGTAGTGGATGATGTTCATGATCTCGCTGGTGTCCTCGTCGTTGATGTTGGTCCAGGAGAGCAGGCGGTTGGTGGTTGTGGGGGCAGTGGTCTCGGTGGTTGCCGGGGCGGTCGTGGTGTTGAAGCTGTCGTGGATGTCGGCGATTTTGCGGTGGAAGAAGGTGGCCAGTGAGTCGCACAGGTCTCGCGACGGCTGGATGTCGTTGGTGTTGGAGCTGGGGTTGGAGAGTTCCTTCACGATGTTGAAGAGCTCTTTGCTGTTGTGTGCGTTGTTGTCTAGGCGGTCTTTGAGTGAGGCCCTTTTGGCGGATCTGATGAGGTGATGGTGACTGCGGGTGGCGCTCTTGTGGGCGGCGTAGCTGTCCGCTGTCCGTTCGTGGAGCCAGATCTTCTCCAGTTTTCGGCATGTTCGTTTGGAGGCCTGGAGGTCTTCGGTGAACCAGGTGGCTTTCTTGCTGGTGTGGCTGTTGGGCGGATTCTTGGGCGAGGGTGTTGGCGCAGTCGTCGATCCACTGTCTGAGGTTGCGGGCGGCGGTGTCGGGGTCGGAGGGTTCGGCGGGTGGGCTCAGGGCGAGGGTTGTGGTTAGCTGGTCTTCCGTGACTCTGCTCCAGCAGCGGCGAGGCATTTGTTCGGTGCGGTGGTGCGTGGTGGGCTTCCTGTAGGTGAAGTGGATGCAGTGGTGGTCAGTCCAGTGGGGTTCGGAGGTGTGGTTGAAGGAGACGTGTGGGCTTGCGGAAAAGATGGAGTCTAGCGTGTGGCCGGCGGCGTGGGTGGGTGTGGTCACGAGCTGTCTGAGTCCGAGGGTGGCGAGGTTGTCGATCAGGGTGGTGGAGTTGGTGTCCTTGTTGTTCTCGAGGTGGAAGTTCAGGTCCCCGAGGAGGATGTAGTCCGTGGAGGCGATGGCGTGTGTGCTGACGGAAGTCAGCGATGGAATCGCTGAACTGTGGTCGGGGTCCGGGGGTCTGTAGATGAGGGTTCCTCTGAGGGTGGTGTTGGGATCGGTGTGGATCTGGAAGTGCATGTGTTCGGCGGTGCTGAGGGTGTCGCTCGGTGTTGGTTGAGACTCTGAGGGTGTTCCTGTGGACGATGGCGATGCCTCCTCCGACTCCGTTGGTGCGGTCCCTGCGGGTGATCTTGTATCCGTCCGGGATGGCAATGGCGATGTCGGGGGCTGAAGCGGGATTCAGCCAGGTCTCCGTCAGGAATGCGACGTCTGGGGAGGTTGAGTCGAGAAGGTCCCAGAGTTCGATGGCGTGTTTGCGGGCGGAGCGGGTGTTGAGGAGGATGCATCTGAGGTAGTTGGGTTCTTTCCTGGGCGGTGGTTTGGCGGGGCGGGTGCTGGCGAAGCTGCAGTTCCGGCAGGTGAAGGGCCCTTGGGTGAGCTTCGGGGGTGGCCTGGTAGCAGGCGTGATCTTTTCCGGGGTTGAGTGCGTGGAGGGTGCTGGCGTCGTATCGGCGTCTGTTGATGTGGCGGGCGCGGGGATGCCCGGACCAGGGGTCTGGCGCTGGGCGCGGTCACGGCGCGGACGGGCGCAGACGGGCTTGCTTTAGGCGCGTCTTCGGCCGCGCAGCCGCTGCCGCCATAAATGGGGAGGTGGGAGGAGGAGCAGGGAATGGGGCAGCGAATGGGCAGTGAGGGGCGGGGCTGCAGGGCGCAGCGGCGGGAAACAGGCACAGAAGGAAAACGAGCACAATCAGGGCATCAAGGGGGCACAGAAAGGAAAAAGCGAGCACAATCAGGGGCAGCAAGGGGGCACAGAAAGGAAAAAACGAGCACAATCAGGGGCAGCAAGGGGGCACAGAAAGGAACAAGCATTGGCATAGCCAATAGGTCTCGCTTTTGGGACCTTATAAGTATTTAGTTACGCAGCACAATATCCTTGGGGCAACAACATTAACTGTTGCATGGTTAAACACTTATAAGGTCCCAAAGGCGAGACCTATTGGCTATGCCAATGCTTGTTCATGATTGTTTAACTTCATGCATGTTAGCACTCATTATATCCTCAGTAGGTATAAGTGTCCTATATCGGCAGCTTGTAAGTTTACATGTTGGCACCTATTAGTTTCATGCCCACTTGAGGTTCGGTGCGTTTTTTGGGCAGTAACTGCCTGAGCACCATCTAGTGGAGCAAAGGGGTGGAAGAAAATTTGCCCGTGATGTTGCTGAAGGTGCCACGTTGACGGTGCCAGTGCCTAAAAAGCCAGTATAATGAAGTAAGGTAAACCGCACACGTTTCTCTAGCTTCACCTTGCACTGCCGGATTGCTTCCTTGTGACGCGTTTGCCCTTTCAATGTCAATTTCCTAGAAACTACAGCCCCGGGGCTGCAGGGTGTGGATTGTGGATCCGTGAGCTGTCGAAATGGCGCCTCTAGCAGTCGTGCGACAGTGCTTTGTGCAGCAGGACTTGGCAGGTATACTGGCAACAACCTATTGTTGTAAAGTGGTGGTGCTGTGTGTCTGACTGAGTCATAGACTGGGAGTATTCATTGGCTGGCAGTAGTAAGCATGCTTAGTACTGCAGCCAGGCTTCAGCAGTCTTCAATCCTGATGGTGAGTGGGACAGTGGCAGAAGCCTCGCTCATCTGTCCTGCCTCGTTCCGACTCCGACATGAGCGCCACGGTCAGTTGTGTGATGCTGGACGGTGGACGCTCATTCTTCCATATTATAGTGCACTGATTTCAGTGGCACTTTAAATATAGCAGGCAGCACACCTGCCACTTTTTGGTGTATGCCCTGCGCAGTCCAGTTGCAAAAAAGGCCATAAGGATAGGGTCTGAGCTGATGAGTGAGCACTGCCAGCTTTGGAAACAAGCACGGAGGAGCGGGGGCGAGCGGCGCGGCAGCCTGCAAAGCAGTCCCAAGAAACGCTCGTGCGTCGTGGCTGGCCTTTGGATGAGTACGCGCGGCAGACATGTGTTTCCACTTATCGCGCCCGCGTCTGTGCACGATAATTGGAAACACATGTTTGCCGCGCGTACCCATCTCAAAAAGGCCAGCCACGACGCACGAGCGTTTCTTGGACTGCTTTGAAAACTCACTTACATTAAGTCTTCGCCTCTAAGCAGCGCTTGCGCGCTACTCGAGGCTCGACCTAAAAAGGAGCACAATCAGGGGCAGCAAGGGGGCACAGAAAGGAAAAACGAGCACAATCAGGGGCAGCAAGGGGGCACAGAAAGGAAAAAAACGAGCACAATCAGGGGCAGCAAGGGGGCACAGAAAGGAAAAAACTAGCACAATCCGGGGCAGCAAGGGGGCACAGAAAGGAAAAAACGAGCACAATCAGGGGCAGCAAGGGGGGCACAGAAAGGAAAAAACGAGCACAATCAGGGGCAGCAAGGGGGCACAGAAAGGAAAAACAGAGCACAATCAGGGGCAGCAAGGGGGGCACAGAAAGGAAAAGCGAGCACAATCAGGGGCAGCAGCAGGGCACACAGACGGAGCTGTGTGGTGGGGAGCGACCTACCAGTCAAGGTCAGGGGTCGCTCTCTTCACCGCGCAGCGGCCGCCATAAATGGGGAGATGGGAGGGAGGAGCAGCGAATGGGCAGTGAGGGGCGGGGCCGCAGGCGCAGCGGCGGAAACAGGCACAGAAGGGAAAACAGAGCACAATCAGGGCATCAAGGGGGCACAGAAAGGAAAAAACGAGCACAATCAGGGGCAGCAAGGGGGCACAGAAAGGAAAAACGAGCACAATCAGGGGCAGCAAGGGGGCACAGAAAGGAAAAACAGAGCACAATCAGGGGGCAGCAAGGGGGCACAGAAAGGAAAAACGAGCACAATCAGGGGCAGCAAGGGGGCACAGAAAGGAAAAAACAGAGCACAATCAGGGGCAGCAAGGGGGCACAGAAAGGAAAAACGAGCACAATCAGGGGCAGCAGCAGGGCACACAGACGGAGCTGTGTGGTGGGGGAGCGACCTACCAGTCAAGGTCAGGGGTCGCTCCTGTCCCCCACACCACCTGCTTCAGGACTCGATACCACCTGCTTCAGGACTCAATACAAAGTTTAGCTTTGTATAATTTCCCAGGTGACCAGTTCCATTGCTGAAGGATCCTCAAAAAGCTATATTTTATGCGAGATTCACGAAACCCTTTATTGTAGTCTGCTAATATGGTTTGCCACGCTCCTTCGTGACATTGGCTGTTAAGTCTCATTGTCCACCATGTGTACACCGTGTATGATGTGTCCTGGGAAAAACTGTGATCTATTGGTGTGGCCCCACCGTATCCTTCCATGTGCAAGTAGTGCGCACTACGGAATCTGTCTAGACCATAGGCCTGATATAAATATCGGCGGACAGGTTACTTCATCCATGATTTGTAACGAGAGATATGTAGTGCCATGGTTTGTAATGAGAGATGCGTAGTGCCATGTAGTTCCAAATAATACATAGGATCTGCGCGTATAGACAACATAAACTAAGGGATTGGTGTCCAGACTGATTCCAGACACCCCCGAAGGATATGTTAGTCTGTAGACCAGCTAACTCACGGTGCCACTTTGAGCCCCCTAACCTTACCAAGGAGCAAAGAGTTTCTGGCAACTATCGAACATGACAACTGATGATCCTTCAAGGATCGTGGGAACAGTACAGTACTTTTTCACTCAGTAAATCGTGCTCACTTAGTCTCAGAGAGATACACAGAATAAACGATGGGGAGGTTTTCAATAAGAATTTTTTGAACCAGCGTCATTCTAGTATAAAACATGTTTGCTGCGACAATCATTAGACAGAAACAGATGCATAAGATTACAAGCACCAACAGAGTAAATCAAAGGTAGAATTCTACCAAGGTGCTAAAACAGTGAATATATGCAGGCATATCGATACATGGCAGTAATCAAGCGTACTCCTACGACGCAAACCTTAGCTAAGTGTACATAAGTGTACCTAGCATGTATGTGGGTGTGAAGCCAAGAATCCCCTCGGAAAGATCCAACCCCATTACCTGATGGGAGAGAACAAAGGACCTCATCTTGGTCTCGAGTTGGGCACCCCGCAAGGGATGTCGGACCGTTGCGTGCTGGAGCTTCTGCAGGCCGGGACCTCAGCATCAAGTGTCAGCGTGAAAGCTTCTCCTCTGGTTACCCAGTGAAGATATGGTTCTTTTATACCCATCAAATACCCTCAGTGGTTCTACCTAGATATGTAATGGTTTGCCATTATGTCTAGTGGACCTGTCGTCCAAGGATGACGTTAGCGGTGACTTTTGTACAGAGTTATTATACAGAAGATGGTAATCCTGCTGTGTACGTCCTGGGCAGGGGATTAAGATATGATACTAAGAAACCTCATGCATAATAAATGAGGCCAGTTTCAGAGAAAACTGATCGACATTTATTCAGCACATAACTAGGTAAAAGGCCAGTGCCTTACCGTTATGCAGCGCAAGGTAGGACGAATGCAGGTAAAAAGTTGTGTAACTACCTAGGCCTAGATTGGGGTACATTGGGGCTCATAACAATGGTTGTAATGAGGGATATGTAATGCCATGGCTTGTAATGAGAGATATGTAGTGCCGTGGCTTGTAATGAGAGATATGTAGTGCCGTGGCTTGTAATGAGAGATATGTAGTGCTGTGGCTTGTAATGAGAGATATGTAGTGCTGTGGCTTGTAATGAGAGATATGTAGTGCTGTGGCTTGTAATGAGAGATATGTAGTGTTGTGGCTTGTAATGAGAGATATGTAGTGCCGTGGCTTGTAATGAGAGATATGTAGTGCCGTGGCTTGTAATGAGAGATATGTAGTGCCATGGCTTGTAATGAGAGACATGTAGTGTCTTGGCTTGTAATGAGAGATATGAGTGCCGTGGTTTGTGATGAGAGATATGTAGTGCCGTGGTTTAAGATGAGAGATATGTAGTACCATGGCTTGTAATGAGAGGTGTGCAGTGCTATGGTTCGTAATGAGAGATGTGTAGTGCCATGGTTTGTAATGAGAGATATGCAGTGCCATGGTTTGTAATGAGAGGTGCGTAGTGAAATGGTTTGTAAAGAGAGATATGTAGTGCCATGGTTTGTAATGAGAGATATGTAGTGCCGTGGTTTAAGATGAGAGATATGTAGTACCATGGCTTGTAATGAGAGGTGTGCAGTGCTATGGTTCGTAATGAGAGATGTGTAGTGCCATGGTTTGTAATGAGAGATATGCAGTGCCATGGTTTGTAATGAGAGGTGCGTAGTGCCATGGTTTGTAAAGAGAGATATGTAGTGCCGTGGTTTGTAATGAGAGATATGTAGTGCCGTGGTTTAAGATGAGAGATATGTAGTACCATGGCTTGTAATGAGAGGTGTGCAGTGCTATGGTTCGTAATGAGAGATGTGTAGTGCCATGGTTTGTAATGAGAGATATGCAGTGCCATGGTTCGTAATGAGAGATGTGCAGTGCCATGGTTCGTAATGAGAGACGTGTAATGTCCTGTCCTGCAGTAAGGAGTGGATATCATCAGACTGGAGAGTTTTGGTCTGCCTTGGATGTCCTTGGCTTGGAGAGTCATGCTCTGCATTCAGTGAGGATTGGACTGAGGATTTGAGCAAGGCTGGGTGGACGCCATTGTCCTCTTGATTTTTTTTTTTATAATCTCCTCTCCAGATCCCACGCTGCCTTTGCGGATTAAGGAAGAGGAGAGTCTGTTTCCCATCGATCTCCCAGACAAGAAGGAAGTTACCTCCAATCCCACTAAAAGTGAGTGGACAACAGCTGTTTCTGGCAGGCCCCATAACCATACAGGTCCGTTGGCTGTTTCTGGGTACATGTCCCCAGGCCCTTTGGGTAGAGGGGTACAGGATGACAATGGCCTGTGGTCTTAGCAGTACCTTGAGACGTCCCCGGGTCCTTTGGGTGGGGGAGGGGTACAGGATGACAATGCCCTGTGGTCTTAGCAGTACCTTGAGACACGTCCCCGGGTCCTTTGGGTGGGGGAGGGGTACAGGATGACAATGCCCTGTGGTCTTAGCAGTACCTTGAGACACGTCCCCGGGTCCTTTGGGTGGGGGTACAGGATGACAATGGCCTGTGGTCTTAGCAGTACCTTGAGACACGTCCCCAGGCCCTTGGGGGGTGGGAGTACAGGATGACAATGGCCTGTGGTCTTAGCAGTACCTTGAGGCCCGTCCCCAGGCCCTTTTTGGGGGTACAGGATGACAATGGCCTGTGGTCTTAGCAGTACAATGAGACACGTCCCCAGGCCCTTTGGCGGGGGTACAGGATGACAATGGCTCTGTGGTCTTAGCAGTACCTTGAGACACGTCCCCAGGCCCTTTGGGTGTGGGGGTACCGCATGACAATGGCCTGTGGTCTTAGCAGTACCTTGAGACACGTCCCCAGGCCCTTTGGGTGGGGTGGGGGGGGGGTACCGGATGACAATGCCCTGTGGTCTCAGCCGTACCTTGAGACACGTCCCCAGGCCCTTTGGGTAGGGGGGTACAGGATGACAATGGCCTGTGGTCTTAGCAGTACCTTGAGACACGTTCCCGGGTCCTTTGGGTAGGGGGCTACAGGATGGCAATGGCCTGTGGTCTTAGCAGTACCTTGAGACACGTCCCCGGGTCCTTTGGGTGGGGGGTACAGGATGACAATGACCTGTGGTCTTAGCAGTACCTTGATACACGTCCCCAAGCCCTTTTGGGGGAGGTACAGGGTGACAATCTCCTGTGGTCTTAGCAGTACCTTCAGACACGTCCCCAGGCCATATGGGTGGGGGGGGTACAGGATGACAATGGCCTGTGGTCTTAGCAGTACCTTGAGACACGTTCCCGGGTCCTTTGGGTGGGGGGGGGGTACAGGATGACAATGGCCTGTGGTCTTAGCAGTACCTTGAGACACTTCCCCAGGCGCTTTGGGTGGCGGTTGGTACCGGATGACAATGGCCTGTGGTCTTAGCAGTACCTTGAGACACGTCCCCAGGCCCTTTGGGTGGGGGGGTACCGAATGACAATGGCCTGTGGTCTTAGCAGTACCTTGAGACACGTCCCCGGGTCCTTTGGGGGAGGTACCGGATGACAATGGCCTGTGGCCTGTGGTCTTAGCAGTACCTTGAGACGCGTCCCCAGGCCCTTTGGGTGGGGGGGGTACCGGATGACAATGGCCTGTGGTCTGAGCAGTACCTTGAGACACGTCCCCAGGCCCGGTTGGGTGGGGGGGAGGGAGAACCGAATGACAATGGCCTGTGGTCTTAGCAGTACCTTGAGACACGTCCCCGGGCCCTTTGGGGGGGGGGGGGGTACCGGATGACAATAGCCTGTGGTCTTAGCAGTACCTTGAGACATGTCCCCAGGCCCTTTGGGTAGGGGGGGGTACAGGGTGACAATGGCCTGTGGTCTTAGCAGTACCTTGAGACACGTCCCCAGGCCCTTTGGGTCGGGGGTTACAGGATGACAATGGCCTGTGGTCTTAGCAGTACCTTGAGACACGTCCCCAGGCCCTTTGGGTGGGAGGGGGGGGTACAGGATGACAATGCGCTGTGGTCTTGGCGGTACCATGAGACACGTCCCCTGGCCCTTTGGGTGGGGTGGTACAGGATGACAATGCGCTGAGGTTTTAGCGGTACCTTGAGACACGTCCCCGGCCCTTTGGGTAGGGGGGTACAGGATGACAATGGCCTGTGGTCTTAGCAGTACCTTGAGACACGTCCCCAGGCCCTTTGGGTGGGGGGGTACAGGATGACAATGCGCTGTGGTCTTAGCGGTACCTTGAGACACGTCCCCAGGCCCTTTGGGTAGGGGGGTACAGGATGACAATGGCCTGTGGTCTTAGCAGTACCTTGAGACACGTTCCCAGGCGCTTTGGGTGGGGGGTACCGGATGACAATGGCCTGTGGTCTTAGCAGTACCTTGAGACACGTCCCCAGGCCCTTTGGGTGGGGGGTACTGGATGACAATGGCCTGTGGTCTTAGCAGTGCCTTGAGACACGTTCCCAGGCGCTTTGGGAGGGGGGGTACCGGATGACAATGGCCTGTAGTCTTAGCAGTACCTTGAGACACGTTCCCAGGCGATTTGGGTGGGGGTACCGGATGACAATGGCCTGTGGTCTTAGCAGTACATTGAGACACGTCCCCAGGCGCTTTGGGAGGGGGGGGGGGGTACCGGATGACAATGGCCTGTAGTCTTAGCAGTACCTTGAGACATGTCCCCAGGCGCTTTGGGTGGGGAGGGGGGGTACCGGATGACAATGGCCTGTGGTCTTAGCAGTACCTTGAGACACGTCCCCAGGCGCTTTGGGTGGGGAGGGGTACCGGATGACAACGGCCTGTGGTCTTAGCAGTACCTTGAGACACGTCCCCAGGCGCTTTGGGTGGGGGGGTAACAGGATGACAATGGCCTGTGGTCTTAGCAGTACCTTGAGACACGTCCCCAGGCCCTTTGGATAGGGGGTTACCGGATGATAATGGCCTGTGGTCTTAGCAGTACCTTGAGGCACGTCCCCAGGCCCGGTTGGGTGGGGGGGAGTACCGAATGACAATGGCCTGTGGTCTTAGCAGTACCTTGAGACACGCCCCCGGGCCCTTTCGGGGGGGGGTACCGGATGACAATGGCCTGTGGTCTTAGCAGTACCTTGAGAAACGTCCCCAGGCCCTTTGGGTATGTGGGGGGGTACAGGGTGACAATGCCCTGTGGTCTTAGCAGTACCTTGAGACATGTCCCCAGGCCCTTTGGGTAGGGGGGGTACAGGGTGACAATGGCCTGTTGTCTTAGCAGTACCTTGAGACACGTCCCCGGGCCCTTTGGGTCGGGGGGTACAGGATGACAATGGCCTGTGGTCTTAGCAGTACCTTGAGACATGTCCCCAGGCCCTTTGGGTGGGGGGGGGGGGGTACAGGATGACAATGCGCTGTGGTCTTGGCGGTACCATGAGACACGTCCCCAGGCCCTTTGGGTGGGGGGGGTACAGGATGACAATTCGCTGTGGTTTTAGCGGTACCTTGAGACACGTCCCCGGCCCTTTGGGTACGGGGGTACAGGATGACAATGGCTCTGTGGTCTTAGCAGTACCTTGAGACACGTCCCCAGGCCCTTTGGGTGGGGGAGGGGGATACAGGATGACAATGCGCTGTGGTCTTGGCGGTACCATGAGACACGTCCCCAGGCCCTTTGGGTGGGGGGTACAGGATGACAATTCGCTGTGGTTTTAGCGGTACCTTGAGACACGTCCCCGGCCCTTTGGGTAGGGGGGTACAGGATGACAATGGCCTGTGGTCTTAGCAGTACCTTGAGACACGTCCCCAGGCCCTTTGGGTGGGGGGGAGGGGGATACAGGATGACAATGCGCTGTGGTCTTAGCAGTACCTTGAGACACGTCCCCAGGCCCTTTGGGTAGGGGGGTACAGGATGACGGCCTGTGGTCTTAGCAGTACCTTGAGACACGTCCCCAGGCCCTTTGGGTGGGGGGGTACAGTATGACAATGCCCTGTGGTCTTAGCAATATCTTGAGACATGAACATTGGCCGTACACATGCAGCTCCTGTTTGAGTAGGCGCCTCTGCTTTTCTTTTCTAGAATCTCTTTACCTCTCCTCTTTTATTTTGAAAGGGTACAGTTGATCAGAAGACAGTCCCAGCAATCCATTGTAGTCGGTCGATCTGGGCTTTGGTTACGAGGGTTACCAAAGCTCAGTCTAAAATGGCTGATCCTGGGCCCTGGAGCGTTCCTGGAGCTCTGGTTGCAAGTGGACTGGAGACTTACATAGGAGAGATGACGCTGCGTGTGGAACTCCTAGGAAGCCAGAGTTCATTCGAGGGTCTACTCTATTTAATGGTTTATGCCCTCCTCCAGCCCTGGAGAGGTGGGGCATCACTAGTCGCCCTTCAGTTTTCAAAGCCCATCCAGCCAAGAGACTGGTAAGACCAATTTGCACTGGTGACAGGAGTTTCACCTATTGCACTCAAACATTGCCTTGTATCTGGTCTCCTTGCCTGGAAACCCAGCAGCAACACAGGATATTTCACCCACGGAAAGGAATGAGCTTTTGTTCTCTGCCCTTCCACCAACCAGAAGAGACATCTGGGTGGGTTAACTAGAGAGGGCCCTGCGAGATGGCACATCCACAATGGGCATAGCTGGCCATCTCAGCTGCACCATCAGCTGACCCTTTTACGAGTGACAGTCATACAAGGGCCAGGTGGACACCACGTCATCACCAAGTCACCTGTGACCCCGACCCATTCACACAACGCCCTCCCTTCATACATGTCCCACACATGATGAAGTCAAGGGACTCCAGCTATGTGGACTGGGAGGGCTTCTAAGTGTGGAGACTGGTTTGGCAGTTTCCCCACCTGCGTACAAATTAAAAGGCCTTTGCTCTTGTTCTACCTGTTAAGCACCACCACCTCCACTCATTGCACGGCTGGATTGAGAGTGCAGTCACTCTCTCACTTAGAATGAGGCCCACTTTGGGTCGCCCCAGTCTTCAAAGCACTGCTTCGATGCAGGACAAGGCAATAACACCGCTGACCGCCGTCGAGACGGCCAGGATTCTTAGGTTCACCAGTGGACAAAAAATAAAGTTATCCAGAAAGAAATCTTACAGGGACGTGTTGAGGACTGGTGTGTGGTCTCCCCAAAGCTTCAGACTGATGCTGCTACTGTCTCAACTCTGACGGTTCTCTGAGCCCGCTAACCAGACCTCAGTGCCTGTGCCCTGACCTTAAACTGAGTTTGTTTGATTGACTTATACCCAATTGGCACAAGCTAACTTGCCTGTAAGTCCTTGGTATATGGTACCCAGGGCCTGTAAGTTAGAGGGTCACTCCCAAGGACTGCAGCAATGCTTTTGCCACCCTGGGCATGACGAGAGTAAAACATGGCTCCCAGACTGCCACTGCAGACTGGTGGGGCAGTTTTTAACTGCCAAGTTGACTTTATTATATACATATGTCTCCCCTAAGGCAGGCCTAGCGACCCCTAAGTGCTGTATATTCTAAAGTAGAACATGTGTTTTACATGTTCCAACAGTAAAAAACCAGCAGTTTTAGTTTTTACTTTGGAAAAGGCTTGTGGCCCCATTGGCGAGGGCAGCGTTGCAGCTGCCACAGCAGACCTGCTGACTTCTGACTGGGGCTACTGAGGTGGATACTGGCAGGCATCAAACAACTGATTACATCAAGCCTGTCTTGATGCCCAAAACAAAATTAATGAAACGTGTCGCAGTGTGCAACTCTTACAATGTTGCCACTTTGTGCCCTAAATTCCCTTTGCCCATCTACGGCTGCACATGGGGTTTCTCCTTGAGACAGCTTTCTGCTCTCCTGGTGAGACGTGCAAATGACCCTCAGGAAAGGAGACAATAGCAGCCCACGCAGGAGAGATGTATTACCTCTCCCTGACAGGAAGCCACTGGAGTATTGGCCCAAAAGTCGAGCCTCAAGGGTGAAGCCCCCTTTGAAGAGCAAACGGGGAAAGCCTGGAGAGGGGCTACCCTATTGTTTGAGTATACAGGCTGGCACTCGGAAAGGGAAAGGGAGACCAGTTGCCAAACCAGTTTTCCAGGGGCATGTAGACCCTTAGTAGCCACACTTCTGGGTTTGTCTAAAGAGCTCTCGTAGGAGGCTGGCTTAGTATATGGTGCACACTTATGCAAGTGTAGCACCCTGCACTAATTCAGACAACCCTTGTGGTGATTTTAGTGGTCTTAGAAAACCTTAGAAAGCTCTCTAAGTGGTAGCTGTGGAGAGCAGCCTTCAGGCTTAGTCCAGGAGTTTAAAGCAGCTTGTTTTACCAGAACGTATTCTTATTGGTAAAGATTAAGTGCAAAAGAACCGCACAGTGTATTTATAAACATATGTATTTATTATAGGACACTCACTAACACATACAAATATCGCCTACCCGGAGATATGCACAATACACACAATACTTTAAAGATAAAACAGGTAAGTAGCATGAATACACAGTGGTCGCCCGGGGGAGACCAAACCATATACTAAAATAGTGGCATACGAACCATGACTCAAGTCAAGACTATACCCAAAGGATGTAGAAGTGCCAGGGACACAAGGAACCACCTGAGGTAAGTAACCAGGAAGCCCACTGAGGTCGTGTGCAGTGTAGGAACACAACCGCGTTCTCTGTAAAAATCAACGTGTAAGTCGCAGTTGCACTTTTGAAGAAGGACCCTTCTCAGTGGACCCTGAAGAAACCCTTTGGAAGACAGAAGGTTGGAGAGCCACCCCACCAGTGGATACCCCAGGAACCAGGATACCTACACCAGTGTAGCCGGGTGCATAGGTGCGAAGTGGCGTCGGAAACCGCTGTCAAACTCAATGGACGACTTCAGGAAGATGCCGCTGGCGAAGAAGGTGAAAGTGTCCGGCCCAAAGGTGGATTCAAGATGAGAGGTGCCTGCAAGCAGAGGGTACAGAGTCTATGCCACTCAAGAGTGACCAGGAGGCACCAAAGACGAATGCCCACCGATGTCGGGTGTTGCAGGAGAGTTGACGGTGACCTTGGAGCTGCAGCTGTGTGGACCCAGTGACGCTGTGGAAGACCAGGAGCCGTTCACGAGCTGTACTACGTCGGATGTTGAGAGTTGAGGGGTCAGTGTCTGTGAGGAGCTCCAACAAGCCTTGGCAACTGCAAACAACGTGGAAGGCGAAAAAGGTGCAGTGTCGGGACCAGCAAGGTCCAAGTGACTCACCACAAACAGGGGAGTCAGAGTAGGCCCGAGCAATCAGGGGAGTCAACTGGAATCAAAGAAGACCCTCAAAGGACCCACAGGCCGGAGGCACTGGAGTACCTCGAGCAGCTCACCAAAGATGCAGGCCCACAGTGCAAGCGATGCGGTGAGGGAGAAGATCTTGGTCACAGGAGATGCTTGAGGTTGGGGCTACTTGGAGCCCGAAGATCTTGAAGGAAGGAAACCAACAAGCCTTGGCAACTTCAAGTCGACGCGGTGCACAGGGGTTCTGTTCCAGCGGTTCCGACGAGGGATACTGGCCTCAAACTTGGTGAGAGGACAGGGCAGGCCTCAAGGGAGTTGCAGAACCACCACAAGTGTTGCTGAGCCTTTCGGAGTCTGTGGGAGCCCAGGATCAGCAGACCGGTCAGCTGCTTTGCGGTGCCTGCGGATGCAGGGAAGTGACTCCTTCACTTCAAGGAAGATTCCTTCAGGTGTCTTGGATGTCCACAGGCCTTGGCAGGATCCTGTATGGAGCACGGGAACAGACGTTGCAGCAGACTTGCAGGACGACGAGACCAGGAGCAGGAGTCTTCCCACTTGCAGTCTTGGAGCCCAGAGCGAAGTCCAGCGAGGTCCAGAGTGCCCAGACGGTCGAAGAACAAGTGGCGTCTTGATATGAATCCCATCCCTCGACGAATCTAGGGACCCACCCACAGGTAAGCCCTTAAATACCCTAAGGAGAGGGTTGGGATGATTCAGGGGTCCCTCCCAAAGGGAGGGGCTGGACAAGGGGGAGGATACTCCCATGTCCTTTGGCCAGTTTCGCGCCAGAGCGGGAGCCAACAGCTCCCTGAACTGGTTTGAACTGGACTATGCAAGGAGGGCACCAAATGTGCTTCTCATGCAGACTATGTGGCGCTGGCAAGCGCCCCCACCCTGCCCCAATACACTAAACCATGTCTGGGAGGTGGTCACACCTCCCTGTGACAGGATATCTAGTGTACTGCCTTCCCCTGCTCGTGCTTGGCTCAGCAGCAGGAGGGCAGAAACATGTCTCTGGTCGGCAGCAGCCCTAGCTTGCTGTCTGGTTCTGGAAGACTGGTACCAGCAGCACTGAGGGCCTCCCAGAGGAGCTTTACAGTACATGGAATCATACCTCGTGTGAGGGTATGATTCCAACATGCTTGATACCAAACATGACTGGGTTCGTTACAGCCTGTTTAGAGATGGTCATCGCGTAATGACGAATGGCTCCTCAGTATGTTATATGGCTGATGACCTTACAACCCGGGAGAATGGACTCCGTAGGTTGTAGGTGTGTCCCGCTCATGCAGGGGCACCCTCACACTTGGAACCAAGCACCCTGCCTTCAGGATTGAAAGGTCTGCCTTAGGGGTGACTTATAGTTTTTAAGTGCAGTGACCTCAGATATAGGGAAACCTATATCTGTCGTAATGGCAGGCCTGTAGTCACAATTTGAGTGGTCTCCCATGGGTGGCATAATACATGCTTCAGCACCTATGCCTTGGGTACCTCAGTACCAAATACTAGGGACTTATCAGGGTACACCAGTTTCCAATCTGGGGTGTACCTAAGTACTCGCCATATCCATTTTAGGGGAGAAGCACAGAGACTGGGGTCCTGATTAGCAGGATCCCAGTCAGACTAGTCAGAAAGAGCATAACACCAGGCAAAAAGTGGGGGTAACCATGAAAGCAGCTCCTACTTTCCTACTGCTCTGGATGCCAAGAGAGGAGTTCTGCCATGTTGGAAGTGGGCAGAATGGTGCATCCTAGGATAGCCAGATGACACACTTTGTAGGAAGTGGCATTTTCTGAAGATAGAAATGGCAGCCCTGGCACCCAGAACCCAGATCTCCATGGACTGAAGAAGAGGACCGAAGAAAGACTGCCCTGCTGTACCAAGGCACCGGCGTGGACTGTCCTGCTGAACCTGGTGGCTAGCAAAGCGGAAGGTACTGTGTCTTGCTCGTAGGGAAGCAGTCTCCGGAGCCCAGTTGAAGCAAGTTAGTAGCCCAAACTTCAAGCCACCGTTTCTCATCGATATGCAGCACCAGTGACCAGGACCCTATGCTCAAAGTTACACCCACGTCTGCTGGACCTCTTGAGAGTCATCAGAGTGCAGCTTGGTTGCACAGAAGGTAAGTTATCGTCCAAGGAAGGATTCAGCTGCAACTCCGATACCGCGCGACTGGTAGCTTAGAGGCGACTGGACTTCTGCCAGGACTGAGGAGCACCTACAGGAAGACCCCTGTCTACTGCGTCACATCCACAGCATCCTTGGAGCATCTTCAGCATCCTTCATCTCTTGCATCAGGACCACTCCATAGGAATGCATTGTAACACAGATAAAGTGCCTGGAACTGCTTGAGGACTGCTGCTTCAGTCGAGGTAGCTGTTTCTAAAGACTTTGCTGGTCCCCCGGATTAGCTCCCTGCCAGATTTGGTTGCCCCAAGTACTTCTACCTGACCGCATTGACACTTACCCAAGATTTCCTTGAAAAGGTTTCTAAATGTCAAATTTGTTGAATTTGCCAAGGATTGTTCGTGGTTCTGTGAAAATGTTTTGATTTATTATTGCTTGTAAAATCCATATCTCCGGAACCCTCCAGTGAATCTCTTTCATTGTGGGATCTAAACTCTTATAAAATCCGGTGTATTTCTATAAATTGGTGTAGAATTTCCTGAGTGTCTCGTTGATTTCTTCAATCGTTTTGGTGAAGTTTCAATACTTTACACTTGTTCCTTTGTGTAAGCCTTGCTGCTCTTAGCCACAGCTACCCAGGGTTGAGCTTAGGGTTCAACAAACAAAACTTACTGACCCTAAAGAGGTTGGTAAGTGCATTACACGGTGAGGTCGCACAACCACACCATATAATACACCCCATTTCCTCACAAGGACAATTGCCTACGTGGTGGTGACTACGGACCGATATTCATGTATAGGTCTATGGCGTCCCGAGAGACCATGAGGAGCAGTTGCTAAACAATTTATGAATAAATGTCATACAGAGGAATTCTATTTAGCAACATCCACTTACAAAGAAAGCATTCTTACACAATGTGTAAGACACAAATGAGTGTGCCTGCATGTTCTGAGGTTCACCTAACAATGGCGTAGCTAAGGAGGGCTGAGAGAGGTGGGCCGCCCCAGGCAGCACTTTTTGGGGTGGTGACACTTCATGTGAGGTGAACAATTTTCTGTGGCAGGGGAGCAGATCCAGCGGCCGAGGAGGAGGCCGACCTTTCGGTGTGTAGGAAAGTAGGATCTGCTTCTTATGGTTACCCCCACTTTTTGCTTGATGTTTCACTGTTTTTGACTAGTCTGACTGGGATCCTGCTAATCAGGACCCCAGTCTATCTGCTTTCTCCTTTAAATTGTTACACATGTACTTTGGTACACCACAGATTGGATACTGGGGTACCCGTATATGTCCTTAGTATATGGTATAGGTACCCCAGAGGCCTCCCATGGGCGGAAGCATGTATTATGCCACCCATGAGAGGCCATGCAAAATGGAACTACGGGACTGCTACTGCAACCTGTGTAAGCTGGTGCTTGCACCACTTACTTTAGATATACGTTCACTATGGGGCACATGCATCAAAGGTTTTTGCGATCGCAAACGGTGCAATTCGCAAAAATCGGCCGTTTGCGATCGCAAAATTACCTTTTGCGATGCATCAAGGGTCAAGGCCCTCGCAATTTGAGAATTCGCAATTAATTGCGAATTCTCAAATTGCGTTGCATTTAAGGAATCGCAAATTGAGATTCCTTAAATGCAATGCATTAAAGTAAAAAATTAGCGATTTCGCTAATAGGGCGCAAATTACCATGAAGTTGAACTTCATGGTAATTTGTAAAACTTTGAAAAATGCACTAAAGTGCATTTTTCAAAGTTCCATTTACACACACACATGCCCTTGGGGCATGTGTGTGTGCAAGATGTACTCATATGCAGATTTCAGGGGTGCAACAGGGTCCTTTTGACACCCTGGCACCCTTGAAATTGCATTCTCAATTTGCGATTCTCTAATTGCGAATCGCAAATTGAGAATGACTTCCCATTCATTCCTATGGGCCTCTAGGCCCATAGGAATTAATGGGAGGTATTCTTAATTGCGACTCGCAATTAGCTAGTCGCATTAAGGAATGTTTAGGAATCGCTATTTTTATAGCGATTCCTACATGCATAGGCTTTTGCGATTCCTTAATTGCGATTCCTTAATAATCGCAATTAAGGAATCGCAAAAGCCTACCTTGATGCATGTGCCAGTAAATCTTTTGGTCACTACACTTAAAACTTATAAGTCACCCCTATAGCAGGCCTTATCAATCCTGAAGGCAGGGTGCTGGGTTTTATGTGAGAGGGTGTCCCTGCATGAGCAGAGCCTCTCTGCAGGCTTCGGATACCATTCTCCCAGGTTGTCTGTGACTCAGCCGGACATATAGGTAGAGGTGCATTATAACGTCGCAGTAAATGCTATCTCGAAAACGGCTGCATAGAAACATATCGTGTTTGGTATCAAACACCTTGGAATCAGGTATGATACCACCCTTCAGAAGCAAGCTTCGTGGGATCACTGGTCTAACCGGTGCCAGCCATCTCGACCCGGACAACACAAAATGGATGCTGCCGACCAGAGACACATTTCTGCCCTCCTGCTGCTGAGCCAAGCTTGAGCAGAGGAAGGCAGTACAATAGGCATCCTGTCACAGGGAGGTGTGACCACCTGTCAGGACTCACGGGAGGTTTCCTCCTTCTAACTGTATGCTGGCTACCATTTTCCCCCTACAAACTTACCAAAAGTCAGATAATCCCTCAAGCTGGAGTGCTTGTTGGCACCGATGGAACTCCAAGATGGCTGCCAACATGCACATACTGCGACAGCACACCACTGTTAGCAGTCTAGTCTTTTAGGCTTCATGACATCAGGTGAAGTGTGCTTCAACATTCCACTGTGCACTTCACTGAAGAAATAATTTGAAGAGCACCTGTTTTCCCAGCGTCGTGGAAGTCAGTTAGGGTAGTTGCGATAAAATCGAGGTTAGCTTCGTCTGAACTACATTCCCTCACTAATCAGGTTAGTGTTAAACTTGTAGCTAATATAAAACATTCTGTGAGAAAAGGTTATTGTGTCAGAGGTAAATTTCTATTTAAAGAGAAAAAAGGAAACAAGTCAGAATATATTTTCCTTCGTTTGAAAACTGGAAATACTTTTTTCAGTAATTGCTTTCCTTAGCTGAGAAGATTAAATAAAAAGCTTTTTGAATCAGCTGTCTTTTCAGCTGTTCCAGAATCTGTCAGACGCAGGCGTGACCTTTCAACACGCAGTGTCTTCTTAGACTGAAACTTGTTCACTCTTCTGAGAATTAATTAAAAGGTGAAGTCAGGGTCAAAGGCCCGGCATGTTTCTTTCTCATGCCATGTGTTAAAGAACTCCAGTAATGTTCTCCTCACGTATGGCAGTGCTTCCAGCAAACATTAAAACCAAAGGCCTGAATAAAAGGAACGCTTCCTTTTAACATTTAACCTAAGTTCTGAAGCATTGTTTAAAAACTAATTAAAGAGAGAAAACCAGTCATCCTACTACAGAAACCCCAGTTCAAGGCCCACTCCAGTCTCTTAACAGTGAGTTAATAGAAAGAAAGAGAAACCCAAATAATACATAAATTAGGAATACAGAAATAAATACTTACCTTATCTTTCTTACATTAAGGAATAGCAGGATCAAGTGCAGATTGTACCTGAGAACGAAAAGGAAAGAGATCTGAGTGAAGACTTCTCATACAACCTAGCAAACAATACATGAGAAGTAGAAGAGAAGTAAGCTTCAGTAAACATTCTGGTAAGATAAGTTATTTATACACCATAGAAAAAACAGTAAGTTAAAAGGCACAATAAATAAAGGTTTTTTACATGTTAATGTTGCAGTCCAGTAAGAAGAAGAAGACGTAGCTGAACAGGCAGAATATTGGAGCAGTCTCTTCTCTGTCCCCAACCCTTTTCCCCCTTAGAACTTACCTGCAATGGAATACTAAAAGACCTAGCAGGGTTGGTTCTGAGAAGGGTATTGGGACCTAGCGTCATTCTGCTCCTGTGTGGTTCAGACAGCAAAAGGGATTTAGACCCTGACAGAGTGAAGTGCCCACGTTGGTACAAGCACCTGAGCAGAATGGCAGAAGGACTTGATTTAAAAAATTTGGGCGAGATTTTGAGTAATATACAAAGGGACTTGGAGGCAGTCAGAGAGGAAAATAAAATACTAAGACAGGAGATAATAACCTTTAAAACGGGAACACCAGCTTTGGGATCTAGGCCAAGCACCGCATCCTTTGAAACCCAGAGTCCTAACATCAGCACTTCATCCTTTGCCCCCACACAAGTAATCCACTCATTATCCCCAGTAATTCCTCTTGCCCCTCCAGAGCGATTTAATGGAGACCCGCAGAAAGCGCAAATTTTTTTGACCCAATGCTCTCTGCATTTTATGTGCCGTCCAACGATCTTCCCCGATGCTCAATCCCGAGTGGCGTTTATCTTGTCCTACCTTAGTGGGGACGCCGCCTCATGGTCCATGCCACTAGTAACCAAGGATGACCCAATTTTGTACAGTTTAGATGACTTCAAGAAGGAATTTCTCCGAATTTTTGATAGAAGAACAGCATCTCAAGCTTCAGACAACGAACTGTTGGAATTAAAGCAAGGAAACCGAGAACTCGTGTCTTACCTAGCCCAATTTAATAAACTAGTGGTCGAGACCAACTGGCCCGAGGATAAAAGAGCAGCAGTATTCTATAGAGGATTGCGAGAGGAATTGAAGGACGCTCTATCTCAAATCCCTAATCGACCCACCGACATCTCTGCCTTAGTGGATTTAACCTTAGAGATCGATTATCGGCAAAGTGAGCGGAAAGGAGAACGGCGGAAGGAGCTTAGACCAAGTGTTCCTCGTTTTGACCGTGTCAAAACAGAATCCACACGGACAGTAGAGAGTTCTTCGGGAATTGAACCCATGCAAATCGGTGTAGTCAGAGGTCCACTCTCTAAAGAAGAAAAAGAAAAGAGAAGGCTGAACAAACTGTGCCTATATTGTGGAAGAAGTGGACATTTTGTCAAGAATTGCTTAAAAGACCAAAGTTGCCTGCTAAGGAGAAGGAAAACTAGAGGCACCACAGGTAAGGGGAGTTGGACCTGTGGATGCGAATGGAAAACGACTCCAACAAATCACCAATTGGCAAACACACTACAAGTCTCCTCTCCCCATTTGGTTATGACTGTGACCTTAAGGTTTAGAGATGTGGTTTTGACAGGAATCATCGTCATGGTAGATTCTGGGGCAACAGGTAATTTCTCCGACCACAAATTTGCTAGCCTGATCGGTTTACAAGCTATCAAGAAGGAGAAAAGTGAGAAGGTCAGAGCGGTGGATGGTACGGATTTAACTTCAGGGCCCATAACCAGTCATACTGAATTGGTACACATGACTACTGTCGAAGGACACCAAGAGACCTTGCAATTTAATTTAATAGACGCCCCCAATTTCAACTGATTCTAGGTCTACCATGGCTAACGGAACACAACCCGTTAATTGATTGGGGAGCCCAAACTATTCAATTAAATTCAGACTACTGCACCAAAAATTGTTTCGACGACCAGACACATTCTTCTGTAATCTGCGCTGCCACCCAATTGTGTGAAGGTGGAGGTTCGGTATGTGCGATCCAAACTACCATGATACCAGATGAATACCAAGACTTTGCAGACGTCTTTGATGAGAAAAAGGCAGAGACGTTACCCCCACAGGCCCTATGACTGCAAAATTGATCTAGAACCAGGGGCTAATCTACCATGCAGCAGAGTTTACGCATTAACGGAGAAGGAAAACATCCATTTGAAGGAATACCTAGCTAAGAATCTGGAGAACGGATTTATCCGACCGTCGCAGTCCCCTGTCTCTTCCCCACTTTTTTCGTGCCGAAAAAGGGGAGATCTCAGGACTTGTATTGACTTTAGAGCGATTAACAGGATAACTGTGAAGAATCGTTATCCATTGCCTCTCATTTCAGTACTAATTGATCAAGTGAAGGAAGCAAAGATATACACTCGCCTAGACCTACGAGGAGCGTACCACTTGATTAGACTCCGGAAGGCGACGAGTGGAAGACTGCGTTCAGGACCAAATTTGGCCTTTATGAGTATCTTGTGATGCCATATGGTCTCTGTAACGCACCAGCGGCCTTCCAGTACTTTATCAATGATGTTTTAAGTGAATTCATTGACCGATGCGCTATAGTATACATAGATGACATCCTGATTTATTCCAACACGGTTGAAGAACATCACAACCAGGTCAGAGCAGTTTTACAACGTCTACGAGAGAACTCTCTATACGTTAAATTGGAGAAATGCCTCTTCAACACAGATACAGTAGAATTCCTAGGTTTTGTGTTATCACCTGCAGGAGTTCGAATGGATGAGCAAAAAGTGAAGGCGATAACAGACTGGAAATCTCCTACCAGTATCAAAGAGGTTCAAAGCTTTATCGGATTCTCTAATTTTTACAGACGATTCATTAATGGATTCTCCAATAAGATACTTCCGCTGACTCGTCTTCTGAAGAAAGGAGTTCCGTTCAATGGTCAGAAGAAGCAGAAGAAGCTTTTCAGTTGATGAAGGACAGTTTCACCACAGCACCGGTGCTGCTTCATGCAGATCCCTCTGAGCCTTTTTATTTGGAGACAGACGCATCGGACCTAGCCATCGGGGAATACTTTCTCAGAGGCACAAGGACACGGGACAGTTACACCCGGTGGCATATCGGTCCCGCAAACTCAACCCTGCGGAATGCAACTATACGATTACAGAAAAAGAACTCTTGGCAATCAAAGATGCCTTCAAAGATTGGAGGCATTACTTAATGGGGCAAAACACACTGTAACGGTGTTTACGGACCACCGCAACCTAAAATTTTTGCGATCTGCTCGAACTCTCACACCACGTCAGCTGCGTTGGTCTCTTTACTTCGCAGACTTTGATTTTGTTATCACTTTTCGTCCCGGATCCAAGAATGGAAAGGCTGATGTCCTCTCTAGACTCGACACAGAAAATCAAACTTCAGTCATTGAAAACCAGCAAATCATACCTGATGGAAAATTCATTGGAACTATCTCCTTAGAACCTTTTGAACATCACGTTCGAAATTTGATGACCGACCTTGAAATGGAGAACTGGGCCACAGAAGATCCACAACGTTTCATTCGCAATGGCCTCCCCTATTTAGGTACCACCCTGTATTTACCCACCAAGGAGCTTCAGCTGAAGGCAATGCAGGAATGTCACGACAACCCTCTGGCTGGCCACAAAGGTGTTGTGAAAACCGAAGAATTACTCAAACGTCGTTTCTGGTGGCCATACATGTGCCGAGACGTCCGTCAATATGTGTTAGGCTGTGAAATTTGTGCACGGGAAAATCGGACAGACAAGCTCCTAAAGGTCTCCTACAACCCATGCCAACCCCCCATATCCTTGGCACACAGTCTCCTTAGATTTGATTGTTGATCTACCTTCTTCCCATGGGTATGATACCATTCTTGTAGTTGTCGACACTTTTAGTAAGATGGCACATTATATACCCTTCAAAGGTACACCCACTGCTAAACAATTGTCCCAACTTTTCAATCAACATGTTATTCGCCTTCATGGGATTCCTAGGGTCCTCGTTTCAGACAGGGGCTCTCAGTTCCTATCACGATTTTGGAAGGCTTACATCAAAGGCCTTAATATTGACCATCGTTATTCCACCAGTTTTCACCCAGAAACTGATGGTCAGACTGAACGCATTAACCAAGACCTAGAACAACACCTCAGACTTTATTTGTTAGATGAGGAGGGTGACTGGCCTGACCACTTATGGACTACGGAGTATGCTCACAATAATGCTCTAAATGTATCCACTGGCCACTCCCTTTCTTTATAAACTCAGGCAGACATCCCAATTCTCATGCTAATTTTGATGATATTAATGTTCCTGCTGTTCAAGATATTGCCCGACAGTTAACTAAAATTCATCACTCAGTAACCCAGAATTTGTCGATCGCGAAGGATCGTTACAAACACTTCGCTGACCGAAAACGTAAAAGAACCTGAGCTTCATGTAGGAGACTTAGTCTGGTTGAGTACAAAAATCTCAGACTCAAAGGTCCCCGTAAATTTCAGCCTCGTTTTATGGGTCCTTATCCAATTGAGAAGGTCATAAATCCAGTCACTTATCAACTATCTCTTCCTGGTTCTACCAAAATTCATCCAGTATTTCATGTTTCTCTCCTTAAACCAATTCAACCGGGGTTGCGTAGGGTTTCCCCTCCTGATCCTCTGATGGTTAATGGTGAGGCGGAGTACTGAAGTTAAACGAATTTTGGATTCAAAACTCATCCGCAATGAAATTTTCTACCTCATTGATTGGCAAGGTTATGGACCTGATGAACGTTCCTGGGAAAAGAGTACTAATGTCCATGCCCCCGTTTAATTAGAGCCTTTCATGCCAAATTCCCTGCCAAACCACGACCGGAGGAAACCCCGTTGGGAGGGGTACTGTCAGGACTCACGGGAGGTTTCCTCCTTCTAACTGTATGCTGGCTACCATTTTCCCCTACAAACTTACCAAAAGTCAGATAATCCCTCAAGCTGGAGTGCTTGTTGGCACCGATGGAACTCCAAGATGGCTGCCAACATGCACATACTGCGACAGCACACCACTGTTAGCAGTCTAGTCTTTTAGGCTTCATGACATCAGGTGAAGTGTGCTTCAACATTCCACTGTGCACTTCACTGAAGAAATAATTTGAAGAGCACCTGTTTTCCCAGCGTCGTGGAAGTCAGTTAGGGTAGTTGCGATAAAATCGGGGTTAGCTTCGTCGGAACTACATTCCCTCACTAATCAGGTTAGTGTTAAACTTGTAGCTAATATAAAACATTCTGTGAGAAAAGGTTATTGTGTCAGAGGTAAATTTCTATTTAAAGAGAAAAAGGAAACAAGTCAGAATATATTTTCCTTCGTTTGAAAACTGGAAATACTTTTTCAGTAATTGCTTTCCTTAGCTGAGAAGATTAAATAAAAAGCTTTTTGAATCAGCTGTCTTTTTCAGCTGTTCCAGAATCTGTCAGACGCAGGCGTGACCTTTCAACACGCAGTGTCTTCTTAGACTGAAACTTGTTCACTCTTCTGAGAATTAATTAAAAGGTGAAGTCAGGGTCAAAGGCCCGGCATGTTTCTTTCTCATGCCATGTGTTAAAGAACTCCAGTAATGTTCTCCTCACGTATGGCAGTGCTTCCAGCAAACATTAAAACCAAAGGCCTGAATAAAAGGAACGCTTCCTTTTAACATTTAACCTAAGTTCTGAAGCATTGTTTAAAAAACTAATTAAAGAGAGAAAACCAGTCATCCTACTACAGAAACCCCAGTTCAAGGCCCACTCCAGTCTCTTAACAGTGAGTTAATAGAAAGAAAGAGAAACCCAAATAATACATAAATTAGGAATACAGAAATAAATACTTACCTTATCTTTCTTACATTAAGGAATAGCAGGATCAAGTGCAGATTGTACCTGAGAACGAAAAGGAAAGAGATCTGAGTGAAGACTTCTCATACAACCTAGCAAACAATACATGAGAAGTAGAAGAGAAGTAAGCTTCAGTAAACATTCTGGTAAGATAAGTTATTTATACACCATAGAAAAAACAGTAAGTTAAAAGGCACAATAAATAAAGGTTTTTTACATGTTAATGTTGCAGTCCAGTAAGAAGAAGAAGACGTAGCTGAACAGGCAGAATATTGGAGCAGTCTCTTCTCTGTCCCCAACCCCTTTTCCCCCCTTAGAACTTACCTGCAATGGAATACTAAAAGACCTAGCAGGGTTGGTTCTGAGAAGGGTATTGGGACCTAGCGTCATTCTGCTCCTGTGTGGTTCAGACAGCAAAAGGGATTTAGACCCTGACACCACCTCCCAGACAGGGTTTAGCGTATTGGGGCTGGGTGGGTGCACTCTGAGAGTGTCTGAAAGTCTGCACTGGGGGCACATTTGGTGTCCCTGTGCATAGTCCAGCTCAAACCAGTACTAGGAGCCATTGGCTCCTGCTCTGGCGCGAAACTGGACAAAGGACATGGGTGTAACCACCCCTCTGTCCTGCCCCTCCCCTAGGAGGGTCCCCTGAATCTGTCCAACCCTCTCCTGTGGGTACAAAAGGGCTTACCTGGCTGTAAGACTTTGGATTTTATGTGGACAAGATTCTACAAGAAGAAACCACTGACCTTCGACCGTCTGGACTTCGACTGGGCCCGACTTCATCTCCCTCTCCATCCAAACCTTTGTCTGTGCCCTGGCTCCATACAGGCTCCGTGCAGGACCTGTGGTGCACTAAGGACAACGGAAGAATCTTCCTTTGAGTGAAGGAGTCACTCCCCTGCAACTGCAGGCACCTTAACGCAACTGACTGGTCTGCTGCTCCTGAGCTCCTGCGGACTCCAAAGATTTCAGCAACACAGGAGATGGGTTTTCGAAGGTCCCTGAGGTCAATCTGCCCTCTCAGCAAGTTTGAGGCCAGTATCCGTCGTGGGGACTGCATGACCCGAACCCCTGTGCACTGCGTCCATTTGCAGTTGCATATGCTTGTTGGCGATTCTCGAGCTTGTGCATTGGACTCCGTGTACTCCTGACCCTGAGCAGTATTTCCACCAAAGAACTCCAGCCTCCTCACACTGAGTGCTCCATGGGCTGGTACTTTGCAATCTTGCCCGAGGTCCCCTTGCGATTCCTGGTCCTTCGGCCTGTGGGTCTCTCTGAGGGTCATCTTGATTCCTGTTGGGCTTTCCTGGTTGCTCCAGACGTGCTCTGACTCCCCATTGCTTGGTGAGTCTCCTGGACCTTGCTGGTCCACACCGTAACCTGCTTGACCTTCCTGCGTGGGTTGCTTTTGCCAAGGCTTGTTGGTGCTCCAGCCGGACACCGACCCCTCAGCACTCGACATCCTTCGTGGGACAGCTCACCTCCGGCTCCTGGTCGTCCACGACGTCTCCTGGTCCTCGTGGCTGCAGAGTCGAGCATCCCTTCTTCGCATCTGAAGCACCCGACATCGGTTGGCATTCGTCTACCGAGCCCCTGGTCACCCTGAAGTGACCCAGACTCTGTACCCTCTGATTTCAGGTTCCTTCCTTACAGAATCCAGGCTTGGATTCCTCCGGACCCTCTTCACCTTCACGGCAGCAGTACTTCTTCACAGCCCTCCATTGAGAACGACAGCAGTTTCGGACACCATTCCAGACATATGCACCCGGCTCCTCTGGGATAGGTAACTCGGGTACTAGGGTATCCACGGGTGGGGTAGCTTTCCAACCTCTTAAGTTCCAAAGGGTTTGCTCGAAGTCCTCCTAGAAGGGTCCTTAAACTTTCAAACTGTAACCGCGACTTTCCCATAGAATTGTACGGAGCCCACGGTCGTGTTAGCACACTGCACCCGTCTTCCGTGGGGTCCCTATCTACTCACCTTGGGTGGTTCCTTGGGGTCCCAGCGATTCTACGTGCTCTAGACTGTGTCTTGACTCAAGTCGTGATTGTTATACCACTATTTTTAGGTCTCGCCTACGCAGCGCGCATGCGTTGCTTAGGAAAAAGACCTTTAGAAATCGATTCAGGATTGCAGTCAAAAACGTGCACGCATTGCATTGCTTTGAATGGCAATGCGTGCACGTTTGGCAATTTCCTTGCGGGAGCGAGCTTTCAAACCATCTGTTTGTAATTAACAGATGGTTCCTGCTCGCTCCCGCATGGGAAACAGGCTGCAGGCCCCTCCTCTCTCCCTCCCCTGCTTCCCTTTCGTCAAACTTTTTTTTTTTTTTAACTTTGAGCGCGAGGCGCGCACGCTTGTTTAAGTCATGCTGTTTAGAAATACACTTTTAAGTGTTCTGTTTTTTGCTACAGTTCTTCGGGAAAGCGACCGTGGCAATTCAAGGGTTTAAAAATACACCCCCCTTTGAAGGGTGTTTTCATTTAAAGGACCAGTCCATTAAATGGAACTCTAGGTTTTAAAACCCCAACAAGCGTCATCAAACATAGTGAGATTGCATGCAGACCCCTAAAGTTGGTGGTCGTTGGCGGTGTAAGTTTGGGTAAGCGGACAACTTTTTTTCAGTGTCACTGGATGGACACTTTAAAGTAAACTCACCAACACATACTCGGGAATATGTACAGTACACTGTGCACAACGTGTACAGAATGCTGGTCCCGTGGAATAAGTCTGAATTCCGCATGTACATTAAATTATGGAATCTTCCACGATTGGTGCGTATTGTAAGTTAGGGTTGCCTGTTTGTAATAAAGTATATTTTGCTTTTCCAATCAAGTTATACATTCAGCGCCTTCCAGCTCGCCCTCCTCCCCCTCCGATTTTTCGTTCCCTGCGTATTAAAAACGACAAGCTGTGTACTGTACAGTCTTCCACAGTGAAATAGCTGAAGCCATGGCGAAGATCTTTCCGTCTACTTCCAGGGTGTGTTGGAATATGATGGCCACAATGGACTGGACTGGCCAGGCCACTGACACGGAATATGAGGCGCAGGCAAGGAAAGAAAAGAGGGGTCACTTGATAATCACACCAAGAACATACTCCCGCCAGCGCTGGATTTATATAAAAAAAAGTTGCAGATGGCAGAGTTTTTCTCGGGAGTCTGGCACCAGCGCAGTGGAAAACCGGGGTTAGCGGATACGAGGGCAGGACGGTCTTTTAGCCCCCATCCCCATCCCCCTCCGCGCTCTGTCTCTTTATCTCACTCCTGCAGGTTCTTTTTCACCTCATCCCTGCGTACTTCTTCTTTCACTGTTTCCTGTCTTTCTCTCTCTCCTTCTTCCTCCCTACTTTTCTCTATCTCTTGCTCAGGGACGAAGTTTGTTTATTAAGCAAAAATCTCCGTCCCTAAGAAGAGAGCTAGTGCCCACCACTTTCAACCATTGGCATTTTGCCCTCCAAAGCCACCTTGCCCGGCGTGTTCGTTTGCTTTTACGGGCGACAAAAATAAAATAAAAAAACTCAATATTATTTATTTTATTTTGCATTTTAAACTCGAGGCAAACCCATTTAAAAAAAGATATATTCTTATGAGTATACAAAAGCAAAAGAATCGAAAAAAAAGATTTTTTTTTACCATGTGGCTAAATTAAGCGCGAGGTAGCCTCCTCTAAGCTGTCGCTCCAACACCTGCGAACGTCCCCGGTTAAGTCAAACAACCAAATTTACCGACGCCTTTTTAGGCAAAGGGCCATTTTCCTAGAACGAAACCAAAGGCGTGAGTTCTTGCACTTTGCTATTTACACTCCATTGAATAGCTTTAAATGCGCATCCGGGATGTGTCTGCTAGGGGGCAGGCAATATTTATTTGTATTTTTAAATTAAAATCCCTGTTCTTCCGTCCGCAAATTTTAAATGTAGGTGGATTTAAACAAAACAAAGTAGATGTTTATATTTAACACACATGCATGCAGACGTTGTTTTTAAACATGTTTGTAACCACATTTTGGGAAAACATATTGTAGTTTAGTTAATTTATAAGAATTCCATCTTAAAACACTAAGAAAAGAAAAGAAAAATCGCAAAGAACTCAGTTGAAGCCACCGTGGGACTCTTCTGGATTCACTAGAGAAATAAATGGTTTCAATGGCAAAGTGTTGTAATTTTCACTAAATATGCCATTCGTTGTTTATGTCTACTGACTTATATCTGTATTTTCTAGCCATTGGAACACCCCACGCTTTTTTTCTGATTCTTACATATAGACCAGCGTCCTGAAATACTGTGCGTCACTTGGGTCCAGCAGAAATTATTTGTAATTGGCCTCTGATATTTGTACTCCTTGGGACTTATGAGGCACGCGAAAAGGCGCCCTTTTAAGCACGGAAAAAAAGACCACCGGCGTATAATATGGAGGAAATTTGGTCGTCGCTGTTTCTGTGGTGATGGACAACTCCAAGTGCTAAGTGGTATCAAAGTGCGGCTGCACCTCCCTGTGAAGCAGAGGGACACCCCGGACCCACCCTGTTGATATCTATCTCTGGCTGCCCCCCCCTCCCCCTCTTTGAGGGTGTGCGTGTCACACTGTTGCGGACTGAGGTCTGGTGTCTGCTTCCCGGAGGGCTGCTTCCGCTGTGGCATCATCGCTGACTTGGGCTTGTTGTGTTTGGCTGCACCCCGACTACCACACACGTCGGTGTTTCAGTCATGACTCCGGTCGGTGCTGTACAGGTTCCCGCTCTTTTTGTTCTCCGGGGTGAGGTAGAGCGGTGACTCAAGAGTGCGCATTCGTTGCCTACCTCACTCGCAATAACCAGCACGTGGCAGTCCCCGGGAGAGGACGTCATTTGGGGATACATAGTGTGAAAATGAAATATCGTGGAGAAGAGTGGCATAATTAGGGTTTTAAGTGGGCCGGGTCCTGCCGGTGCTCAGCACCGGTAGTTTCTAAAAAGCAGGTGCTGAGACTGGTCCCTGTCGGGCTCTCCATTTTTGCCCTCACCCTCAGGGTAAAAAAAAATCCTAACTCTGCAGCAGTACCGCCCTTCATTGCCTTTGATGTAACTTCAAAGACACTGGTTATAGTTCTTTCACTGTCTCCTCATTTCCAAATGGAAGCATTTCCATATTATAAACAACGAAGCCGTAGTTGTTGCTTATTTATCTTATGCAACTAACAGCCATTGGCAAAGCCAATAGTCCTGACTTGTTGTAGGTGTAATGTTACTTTTATTATATATATGGATGCAATTATAGAAGCAGCGAAATACCAGACAGGCGGCAGACAATATGCGAAGCACAAACTTTTAGCTTATGTGTTTTTAAGCAACGCCCTTAATTACATAGGCCTCGCCCCTTTGAGAGACCCCCCAGTTTTTTCATCCCACTTAAAACCCTGGGCATAATAAGTGGTGACCTAATGTACTCGCTATGCCGTTGTGTTACTAAGTGTGAAAGGCTGTAAACCAAGCAATCTCATTCAGGGGCATATCTTTCATTGGTGCAACAGGTGCAGTAGCACCGGGTCCCACAGCCCTGAGGGGCCTACCGAGCTCTGACAGTGCTGCGTCTTACTACCCCAACAGCAGTCAAGGGGCCATTTTCTTTTCTGGCACCACAACCCATGGCCTCCTTGCTACGCTGCTGATCACACTGATATTTCGTGTTTAGTGAAGAGGGCGCAGCAGCAGCTGGACACGAAGACAAGAAACTACGCAAACAGCTATCTCTAAAGCACAGATGGCAGCGGGACTGAAGCACCTGCAGCGATGCTGTGCACGGCACGGCATGGCTGTCTCTCTCCCCAGCCAACCTGCGTTTACACATTCAATGTTCTGGCTATTGCGGAATGAGCACGATTTACCAAGGTTCATTAACAAGCAACGCAGTTAAGCGTGGCCAGCAACACTGCAGCCTTCATTGGTGCTTCATTGGTGCTAGTAAGTGCAGGAGCAGCAGTTGTGCACGGTTCCTTCACAGGGACAGAAGAGAGTTTAAACACGCGCACGCACACAACCATGTGCATGATTTGCGTTATTGAGCCTTCTTCACGTGCGTGGACTCTAACAACACAGACAGCGACAGCGCATCCTTACACGCACGCACGCACCTTCACAGAAACTGTCACACACAGTGTATGTGTGTGTGCCACTGTTGTATAACCATCTCTAAAACAGACAGACCACTCACCACGCTGGCAGCGGCACTGCAATCTGTCCTCTCAGGTTGTGTGCAAGTGATTGTGCTTCTGTTGGTGTATGTAGAATGTAACCGTATGCGAGGGTGTCCGTTTGGTGTTGGTATGTTGAACGGTGTGATGGTGTGTGATAAGGTGACAGTGTCTGTGTTTCGTCACATGATATTTTCCGGATAGAGAGCCCGAGACTGACACGTTGATGTGGGTGGTGTGTATTAATGTTTTGATTGTTACATGCATGTACTTTTATGGAATGTCTTAGCCACAGAATCCAGGGTCTTGCGCGCATCCCCAAGCTCCACCTCATAAGCCGACTTGATGCCCGTCACCTCACGGTTCACTGTCTCTTTGCATTCAGTGATGCGCAGTCGCAGTCCAGCGTTCTCTGACTCGAGCGAGCGCACCTTGTCGATGTAGATCGCAAGTCTGTCATTGAGGTCCTGTAGTTCCTCCTTCTCCTGTAGCCGGGTGATGTGGGTGGGAGACAGCAGCGGGGTACCTCCTTTCTGGGTGCCGCGCTTCTGGCCCGGGGTCTCCATAGCAGCAGACGTCGGGTGGAGGTTCCGTCAGTGTCCAGACAGAATCCGCTGTTGGGGAGGCAAGGGAGCAACCGACAGCTGGACTGTCCTTGTCGCTGCTGCTGGCAGTCAGTGCACCCTCCTCTCTGGCTCCAGCTCACATAACCAGGCCAAGCCAAGGGAGGGGTCATTACACCGCCAACTCCACGCCTTCAGTGTCATTCCTGTAGTTTTATTACATGGAGACTTGGACAGGGAGGAGAACCCACTGGCAATAAACCAGAAATAACCCACCAATATATTTTACATGGCTTGTCTCCCCAGATTTGACCATTTTGAATGCCTCCAGCTACAGCAACTGAAAAGAGACTACATTACTTTGCTTGTTTTAATGAAAGGAAAGAAAGACCATAGACACCCTCCTACTATGAATATTGTTGATTGTTTTCATATAGAAACAAGCATTGGCATAGCCAATAGGTCTCGCCTTTGGGACCTTATAAGTGTTTAGTTATCCAGCACAATATCCTTGGTGCAACAACATCAAGTGTTGCATAGCCAATAGGTCTCGCCTGTGGGACCTTATAAGTGTTTAGCCATGCAACAGTTGGTGTTGTTGCACTAAGGATATTGTGCTGCATAACTAAATACTTATAAGGTCCCAAAAGCGAGACCTATTGGCTATGCCAATGCTTGTTGTATATGGTTCGGTCTCCCCCTGGAGCCCACTGTGTATGTTGCTACTTACAACTGTTCTATTGATCTCCTATTGTGTGCTTTGTGTTCTATCCTCGTGTAGAGGATAGTAGAGAGTGTTATATTAATAAATACATATTTTTATATAACTACTGTGTGGTTCTCCTTTCATTTAGTCAATATAGGAGGTGATACTCTGGTAAAACAAGCTGCTTTACATTCCTTCAAGATTAAGCCTGAAGGCTGCTCTCCACAGCTACCACTAGGATAGCTTTCTAAAGGTTATCTTTGACCTCATACATCATAAGGGTCGTTTGGACTGGTGCAAGGTGCCCACTTTAATTAGTGGACAGCATATACCAGGCCAACTTCTCACAAGGGGCAGCAACAGTGACGGCCGATGCAGGTAAGAGCGGTGGGTGTGAGGGGGATTCAACAGACGAGGGAAAATAAAAAAAAGAGAAAGAAAACCACTTACCTTGCTCTTGCCACATTGCCAATTCAGCGATGTGGCGAGCGCAAGGTAAGTAGTTTTTTTATTTTATTTTCCCTCGTCGTCGCCTGTTGCCTGCTCCCCTTATTCCCCCCGCTCTTACCTGCACAAGCCGTCAGTGGGCGGCAAAAGCTCTAGCTACGCCACTGTCACTGCATTTTTTTTATTTCAAGGGATTATCTGTATTTTTGGAACATTGAATAATAGACATTCATGCAAAACTAATACATCTTAAAGCACATATTTCAAACACACTTCAAGCAAAATTCATTAACAAATAATGTGACAATATTCACAGTTTCCTCAGACCTTCATTTTGCACATAAAACATTAGATACAGATATAAAGAAACGCTGACCATTCCAAAAATTTATAGCACTGGGCGGTAAAACATAAATTTGTCCAAAAATGTAGGGGGATATAATATTCTAAAAATCAATCAGAAAATACAGAGGAAAGCTCATATTTCAAACATTTCTTTTCTTGGCCTTTACATGGACATTGACACAGTTCTCCCTTAAGGAGCCTCATCAAGAAGATGTGGAAACTGAGCTAGTATTGTATATAATAAGTTTTGGAAAAGAATATAGTGGAATTATTTTTGTATAGCACTTGACACTACTTATAAGCAGTTTCAGTCAAGTGGCAAGACAGGCAGTTTCTCCTAATAAATATTGTTGTAGTGTGGGGCTCTTCCCTGCAGTATTGCTCTCAGCAGCTGCTTTTTAACCTCAAAGAAACTTGGAAACGCCAAAAGTAACATGACCCATGTCTACTCCTTGCTGGTGGTGGGCACTTGTAAGACTTTGGCCAGTTAAAGCCCTGTTGACACTAAGTGTGTTGAGGCCGAGGACGTCCTGCAGGTTATGTGTGCCCGCCCCTGCATGCATGCCACAAATTCACCCCTCCATGAACTCTTTGCTGTCATGGGTGGACTAGTGTCCAATGACTTTTGTGTTTCACACCCAGAATGGATTAATGGTAGACTTTCCGTTTGGGTCTTGGGAATACCATACAGCTGCTAGAGACGGACATGCTAGTGTGCTCCCACAACATGGTTGCAAATGATCGGTCTTTGTAAATGATGCTGAGGTAGTTTCATGTGTGTTCAATAGGTGTATTATAGAAATACAAACAGCTATCCTAGAGCTGTTTGCTGTCCAATCTAATCTCTTGGGTCTCACAGGTGCTCCGTGTGCAAGTCCTGACCTTATCGTTGTTGTTAAGAGTGAAGACGACCTCTGCGACGCGCGCCACCGGAGTCTGAACGAAGGAACAGGAAGCTCCCTGTCCACCAAACGTGAGTAAGGCCTTTACTGATTTGAATGACTGTCTGACACAGGACTCTGATGCATTCCTGTCTGACACAGGACTCTGATGCATTCCTGTCTGACACAGGACTCTGATGCATTCCTGTCTGACACAGGACTCTGATGCGTTCCTGTCTGGCATTGTGTGGGGATGGGATGAAGGCGCAACAGTTTATTGTTCACAGCACGGCCCCTCACCAAAGGCAATTGACAATTTGTTTGCTGCAGAACCCTACATCCTAACTCTTAAGTTGCTTTGTGACTAGTAGTGCACCTGTACTTGCTTCATTAGTGAAAAGGGATTATTAATATGAGCTGACCTCTACATACTGATGCCTCCCATTACGCTAAAAGCACCTTGCTACAGAGCCCACGCCATTGTTTTGGGGACAGGTCCCTTCTGTACAGCTCTCATTCCACCCTCCCACCTCCAGCAGATCTGTACAGTGAGATATTTTCTTGTAGTGCTGCGCCAGTCTGAAATCACTGTGCAGTACGTAGGGTTTCTGTTGCTTACCACAGGTGTCCTGGAGCCGCACTATTGTTACACTAAAGCTGAATGACCAGTGTAAGAAATGGGGTTATTAGATGTGAATGATGTGTGACCTTCCCAAGTAATAAGACTGTACGTTTCTCTTTACTGGGAGCCAAGTATCCCATTGTAGCACTTGACTCTCTCAGGGTAGCGAAGCAGAGCAATCCAAAGCCTACTCAGGGGAGGTGGTGTGGGCTAGTAACCCCTGCTTGCTTGCTGGTACTCAACAACACTTACCATCACCACCACCTCCTACACCTCCACCACCACCTCCTCCTCCACCACTCCTCGTCCTCCTACTCCTCCTCCACCACCACCACATCCTCCTCCTCCTCCACCACCTCCTCGTCGTCGTCCTCCTCCACCACCTCCTCGTCCTCCTCCTACTCCTCCTCCACCACCTACTCTTCTTCATCCTCCTCTTCTTCCTCTTCTTCATCCTCTTCTTCCTCTTTTCCTTCCTCTTCTCCTTCTTCTTCTTCCTCTTCTCCTTCCTCTTCTCCTTCCTCTTCTCCCTCCTCTTCTCCCTCCTCTTCTTCCTCCTCTTCTTCTTCTTCTTCTTCCTCTTCTTCTTCTTCTTCCTCTTCTCCATGCACTCAAGAGCCCAAGAGTAAAAGCTCCAGGTCCAGAAGGGCTTTGAAAACCAAGAAAGCCTCTCATAAGGTCACAATTACAATGCCCCAGAGACTTAGGGTGACTTTGTTTTTTAAATCATTTCTTGGGGCGTTCTGCACTTCAGCTGCCCCCAAAGATGCCTTCAACAGATTTAGGGTGCCTTTGCCCCTCTTGGGATACCACATGAACATCTTAAAGCACTCCGGGGTTTATAGGGTGATTCCCTGCCCCGCGGAATGCATATGAAGTGAGCAGGTTTTAGAATCGCTCTGAGTGGCTTTGGCGTTTTCCTTTTGTTTTCTTTATTAGCTGCGGCCTCATGGTGTTGGACATCCATTCCCCCCCCCGTGGTTCTTTATTGAGGTATCGTAAACTGTACAGCAATAAAATTGTACATTGCTTACCTGTTGTGCTTAACACCAGAAGTGAGCATGGTCACAAACAGTGAGGGGCATCCATACTTATGTCAGGCCCCAGATGATGTGGTCCTTGGGGCCAAAGTTTTACTCAGGGAAAGAGACCCCACACACATTGCCTCCACATAAAAATGTAATTAATACCGCTGAGCTGACCCATGCATGCATGTCCTTTCCTAGAGGAAGTTTCAGAAAGACGGCAAAGCTGCATGCGCTTTGTTCTCCTCCAGTCCCCATGGGGGCCAGGCTGTATCTCAGGTGGTAGAGGGGCATCTTGTGCAACGCCTTCTCAGCCAACAAGTAAAACACCCTGCCTGCCGCACTCCAGAGGCTCCATGGCTTTGGCTGTCTTGCAAGGCACTTGTGTGTCAGTGGAGTCAGAGGTAACCTTCCTGATAGAGTTCACCCAGCCGCAGGAGCAGTCCACAGAAGTCTTGTGGGAACCCTCCAGGGTCTCACAGCAGGGCCAATCCTGCCACTGTTCCTCAGGAGATATAAGGGGGCCTGTGCCAATGGCCCTGGAGAGACTTCTCCCAATCCTGGGGGTCAGCGGAGTCAGTCCGTTGGGCTCAGTCCATCCTTGCAGTGCCATCAGGTAGCGTCTCCTTCCAGCTGGGCATTCTTTCGCCCTCATCGCTCCCAAGTCCAGTGTTTTCTCATCCGTCTCTGCCTTGGGGAGGGGTGTTTAAGTGGGGGTGGAAATTTCTAGAAGCCAGGTACCCCTGGCCAACCCTCGAATGCCACATCATCGCTCCAACCCTGTCTCCACCCTCCTGCTCAGCATTCCAACATGGCAAATTCAAGTTGTTTGTGGAAAGAGCTCCCCTGAGAGCCTTAGCGCTTCCCCAAAAACCTTCAAAGACGAGGCCCCTCTTGTGTTGGCTCCAGAGGTCCGGCCCTCCTCCTTTTTTTTTCAGTGGGTCTAGGCTGTCCTAGTCCAGGTGCAGTAAGACAATCTAATTAACATATGCAGATATCTTCCACACCCCTTCCTTTCCCAAGGACTGGGCCAAGCAATGTTAATGGCTCTGTTGTGTGGGGAGGACTTTGATCCTCCAGCTGGACAGCAGAGTAATTAACTTGGCCCAGTAGGGAAGACTAAGGCCTGTAATCTATCATGAGCCTGGCTTGGGAAAATGACAATTCTTTAGGTGCCTTAATGAGTGTGGGTATGGTGTTGGGGACTGAACCTACCCTCGGAATTCATGCTTACCCCGAGATTGATACCTCATAGGCCCTGTAGGCCTAAGTAGCACAAAAATGTACTTTGGTGCAGGTTTCGCCTATAATGTGTAATTCTGCCAAGCACCACGGACCTCCAGTAAGCCCTATTGACCTACACTATGAATGCCCACTCGCATTATGAGGCCCACCCCAGGTCAGTACCAGTACTTGAAGGGTCCCTTCTGGGACAAGCTACCGGTGTACTGATATGGACTGCGTAGGACGATAGTCTTACACATACAACCGGCACACCTGGACACACAAGTGTGCTCACTTGTAATCAGCCCAGAGCCTCTTACCCTAGCTGCGTCCTTATCTTGAAAGGCAGACACTGGCATTTAGCACTCTCGGTCAATTTACCTTGAGTAAGAATGAGGCAGCGAGACTCATTCACAGTAAAAGTTTACAAACTGGGTAGTCAAAAACTAAACATCCAGGGAGATTAAATAGGCTAAATCACTTTACAACTACCAATGCTTCCTTTCAGCACTTGACTCTCAAGGCAGCAGGGTTCAGCAGACAAGGCTTGATCCCGGAGGTGATATGTTGTTAGAAACTCTGAAACGGTGTAATACATTTAAGAACAATTAATAACTTGAATCCACATTCAGTACTTCACTAAAAAATAAAAGGACTTTATTGCAGGCTTGTAAAATGTTACACTGGCTCCATCGTTGGATTGTGTTTCTCCACCATCAGATTCAAGGTGTTAATCTTCGTTTTCAGACTCGCACAGTTAACTTTCCACTCCTGTCGTCGAGAAATACATTCCTTTCCTGCTCCATCACCAAGTTTTGGAGGCTGTTGCTGAGGGCAGGTACCCAGACTCTTGGGGTTCCATGCATCGACTTATGGAGTGGATGCCCTTCATGAAAGACCCTCTTTTGATGCACAGATCAACTTTCGTGTCAAGACCAACTTTGGTGGCTGGCTCCAATGACTCTCAGAGGCCTATCTTCGAAAGACTATGAGAAGAACTGGATGCGAGAAAAGGATTTGTATTCACCCCGTGCCAGCAAGATCTCTTCACACACCGTAGAGACTCTGCCCAGGAAGAGGAAGCTAGCTCCGTCATCACCTCCTCCATATTCTTCACAAGGGTCACCACAGTCCTGTTCCAGAAGACAAGGCTGCTCTTTTCTACTCACAAATTACAGACAGACCAGGGGGCAACTATGACAGAGTCCCCCATGAGATCCATATCCCGAACACATCCCGTCAAGGCTTGCCCCCTGATGACACCACCTCATACCACACGGTCCTACAACGAGCAGCTGCATGCCACAAAGGTGATGTGAAAGATAAGAGACTGACGCTTATTAGCAGCACTTCTGTGGCGGTGTAGAGTGAGCACAGTGCCCCCTAGCAGTGCACTGGAGTATTGCTGCAGAGAAAGCTTTCCAAATCCAGTTTGGCACCTGGGTAATTCTCTTAAGTGAGGAATCTGCAGTTTGCTAAGAGTATCTCGCCAAAAGGGCATTATTGAAGCTAAGCAAAGTGTTCGTTAGGCTGGAAATCCTGCACGGATGTGACATTTCTGGGCCTGCTATGGAGGCTCCTCAACCTTGGTCTCACACGACCCCTCTGTTCCAGGCTGACGATCCTTCCCTTCTCTTATAGCTGACCTTGGCTACAATACACTTATGTTTTAGATTCAGGAATGCTGCTGGTTCACTCGCTTCATCTTTACAGCTAGGACCTCAACAGAGCAGGGGTGAGATCTCCAAAATGATGTTCATTTGAACTGTATCTCAGTCACCTAAAGGATATTACAGCTCTTCGCTCCAATGCTTGACCCTGGTGTGGCAAGAACACAACATTAGTGGCGCCTGTTATCCTTCGAGGACGTTATGTGCTTGGACTTGGAAGAAATTCCAGAAGAAAAGTAACGCACAGTGTCACTGAGAAGAAAGGCAGATCTATTTCTACAGAGAGCAAGAGGCAGAGAAGATGACTTTGGATGAAAGAAGTGGCAAAGATGGAAGCAGAAATATTTGATTCATTTGTGAAATACAGCTGTAAATTGTGAGGAGGAATAGAGAAAAATGAAAGACTAGTAGTATACAACGCTGAAAACATTGAAGTGGATTGTAAAAATGGCAACACAAACTGCACCTAGTGTGACAAATCTGCCCTTCAAAGCCTGCTTCTCCTTTGAAGCATGCCTTTTGGGGCTAACATCCAAGTAGCTTCCTGCAGGTGGGAGGTGACACCTCCCTGGCCTGCAACCCTCATTGTTCTCTTTTCTGAGAGTGATCACGTCTCTCAAAGCTGTCTCATGGAACAGGAAGGCACATCAGTTTGAAAGGCAACAAGGTGGCAGCTTTTAAAAGCTGCACACTACAACAAGTTACATTAATTTCGACTAGAGAGACAAGTCGGTCTTAATGTAATGAGTTGTTTGATACCTTGGAGTGCCCACTTTGGTTCCACCGTTCAGGAGTTAGCACGGCTGAGGGGTGAGCGTGTAATCCTGTACTCGCCAATTGGGCAACCAAGTCTTTCACACTGTAAAGTTTGAAGTTTTGCGTGTTGACTATCTGGACATGTAAAATGCATCTCCTGCCTGTGTCATGTGTTGCACCCTTAGGACTCAGTAGGCATGCCAGAGGCGTGACTTACACAGATGTACAGGAGAAATAGTGGCTTTGCATGACAAAATCCGGTTAGCATTGCACAACTGCTCTACCAGTTTGGAGTGATGGATAGTGATGGACTAGGGGGCTCGTTTTACTTTGGGGACTCCCAGGGTGGCACAATCCTGGGGTCAGAGGGGAGCCTGGGGTACCCCTCTGACCGACATGACCTCGGTACCAGGGTGCCTTTAACTAGGGACTTAGTGTTAAGTTAGCCATTTCCAATTGGGTGCAGCCAATTCAGCATACACTTTAGGGTTAGGGCACTGGCACTGAGGTCTGGTTAGCGGCCTCGGTGCACTCTCACTGTCAGAACACCAGCAGCAACGGCCGAAAAACTTGGCGATGACTATACAAAAAGAGGCTTTTCCTTACACTAATCCTAAACTTTGCTGAAGTGACAAACATCTCTGTTGTTGCAAGTCCCACTCACCTGAAAACGAGGTGCTATGGAAATGGAGATAGTTTCCACCTCATACTGAGTGTTTAAACCTCCACGCTGACTGGAGAACAGCCGTGGGTGGTAAACCACTGCAGGAAAGGAGATGAATTCGGTAAACAAGGGAAGGATTCTGTATGTCCAGAAGTAGGTGTCCTGGATGGGTGTTTTCCCTGGCACGTCTCCCTTGCATCAAGGAAGGTGCATCAGCACTGTTTCCTTTAAGAGAAAATGAAAACAACACAAGCATTTGCAATGCGGAGACTTGGAGCTATTGGCGTTGTAAATGACAATGTCTTTTACCTCTGTGTTTTGGTTTGAAGTGGAATGGAGGTATGTGGTGTGGAGTGGAATTATGTGGGCTGTATTGGAATTGTTGTTTGTGGGATTATATGGGGTGGAATTTTGTGTAGTGGAATTATGTGGTATGGTGAATAGTTAGGGATGAGAGCTGTACAGAATAGATAGAAAGGAAGATAGAGAAGAAAAAAATAGACTACACAATAGCAGCTTTTTTCAGAACTAGGTGCTAGGTCTTGGCTACTATTCGCGTAACAAAAACACTCAGCATACCATAGATGGGACTTCTTAGGAGGAGAACATGGGTTTCACTCCAAAAAACCTTTGGGTTGCGGCCAGTGGGTGTGGCCAACAAAACGGAATAAGTGATGATGTTAACTACCTTTCTGACCCCTATCATTCATTGTGGTCTACCAGGGTTGAAGCTCTCCTTAGCTAGACATAAAAAGAAGATAGATGGAGTTACAGGCAGAGAGTAGTGGTGAAAAGGGGAAAACTAGGTAGAAACGGTTTCTGCACGGGTAAGGAAATGGAAGCGGAGAGGGATGGAGAGAAAGAGAGCTGGGACTGAGGGAGTAAAAGAGAAGCAGAAAAGGGACAGTAGGAGGTTAGAAACGGAAAATAAATAGCAAAGGAAGATGAGGGAGAGAACAAACAGGAAATGAGAGATGGGGAGAGAAAAATGAGTTACACAGTGGAGAGAGAAAATTAAGGGAACCAGAGTAAGAAAGAGCAGCAGAGAAGAAAGGGATAATAGGCAACAGAAGAGGACATGTAGAGAAAGAGGAAAAAAGTGAGAGAATATGTGTGAATGTGAGCTAAGTAACAAAGAAGACAGATGAAGAAAAGCATGGTGTAGAAAGGTGAGTGCAAACCTGATTGGGTTATGGAGAGCTGGGGAATCAAAGACTGTGGGTGGTAGTGTGTGAGAGGAAGGAAAAAGCAGAAGGAGAAAGAGATAAAAATGAAGAAGTGGAGAAAGCGGTGGGGAATGGAGCGAGAGGCAGATCTAGAGGGGGAAGGGGGTTCACCCCGGCTGGGAATGGAGTGAGAGGCAGATCTAGAGGGGGAAGGGGGTTTACCGCGGAGGGGAATGGAGCGAGAGGCAGATCCAGAGGGGAAGGGGGTTCACTCCGGCGGGGTATGGAGCGAGAGGCAGATCCAGAGGGGGAAGGGGATTCACCCCGGCGGGGAATGGAGCGAGAGGCAGATACAGAGGGGGACGGGGGTTCACCCCGACGGGGAATGGAGCGAGAGGCAGATCCAGAAGGGGACGGGGGTTCACCCCGGCGGGGAATGGAGCGAGAGGCAGATCCAGAGGGGAAGGGGGTTCATCGCGGAGGGGAATGGAGCGAGAGGCAGATCCAGAGGGGAAGGGGGTTCACTGCGGAGTGGAATGGAGCGAGAGGCAGATCCAGAGGGGGACGGGGGTTCACCCCGGCGGGGAATGGAGCGAGAGGCAGATCCAGAGGGGGAAGGGGGTTCACCGCGGCGGGGAATGGAGCGAGAGGCAGATCCAGAGGGGGAAGGGGGTTCACCCCAGCGGGGAATGGAGCGAGTGGCAGATCCAGAGGGGGTCGGGGGTTCACCGCGGAGGGGAATGGAGCGAAGGCAGATCCAGAGGGGGACGGGGGTTCACCGCGGCGGGGAATGGAGCGAGAGGCAAATCCAGAGGGGGACGGGGGTTCACCGCGGAGGGGATTGGAGCGAGAGGCAGATCCAGAGGGGGACGGGGGTTCACCGCGGAGGGGAATGGAGCGAGAGGCAGATCCAGAGGGGGAAGGGGGTTCACCCCGGCGGGGAATGGAGCGAGTGGCAGATCCAGAGGGGGACGGGGGTTCACCGCGGAGGGGAATGGAGCGAGAGGCAGATCCAGAGAGGGACGGGGGTTCACCCCGGCGGGGAATGGAGCGAGAGGCAGATCCAGAGTGGAAGGGGTTCACCGCGGCGCGAAATGGAGCGAGAGGCAGATCCAGAGGGGGAAGGGGGTTCACCGTGGAGGGGAATGGAGCGAGAGGCAGATCCAGAGGGGGAAGGGGGTTCACCCCGGCAGGGAATGGAGCGAGTGGCAGATCCAGAGGGGGACGGGGGTTCACCACGGAGGGGAATGGAGCGAGAGGCAGATCCAGAGGGGTACGGGGCTTCACCCCGGTGGGGAATGGAGCGAGAGGCAGATCCAGAGGGGGAGGGGGTCCACCACGGAGGGGAATGGAGCGAGAGGCAGATCCAGAGGGGAAGGGGGTTCACTGCGGAGGGGAATGGAGCGAGAGGGAGATCCAGAGGGGGACGGGGGTTCACCGCAGAGGGGAATGGGGCGAGAGGCAGATCCAGAGGGGGAAGGGGGTTCACCGCGGAGGGGAATGGAGCGAGACACAGATCCAGAGTGGGAAGGGGGTTTACCGCGGAGGGGAATGGAGCGAGAGGCAGATCCAGAGGTGACGGGGGTTCACCCCGGCGGGGAATGGAGCGAGAGGCAGATCCAGAGGGGGAAGGGGGTTCACCGCGGCGGGGAATGGAGCGAGAGGCAGATCCAGAGGGGGTTCACCCCGGCGGGGAATGGAGCGAGAGGCAGATCCAGAGGGGGAAGGGGGTTCACCGCGGTGGGGAATGGAGCGAGAGGCAGATCCAGAGGGGGAAGGGGGTTTACCCCGGCGGGGAATGGAGTGAGTGGCAGAACCAGCTGGGGACTGGGGTTCACCGCGGAGGGGAATGGAGCGAGAGGCAGATCCAGAGGGGGAATGGGGTTCACCGCGGAGGGGAATGGAGCGAGAGGCAGATCCAGAGGGGGAAGGGGGTTCACCGCGGAGGGGAATGGAGCGAGAGGCAGATCCAGAGGGGGATGGGGGTTCACCGCGGAGGGGAATGGAGCGAGAGGCAGATTCAGAGGGGAAGGGGGTTCACCGCGGCGGGGAATGGAGCGAGAGGCAGATCCAGAGGGGGACGGGGGTTCACCGCGGAGGGGAATGGAGCGAGAGGCAGATCCAGGGGGGAAGAGGGTTCACCGCGGAGGGGAATGGAGCGAGAGGCAGATCCAGAGGGGAAGGGGTTCACCGCGGAGGGGAATGGAGCGAGAGGCAGATCCAGAGGGGGAAGGGGGTTCACCGCGGAGGGGAATAGAGCGAGAGGCAGATCCAGAAGGGGACGGGGGTTCACCCCGGCGGGGAATGGAGCGAGTGGCAGATCCAGAGGTGTACGGGGGTTCACTGCGGAGGGGAATGGAGCGAGAGGCAGATCCAGAGGGGGACGGGGGTTCACCCCGGCGGGGAATGGAGCGAGAGGCAGATCCAGAGGGAGAAAGGGGTTCACCGCGGAGGGGAATGGAGCGAGAGGCAGTTCCAGAGGGAAAAGGGGGCTCACCCCGGCGGGGAATGGAGCGAGAGGCAGATCCAGAGGGGAAGGTGGTTCACCGCGGAGGGGAATGGAGCGAGAGGCAGATCCAGTGGGGGACGGAGGTTCACCGCGGAGGGGAAGGGAGCGAGAGGCAGATCCAGAGGGGGAAGGGGGTTCACCGCGGAGGGGAATGGAGCGACAGGCAGATCCAGAGGGGAAGGGGGTTCACCGCGGCGGGGAATGGAGCGAAAGGCAGAATCAGAGGGGGAAGGGGGTTCACCCCGGCGGGGAACGGAGCGAGAGGCAGATCCAGAGGGGGAAGTGGGTTCACCGTGGCGGGGAATGGAGCGAGAGGTAGATCCAGAGGGGGAAGGGGGTTCACCCCGGCGGGGAATGGAGCGAGAGGCAGATCCAGAGGGGTAAGGGGGTTCACTGCAAAGGGAATGGAGCGAGAGACAGATCCAGAGGGGGACGGGGGTTCAACCCGGCGGGGAATGGAGCGAGAGGCAGATCCAGAGGGGGAAGGGGGTTCACCGCGGAGGGGAATGGAGCGAGAGGCAGATCCAGTGGGGGAAGGGGGTTCACCGCGGAGGGGAATGGAGCGAGAGGCAGATCCAGAGGGGAAGGGGGTTCACCGCGGAGGGGAATGGAGCGACAGGCAGATCCAGAGGGGGAAGGGGGTTTACCCCGGCGGGGAATGGAGTGAGTGGCAGATCCAGCTGGGGACTGGGGTTCACCGCAGAGGGGAATGGAGCGAGAGGCAGATCCAGAGGGGGAAGGGTGTTCACCGCGGAGGGGAATGGAGCGAGAGGCAGATCCAGAGGGGAAGGGGGTTCACCGCGGAGGGGAATGGAGCGAGAGGCAGATCCAGAGGGGGACGGGGGTTCACCGCGGAGGGGAATGGAGCGAGAGGCAGATCCAGAGGGGGAAGGGGGTTCACCGCGGCGGGGAATGGAGCGAGAGGCAGATCCAGAGGGGGACGGGGGTTCACCGCGGAGGGGAATGGAGCGAGAGGCAGATCCAGAGGGGGAAGAGGGTTCACCGCGGAGGGGAATGGAGCGAGAGGCAGATCCAGAGGGGGAAGGGGTTCACCGTGGAGGGGAATGGAGCGAGAGGCAGATCCAGAGGGGGACGGGGGTTCACGCGGAGGGGAATGGAGCGAGAGGCAGATCCAGAGGGGGACGGGGGTTCACTGTGGAGGGGAATGGAGCGAGAGGCAGATCCAGAGTGGAAGGGGGTTCACCGCGGCGCGAAATGGAGCGAGAGGCAGATCCAGAGGGGGAAGGGGGTTCACCGTGGAGGGGAATGGAGCGAGAGGCAGATCCAGAGGGGAAGGGGGTTCACCGCGGAGGGGAATGGAGCGAGAGGGAGATCCAGAGGGGGACGGGGGTTCACCGCAGAGGGGAATGGGGCGAGGGGCAGATCCAGAGGGGGAAGGGGGTTCACCGCGGAGGGGAATGGAGCGAGACACAGATCCAGAGTGGGAAGGGGGTTTACCGCGGAGGGGAATGGAGCGAGAGGCAGATCCAGAGGGGGACGGGGGTTCACCCCGGCGGGGAATGGAGCGAGAGGCAGATCCAGAGGAGGAAGTGGGTTCACCGCGGCGGGGAATGGAGCGAGAGGCAGATCCAAAGGGGGAAGGGGGTTCACCCCGGCGGGGAATGGAGCGAGAGGCAGATCCAGAGGGGGAAGGGGGTTCACCGCGGAGGGGAATGGAGCGAGAGGCAGATCCAGAGGGGGACGGGGGTTTACCCCGGCGGGGAATGGAGTGAGTGGCAGATCCAGCTGGGGACTGGGGTTCACCGCGGAGGGGAATGGAGCGAGAGGCAGATCCAGAGGGGGAAGGGGGTTCACCGCGGACGGGAATGGAGCGAGAGGCAGATCCAGAGGGGGAAGGGGGTTCACCGCGGAGGGGAATGGAGCGAGAGGCAGATCCAGATGGGGACGGGGGTTCACCGCGGAGGGGAATGGAGCGAGAGGCAGATCCAGAGGGGGAAGGGGGTTCACCGCGGCGGGGAATGGAGCGAGAGGCAGATCCAGAGGGGTACGGGGGTTCACCGCGGAGGGGAATGGAGCGAGAGGCAGATCCAGAGGGGGAAGAGGGTTCACCGCGGAGGGGAATGGAGCGAGAGGCAGATCCAGAGGGGGAAGGGGTTCACCGCGGAGGGGAATGGAGCGAGAGGCAGATCCAGAGGGGGACGGGGGTTCACTGTGGAGGGAATGGAGCGAGAGGCAGATCCAGAGGGGGACGGGGGTTCACCCGGCGGGAATGGAGCGAGAGGCAGATCCAGAGGGGGAAGGGGGTTCACCGCGGAGGGGAATGGAGCGAGAGGCAGTTCCAGAGGGGGACGGGGGTTCACCGCGGAGGGGAAGGGAGCGAGAGGCAGATCCAGAGGGGGAAGGGGGTTCACTGTGGAGGGGAATGGAGCGACAGGCAGATCCAGAGGGGGAAGGGGGTTCACCCCGGCGGGGAATGGAGCGAGAGAAAGATCCAGAGGGGGTAGAGGGTTCACCCCGGCGGGGAATGGAGCGAGAGGCAGATCCAGAGGGGGAAGGGGGTTCACCGCGGAGGGGAATGGAGTGAGAGGCAGATCCAGAGGGGGTAGGGGGTTCACCCCCGCGGGGAATGGAGCGAGAGGCAGATCCAGAGGGGGAAGGGAGTTCACTGCAAAGGGGAATGGAGCGAGAGGCAGATCCAGAGGGGGACGGGGATTCACCCCGGCGGGGAATGGAGCGAGAGGCAGATCCAGAGGGGGACGGGGATTCACACCGGCGGGGAATGGAGCGAGAGGCAGATCCAGAGGGGGAAGGGGGTTCACCGCGGAGGGGAATGGAGTGAGAGGCAGATCCAGAGGGTGAAGGGGGTTTACCACAGAGGGGAATGGAGCGAGAGGCAGATCCAGAGGGGTAGGGGGTTCACCCCGGCGAGGAATGGAGCGAGAGGCAGATCCAGAGGGGGAAGGGCGTTCACTGCGGAGGGGAATGGAGCGAGTGGCAGATCCAGAGGGGGACGGGGGTTCACCCCGGCAGGGAATGGAGAGAGAGGCAGATCCAGAGGGGGAAGGGGGTTCACCACGGAGGGGAATGGAGCGAGAGGCAGATCCAGAGGGGGAAGGGGGTTCACCGCTGAGGGGAATGGAGCGACAGGCAGATCCAGAGGGGAAGGTGGTTCACCGCGGAGGGGAATGGAGCGAGAGGCAGATCCAGAGGGGGAAGGGGGTTCACCGCAGAGGGGAATGGAGCGAGAGGCAGATCCAGAGGGGAAAGGGGGTTCACCGCGGCAGGGAATGCAGCGAGAGGCAGATCCAGAGGGGGAAGGGGGTTCACCGCGGCGGGGAATGGAGCGAGAGGCAGATCCAGAGGGGGACGGGGGTTCACCGCGGGAGGGGAATAGAGCGAGAGGCAGATCTAGAGGGGAAGAGGGTTCACCCCGGCGGGGAATGGAGCGAGAGGGAGATCCAGAGGGGGACGGGGGTTCACCGCAGAGGGTAATGGAGCGAGAGGCAGATCCAGAGGGGGAAGAGGGTTCACCGCGGAGGGGAATGGAGCGAGAGGCAGATCCAGAGGGGGAAGGGGTTCACCGCGGAGGGGAATGGAGCGAGAGGCAGATCCAGAGGGGGAAGGGCTTCACCGCGGAGGGGAATGGAGCGAGAGGCAGATCCAGAGGGGGAAGGGGGTTCACCGCGGCGGGGAATGGAGCGAGAGGCAGATCCAGAGGGGGAAGTGCGTTCCCAGTGGCGGGGAATGGAGCGAGCGGCAGATCCAGAGGGTGAAGGGGGTTCACCCCGGCGGGGAATGGAGCGAGAGGCAGATCCAGAGGGGGAAGGGGGTTCACCGCGGAGGGGAATGGAGCGAGAGGCAGATCCAGAGGGGGAAGGGGGTTCGCAGCGGAGGGGAATGGAGCATGAGGCAGATCCAGAGGGGGAAGGGTGTTCACCGCAGAGGGGAATGGAGCGAGAGGCAGATCCAGAGGGGGAAGGGGGTTCACCTCGGAGGGGAATGGAGCGAGAGGCAGATCCAGAGGGGAACGGGGGTTCATCGTGGAGGGGAATGGAGCGAGAGGCAGATCCAGAGGGGAAGGGGGTTCACCCCGGCGGGGAATGGAGCGAGAGGCAGATCCAGAGGGGGAAGGGGGTCCACCGCGGCGGGGAATAGAGCGAGAGGCAGATCCAGAGAGGAAAGGGGGTTCACCCCGGCGGGGAATGGAGCGAGAGGCAGATCCAGAGGGGGAAGGGGGTTCACCGCGGAAGGGGGTTCACCGCGGCGGGGAATGGAGCGAGAGGCAGATCCAGAGGGGGAAGGGTGTTCACCCCGGCGGGGAATGGAGCGAGAGGCAGATCCAGAGGGGGAAGGGGGTTCACCCCGGCGGGGAATGGAGCGAGAGGCACATTCAGAGGGGGAAGGGGGTTCACCCCGGCGGGGAATGGAGCGAGAGGCAGATCCAGAGGGGGAAGGGGGTTCACCGCGGCGGGGAATGGAGCGAGAGGCAGATCCAGAGGGGAAGGGGGTTCACCGTGGAGGAGAATGGAGCGAGAGGCAGATCTAGAGGGGGAAAGGGGGTTCGCAGCGGCGGGGAATGGAGTGAGAGGCATATCCAGAGGGGGAAGGGGGTTCACCCCGGTGGGGAATGGAGCGAGAGGCAGATCCAGAGGGGAAGGGGGTTCACCACGGAGGGGAATGGAGCGAGAGGCAGATCCAGAGGGGGACGAGGGTTCACCGCGGCGGGGAATGGAGCGAGAGGCAGATCCAGAGGGGGACGGGGGTTCACCGCGGAGGGGAATGGAGCGAGAAGCAGATCCAGAGGGGGAAGGGGGTTCACTGCGGCGGGGAATGGAGCGAGAGGCAGATCCAGAGGGGGAAGGGGATTCACCGCGGAAGGGAATGGAGCGAGAGGCAGATCCAGAGGGGGAAGGGGATTCACCGCGGAGGGGAATGGAGCGAGAGGCAGATCCAGAGGGGGAAGGGGGTTCACCCCGGCGGGGAATGGAGCGAGAGGCAGTTCCAGAGGGGGACGGGGGTTCACCGCGGAGGGGAATGGAGCGAGAGGCAGATCCAGAGGGGGAAGGGGGTTCACCGCGGAGGGGAATGGAGTGAGAGGCAGATCCAGAGGGGGAAGTGCATTCCCAGTGGCGGGGAATGGAGCGAGCGGCAGATCCAGAGGGTGAAGGGGTTCACCGCGGCGGGGAATGGAGCGAGAGGCAGATCCAGAGGGGAAGGGGGTTCACCGCGGAGGGGAATGGAGCGAGAGGCAGATGCAGAGAGGGAAGGGGGTTCACCGCGGAGGGGAATGGAGCGAGAGGCAGATCCAGAGGGGGAAGGGGGTTCACCGCGGAGGGGAATGGAGCGAGAGGCAGATCCAGAGGGGAAGGGGGTTCACCCCGGCGGGTAATGGAGCGAGAGGCAGATCCAGAGGGAGACGGGGTTCACCGCGGCGGGGAATGGAGCGAGAGGCAGATCCAGAGGGGGAAGGGGGTTCACCCCGGCGGTGAATGGAGCGAAAGGCAGATCCAGAGGGGAAGGCGGTTCACCCCGGTGGGGAATGGAGCGAGAGGCAGATCCAGAGGGGGAATGGGGTTTGCAGCGGCGGGGAATGGAGCGAGAGGCAGATTCAGAGGGGGACGGTGGTTCACCGCGGAGGGGAATGGACCGAGAGGCAGATCCAGAGGGGAAGGGGGTTCACCCCAGCGGGGAATGGAGCGAGAGGCAGATCCAGAGGGGGAAGGGGGTTCACCCCGGCGGGGAATGGAGCGAGAGGCAGATCCAGAGGGGAAGGGGGTTCACCGCGGAGGAGAATGGAGCGAGAGGCAGATCTAGAGGGGGAAGGGGGTTCGCAGCGGCGGGGAATGGAGTGAGAGGCTGATCCAGAGGGGGAAGGGGGTTCACCCCGGTGGGGAATGGAGTGAGAGGCAGATCCAGAGGGGAAGGGGGTTCGCAGCGGCGGGGAATGGAGTGAGAGGCAGATCCAGAGGGGGAAGGGGGTTCACCCCGGTGGGGAATGGAGCGAGAGGCAGATCCAGAGGGGAAGGGGGTTCACCGCGGAGGGGAAGGGGGCGAGAGGCAGATCCAGAGGGGGAAGGGGGTTCACCGCGGCGTGGAATGGAGCGAGAGGCCGATCCAGAGGGGGACGGTGTTCACCGCGGAGGGGAATTGAGCGAGAGGCAGATCCAGAGGGGAAGGGGATTCACCGCGGAGGGGAATGGAGCGAGAGGCAGATCCAGAGGGGGAAGGGGGCTCACCGCGGCGGGGAATGGAGCGAGAAGCAGATCCAGAGGGGGAAGTGGGTTCACAGCTGCGGGGAATGGAGCGAGAGGCAGACCCAGAGGGGGACGGGGGTTCACCGCGGAGGGGAATGGAGCGAAAGGCAGATCCAGAGGGGGAAGGGGGTTCACCGCGGCGGGGAATGGAGCGAGAGGCAGATCCAGAGGGGGAAGGGGGTTCACCGCAGAAGGGAATGGAGCGAGAGGCAGATCCAGAGGGGGAAGGGGGTTCACCGCGGAGGGGAATGGAGCGAGAGGCAGATCCAGAGGGGGAAGGGGGTTCACCCCGGCGGGGAATGGAGCGAGAGGCAGATCCAGAGGGGGACGGGGGTTCACCGCGGAGGGGAATGGAGCGAGAGGCAGATCCAGAGGGGGAAGGGGGTTCACCCCGGCGGGGAATGGAGCGAGAGGCAGACCCAGAGGGGGAAGGGGGTTCACAGCGGCGGGGAATGGAGCGAGAGGCAGATCCAGAGGGGAAGGGGGTTCACCCCCGCGGGGAATGGAGCGAGAGGCAGATCCAGAGGGGGAAGGGGGTTCACCGCGGAGGGGAATGGAGCGAGAGGCAGATCCAGAGGGGGAAGGGGGTTCACCCCGGCGGGGAATGGAGCGAGAGGCAGATCCATAGGGGAAGGGGGTTCACCCCGGCGGGGAATGGAGCGAGAGGCAGATCCAGAGGGGGAAGGGGGTTCACCCCGGCGGGGAATGGAGCGAGAGGCAGATCCAGAGGGGGATGGGGGTTCACCCCGGCGGGGAATGGAGCAAGAGGCAGATCCAGAGGGGAAGGGGGTTCACCGCGGCAAGGAATGGAGCGAGAGGCAGATCCAGAGGTGGAAGGGGTTCACCCGGCGGGGAATGGAGCGAGAGGCAGATCCAGAGGGGAAGGGGGTTCACCCCGGTGGGGAATGGAGCGAGAGGCAGATCCAGAGGGGGACGGGGGTTCACCCCGACGGGGAATGGAGTGAGTGGCAGATCCAGAGGGGAAGGGGGTTCACCCCGGCGGGGAATGGAGCGAGAGGCAGATCCAGAGGGGGAAGGGGGTTCACCGCGGAGGGGAATGGAGCGAGAGGCAGATCCAGAGGGGGAAGGGGGTTCACCGCGGCGGGGAATGGAGCGAGAGGCAGATCTAGAGGGGGACGGGGGTTCGCAGCGGCGGGGAAGGGGGTTCACAGCAGGTGGGAGAAGCAGAGAGAAGTGGGTGCGGTGCTAAGAGAGCAGTAGAGAGGGAGGTTGTGTACACAGTCCTTGAATAAGATGGGCGGGACACAGAGAGGGAGGGGAGAGAGATGAAGGGGTGTTTAAAGCACATACGCTTTTGACCATTGTTACTGACTAGATGCTACAAAATGCACACAATATTTACCTAGGTGCTGAGGAGTGAACTGTAAAACACATGGGAAAGGGGTATTGAAAATCCTATAATGTTTGAACCAATGTTCGAGGCCCTGTGCGCCTTTTAATTCACATAAAGCCATCGACAGACAGGCAAGCTTGTGAATTGAAAAATCACCAGCTAAAGTAGACACAAATACATGCAGTAATAGACACAGTCCCATTAACAGTGACTGACACAGACACATGCAGTAACATACATGTACAGTATGAGACAAGAAGCCGAGGCAGCTCCCAAACAACTGTACACAGCTGGCCACAGGCAGCTTTCGATCATACTACAATCGGAGCCACTGGAATTATATGGCAGGGGAGGATCACATTAGCGTTTTCTAAATTATGCGGCAAGAAAAGGCTAATTATGCAGTCAAATACGACACATTTTGTGATAGTTTTACCTAAATATTTTGTCATTTTTACGCATTCTGTATATCTAGCCAACGGTTTCACTTCATTAGCAGCAGTCTGACACCCAAATGCAGCAAAACGCAAATAAAGATACCGAGTCAACCTTTGCGAAGGGCCTTACACTGTGCAGCAACACATGTTGCTGCGATTTTAGTAACTTTTGATCTGGAAACAAGTTTTTTGTTAAATCCTATCGATTATGAAGCAGATGATGGATTGTGTGGCAAATGCGACAAAATCCATAATTATATGGAAAATGCAACGGCTGCACAATTTCAGCATCTCTGACTACAATGCAACTGTATCCCCACATGCTTACTCCTAGCGATGCAATGTGGTCTGTGACTTGCTGTTGCCCAATGTCAGACTGTTGAGAGGCCCTGCTTTAAAAGCGGTGTCCTTAACCAAGTGGAATAACGGCCTGCACTTCCATAAGGAGGGATAAAGGTGCCACAAATAGGTGGACAAATTGCCTGTTCATTTGGGCAGGGGACGCTGTAATAAATTCTTTTTTGCCCGGAATTCCCAAAAAACTCAGTGCACTGGTCCAAAGCACATCCCTTGTACATTAACATACTTCTTAGAGAGTTTGTCTAGATGCAGAGTTGTGTTTAGAACACAGTTGTGCATAATTAAAAGTGGCTCATTTCGCCCCCTTGAGGTACTGAGTGTAACACACAGCTTGTTTAATGAAATCACCAGTGATGTCAGGTCAGCAGGGGTGTCATTGGGGTGGAAACACCACAAGGATGTCGTGTAGTGGCACCAGAGAGCACTGACCTGCGACCCTCTCTCCCTAGAGTGAGCTCTGGTGCTTATGGATGCGGGGCTCGGGCTAGTCCAAAGGTGTGAAGAAGGGGCGACTACTGTGGTGTGTGCCACCAGTTACTTCAGGGACGTGGACTGGGGGTGTTGAGAGTGTGCTAAGGGTAGCTCAGTGATGAGCACTGTCCTTACCTGAAGCCAGGGACACCAGGGCCAGCAGCAGCCCCTAGTACGCTACCATCGTGCTCTGCCTGCCTCTTCAGACGAGTGTGTGGTCTGCATGGTACCCATATATACATTGTGTGGGAAGATGGGTGTGGGGGAAGAAGGAGTTAGAAAGCTAAGTGACAGCCGAATCAGTCCACCTACAACCCGCGAGCAGAACCACAAGGTACGGAGTGCGCGTTTAAGCCTGGAGATTGCGACATGAATTTAAAGGCCTATTCATCAAACAGCAAGAAGGCACACGCAGCGGGTGCTGATCTGCTCGTGCACCTCAAGTCTGGCCTGCAGCAGCCTCTGTTATTCCAGGAGCAGAACCACACAGAGTTCTGACAATGCACCTCTAGCCTAACCTGCAACACCACCCGCTGTTCCATTAGAGAAAGAAGAAACGGCCGCCATTGCCGAAGCCTGAGTCCAGCGAGTGCCATGTGGGGTGAAGGAAGTGACCCGCTTGGGGCCACCTGGGTCACTGATAACCATCTCTCAGCCTTCCGTACCAAATGAAGAGTCGGTCAGACAGTGGAGAATATAGAACAATAACTGTTTATTCGTATACACTCAGAGCGGAGCCCCGTCTGCACAGTCTCTGGGAGTGCTACAGAGAGAACTAAAGAACAGCCAACATAGAGATACATTATGTACGTTTCATTGTTGGGCAAAGACACGCCCATAGTGGAATTTTCCAGGCAGATGTGGTTGAACAGTGAATTACAAAAAAAGGGTTTCTCTTCTCGTATCTTGCACAACCTAGCACAGTCCAATGTCGTTTGACCCTGGGCTGCGATCAAACTCCACCACCAGACAAGTGGGAGAGGGCCTCTATTCAGTGAGAAAGCTATGCGCTGGCATGAACAGTTACTCATTACCGAAACAAAACTTAACATTACAGAAACGAAACTTAGCAAAGGGCATTTCTCAGAAATGGACAAAATCAGTTTCGAACAGTCTAAAATGGCGCCTGCAAAGAAAATGGTGTAGCGAATGCTAACTAAAACATGACATTGCGTGAGCATTAACTGGCCTAATCTAACAGACCCTCCTTTTAGCATGAGCTAAAAACCTTTTCTGATAAGTAAAAAGGAAATAAGAAGTGATACATAGGCAATATTACTATAGCAATATCAGCATATCAGAAATCAATGAAGCATTAAAATTAAAAAAATAAACAAGACAGAATTATGGGCACTCCTTACAATCAACGTTAGAAAGGGGAATGGCAAGGAGGGAGGAATCCTCAAATATTCCCTCTTCAATATTGTAGGAAGCTGGGTTTCTGTTGCAGTAATCCCCCCCCCCCGCACACTTTTTGCCAGACTATTGATGCACCTTGACTTGATGTGCCCTGGGCCACTGCCAATCAGGATCCCAGGGCCTGTGTTCTTTCCTCAAAACAGTACCTTGTACCCCCAATTGGCACCTCTCTGGCCACATGCCAGTCCAGTGTAAAAGGCACCATTGGTACCCAGGGCACTGTGACCAGGGAAGGCCTCTAAGGGCTGCAGCACTTACTGTGCCACCCCTAAAGGCCCTGTACCTTTACACTCGCACACTGCCTTTGCAGGCTGCGTGTTTTGGTGCAGAACAAAGTGAAGAGTCGACATGGCACACATCCCTGTGTGACATGCCTACAACCCACTGCCCTGGCATAGATCAGTCACCCCTCGAGCTGGGTGCCCTATACCAGTGAGCCCTGTACCCCTACAGTGTCTAGGCCAATTCATAGACAGTGTAAGTGCAGTGCTGCCATAAGAGTATATGGTGCTGGGAGTTTGTCATTACCAACTCCACAGCACCATAATGGCTTTACTGAAAACTGGGAAGTTTGGTATCAAACTTCTCAACACATTAAACCCACACTGATGCCAGTGTGGGATTTAATGAAAAATGCACTCAGAGGGCATCTTAGAGATGCCTCCTGAAAAACGACCAGCCTCTGGTGGGTTCCCTGACTGGTACACACCAGCCTGCCACCACAAGACATGTTTCTGAACCCCTTGGGTGGAAGCCTTCGCTCCCTGAGCTCAGAAACAAAGCCTTTCCTGGGTGAGGTGTTCACACCTCCCCCAGGCCAGGAAGAGCCATCTGTGGCAGGGGAGCTTCAAAGGCCTTGCAGCCTTTGTAATGCGACCCCCAGCCTCTCCTGCTATCAGGAGCAGGCCCCCTTCCTGTCTCCCCTCCGTTTCAGCGGGAGGACAGGCGGGAAAAATTAGCCAGCCCAGAAGGTGTGCCCGTCTCTGCCTCCCCCCATCCTCAGGTGGGGAAGGCGAGGTGAAGCCCACTCTTCAGTGCCCGCCATCTTGCAGATGGTAGGCACTCCCCAATCAGGATTAAGGATTGTGCTCACATCCCCACGTGGGTTGAGCACAACAAGGGTGTAGTCACCCTAAAGTCAGTAGCCCATTGGCTACTGACCACGAGACCCCTAAAACGTCCCCTAAATACAGTATTTAGGGGGCAGCCCTGAACCAATAACTCAGATTCCTGCAACCTATGAAGAAGGACAAAAGAAGACGCCCAGCAGAGGAGACTGCAGAGAACAACTGACTTGGCCCCAGCCCTACCGGCCCGTCTGCAGTTTCCAGAGATCCTGCGCCAGAAGTCGTCCTGTCCTGCAGTCAGCGACCTCCAGAACCCTGGGAGGACTGGCTGCCTTCAACAAAGACCGGATCTCCTGTGAACAGCAGCTCTGTTCAAAAGAAACAGCCAAGAAAGACTCCGAGCCTGCTGAGGACAAATAAACCCGACGCCTGGAACCACCGCTGCACCCTACGCCCACGGCCCGAGTCTGAGTGGCCCACCGGTCCCAGCGAGGTCCCCCAGCGCTCCAGAGCCCGAGTCCACCATGGGCTGACCCCTCCAGGACTCCCCGACGTCGCCTGCAGCCTCTGCACCAAATGCGAGTGACCCTGTAAGGTGAAATCCGACCTCAAAAGACACCCCTGCATCCTGCGCCCTGGAGAAAAGAACCGGAGGTGCACCTACGTCCCCGAGCCCTCCAACTTACCTGCCCAGTTGTTGGTTCCTACCGGAAGTCTTCCTGGACTGAGCCTGCAGCTAAAAACCAAAAACGGAAATCCCATTGAAAACAACAGGGCACCCGAATCCAAAACAGCACCCTACACCCGGCCGCCCCAGCGCCGCTGCGGGTGCACTTTGTATGCTAAACTGGATCCCCTTTGCCCTGAGCTTAAGTCCAGGAGCTTTGCTCCCACAACCTTGTGGCCTGCTCGTCAGCAGCCACCAACCAGAGGACCCCTATCCCACTTTGGATAACATTGGGCCTCAGCAATCTGCACCCGGCCGCCCTAGTGCAGCTGAGGGTGTAACAAGAGTGCATCCTTGACCCTGGGGGACCCCTGAGTCTACCCCCCGAATACCAACTCCCATAACCGAATACTTACCTTTGAACCGATAGCCCTATTTTCCTCCATAGGATAACATTGACTGTTTTTCTGTGAAAAGTGTTGAGTTGGAAAAATCTATAAAAGTTTCTAAAAATGTAACAAAAAAAAACAGAACGCTTTTACTCACCAGTTTACAGGAAATGTCCCAGTGTGGTATCCAGGTATACTGCAGTGTGTAAGAAAAGTAATATGTAAAGTAATCTACTTGACATTATACTGAAAAGCCAATACAAAGTATATGTACAATATTTCAAAGCATTGCATTACCAGTGATTCTACTGTTATCAAACCAAAGCATATATACAACTGCAATACAAACTGTTTACAAACTGTATTATTACTGCAAAGTACTTATCACTTACTTGTGCCAGGCTTGCTTGGTTCTAGGAAATAAAATAACTAAAAGAAATATTTTTATACAAAAACAATTGGTCTGAAGTTCAGTCTTTGAGTGTGTGATAACATTTGCTGATTGAGTGTGTACAACAAATGCTTAACACTACCCTCTGATACAGCCTTACTGCTCGACCACGCTACCACAAATAGAGAGTGAGTGTAGGAAGCTGGCTCTGTATATACTATACCAAAGTGAGGTATAGTGTGCACAGAGTCCAGTGGAACCCCAAAGGTTGGCAGAGGTAAAGTTAGATAGCACCTCACTCTCTATTTGTGGTAGTGTGGTCGAGCAGTAAGGCAGTATCAGAGGGCAGTGTTAAGCATTTGTTGTACACACTCAGTCAGCAAATGAATTCACACACTCAAAGACTGAACTTCAGACCAATTGTTTTTGTATAAAAATATTCTTTTAGTTATTTTATTTCTGGAACCAAGCAAGCCTGGCACAGGTAAGCAATAAATACTTTACAGTAGTAAATGCCGATTGCAAAACAGTTCAATTGCAATTGTAAATGTACTATGGTTTGACTTACAGTATTGTTTCAGAGAAATGCAATTACTTGTAAATACAGTACATAGACTTGAATGGGATTTTCAGTAAAATAGCAGGTAAGTTACTTTTGGATTATTTTTCTTACTCAGTGCTGTATGCCTAGATGCAGCACTGGGACATTTCCTGTAAACAGGTGAGTAAAAGCGTTTTTGTCAAATCGTACAATTTTAAAGAATTTCTTTAGGTTTCAAAACACCACACGTAGAAACTCTTTCAGGAAAAAGTGTCAATGTTATCCTATGGAGGAAAATATGGTTATTGTTTTTTAGGTAAGTAATCGGTCTTTGGAGTTGAGGTTCTGGGGTTAGACTCAGGGGTCCCCCAGGGTCAGTGATGCACTCTTGTTACACCCTCTGCGGTACTAGGGCGGCCGGGTGCAGAGTGTTGAGGCCCAATGTTATCCAATGGGGGATGGGGGCCTCCGGTTGGTGGCTGCTGGCAAGTAGGCCACTGGGTTGTGGGAGCAAAGCTCCTGGACTTTAGCTCAGGGCAAATGGGGAAACAAATTAGCACCAAAGGTGCACCCTCAGCGGCACTAGGGCGGCCGGGTGCAGGGTGCTGTTTCGAGGTCGGATGCCCTGTTGTTTCCAATGGAGAACCTCCGGTTTGCAAAAGCACTGCAGGCAGGGAGACGAAGGACTTCTGGGTGCGACCACCACTTCGAGAGGTAAGTTGGGAAGTTAGGGGTTGGTTATTCACCGTCGGTTTGGGCACACAAGGCCGTGGGGCATCGGGTGAAGGGGTGCCTTTTAGGGTCGGATCTTCTTACCAGCTCCTGGTCGCGGTTAGGGGGGCCTTCTGGATTTACGCTGCAGGCATCGGCTGGAGGCTTGAGGCAGGTCAGGGGTCGCCGGATCTCGGTTCAGGATCGCCGGGGTGACCTCCTCATGGTGTTTGCCCTCTCGAGCTCGGGCCGTGGACGGCGGGTGCAGAGTGGGGCGGATTTGCAGTTTCCGGCTGTTGCCAGAGGTTGCAGTTGAACAAATCCGGTGTTCACGGGAGAAGCAGTCTTTAGAAGTGAAGGCAGGCAGGTCCTCCGGGGTTTTTGAGGTTGCTGGCTGCAGGACACACCGGGATTTCGCAGGAGCAGGTTCGAGGGGGATACAGGCCGGTAGGGCTGGGGCCAAGTCAGTGGGCGTCTTCCTCTTGTTAGCTGCTGCACGGCTGTTTGGTCCTTCTACTTTTCTTATTGTTTCTTGTCTGGATCTGAGGAAGCAAGGTTCAGGGGTGCCCCTAAATACTAGATTTAGGGGTGTTACAGGTAGGTAAAAGGCAGGGACCAATGGGTCCCTTCCCTGGGGTGGGTACACCCCTATTATGGCACCCTCCAGTGGGAGGGGGCATGTGCCTGTCCCTGGTTGGCTGAGTCCCCCATCTTCAAGATGGCGTGGACTGAGAGTTGTGCTTCACCTCACCTCCCCCACCTGAGGGGTGGAGTTGGCAGAGGTGGGCACACCTCTCTTCCTCACTTGTTTTTCCCGCCGGTTCTCCCGCCCAAAGTGGGGGTCAGAACCAGTGGGGACCAGTTGCTGAAAGCAGCAATTGGCCTGGGGGAGCTCACAAAGGCGGCAAGCCTTTGAAGCTTCCCCTTCGTGAACCCTGCCCATCCTGGGGGAGGAGGCTTGGCATCTCGTCCCAGGATATGCATTGTTTCAGGCACCAGAGAGCAGCAGGCTCTCGACCCAGGGGTCCAGAAACATGTCTGGTGGTGGCAGCTGAAAGCAGCCACTCAGCCTGGACACTAGTGGTGGGTTAGTTTTCAGGGGGCATCTCTAAGATGCCCTCTGTGTGCATTTTTCATTAAATCCCACACTGGCATCAGTGTGAGTTTAATGTACTAAGAAGTTTGATATCAAACTTCTCAGTTTTCAGTGTAGCCATTATGGTGCTGTGGAGTTCGTAATGACAAACTCCCAGCACCATATACCCTTAATGGCTCTTTTTATGCTTTTTCTCCCACAGCTATTCACCTATGTCGTCCTCATCTCGTATGTAAAGCGCTCTGATACCCGCTTGGGTCATGTTCGCGCTATACAAAACTTTAAAAATAAATAAATAAAATAAATGGCACCACTGCACTTACAATGTCTAAGAATGGACTTAGACACTGTAGGGGTACAGGGCTCATGCACCTGTACCCTCACCACTGGTATAGTGCACCCAGCTAGAGGGGTGACTGATCTATGCCAGGGCAGTGGGTTGTAGGCATGGCACACAGGGATGTGTGCCATGTTGACTCTTCACTTTGTTCTACACCAAGACACGCAGCCTGCAAAGGCAGTGTGTGAGTGTCAGGGTACAGGGCCTCTAAGGGTGGCACAATAAGTGCTGCAGCCCTTAGATGCCTTCTCTGGTCACAGTGCCCTGGGTACCGGGGGTACCATTTACCAGGGGCTGGCCTGTGGCCAGAGATGCCAATTGGGTTTAGGCTTCAATGCAGTTTTAGGGAAAGAACATAGGCCCTGGGTGCCTGATTAGCAGGAGCCCAGGGCACACTCAGTCAAAGCAAATCAGCAATTCAGCAAAAAGTGGGGGCAACCATGCAGAAAGAGGGCACTTTCTCACAGTGAGGTGCTATCTACTTTTACCTCCGCCTACCTTTGAGGTTCCACTGGACTCAGTGTACACCATACCTCACTTTGGTATAGTATATACAGAGCCAGCTTCCTACAAATATGCATTAGGCCATCAATGTCATTCTGTAACATCATAGCTGCATTTGTAACATGAGCTGATATTTTCTGTTTGGGCCTAAAAACAGTGGCACAATAAGAACAACAGAAACGAATACACTGAATAAGGATGCAGCAAAACACCAACACCACTATGAGGTAAATCAGTTCCTTAAAAATCCAGCCCCAACTACCAAAAAGGGACCAATTCCAATTCCCACTTTCCATGCCTTTGACATTTTCAATGATGTCCAGAATGTGTTGTGTTTTTTTCCAAATTCTCTATTCCCTTAACACACTGATCGCCATTTAAAGCGCAAACACCACCAGTCTTGGCCAATATAAAATCTACTGCATATCTAGTCTGTTCCGAATACACCCGCATACTTTCCAATTGGGTAGTAATATCTCTCAAGGCTGCCACTGTGCTATTGGACAGAATTTGCAATTTACATCCAAAATAATCTCTGCCTTTCTCTTCCCTGGCCATAGCCATACCACCCAAGGTAAATATGCAGGACAGGAAGTATCCAAATGTGATACCATTGCTATAACTATTCGCTTCTAAATCTGTAACTCCTTCGCAAAACTCTTTCGTTAATGTCCTTTTCACCCATCTCTTTTTCGGTTTGATATCTTTACATGGGACACCTAGAGGCAACACCATTCCAAGTGCCACATTGTCAGTCCCATTATAAACACTGGAATAAGTCCCATTGGACAAGAAATAAAACCCAGGATGTGCATATATCGGTCCTTCTTAATTTACTGCTGAATACCTGGAATTCATTCCAAGTGTATTTGGATCTGATTTATGCTCTAGGGAAAATGTTTGTTTATACAGTATCGTTCCTGACAATTCATATACAAAGTAGTGTCTGTCAAATTCACTATGGGGCAACAAGCACCGTAGTAACCAGCCTTTCAGGGTACTGTTATTTCTTTATAATGCCAACCCACAAGTGTCATATTCTGCTCTTCCATTTCAAAACTATCACAATATGAGCTGTTGTCACAACCGGGGTAACCCTCACCCTGTGGCTTTCGGTGATACAAACATGGCCCGGGATAACCAAGTCCAAACATATCCTTCACTTCTACAAAATCTGATGGCCGAGTGTACGTGTAATTAACAAGTAATAAGAGCTATGCTGTCCAGAGGCTATCAACATAACCAATAGCATAACAGGCAGTCCTATTCCCAAAGAATCTCTAATGTGCTGCCACACACACGTTATTCGTTGAAGCCCTCTTGTCTCTCCCCAAAGGAATGGGCCTGCTCATGTCGAGTGTAGGTGCATCATACACGTCCTCTAAAAACCATAACAACCCCCATACTATTATCACCACCATTACCAGAGCAATGACACATACAGTTTTACTTCGAATGGACCAAATTACATGACGTTGATAACGTTGACTTGGAATGATTGGCTGCTCATCCTCATCAACTGTCTACCAAAAGGATGCACAATGATCAAAGCAAAACAAGGCAAAACGACAAAAGAATATAATTGTTCCCAGTGTCCGTCAGAGCCTCACTGGTACAGGCTCCTATCGTCCATCAATCAGTTGGCGCTCTTGAGCTCCGGCGGTGGGGCTTGCTCTGTCCTAAGCTCTTCCTACCCTATCCCACGCTGATAAAGGTGGTATACTCTCAGAGTATACTTTGTTTTTTCCCTAACTAATGTTCGGATAACAAAAGCAAAGCAAATGCAGAATTTTCACTGATTCCAATCTCTCTTCAGTACTGCTACTCAGTACTTGCCTACCTTGTGCAGTCCATCTCTAATCCTTTTTAGGTCTCGCCTAGCGACGCAGCGCATGCGCTGCTCGCTTGCGAGATCTATTGTTGTCGATTTAGCTTCCGAAGCGGGGGTGAAAGCACCACCCATGCTTCGTATTGGGGCGGCTCCCAAATGCGTGCTTTTCATTGGGAGGGAGGCATATTTTGTTCCCTCCCTGTCTCCTGCTCGGCGTGCCTGCCCGGACAGGAGATGTGCACGCGCCCGGACAGGAGATGTGCACCACACGCTGCTCGCTCTGGTAGGCAGGTACAAGGGTGCGCAGACACGCTCCCTGCTGAGGCCAAACCCACCGCCCACCCCCAGCAGAAGAAAGCCTGGCGCGCCCCCGCCCTCGCACATGGCCCTGCACTCGCGGGTCGCCGAGCTGAGGCTGCGGGGCTCGCTGCTAACTGCTCGCCGTGGCGCTCCAAAGTAATCACAGCGATTTAATGTTTAGGCTGCTAAAATGCTATACAATGGTCATCGTTGTGCTATCGTCGTATTTTGTTTTACACACAGTATTCCCGCATGCATGTTTTTGTTCTTCCACTCTCCTGCACAGCTATTCATCAAAGGTTGCGAGCATGGCACGCTGATGCGACTCGCTCTGGTAGGCAGGTACAAGATTGCGCAGACATGCTCCCCGCTGACGCCAAGCCCACCCCCAGAAGAAGGAAGCCCGGCGCGCCCCCGCCCTCGCACGTGGCCCTGCACTCGCGGATCGCCGAGCTGAGGCTGCGGGGCTCGCTGCTAACTGCTCGCCGTGGCGCTCCAAAGTAATCACAGCGATTTAATTTTTAGGCTGCTAAAATGCTTTACAATGGGCATCGTTGTGCTATCATCGTATTTTGTTTTACACACAGTATTCCCGCATGTTGTTGATGTTATTATCGCCAGCTGACCTCTCTATAGGTACTATAAGAACATCTTGAGGTGGGATTTGGAGTATAGCCTAGAGACACGTACTCTGCTCTTTCACTTGTCCCCTAATAATGTCATTTAGTAATGTATGGTAGTGAAATGAGTGTCGTATTTTATTTTCAGTTTTATATAGCGTGGAGTCGGCTTGAGGGCATTAGGTTGCTTTACATGAGCACCAGAGTACACTACAAAAGGTTAGTCTTTTTTAGGCCAAAGTAATTTGCCCCGGATCACAGGATGTTGAGCCAACACTGGGCTCGAACATGTTCCAAAATCGGCAGGTCTGGCTGTTGGACCTCATCTCCTCCTATGTTCTCAAAGGAGTGTAGCCTTCCTTATATGCTCTACAGTTGTTTGGGAAGAGAGGAGGGTTAGCTTGGGTAGTAAAATGTGGTGAGGGGTAGAATGAACAGGCAGACCACTGCTCTACCGGAGGATGCATGTCAGTGCATGCACGGAGTTTCAACTGCGTATGCTGTATAAACTCCAAATTATTTGCTTTTCACTGATCTCGTGGAAAGAGAACACATGGCTTTCGAGGGATTTTCAAACACTCTCATTGTTTTGTTCTTATATCTGTACTGTTGATCCAAAAATATATTTCTCCATTATAGTGTTTCATTTGTAATTTTACATTTTAAGTAGTCAATTTAGTCAATCAGATAGCCATTTAAGTGTCAGCTTTCAGAGCACCACAAGGCTGTTCCCTTTCGCATCACTCCGATGCTTTTCCTCTTTGTTCATAGTTGTACAACTTTCCCGACTTTTACTTGTCATTCTCATGGTACAAAATACAGGCACATCCAGCATGCATACATCTGGTGCCCTATTTAAATTCTCAAACGTCTCCTTCCTTGCATTAGGCTGTATAAAGGAAGTAACATTGTAGTAGTTGTATTCTTGTAGCCTCTCATGCTGTTTCTATTTCTTTATTCCTCTTTCCAAGCTTGTTCTTACCACCCTCCAATGGCCTCTAGTTTCGGCTTGGTATTTCAGATCAGCTCCATCTTCTGTTGCAGCCTGTGCTCTTGGTCCGTGGTTTCCAGTTTACTCAAAAGGGTCTCCTGCGCTCTTGGGGATCCTCCTGTAAAGGTCACCACCTGCTCACCTGCAATTTGTTTTTGCTGATTCGTTGCTCTCTTTCACCAAGGTGCGGCTTGGACGCTCATAAAATTTCCTGTGTTTGTAATTTCGGTTTTACCATGTCTGTTGCGGGAATCTCTTCTGCTCTCGTCTTGATGTTATTAAAAGCCTGTATGGCACTTTGTGTACCACCTACTGGTTAGATTATACAGTGTGGGTACTACTTAAATGCCATTCTTTTCCTCTCGGTTTGCTCTCCACTCTTTGGTACCCCACACCATTCATGGCTTGAGGTTAACAGCTGAGATGCCCTGCTCTGAGATTGCTTCTCCCTGGGCAGTTTATCACCTTTGTTATGGTGGAGGTTTACTCCACAATTCCTCCCTCCATGCCACCATCCCTCCTCCATGTTTCCTGCCGTCTTCATATGCTTAGGCCATCAAACATGTTAGTTGTAGAAACATGTGCCTGGGCACAGTGAGTTGCACCTGGCATCCTGGCTGAATAAACAATTTGCAGCGGTGAATGGAAAGGGGTTTCTCTTTTTTTGTGCAGTTTTAACTTATGTTTCATTTTCTCTTTCTAAAAGTCTGCTGTAAGTCGAGTTTCATTCAAAGTGTTAATTATTGTCTACTAGTCAGTGTTTTACATTTTTTTGAAATATTTAACCCTTTCCGAACTCTGCCGGTGCTGGTGTGTGACACTGCCTCCAGGAGCGGCACAATCACTGTGTTTGTAGCATGGACTTCTATCTCTATCCTCACGGCACTCGGTCTGTACTGTGACCAAAAAGTCTATATTAGGTAAAAAGTCATTTTATTGACAGTAATTCTTCTGAACCAAAATCTTCACACTATTCTAATTTAGCAATATGTGTCTTCAAAACATTTGTCCATGTAACCGAAACCTTTCTTTTGCTCAATACATTTTGAGTTATTACTCTACATCATGGGCAACACCTGCCAACATATAATTAACTCATAAGGTTTACAAGCAGGATATTTCATTCAAACTTGTTTTATAAAACGAATTGCACATTAAATATAAGATCAATACTGTTGTCAACAATCAAATCAGTTACCTATTCAGATACATGTACGAGAGTTTAAGCTATTGCCATTGTAAAATGCCTTAAGTTTATCTGTTTTGAAAACCAACATATAAATAAAAGGCATTGTCATTTACAATGCCAATAGCTCAAACTCTTGCAAATGCGAGACCTATTGCATTGCAAATGCTTGTTCTCTTTAGACTCAGTGGTCCTCGTCCGAGGACGTAAATGGTACCTGGCAGCTCCAGGCACCGTTTGATCAGAGAACAGAGGCTCTTGGATAGCTCCTATTTCAGGTGGAACAGCCTCGTTCAAGACATCATCATTCTCCTTATCTGTTTGGGTCCAAATTAGTTGGGCGTCACTAAAGGGCACAAACCTAGGCACTTGCTCACATTCGACGTCCCCTATTCCATCCTTGACCCACTGGCCATAAGGCAACGGCAAAGGTATCCTTTTGCAATGGGTGGCATGCACCCAATTCTTCCGACCTGCAACCTTTACAGCCATCTGGGTGACCAGTAGAACCTGTTCAGGACCTTTCCATCTGGACTCCAATCTTTTCTTCCTTTGGACATTTCTGACCATACGTAATCCCCAGGCTGGATGTTGTGGCCAGGTCCCTCAGGTTTCGGAGGTCAATCAATCAATCAATCAATCAATCACGGCATTTATAGAGCGCGCTACTCACCCGGGAGGGTCTCAAGGCGCTGGGGAGGGGGTAAGTTACTGCTCGAACAGCCAGGTCTTGAGCTGCTTCCTGAAGGAGAGATGGTCCTGGGTTCGCCGAAGGTGAGTGGGGAGGGAGTTCCAGGTCTTGGCTGCCAGGTAGGAGAAGGATCTTCCTCCGGCGGTGGTTCTGCGGATGCGTGGTACGGTGGCGAGGCGTGGCTGGTTGATCGTAGCTGGCGGGTGGGCGTGTAGAAGGTCATGCGGTCGTTGAGGTACTTTGGGCCCAGGTCGTGGAGGGCCTTGTGTGCGTGGGTGAGGAGTCTGAACGTGATTCTCTTGCTGACGGGGAGCCAGTGCAGGTCTTTCAGGTGTCCGGTGATGTGGCTGTGTCGGGGGATGTCCAGGATGAGTCGTGCGGAGGCGTTCTGGATGCGCTGGAGTCTTTTTGAAGTTTGGCTGTGGTTCCGGCGTAGAGGGTGTTCCCATAGTCCAGTCGGCTGGTGACGAGTGCCTGGGTGACGGTCTTCCTGGTTTCAGTGGGGATCCATCTGAAGATCTTGCGGAGCATGCGCAGGGTGTTGAAGCACGAAGATGAGACGGCGTTGACTTGTCTGGTCATCGACAGGGAGGAGTCCAGGATGAAGCCCAGGTTTCGTGCGTGGTCCGTTGGCTTGGGCGCGGTGCCCAGGGCCGGGGGCCACCAGGAGTCGTCCCAGGCGGAGGGTGATGAGCCCAGGATGAGGACTTCCGTCTTGTCTGAGTTCAGTTTAAGGCGGCTGTTCCTCATCCAGTCGGCGACGTCTTTCATCCCGTCGTGTAGGTTGGCTCTGGCGGTGGTGGGGTCGTTGGTGAGGGAGAGGATCAGCTGGGTGTCGTCGGCGTAGGAGATGATGTTGAGGTTGTGTTGGCGTGCGATGGCTGCGAGGGGGCTCATGTAGATGTTGAAGAGGGTTGGACTGAGTGAAGATCCTTGTGGAACGCCGCAGATGACTTCGGTGGCCTCGGATCTGAACGGGGGAGGCGGACTCTCTGGGTTCTTCCGGCGAGGAACGAGATGATCCATTCCAGTGCTTTCTCTCGGATTCCGATGTTGCTGAGGCGCTTCACTAGGGTGCGGTGGCAGACGGTGTCGAACGCCGCGGAGAGGTCCAAGAGGATGAGGGCTGCTGTTTCCCCGTTGTCGTTTAGGGTTCTGATGTCGTCGGTGGCTGCAATAAGGGCGGTCTCGGTGCTGTGGTTGGCCCGAAACCCGGACTGCGAGGGGTCGAGGATCCATTCGTCTCGAGGAAGGCGGCAAGCTGTCTGTTGACGGTCTTCTCGATGACTTTGGCCGGAAACGGAAGGAGCGAGATGGGACGGTAGTTCTTGAGGTCGGTGGGGTCCGCCGTTGGTTTCTTCAGGAGGGCGGTAAGCTCGGCGTGCTTCCAGCTCTCCGGGAAGGTGGCGGTGTGGAAGGAGGAGTTGATGATGTCCCGGAGATGGGGTGCGATGGTGGCGTCGGCTTTGTTGAAGACGTGGTGTGGGCAGGGGTCGGTTGGTGATCCGGAGTGGATGGAGTTCATCGTGCGGGTGGTGTCTTCGGTGCTGATCGGGGTCCAGTTGCAGAGGGTGGTGGTGGCGGGCGTTGGTTCGGCGGTAGGGTGCGTGGTTTGTGCGTCGAAGCTGTTATGTATGTCGGTGATCTTGCGGTGGAAGAACGCGGCGAGTGAGTTGCAGAGGTCTTGCGAGGGGGTGATGTCGTTGTTTCCGGTGCTGGGGTTGGAGAACTCTTTGACGATGCTGAAAAGTTCCTTGCTGTCGTGGGCGTTGTTGTCCAGTCGTTCTTTGAGTGCCGACTTCTTGGTGGCACGGATCAGCTGGTGGTGTTTGCGGGTGGCGTGCTTGAGGGCGGTCCTGTTGTCTGTGGTCTGGTCGAGTCGCCAGGTTTTCTCGAGAGTGCGGCAGTTCTTCTTGGATTCCTTGAGTTCGTTGGTGAACCAAGGGGTTTTCTTGCTTCCGGGTCTGCTGGGAGGGTTTTTAGTGGTGCGAGGTCGTTGGCGCAGGCGGTCAGCCACTTGGCGAGGTTGTTGGCTGCTTCGTTTGGGTCCGTTGTGTTGGTGGGTGTGTTCTGGCTGAGGGAGGCGGTGAGCTGCTCGGCGGTGATCTTGCTCCAGCTCCGGCGGGGAGCCTGTTGCGGGTGGTGGTGGGTCGCAGTCTTTCTGAAGCTGAAGTGGACGCAGCTGTGGTCGGTCCAGTGGAGTCCGGTGGCGTGGCTGAAGGAGATGTGCTTGCTGGAAGAGAAGACGGGGTCAAGCGTGTGGCCGGCGTAGTGGGTGGGCGTGTCCACCAGTTGCTTGAGTCCGAGGTTGGCGAGGTTGTCCAGCAGGGCGGTGGTGTTTCTGTCGTTGTTGTTCTCCAGGTGGAAGTTGAGGTCCCCTAGGAGGATGTAGTCGGCGGAGGGCATGGCGTGCGGGCTGATGAAGTCTGCGATGTCTTCGCTGAATAGTGTGCGTGGTCCCGGGGGTCTGTAGATGAGGGTTCCTCGGAGGGTGGTCTTGGGGTCAGTGTGTATTTGGAAGTGTAGGTGTTCGGCGGCGGTGAAGGTCTCGTCGGAGTTAGTCGAGATGCAGATGGTGTTCTTGTGTACGATGGCGATGCCTCCTCCCGTCTGGTTGACGCGGTCCCTCCGGGTGATCTTGTATCCGTCCGGGATGGCTATGGCGATGTCGGGCGTTCATCCAGGTTTCGGTGAGGAAGGCGATGTCCGGTGCTGTTGCGTCGAGCAGGTCCCAGAGTTCCACGGCGTGCCTGTGGACGGAGCGGGTGTTCAACAGGATGCATTTCAGGTGGTTGCTGCTGGTGCTCGACTTGGCGGAGGTGGTGCACGTCCGGGGGCAGGTGAATCGGCAGGTTTGGCAGGTGAAGGGTCCGTGGGTGCGTCTCGGTGAGGCTCGGTAGCAGGCAGGGTTCCGGCCAGCATTGAGTGCGGTGAGGGTGGCGGCGTCGTAGGTCCGTCGAGTAGTGTTGCATCGGTGGGATCCAGGGGTTCTGGCGCTGGGCGCGGTCCAGTCGCGGACGGGCGCAGACGGGCTTGCCTTAGGCGCGCCTGCGGCGCGGCCGCGCAGCGGCCGCCATTTATGGGGAGGTGGGAGGGAGGAGCAGCTGGGAGGCGGGAGGCAGGGGCAGCGAATGGGCAGTCAGGGGGGCGGGGCCGCAGGGGACGCAGCGGCGGGAATGGCGAGAGGCAGCGGGGGCACAAGTACAAGGGGAGAGAAAACGGACAAAAATACAAGCACAACGCAAATGGGGCAGCGAGGGGCACAGAAAGGAAAAAAAGGGGGGGAGAAACAGACAAATTACAAGCACAACGCAAATGGGGCAGCGAGGGGCACAGAAAGGAAAAAAAAGGGGGAGAAAACAGACAAATTACAAGCACAACGCAAATGGGGCAGCGAGGGGCACAGAAAGGAAAAAAAGGGGGAGAAAACAGACAAATTACAAGCACAACGCAAATGGGGCAGCGAGGGGCACAGAAAGGAAAAAAAAGGGGGAGAAACAGACAAATTACAAGCACAACGCAAATGGGGCAGCGAGGGGCACAGAAAGGAAAATGGGGAGACAGGCAAGAAATACGGGCACCGGGGCCACAAGCGGAGGGCGATCTTACCTGCAGAAGCAGCGGGCAGACAACACAGGCGGAGCTGTGTGGTGGGGAGCGACCTACCTGGCAAGGTCAAGGGTCGCTCTCCTCACACGCGCAGCGGCCGCCATTTATGGGGAGGTGGGAGGGAGGAGCAGCTGGGAGGCGGGAGGCAGGGGCAGCGAATGGGCAGTCAGGGGCGGGGCCGCAGGGGACGCAGCGGCGGGAATGGCGAGAGGCAGCGGGGGCACAAGTACAAGGGGAGAGAAAACGGACAAAAATACAAGCACAACGCAAATGGGGCAGCGAGGGGCACAGAAAGGAAAAAAAGGGGGGGAGAAATAGACAAATTACAAGCACAACGCAAATGGGGCAGCGAGGGGCACAGAAAGGAAAAAGGGGGGAGAAACAGACAAATTACAAGCACAACGCAAATGGGGCAGCGAGGGGCACAGAAAGGAAAAAAAGGGGGGAGAAAACAGACAAATTACAAGCACAACGCAAATGGGGCAGCGAGGGGCACAGAAAGGAAAAAAAGGGGGGAGAAACAGACAAATTACAAGCACAACGCAAATGGGGCAGCGAGGGGCACAGAAAGGAAAAAACAGGGGGAGAAAACAGACAAATTACAAGCACAACGCAAATGGGGCAGCGAGGGGCACAGAAAGGAAAAAGGGGGGAGAAACAGACAAATTACAAGCACAACGCAAATGGGGCAGCGAGGGGCACAGAAAGGAAAAAAAGGGGGAGAAAACAGACAAATTACAAGCACAACGCAAATGGGGCAGCGAGGGGCACAGAAAGGAAAAAGGGGGAGAAACAGACAAATTACAAGCACAACGCAAATGGGGCAGCGAGGGGCACAGAAAGGAAAAAAGGGGGGAGAAAACAGACAAATTACAAGCACAACGCAAATGGGGCAGCGAGGGGCACAGAAAGGAAAAAAAGGGGGGAGAAACAGACAAATTACAAGCACAACGCAAATGGGGCAGCGAGGGGCACAGAAAGGAAAAAAAAGGGGGAGAAAACAGACAAATTACAAGCACAACGCAAATGGGGCAGCGAGGGGCACAGAAAGGAAAAAGGGGGGAGAAACAGACAAATTACAAGCACAACGCAAATGGGGCAGCGAGGGGCACAGAAAGGAAAAAAAGGGGGAGAAAACAGACAAATTACAAGCACAACGCAAATGGGGCAGCGAGGGGCACAGAAAGGAAAAAAAAGGGGGAGAAAACAGACAAATTACAAGCACAACGCAAATGGGGCAGCGAGGGGCACAGAAAGGAAAAAGGGGGGAGAAACAGACAAATTACAAGCACAACGCAAATGGGGCAGCGAGGGGCACAGAAAGGAAAAAAAGGGGGAGAAAACAGACAAATTACAAGCACAACGCAAATGGGGCAGCGAGGGGCACAGAAAGGAAAAAAGAGGGGAGAAACAGACAAATTACAAGCACAACGCAAATGGGGCAGCGAGGGGCACAGAAAGGAAAATGGGGAGACAGGCAAGAAATACGGGCACCGGGGCCACAAGCGGAGGGCGATCTTACCTGCAGAAGCAGCGGGCAGACAACACAGGCGGAGCTGTGTGGTGGGGAGCGACCTACCTGGCAAGGTCAAGGGTCGCTCTCCTCACCGCGCAGCGGCTGCCATTTATGGGGAGGTGGGAGGGAGGAGCAGCTGGGAGGCGGGAGGCAGGGGCAGCGAATGGGCAGTCAGGGGGGCGGGGCCGCAGGGGACGCAGCGGCGGGAATGGCGAGAGGCAGCGGGGGCACAAGTACAAGGGGAGAGAAAACGGACAAAAATACAAGCACAACGCAAATGGGGCAGCGAGGGGCACAGAAAGGAAAAAAAGGGGGGGAGAAACAGACAAATTACAAGCACAACGCAAATGGGGCAGCGAGGGGCACAGAAAGGAAAAAGGGGGGAGAAACAGACAAATTACAAGCACAACGCAAATGGGGCAGCGAGGGGCACAGAAAGGAAAAAAAGGGGGGAGAAAACAGACAAATTACAAGCACAACGCAAATGGGGCAGCGAGGGGCACAGAAAGGAAAAAAAGGGGAGGAGAAACAGACAAATTACAAGCACAACGCAAATGGGGCAGCGAGGGGCACAGAAAGGAAAAAAAGGGGGGAGAAAACAGACAAATTACAAGCACAACGCAAATGGGGCAGCGAGGGGCACAGAAAGGAAAAAGGGGGGAGAAACAGACAAATTACAAGCACAACGCAAATGGGGCAGCGAGGGGCACAGAAAGGAAAAAAAGGGGGGAGAAAACAGACAAATTACAAGCACAACGCAAATGGGGCAGCGAGGGGCACAGAAAGGAAAAAGGGGGAGAAACAGACAAATTACAAGCACAACGCAAATGGGGCAGCGAGGGCACAGAAAGGAAAAAAAGGGGGGAGAAAACAGACAAATTACAAGCACAACGCAAATGGGGCAGCGAGGGGCACAGAAAGGAAAAAAAGGGGGAGAAACAGACAAATTACAAGCACAACGCAAATGGGGCAGTGAGGGGCACAGAAAGGAAAAAAAAGGGGGGAGAAAACAGACAAATTACAAGCACAACGCAAATGGGGCAGCGAGGGGCACAGAAAGGAAAAAGGGGGAGAAACAGACAAATTACAAGCACAACGCAAATGGGGCAGCGAGGGGCACAGAAAGGAAAAAAAGGGGGGAGAAAACAGACAAATTACAAGCACAACGCAAATGGGGCAGCGAGGGGCACAGAAAGGAAAAAAAGGGGGGAGAAACAGACAAATTACAAGCACAACGCAAATGGGGCAGCGAGGGGCACAGAAAGGAAAAAAAAGGGGGAGAAAACAGACAAATTACAAGCACAACGCAAATGGGGCAGCGAGGGGCACAGAAAGGAAAAAGGGGGAGAAACAGACAAATTACAAGCACAACGCAAATGGGGCAGCGAGGGGCACAGAAAGGAAAAAAAGGGGGGAGAAAACAGACAAATTACAAGCACAACGCAAATGGGGCAGCGAGGGGCACAGAAAGGAAAAAGGGGGGGAGAAACAGACAAATTACAAGCACAACGCAAATGGGGCAGCGAGGGGCACAGAAAGGAAAATGGGGAGACAGGCAAGAAATACGGGCACCGGGGCCACAAGCGGAGGGCGATCTTACCTGCAGAAGCAGCGGGCAGACAACACAGGCGGAGCTGTGTGGTGGGGGAGCGACCTACCTGGCAAGGTCAAGAGGTCAAGAGGTAAGGAGTCGCGCACCTGTTGGTGAATAGAACGCAAACTTTCTGTCAATTGTCCAAGATAATCAAACAACACAGGATATTCAATCTCTAGAGAATTTCTTTGTATGGGTGACACCCCAGACATTTGCTGGGTGCCCGAAAACCACCTCAAACGGGGACAAACCAGTTCTAGAATGTGCTGTAGTTCTGGTTGACAAAAAAGCTAATGGAAGAGCATCCGGCCATTTCAACCCTGTCGTCTCTTGAGTTTTTGCCGTTTCAGTTTGAGCGTATCATTGTACTTCCCAACAAGGCCAGCTGACTGCGGGTAATTGGCGGCCTGAAATTTCTGTTTAATGTGCAAACCTTCACAAATTAATTTAATCACTTTCCCATTAAAATGAGATCCGTTATCACTCCAGATAACTCGGGCATTCCGAAACGAGGAAAGAACTCTTTAATGAGTACTTTCGCAGTTGTAATGGCCTTATTGTCTTTATTGGGGTAAGCCTTAACCCATTTACTGAACGTACGTATAACCACTAAAACATACTTGAGATTATTACATCGTTCCAATTCAATAAAATCCATTTGAAGGACCTCAAACGGAAAAGTAGGTGGTGCAAAATTACCGGATGGTGTAGGGGTACCCTTTCCTGGATTATACTTCATGCAAATCATACAATTTTTTACCAAATTCGCAGCTGTTTTAGAAATGTTATCATTGTGCCAAACCGGAGATAACAATTTACAAATGCCTTTTGTACTAATATGAGCTGGACCATGTGCCATAGTAACTATAGAAAGTACATATGCATCAGGGAACATCCATTTCTGCTCCCCTGATTTATCAATCCAACATCCTTCCTCATTTAACTGTGCTGTACTTCCCTGCCATTTTGCTAATTCCTCTGTCGTGGCTTCACTTTGTATCTCCTTTACACTCTCAACTGTGTCTTCAAACATAGCAATCTCGGGTACCCATCTAGCTGGACCTGCAACAAACATTCTCTTTATTTTACTACAGGCGGTGTCCTTAGCTACCTGATCTGCAAATGCATTCCCTCTGCCCACATCATCGGTGACTTTCTTGTGGGCGCTACACTTGATTATTGCCATTTTCTTAGGAAGTGTTAATGCGGATAACAATCGCACTATGAGGTGTCCATGCTGGATTTTAGTGCCATGGGAAGTAAGGAACCCTCTCTCTGCCCATAGGCGACCGGAATTATCAGCAACCCCAAATGCATACTGACTATCTGTATAAACATGGACAATCAACCCTTCACTTAATTCACAGGCTGGGATAAGGGCAACAAGTTCAGCGGCTTGAGCCGACTGATAGGGGACTCGTGATGTCTCTACCACCGTACGCAATGTGGTGATAGCATAAGCTGCAGTGGTGGTGCCATCTGGCAATTTGAAACAAGAGCCATCTACATAGTTCTCCTTGGGGGTCAGATAAGGGAACATCAGTCATGTCTACCCGTCCCATTGTCTCTTCTTCTGTTCGGAAAATACAGTCATGTTTGTCAACTGCACCATTCTCAAAAGGGAGGGGCAGTAACGTGGCTGGGTTCAGAGTGGCACATCTTTTGATCGTGATATGTTTAGCAAACAATGTCAATTCATAACCAGTAAGATGTGCACTGGTGAGGTGCTGTGCCTTTGTCTTATTCAAAAGTGTATCCACACCATGGGGTACCATAACTATGAGGTCTGTATCAAGTATGAGTCCAGCTGATTGTCTAATTGAAGTGGACACAGCCACGACCGCTCGCAGACAGCTCGGCAGGGTCCTAGCAACATGGTCAAGCACAGCAGAAAAATAAGCACAAGGTCTCTGTATATCCCCGAATTTCTGGGTCAAGACAGAAAGTGCACAGCCAGCCATCTCGTGGACATAGAGCACAAGCGGTTTCCTATAGTTAGGTGTGCAAAGCACTGGAGGAGAGCAAAGCGCAGTTTTTAATTGTTCAAAAGATTGCTGGCATTCTGGCTTCCAAGGCAAAGACTCATGCACTGCTTTCGTTGTTAATGCAAGCAAAGGCTTGATTAGTAAGGAATAGTTTGGGATCCACTGGCGACAGTAAGAAGTGATGCCTATGAAGGCACGCACATCTTTTTGAGTTTGTGGAAAGGGCATTTTAATAATAGTACTGATACGTTCTGGTGTTAACCTTCTACCCTCCTTCGACAGTAGGTGATCTAAATAGGTAACCTCCTGTCGACAATACTGAAACTTCGAAAGAGAGACCTTATGTCCATGATGTGCCAGATGCAACAACAATTTCACCGTACTATCCTTACAACCTTTTTCCATATCGGAAGCAATCAACAGATCATCAACATACTGCGCCAATACATTACCTGGGGAAAGCAAGAGTGAATCCAACTGATTCTTTAATGTTTGACTATAGATACTAGGACTCTCCATATAGCCTTGAGGAGCGCGACAGAATCGAAAACTTTGCCGGCCAGTGTAAATCCAAACAAATACCTACTATCTGGATGTATAGGAATACTAAAAAATGCATTCTTCAAATCAATAAGAGAAAAGAACTTAGCAGTAGATGGAATCATTGCTAAAAGTTTGGTGATATCCGGAACCACCGGAAATTGCGGAACCACTATTTTATTGACCTCTCGCAAATCAATCACAAAACGATAAACATCATCAGCAACTTCAGAAGAATCCAAGTGTGCCTGTGGCGCGGTGGAGAAGGAGACAGGGAGTGTTTAGGTGAGTATTTTGTTTATTGCTGTTCAGGATTAAGGTCTCAAAGTGGAGCGGATAGCAAATCCTTTGTCCCAGGGTGAAGTCTTTGTTCTCTTACGTCAGAGAACCTTGTCCCAGGACTTCAGGTTGCTCGGGGCTGAAGGGCCGCTCCCACCAGGTAGACTCCACAACTCAGGGAGAAAGGAAACAAGAGCTCGGTAAGGAGGGTCTCCGGGGTTTGAAGAACAAAAGGGGTAAGGGAGTGAGGGACTAGGCACCAACCAACACCAGTGAATCTCCTACTCCTTTCTAGGAGTTTTTGCGCTCTACGGAAGGTAGCCTCTGAGTACTGAGCTCCGCTTCCGAATGTATGCGAAAGCGCCCGCCCTCACCTCCCGGCCTCCCCCTGCCCCACACGGCCCCCAGTTGTCCCCGTACCTTCTGAAGCCACGACCCTCCTGGGCCGTGGCAGGATTCAGCGCGTTGCCGGATAAGGCCCGGCTCCTTCTTTTCCGTCTCTCCGTCTAGCGGGGTCTCGACCTGCTGACTGCCTGCTTCCGCCTCCGCGACGGGGTGCTTCCACGATTCCGCGAGTCCTGGGCCGATGAAGAAGGTCTGTACGTCGTGGTCTCTTCCAGACGTCGCCGTTGCTTCCTCCGCTGGGCTCCAACACGAACGCTCTATTCCCGGAGTCACTTCCTCTTTGAAGGGAGGGCAGTCAGGTGACCACGTCACATGATCGGCGAGGTAGTCAGATCGCCGTGGAAAGTTAAAGGGACAGTGTTCATTGCTCACAGGAGCCGGGGTCTGAAAACAGAGGAGGGAATAGGGGGAGAGATAAGGAGGTAATTGTTCATGTAGCGTCCCAGAAGAGGAGGCATCGTCCGGGTGCAGCTCCTCGCCACAGTGCCCTTTTAAGGACCGGAAGAATGGACCTATTACAGATGTTGCCAGTCGTTTCCTCAACCACTCCCTTACATACAAAATCCTGGACAATCTGGAGAAGGGCTCGTTCCCCTGCCTGTGGTATTTTATACTGAGGAATGCGAGGCTAAATAGCATTATCTTTGACTTGTATAGAAACTGGTGATATATGCAACAGACCCACATCGGTATCACCAGTGGCCCATAACATGGGTGGTACCTGAGCAAACTCAGCGGGAAGGGACGCATCCTTGGACAGACACTATCTAGTACTCAGATCCGGACCCATGGTAATATAAACACCATCAGGTGAACAATAGATAGTAGCATGCAATTTTTTTCAATAAATCCAAACCCATCAAATTCTCACCACAATTGGATGTTAACAGAAACGGAGACCCCACAGTAAAAGGACCAACAGTAAGTGCAAGGGGGCGTGAGATGGGGCTTACAACCGGTACTCCTGAAAAACCCACCAAAATATTATTATGGCCATACAGGGCCGCACCGGGCACCATATGTCGGGAAACAGAACTTTTCGTCACACCTGTGTCCACCAGAAATTCCTTAGCTGAACCTTGCAAATCCGCTTTGACATAAGGACCATGTATCCTTATGACTCTTCATTTGGTACAGGTATCTGAACAGGTCCCTCACCCTGCACCCTGGCTGTCCTAGGTGTAGGACATCCCTGTCACCTCATCAAAATCATAATCATCATTGTAGTACTGTCCGTCTCTTGGGTCGTCAAAATAATTATTATCAGAATGGCCCACAGGAGCCGTATTATTCTGATTTCTGTCAGTCCCACGACCCCTATTGCCAGAACCCTGTCCTCTAGGGGACGCAACCTTCTGCAAAAGTACAGGGGACTGGCTTCTCCAATGTCCTTCCTCCTTACAATAAGCACACTGATTCTGTCCCAAAGGTGTCGTTGAAGGCTGCCTAGTACGTGGGAGTTGTCATAAGGGACCTCCCCGGCCTCTGATGTTATCCCGATATGCCTTTTGCAACAACACCTTCGTCTTCAAATCCTTATGCTTTTTGTAATTTTTATCTTTTTCCTCATTATCTTGGTGCTCATAATATTGGGCCATATTTAAAATAACAGAGGGAGAAGATGTGGACCAAGTACTTTCAGACGCCTGCAGTCAGGACATTATTTCGGGAAGGAGGTTAGTGACAAACCTGTCAACAAACAAACGGACTCCCCCTTCCGTGGACATATCCTGCCCACTGCAATCCAAAAACATATCTTCAAACCTAGTAAAGAAATCGGATGCACTCACATCCTTCTTCTGTCGACAGGAAGTCAATCTATCCCAGCTCACCTTGTTAGGTGGAATAAGTGTATGCATATAGGCTATAATACGACCGGGCAAAGCAAGTATCTCAGCACGCGGTTTGTCTCCTGGCTTCCTATCTCGATCCCAACCCCTAATCACATCCCATGTTCCGTCCAACTCGGCAACGTGATCTTGAGTGTGTACCTGCCGCCAAATGTCAACTGGAACAAGGAGACCAAAAAACATTTCAATATCAGCAAGAGTCATTACAGTAGAAGAGGCTGCCTCTGTCAATTCTTTATGATAGGTAGTAGGATATTTCCTAGGATCGGGCAGAGTAGTCTTAAGGGCTAAAACCTCACTCCTTTTCCACGGAGTATAAACCCATTGCTCTTGGAAGCAGGCAGCCACGGCTGGTCTAGTGACCGATCCGTGCTGGTCCGTCAACGCAGGTATTTCTGGACGATAAATTGGATGAACTTCACAAATACGGTACTGAGCTATTTGAGTAGGACTCTTCTGATATAATCTGCCTCTATAAGAGAGTAATGTGGAAATATTACCAAACACTTGTTCCGGCGCTAGGTCAGTAACATAAACACGATCTCTGATCTCAAATAATATTTGAGGAGCCTCCGTTTCGATGTGTGTGTGCCAAAGATCAAATAATGCGGCAGACATGTGCTTAAGGGCATGTTGCTGTATAAAAGGTTTAAAATCACGCACAACCTGCCAAATATCCTCAAGGTTATAGATTGCATTGCGAGCCCATCACATTGCCTGACCCGCTATTACCCTCTAATCATCCTCCCCCCTTCAGATCGCACCAACGGACCTAACCGTTCCTGTTAGATTTGGGGGTCTCTAGTTGGCAGAGGTAGGTACCTTTGACCAAATAGGGACCCTTGCATCTAGTCAGGGTAAGGGTGTACACTCCTAAAATAACCCCTGCTCACCCCCTCGGTAGCTTGGCACGAGCAGACAGGCTTATCTCAGAGGCAGTGTGTAAAGCATTTGTGAACACATACAGTAATCTAGTGACCACACTACAGATGGACACCACACCAGTTGTATATTAAAAATAAGTATCTTTATATAGACTTAACACGACCACAAACGACAAAAATCCACAATACTGTACTTTAAAAATGGTAGCAATAGCTTAGTTCTCTTTAGATGTAAAATGCGACACTTTGAGTTCAATGTACCTTTGGATGCGTAAGGCTATACAACGAAAGTTTTGCAGGGAAGGTGATGCGTCGGTTCCTTACACGCAAGAACGGTGATGTGTCGGGTCCCTACTGCTGCGTAGGGGATGCGTCGGTTCTTCTCGGCGTGGGGAGGTGATGCGTCGGGTTCTTACTGCGCTTCCGTGGCGATGCGACCAGCAGCTCCGTGATGCGATGAAGATCCGGTGCAATGAAACAAAATGGCGTCTTCCTCTTGATGCGACACGATGCGTGCACGCCCGACGGCCGTGCGGCGACTCAACGTTTCTTCTGAGCCGCGACAGGCCCTGCGATACGCTTCTCCGGTGATGCAACGGCGTCTGATGCGACGACGACACTCTTCTCCGGTGATGCGAGGCGCTTCGGCGATGCGATGTAACAGCTGCAGCGGCGACACCCTTCTTCAGTGATGCGACGGCTGCGGCGGCGACACGCTTCTCCGATGATGCGACGGCGTCTGATGCGACGGCGACACTCTTCTCCGGCGATGCGAGGCGCTTCTGCGATGCGAAGCGGCAGCGGCGACACCCTTCTTCAGTGATGCGACGACAGCGGCTGCAGCGGCGACACGCTTCTTCTTCGTGAGTCGCGCTTCCAACTCCTTGCGACACGCAGTTCCTCAGAAGGCCCAACACAACAGCAGGTACTTCAAAAGAACTCTTGGGGAGCTGGTTGGTGAAGTCTGTTGTCCCTGAGACTTCAGCAGGAGGCAAGCTCTATCTCAAGCCCTTGGAGATCCTTTACAAGTTGATGTGAAAGTAGCACAAAGTCCTTTCTCCTTTCTTTGGCAGTCAGGCAACCACTGCAGGCCAATCCCCCAAACAGCACTCAGCTTAGGGATAGTCTCCTCCTCAGTTTCTCTGGTTCCTCTCCTCAGCAAAGGTTTCTTCTTGTTTCCCAAAAGTGATCTAAAGTTCTGGGGTTTGGGTCCCTTCTTTTATACTCATTTTCCCTTTGTTCTCTGAAGGCAGAGAGGCCTTTGCCTAGTCCAAACCAGTTCTGGTCAGTCCTGGAGCACTTTGTTGACAAGACTCCTTCTTTCCTTTCACAGTGTAGGCCAGGGACATCAGACGCACCACAGGAGGTGGAGCCTGCATTGTGGAGAGAAGGCACAGCCCTATTCAGGTCCCAGGTGCAACTCCTCCCACCCATCTACATGCAGATCTCTCTATTCAGCCCTGTGCTGACTCACCCTGTCTCCTGGAATCCCCCAGCCCCTGTCACTCAAACTCCAGACAAGGAATACACAACCTAGCAGAGGCAGGCTTGGATAGTTAGGCAAGAAAATACCTACTTTCTAAAAGTGGTATTTTCAAACACAGAATGTTAAAACCAACTTCACTAAAAGATGTATTTTATCATTCTGAGTTCAGGCATACTAAACTCAAATTTCTACCTAGTTCCCTGGGTCAGTTAGGATTATAAGATGTAATAATCAAACTGCCCATTCTGGCCTATGGGAAACAGGTAGCCTTGCAATAGTGAAAAACGAAAATGGCTGTAATTCACTATTAGGACATGCCACACACACCAGGGCATGTCCTACCTTATACTTACAATGCACCCTGCCCTTGGGCCTACCATAGGGGTGTCTGATATGAAGAAAAGGGAAGGTTTAGGGACTGGCAAGTGGGTGCACTTGCCCAGTCAACATGGCAGTACCGGACTGCACACAGGCTCTGCAATGGCAGGCCTGAGACACACTTTACAGGCTGCTTCTGTGGGTAGCACAACCAGTGCTGCAAGCCCACCAGCAACATTTGGTTTACAAGCCCTGGGCACACTCAGTGCACTGTACTAGGGTCTGACAAGTAAACCAAACCAACCAATCATGGAATCACTAATCCATACATTACCATAGGGAGCACTTGCACTGTGGCACTGAATAGCAGTGGCACAGTGCCCAAAGCATCTATAACCAGCAAAAACACATGAGGCAACAGCAAAAAATGGAAGGGAGACCCACGCCAACAGTGCCAGGTCTAACACGTGTCCCCTCCAGCTGAAATGTGGGGAGAACTACCCTACCTCCTGGGAGTTCTCTTCACTAAGGCGGAAAAATCTGGACAGACCATCAGCATTGGTGTGCTCTGTACCAGGGCGGTGTTCCACCGTGAAATCCATCCCCTGTAGGGAAATGGACCACCTCAACAGCTTTGGATTCTCACCCCTCATCTGCATCAACCATCTGAGGGGCATGTGGTCTGTCTGAACCCGGAAGTGAGTCCCAAACAGGTATGGTCTCAGCTTCTTCAGTGCCCAGACCACAGCAAATGCCTCACGCTCAATCACACTCCACCTCTGTTCCTGTGGAAGTAACCTCCTACTGATGAAGGCTACGGGTTGATCTAGGCCCTCCTCATTTATCTGTGACAAAACAGCCCCCACACCATGCTCTGAAGCGTCTGTCTGAACCATAAACTCTTTTGAGAAGTTGGGTGCCAGGAGCACGGTCGCCATGCACATGGCAGTTTTCAGGGCCTCAAAAGCTCTCTGACAGGTGTCAGTCCAAATCACTCTCTTGGGCTGCTTCCTGGAAGTCAGCTCTGTCAAGGGTGCAATAATGCTGCCATACCCCTTGACAAACCTCCTGTAATACCCAGTGAGTCCTAAAAAGGCTCTCACCTCTGTCTGGGTCTTGGGGGGCTCCCAAGCCAGGATGGTCTCAATCTTGGGCTGTAGGGGTGCCACCTGGCCGCTCCCAACCTGGTGTCCCAAGTACACCACGGAACCCTGCCCGATCTGGCACTTACTCGCCTTGATCGTGAGGCCTGCCCTCCGCAGCGCCATTAACACTTCCCAGAGGTGTCGCAGATGTTCTTCCCAACTGACGCTGAACACTGCAATGTCATCCAGGTAGGCGGCACTGAACTCTTCCAGTCCAGCCAACACCTGGTTGACCAACCTCTGAAAGGTGGCAGGGGCATTCTTCATCCCAAAGGGCATAACCCGGAACTGGTAGTGCCCATCTGGTGTGGAGAATGCTGACCTCTCTCTTGCCCCATCAGTCAAAGCGATCTGCCAGTACCCAGACGTTAGATCAAACGTGCTGAGGTACCGGGCAGCCCCTAACCGATCGATGTGCTCATCAGCTCTGGGGATGGGGTGCGCGTCAGTCCTCGTGACTGAATTGAGCCCTCGGTAGTCCACACAGAACCGGAGTTCTGGCGTGGCACCCGGTGCGGCAGCCTTTGGGACCAAGACCACTGGGCTGGCCCAAGGACTGTTAGAGGACTCAATCACCCCTAACGCAAGCATCTTGGAGACCTCCTCCTTGATCCAAGCTCTCACCCTGTCAGTCACACTGTAAGTTTTGTGCTTCACAGGAGGACTATCTCCAGTGTCCACATCATGGACGCACCAATCAGTGACACTGGGAATCAGGGAGAACAGATCAGAAAACTGTCCCAGCAACTGGTGACAGTCATTCTGTTGCTCAGGGGTCAGGGTGGAAGAGAGGTTCACACCATCCACTGACCCATCTTGCTCTGTCGCCGACAGGAGGTCAGGAAGAGGCTCGGTCTCCTCCTCCATTCCAGCATCTGTCGCTAGGAGCATGCCCACTTCGGACCTCTCCAAGTGGGGCTTCAGGCGGTTCACATGCAGGACCCGCAAGGGGTTCCTGGGAAGACCGCAAGTCCACCAAGTAGGTAACAGGACTTTTGCGCTCCACCACCTCAAATGGTCCGGTCCACTTATCCTGGAGCGCGCAGGGCTCCATTGGGGCCATGACCCACACTTTCTGACCAGGCTGAAGCTCTACCAGAGTGGCATTCTGGTCGTACCACCGCTTCATCTCCTCCTGGCTGGCTTCCAGATTCGCCTCAGCGAGTTGCCTGAAACGCCTAGTTTGGTTCCTGAAGACCAGCATGTAGCTATATACATCCTGGGGAGGTTTCCTGGGAGATTACTCCCAGCCTTCCTTGACCAAACTCAGAGGTCCTCTCACTGGGTGACCATAGAGAAGCTCAAAGGGGCTGAACAATAGAGATTTCTGTGGCACCTCACGGTATGCAAAGAGCAGGCATGGTAAGAGGACGTCCCACTTATGCCTCATAGGTTCCTCAAGACCCATAATCATGCCTTTCAGGGTCCGGTTGAATCTCTCAACCAACCCATTTCCTTGGGGGTAGTAAGGAATGGTGAACTTATAAGTTACCCCACACTCCTGCCACAGGGACTTCATATACTTGGAAATGAAGTTTGTTTCTCGGTCAGACACCACCTCTCTAGGGAACCCCACACGGGAGAAAATTCCCATCAGTGCCCGTCCCACCACGGGGGCCGTCACTGTCCTAAAAGGTATGGCTTCCGGGTACCGGGTGGCATGGTCCACCAAGACCAGGATGAACCTGTTGCCTATGGCTGTCTTGGGGTCCAGTGGCCCCACAATGTCAATAACCACCCGTTCAAAGGGGGTGCTGACCACAGGGAATGGCTGGAGAGGAGCCTTCTGCTTCCTCCCACTCTTTCCACTTGCCTGGCAAGTCTGACAGGTCCTGCAATGAGTGTCTGAACTCTTGCACATTTGGGGCCAATAAAAGTGGGTGACAAGCCTCTCAAAGGTCTTGTCGTGCCCCAAATGTCCTGCTATCGGCACATCATGAGCCAGTACCAGTAGGAAGGCTCTGAAGCGCTGGGGTACCACCAGCACACGGGCTGACCCAGGCTCAGCAACCTTAGGCTCAGTATACAGGAGATCATTCTCCCACTAGATCCAATGTGATCCAGACTGATCACCTGCTGCCTGGTCTGCAGCCTGCTGCCGCAAACCCACAAGAGAAGGGCATTCCTTCTGCTCCTTGCAGAACTCTTCCCTGGAGGGTCCTCCTTCCTGCTGCCAATGGGTCAGCTCATGCAGGTCCCCCAGTTCAGCTACCTGTTCCCCTGTAGGTTCCAGGGCTTCCCCCTCAGGGTCTACCTCCTCCTGGACCGTGGGAACTTCGGGGGCCGGTTTCCCGCACCCCCTACCTCTTCTCTTTAAGGCAGGCACCTGGGCCCCCCTCTCAGGCTCCAGGTCCTCTTGAACACCCTTACTGGCTGCCATGGACCCTGTGGTCACACACGCCCAGTTAGGCAGACCCAACATCTCCAAATGAGCACTTTGCTCCACCTTAGCCCAAGGTGAGCTCTCCAAATCGTTCCCCAACAAACAGTCAACAGGCATGGCTGGCCTCACAGCTACTTGAAGAGTACCAGAGACCCCCTCCCCCCACTCAAAGGGAACCTGAGCCACCTTGCAGTGGCTCTCTGTGTTGTCAGCGGCAACAACTGGGTAAAATGCATTGGGGACAATCTGCTCTTCAGACACCAGGTGACACTTGACAGCTGTCACACTGGCTGCTGTGTCTCGAAGAGCCTCCACTCAATGGCCATTGATGGTCACCCACAGCCTGTACTTTTTAGTGTTATCAGGCAGTTGGGTCCTGGGGACCACCTCACAGTCTCCTAAAGAGACAAGGGACATCTCTGCGGGACCCCACCCACCTTGGGCACCCATCTCCTCCCCCAGGGCTACACTCGCCATCTGCCGGTGTGGAGCACCAGTGGGTGCTGTCTTTCCAAACTGTGGGCACTGGGGATCAACAGACTTATGGCCCACTTCACCACACTTGAAGCACCTCAGGTGTCCCCTGTGAACAGGCCTACCTGTCGGGGCCCCGGGCTTCTTCTCAGGGGGAGGCTGGGAACCCTTCCCTTGGTTCCTTGGGACTACTTTGGGGCCCTTTCTGGAACTCCCTCTGTTTACCCTTGTCCCCCCCACTCTTCTGCTGGGGACCCTGCCCACTCTTGGCGAAGTCTCCCACGTGACCCTTGTGGACCCGGGTACTCACTAGGGCTGGGCGTAGTTGGCGTAGCCCCACTACGCAGAATTTTGGAAAAAATGTGTGGAAAACGAGCGCACGTCCTAAGGGTCCGTGTGCCCGGGATAGGGGTCCCTCGTGCCTGGGCAGGCTCCTCGATCTCCCCGGCCTGGCTGGGTTGAGAAGCACGGACCGGCCCCGGGGACTGCGTTTCGGTCAGGGCCTGGGGTTTGGGAGCCCCCGTCCTGCCGCCTGCCAAGTGTCCATCTGCCCGGGACAAGGGTCCCTGGTGGAGAGCCCCGGAGACCTGCAAGGGCATGCGGGAGCCCTACCGCTATGGCTCGGCTCGGGGCGGGCAGATGGCAGTCCTTTCGGTCCCGGCCATCTGGTCGCACCTCTCCCCTCGGCCATCTGGTCGCACGCAATGCTTTCCAATGGGGCAACCAGATGGCCGGGCCGCCCTGGAAGTCCTGATGAGGGCTCATTTGCCTCCCGGATCCCAGCCAGGGCTCCAGGAGGTCGGGCACGTTCGCGCCCAGGGTCCCCTGAGCCTCGCGGTGCGCACGGATTCCCAGAAAGCGGGGTAGCCTTCCTCCGGATTACTAGGGGCAGGGTATGCCGAGACACCCCTCCCGGGCTGGCGGTTCTCTGCCGGGGACCAGATGGGCTATGCCCGGACAACACCTCCCGAGGCATCCGGGGCTCCCTCCTCCGGCCCACGGTGTGGCAAGGTGCCCAGGACGGGCTCCATGGGTCCCGGGCAGTCCTCCCCTGGGCGCCCGGGCCCGAGAGCTCCAGTGGTCCTCCCCGTGCCTGAGGCCCAGCCGGGGTCCCTGAGCCCCCCGGGACGCGGAGCCCCCGAGCCCTGCATGGGCAGGCGGGAGCCCTACCGCGAAGGCTCTGCTCGGGGCGGGCAGATGGGAGTCCTTTCGACCCCGGCCATCTGGTCGCACGCAATGCTTTCCAATGGGGCGACCAGATGGCCGGGCTGCCCTGGAAGTCCAGATGAGGGCTCATTTGCCTCCCGGATCCCAGCCAGGGCTCCAGGAGGTCGGGCACGTTCGCGCCCAGGGTCCCCTGAGCCTTGCGGTGCGCACGGATTCCCAGAAAGCGGGGTAGCCTTCCTCTGGATTACTAGGGGCAGGGTATGCTGGGACACCCCTCCCGGGCTGGCGGTTCTCTGCCGGGGACCAGATGTGCTATGCCCGGACAACACCTCCCTAGGCATCCGGGGCTCCCTCCTCCGGCCCACGGCATGGCAAAGTGCCCGGGACGGGCTCCATGGGTCCCGGGCAGTCCTCCCCCGGGCGCCCGGGCCCGAGAGCTCTGGTGGTCCTCCCCATGCATGAGGCCCAGCCGGGGTCCCGGAGCCCCCAGGAAGCGGAGCCCCCGAGCCCTGCGTGGGCAGGCGGGAGCCCTACCGGGAAGGCTCGGGGTGGGCAGATGGGCGTCCTTTCGGTCCCGGCCATCTGGTCGCTCCTTTCCCCTCGGCCATCTGGTCGCACGCAATGCTTTCCAATGGGGCGAACAGATGGCCGGGCCGCCCTGGAAGTCCCGATGAGGGCTCATTTGCCTCCCGGATCCCAGCCAGGGCTCCAGGAGGTCGGGCATGTTCGCGCCCAGGGTCCCCTGAGCCTTGCGGTGCGCACGGATTCCCAGAAAGCGGGGTAGCCTTCCTCCGGATTACTAGGGGCAGGGCATGCCGGGACACCCATCCCGGGCTGGCGGTTCTCAGCCGGGGACCAGATGGGCTGGGCCCGGACAACACCTCCCCAGCGTCCGGGGCTCCCTCCTCCGGCCTGCGGCGTGGCAAAGTGCCCGGGACGGGCTCCACGGTTCCTGGGCAGTCCTCCCCCGGGCGTCCGGGCCCGAGAGCTCCGGCTGTCCTCCCCGTGCCTAAGGCCCGGCCGGGGTCCCCGAGCACCCGGGAAGCGGAGCCCCCGAGCCCTGCAAGGGCAGGCGGGAGCCCTACCGCGAAGGCTCGGGGGTGGGCAGATGGGCGTCCTTTCGGTCCCGTCCATCTGGTCGCTCCTATCCCCTCGGCCATCTGGTCGCACGCAATGCTTTCCAATGGGGCGACCAGATGGTCGGGCCGGCCTGGAAGTCCCGATGAAGGCTCATTTGCCTCCCCGATCCCAGCCAGGGCTCCAGGAGGTCGGGCGCGTCCGTGCCTAGGGTCCCCTCAGTTTCGCGATGCACACGGGTTACCAGAAAGGGGGGTAGCCTTCCTCCGGATTACTAGGGACAGGGCACGCCGGAACCCCTCTCGGCCTAGCGGTCCTCAGCCGTCAGCTGGACGGGCCAGGATGCTTCCCCAGCCTGGGGTCCGTCCCCGGGCCAGCCGTGTGGCAGGATGCCCGGGACGTGGGCCCGGGGAGCCTCCCCCTGCTCGGCTGGGTTCAGGGGCTCCCAGGGGCCCTGGGGAGGGCGGCCTCCCCACCCTGGGCTCCGTCCTCGGTCCTGCCGTGTGGCAGGGTGACCGGTACGGGGTCTTGGGGGCCTGGGGAGGCTGCCCCTTTGCTCTGGGAGCCCCGGCTGGGTCCAGGGGCCCCACCGGGCCCCAGGCCCCGGGTCAGGTGCTCCAGCCCTGGGCACCGTCCCCGGCCTGCTGCCCTGCCAAAGGCCCGGGACGGGGTTCCGTCGTGCCCGGGGAGCCTCCCCCTCGCTTGGCTGGGTTCAGGAGCTCCGTCCGGGGCCCCTGAGGGCCCAGGGGAGGGCGGCCTCCCCACCCCTGGCTCCGTCCTCGGTCCTGCCGCGTGGCAGGGTGTCCGGGACGGGGTCCCGTGGTCCCGGGGAGGCTTCCCCTGCGCCTCTGGGCCTGGGAGCCCCAGCTGGGTCCAGGGGCCACTCCGGGCCCTGGGTCGGGTGCTCCAGCCCTGGGCCCTGTCCCCCGGCCTGCCGCTATGCCAAAGGTCCGAGATGGGGTTCCGTCGTGCCCGGGGAGCCCCCCTCGCTTTGCTGGGTTCAGGAGCTCCGTCCGGGGCCCCTGAGGGCCCGGGGGAGGGCGGCCTCACATCCCGGGCTCCGTCCTCGGTCCTGCCGCGTGGCAGGGTGCCCGGGATGGGGTCCCGTGGTCCCGGGGAGGCTTCCCCTGCGCCTCTAAGTCAGAATCCCCCCTAAACCGTAACGATACCGCAGTGCCGTGAAGCCTCGGTTGGCCTGGGATAGCCGGCCTCTCTCGGGGGGCCGGTGCGTAGAGCCGCTCGCTTGGGGACCGGAGCGCGGACGGAAGGGGGCCGCCTCCATCGCCCTTAGTGCACCGCATGTTCGTGGGGCACCCGGTGCTAAATCATTCGTAGACGACCTGATTCTGGGTCAGGGTTTCGTAAGTAGCAGAGCAGCTACCTCGCTGCGATCTATTGAAAGTCATCCTCTGAGCCAAGCTTTTGTCTCTCCGTGCGTGGGCGCCCGCGGACGCCCTCCTCCACCACACCCAGGGGTGGGTCCCTCTGCCGCCGGGCCGGCGGGAGGGACGCGGATGGGGTAACGCGGGTTCGCGGGAGGCTGCCTCCACCACGTGCCCTCCGGCACGGGGGCCTCCCCCTCCCGTCCCTGCCCCACCGGGGTGTGGGGACGGGGGCCACCATCCCTTGCGGGTCGGCAGGGTGACCAGATGGCCTGGGCCGGCCGGGCCTCTCCTTCCCGCTGCCCCAGTCGGGCAGGGAGGCGAGCAGCAGCCCCGGGGAAGGAGCCTCCTGAGTGGCTGCCTCGGTGCGCCTGGCCACGCCTCGCCGGACTGCAAGGGCGACTGGGTACGGCACCCTCCCAGGCCATCTGGGCGCTGGGTCGTCCCGGGCCATCTGGTCGCCTGGCTGAGCGACCAGATGGCCCTGCGGGCCGGGTGACCAGATGGCCCTGCACGCCGGGTGACCAGATGGCCCTGCGGGCCGGGTGACCAGATGGCCCTGCGGGCTGGGTGACCAGATGGCCGGGCTGACTCCAACTTTTGTCCTTCCCCAAGGTTCTGTAAGCCCCCATTACGTGGGGGCTTAATAGTCGAGAAAAATGGGCTCCCCGGGCAGGCCGTCGGGGCGAGGACGTGGCCTGGGCTTAACCCTCCTTGGTTCCAGCCGAGGGTCCAGGTGCTGGGGACAGGGGGGGTCCCCCGGGGCCCGGGGAGGCTCTCCCCGGCCTGGCTAGGGTTCGGAAGCTGGGTCCGGGCCTGGGGCTTGAGCTCCATCCGGCAGGCCCAGGGGTGCGGGAGCCCCCCATCCTGCAAGCCAGCCGAGGGTCCGGGCGCTGGGGACTGGGGTCCACCGGGGCCCGGGGAGGCTCTCCCCAGCCTGGCTAGGGTTCTGAAGCTGGGTCCGGGCCTGGGGCTTGAGCTCCATCCGGCAGGCCCTGGGGTGCGGGATCCCCGCATCCTGCAAGCCAGCCGATGGTCCGGGGGTCCCATTGGGGCCCGGGAAGCCTCCCCCCGGCCTGGCTAGGGTTCGGAAGCTGTGACCGGGCCCGGGGCTTGTGCTCTGTCCGGCGGGCCCCGGGGTGCGGGAGCCCCCCGTCCTGGAAGCCAGCCCAGGGTCCGGGCGCTGGTGTCGGGGATCCACCGGGGCCCGGGGAGGCTCTCCCCGGCCTGGCTAGGGTTCGGAAGCTGGGACCGGACCCGGGGCTCGTGCTGCATCCCAGGGTCCCAGGCTGCGGGAGCCCCCCGTCCTGGAAGCCAGCCCAGGGTCCGGGCGCTGGTGTCGGGGGTCCATCAGGGCCCGGGGAGGCTCTCCCCAGCCTGGCTAGGGTTCTGAAGCTGGGTCCGGGCCTGGGGCTTGAGCTCCATCCGGCAGGCCCCGGGGTGCGGGATCCCCGCATCCTGCAAGCCAGCCGATGGTCCGGGGGTCCCATTGGGGCCCGGAAAACTCCCCCCGGCCTGGCTAGGGTTCGGAAGCTGGGACCGAGCCCGGGGCTTGTGCTCTGTCCGGCGGGCCCCGGGGTGCGGGAGCCCCCCGTCCTGGAAGCCAGCCCAGGGTCCGGGCGCTGGTGTCGGGTGTCCACCGGGGCCCGGGGAGGCTCTCCCCGGCCTGGCTAGGGTTCGGAAGCTGGGACCTGGCCCGGGGCTCGTGCTCCGTCCGGCGGGCCCCGGGGTGTGGGAGCCCCCCGTCCTGCAAGCCAGCCGAGGGTCCGGGCGCTGGGGACGGGGGTCCACCGGGGCCCGGGGAGGCTCTCCCCGGCCTGGCTGGTTTCAGAAGCAGGGACTGGGCCGGGGAGCAGCGGTGGCTGGCTTTATCCGCTACGCTGGCGGAGCGGAGTTTTCTGCCCACCCCTAGTACTCACCCAGCGGTCCGCCTCCTCAGCAAGCTTCCTAGGGTTAGTCAGCCTGCTATCAATAAGGTGCTGGCGCAGTTCTGGAAAACAATTACTTGACAAGTGCTCCCATGCAATTAAATCAAAGAGCCCCTCAAAATCATTCACTTTGCTACCCTTCACCCAACCATCCAATGCTCTGCAAAAGAAAGTTACATATTCTACCCATGTGCTTGACTCCATCTTCTTGCAATTTCTAAACCTCTGTCTATACAATTCAGGAGTCAACCCATACCTGGACATCAATGCATCTTTCATGCGGCTGTAAGAATTATGGACTTCAGAGGGCAAGTCTAACAATGTATCCCGCCCCTCACTAAGGAACCGTCCCCACAGCCCCGCTCCCCAATGTTTCTCAGGGACCCGGTGGGAGGACATGGCTACCTCATAGGCCTTGATCCACTGCCCAATGTCATCATTCTTGTAAAACTCTCTAACCACATCCTTAGGTATGTACACCCTTGCTTCAACGGGCATTGACGGAGTGCTGCCACCAGAGGGAGTAATCTCTAAGCTCCTAGCTTTCAACTCCAACTCCCTCAAATTCCTCTCATGATCCAACTGCATCCTTTTTTCCTCTTGGGCCAATTTCCTATTTTCCAACTCCAACTGCCCACCCAATTTGGGCTTGGCCAGCTCCAATTCGTGCATCCTACTTTTCTCCCTGTCCTCCAACTCCTCTGGGGACAGGCCCTTGGCAGAAACACTGCTACCTACTGGGGAAGTTGCTCTCCTCCCCCCTGGACCCAATGGCCCATCCAGCTGCTCATCTGCATTCTCAGCCCTCTCCTCATTCTCAGGGGTATTCCTTGCTTCGACCCAGGCCCTCAGCGCCTTTTGGAACTCATCCTTGGTGAGACCGGTCATAGCAACTTTAAATTTCCTGCAGAAGTGCTTTAGCTGTCTCACATTGTAGCATTCTAGTTTCTCCTCTTCTCAATCAAAATCAACAGATGCTATGGATGCTGCTTTATCCATTGAGGTTAAACTTGGCAGTTCTTGGCAAAAATAGAAAATCCCAGGAAAAACAATCTACCAAAAGTATGTGGTCGCGTTTGGTCTGCACTCACTAGTAGTGTTCACCAATCACTGTATATGAGTCACAAATGCAAGTCCAGAATCCCACCGCTGCCACCAATGTTAGATTTGGGGGTCTCTAGTTGGCAGAGGTAGGGACCTTTGACCAAATAGGGACCCTTGCGTCTAGTCAGGGTAAGGGGGTACACTCCTAAAATAACCCCTGCTCACCCCCTTGGTGGCTTGGCACGAGCAGACAGGCTTATCTCAGCGGCAGTGTGTAAAGCATTTGTGAACACATACAGTAATCTAGTGACAACACTACAGATGGACACCACACCAGTTGTATATTAAAAATAAGTATCTTTATATAGACTTAACACAAGACCACAAACGACAAAAATCCACAATACTGTACTTTAAAAATGGTAGAAATAGCTTAGTTCTCTTTAGATGTAAAATGCGACACTTTGAGTTCAATGCACCTTTGGATGCGTAAGGCTATACAACGAAAGTGTTGCAGGGAAGGTGATGCGTCGGTTCCTTACACACAAGAACGGTGATGCGTCGGGTCCCTACTGCTGCGTAGGGGATGCGTCGATTCTTCTCGGCGTGGGGAGGTGATGCGTCGGTTTCTTACTGCGCTTCCGTGGTGATGCGACCAGCAGCGCCGTGATGCGATGAAGATCCGGTTCAATGAAGCAAAATGGCGTCTTCAACGTTTCTTCTGAGCCGCGACAGGCCCTGCGATACGCTTCTCCGGTGATGCGACGGCATCTGATGCGACGGCGACACTCTTCTCCGGTGATGCGAGGCGCTTCGGCGATGCGACATCTGCAGCGGCAACACCCTTCTTCAGTGATGCGACGACAGCGGCTGCGGCGGCGACACGCATCTCCGATGATGCGACGGCAACACTCTTCTCCGGCGATGCGAGGCGCTTCTGTGATGCGAAGCGACAGCAGCAGCGGCGACACCCTTCTTCAGTGATGCACCGACAGCGGCTGCGGCGGCGACATGCTTCTTCTTCGTGAGTCGCACTTCCAGCTCCTTGCGACACGCAGTTCCTCAGAAGGCCCAACACAACAGCAGGTACTTCAAAATAACTCTTGGGGAGCTGGTTGGTGAAGTCTGTTGTCCCTGAGACTTCAGCAGGAGGCAAGCTCTATCTCAAGCCCTTGGAGATCCTTTACAAGTTGATGTGAAAGTAGCACAAAGTCCTTTCTCCTTTCTTTGGCAGTCCGGCAACCACTGCAGGCCAATCCCCCAAACAGCACTCAGCTTAGGGATAGTCTCCTCCTCAGTTTCTCTGGTTCCTCTCCTCAGCAAAGGTTTCTTCTTGTTTCCCAAAAGTGATCTAAAGTTCTGGGGTTTGGGTCCCCTCTTTTATACTCATTTTCCCTTTGTTCTCTGAAGGCAGAGAGGCCTTTGCCTAGTCCAAACCAGTTCTGGTCAGTCCTGGAGCACTTTGTTGACAAGACTCCTTCTTTCCTTTCGCAGTGTAGGCCAGGGACATCAGACGCACCACAGGAGGTGGAGCCAGCATTGTGGAGGGAAGGCACAGCCCTATTCAGGTCCCAGGTGCAACTCCTCCCACCCATCTACATGCAGATCTCTCTATTCAGCCCTGTGCTGACTCACCCTGTCTCCTGGAATCCCCCAGCCCCTGTCACTCAAACTCTAGACAAGGAATACACAACCTAGCAGAGGCAGGCTTGGATAGTTAGGCAAGAAAATACCTACTTTCTAAAAGTGGTATTTTCAAACACAGAATGTTAAAACCAACTTCACTAAAAGATGTATTTTATCATTCTGAGTTCAGGCATGCTAAACTCGAATTTCTACCTAGTTCCCTGGGTCAGTTAGGATTATAATATGTAATAATCAAACTGCCCATTCTGGCCTATGGGGAACAGGTAGCCTTGCAATAGTGAAAAACGAAAATGGCTGTAATTCACTATTAGGACATGCCACACACACCAGGGCATGTCCTACCTTATACTTACAATGCACCCTGCCCTTGGGCCTACCATAGGGGTGTCTGATATGAAGAAAAGGGAAGGTTTAGGTACTGGCAAGTGGGTGCACTTGCCCAGTCAACATGGCAGTACCAGACTGCACACAGGCTCTGCAATGGCAGGCCTGAGACACACTTTACAGGCTGCTTCTGTGGGTGGCACAACCAGTGCTGCAAGCCCACCAGCAGCATTTGGTTTACAAGCCCTGGGCACACTCAGTGCACTGTACTAGGGTCTGACAAGTAAACCAAACCAACCAATCATGGAATCACTAATCCATACATCAATTTACCATAGGGAGCACTTGCACTGTGGCACTGAATAGGAGTGGCACAGTGCCCAAAGCATCTATAACCAGCAAAAACACATGAGGCAACAGCAAAAAATGGAAGGGAGACCCACGCCAACAGTGCCAGGTCTAACAGTTCCCTAAACCTAGTCAAATCCCGGTCTTCTAAACCACGTACAGGTGTGTCAGTAGTCAATGGCAATGGGAGATGAATAACCGGAACGGGAGTAGTAGGTATTACTGTGGTCAGAGATTGTACCGGAGGAGAAGAAGCAGGGGACACGGAAACCGGAGCAGTAGATGTAACAGATGTCACTGTCGTCGAAGATGGTGAGGAAAGAAAAAGAGTCGAGGGTACGTGAACTAGAGCTGTTGGTATGACAGCCGTGGAAACAAGGTCACCTTGGGCAGGCTGTTCCAACTCAGCAATGTTCCTCGTATATTTGTCCCATAATGTACTAAACATAATAGGGCCAAGGCCATGCTTTCATACATATTAAAATTAGGGCTACCTTCAGTAGGTGCAGGCTAGGATTCTTCCAACTGGGCATCTGTAGAACAACAACGACAACACAAACTCCAAATCTTACTAAAACCAGGCATTGCAAAGAAAAAATAGGGTCGTTATTTTACCATGCAAAGTATTTGCAAACACTTTTCAGCAAAGCAGTCCTTGGACTGAAACAAACTCTAACCACAATGGTATCATATCCACATAAAACCGAAACAGACACACCTGATATCAGAAGTACAAACGAACCAGTTCTCTACTGCCGACTCTTCAGACCAAGCAGTCAGATCAAGGGTTTCGCCGTTCAGGACTCCAGTCAGGATGGCCGCTGGGCGAGGCACCCTCGGTGGGACAAAGGCAGCAGCTGCGAGAAACAACGCTCTTCGTGCAGGGATCCCTGAGCCATCAGTCCGACCTGATGATGTCCTCGTCCTCCCCACCGTCCACAGAAAGGGGATGGGCCAATAACCCGAAGGAGTCCCTGTTCGGGCACCAATTGAAGGAAGTGACCCGCTTGGGGCCACCCGGGTCACTGATAACCACCTCTCAGCCGTCTGTACCAAATGAAGAGTCGGTCAGACAGTGGAGAATATAGACCAATAACTGTTTATTCGTATACACTCAGAGCGGAGCCCCGTCTGCACAGTCTCTGGGAGTGCTGCAGAGGGAACTAAAGAACAGCCAACATAGAGATACATTATGTACATTTCATAGTTGGGCAAAGACACGCCCACAGTCGAATTTTCCAGGCAGATGTGGTTGAACAGTGAAATACAAAAAAAGGGTTTCTGTTCTCGTATCTTGCACAACCAAGCACAGTCCAAGGTCGTTTGACCCTGGGCTGCGATCAAACTCCACCACCAGACAAGTGGGAGAGGGCCTCTATTCAGTGAGAAAGCTATGTGCCGGCATGAACAGTTACTCATTACCGAAACAAAACTTAACATTACAGAAACGAAACTTAGCAAAGGGCATTTCTCAGAAATGGACAAGATCAGTTTCGAACACTCTAAAATGGCGCCTGCAAAGAAAATGGTGTAGCGAATGCTAACTAAAACATGACATTGCGTGAGCATTAACTGGCCTAATCTAACAGACCCTCCTTTTAGCATGAGCTAAAAACATTTTCTGATAAGTAAAAAGGAAATAAGAAGTGATACATAGGCAATATTACTAAAGCAATATCAGCATATCAGAAATCAATGAAGCATTAAAATTAAAAAAATAAACAAGACAGAATTATGGGCACTCCTTACAATCAACGTTAGAAAGGGGAATGGCAAGGAGGGAGGAATCCTCAAATATTCCCTCATCAATATTGTAGGAAGCTGGGTTTCTGTTGCAGTAACCCCCCCCCCCCCCACACACACACACACACACACACTTTTTTCCAAACTATTGATGCACCTTGACTTGATGTGCCCTGGGCCACTGCCAATCAGGATCCCAGGGCCTGTGTTCTTTCCCCAAAACAGTACCTTGTACCCCCAATTGGCATCTCTCTGGCCACATGCCAGTCCAGTGTAAAAGGCACCATTGGTACCAAGGGCACTGTGGCCAGGGAAGGCCTCTAAGGGCTGCAGCACTTATTGTGCCACCCTTAGGGGCCCTGTACCCTGACACTCACACACTGCCTTTGCAGGCTGCGTGTTTTGGTGCAGAACAAAGTGAAGAGCCGACATGGCACACATCCCTGTGCGCCATACCTACAACCCACTGCCCTGGCATAGATCAGTCACCCCTCTAGCTGGGTGCCCTATACTAGTGGTAAGGGTACAGGTGCATGAGCCCTGTACCCCTACAGTGGTTAAGCCAATTCTTAGACAGTGTAAGTGTAGTAATGCCATTAAGAGTATATGGTGCTGGGAGTTTGTCATTACGAACTCCACAGCACCATAATGGCTTTACTGAAAACTGGGAAGTTTGGTATCAAACTTCTCAGCACATTAAACCCACACTGATGCCAGTGTGGGATTTAATGAAAAATGCACTCAGAGGGCATCTTACAGATGCCCCCTCAAACATGACCAGCCTCTGGTGGGTTCCCTGACTGGTACACACCAGCCTGCTACCACAAGACATTTTTCTGGACCCTAGGGTGGGAGCCTTCGCTCCCTGAGCCCAGAAACAAAGCCTTTCCTGGGCAAAGGTGTTCACACCTCCACCAGGCCAGGAAGAGCCATCTGTGGCAGGGGAGCTTCAAAGGCCTTGCAGCCTTTGTAATGCAACCCCCAGCTTCTCCTGCTATCAGGAGCAGGCCCCCTTCCTGTCTCCCCTCCTTTTCGGCGGGAAGACAGGTGGGAAATATTTGCCAGCCCAAAAGGTGTGCCCATCCCTGCCAACCCCACCCCTCAGGTGGGGGAGGCGAGGTGAAGCCCACTCTTCAGTGCCAGCCATCTTGCAGATGGTAGGCACTCCCCAATCAGGATTAGGGATTGTGCTCACTCCCCCACGTGGGTTGAGCACACCAAGGGTGTAGTCACCCTAAGGTCAGTAGCCCATTGGCTACTGACCTCGAGACCCCTAAAACGTCTCCTAAATACAGTATTTAGGGGGCAGCACTGAGCCAATAACTCAGATTCCTGAAACCTACGAAGAAGAAGGACAAAAGAAGACACCCAGCAGAGGAGACTGCAGAGAACTGACTTGGCCCCAGCCCTACCGGCCCGTCTGCAGTTTCCAGAGATCCTGCGCCAGAAGTCGTCCTGTCCTGCAGTCAGCGACTTCCAGAACCCTGGGAGGACTGGCTCCTTCAACAAAGACCGGATCTCCTGTGAACAGCAGCTCTGTTCAAAAGAAACAGCCAAGAAAGACTCCGAGCCTGCTGAGGATAAATAAACCCGACGTCTTGAACCACCACTTCACACGACGCCCACGGCCTGAATCCGAGCGGCCCACCGGTACCAGCAAGGTCCCCCAGCGCACCATAGCCCGAATCCACCATGGGTTGACCCCTACAGGACTCCCCGACGTCGCCTGCAGCCTCTGCACCAAACAACACTCTTTGTGCAGGGATCCCTGAGTCATCAGTCCGACCTGATGATGTCCCCGTCCTCCCCACCGTCCGCGGAAAGGGGATGGGTCAAGACCCGAAGGAGTCCCTGTTCGGGCGCCAATTGAAGGAAGTGACCCACGTGTGGCCACCCGGGTCACTGATAACCACCTTTCAGCCTTCCGTACCAAATGAAGAGTCGGTCAGACAGTGGAGAATATAAACCAATAACTGTTTATTCGTATACACTCAGAGCGGAGCCCCGTCTGTACAGTCTCTGGGAGTGCTACAGAGGGAACTAAAGAACAGCCAACATAGAGATGCATTATGTACGTTTCATAGTTGGGCAAAGACACAGCCACAGTGGAATTTTCCAGGCAGATGTGGTTGAACAGTGAAATACAAAAAAAGGGTTTCTGTTCTCGTATCTTGCACAACATAGCACAGTCCAATGTCTTTTGACCCTGGGCCGCAATCAATCTCCGCCACCAGACAAGTGGGAGTGGGCCTCTATCTAGTGAGAAAGCTATGCGCTGGCATGAACAGTTACTCATTACCGAAACAAAACTTAACATTACAGAAACTAAACTTAGCAAAGGGCATTTCTCAGAAATGGACAAGATCAGTTTCGAACAGCCTAAAATGGTGCATGCAAAGAAAATGGTGTAGAAAATGCTAACTAAAACATGACATTGCGTGAGCATTAACGGGCCTAATCTAACATGGGGCAGCCATTATTAAAGTGAAAGCGCGTGGCACGCTGGAAATACAACAAGAAGCGGCGCCATCGCCGTCATCCGCGAGTGCTGTGTGGGGGCAGCCATTGTTAAAGTGAAAGCGAACAAGGCACGCTGCAAATACTAACAAGAAGCGGTGCTATTGCTCTGCGCTCTGTCGTGCCTGCTTCAGCTAGACATGAATTAAGTAAATAGTGCTCCCTAACGGCTAATGAAAGCTAGAGTGTAAGGGCACATGCAAGAGGGGCTGTCCTTATGGGAGGAGACAACAGAAGGAGGGAATATTAAGCCTATTCACAAATCAAAAGCCATCAATTACAAAGGACAAGAAGAGGCGACAATTGTAAATATGGGCAGAAAATGGGAGGACCTTAAAAGTCCGTACCTGAATCCAGTATGTCTCGAAGAGACAGCGCAAGCGCTGGCTAGGCGAGAGCGAATGAGAAAGGGACTAGAAGGGAACCATACATCCATTCAGTGACGCATACAGTCTGATTCATTTGAAGAATAACTGAGTATATGTGTATGATGCTCACCGAATGTACCTGTTGCATACACTCCGAAGGCACCCAACAACTACCAGTCAGCACAAAAGGCTCCCATTAATCCATAGTGAAGTCCCATCAGGTTTTCTATTACTTTCATAAGAAAAGTATAAAAACAGGATACTCGCCCCTCTTTAGTACAAGGTATAGGACGTCAGTATAGGAAATCGAAATTTGGTTGGAATAAAGGAACTACCAACAAACAAGAGGTCATAATCAGATAACCAAACAAAAAGGGACCACGTGGAGAGACTCCAAATATAATCACTGCAGAGAAAAGAGGGAACAGTGCACTGACACAAAGGAAATAAAGACTGTAGGGAAAAAATGTACTTGGGGGGGCAAAACGGAACAGTCTTACGCGTCCTGGTGTCTGGAGTAGGTAGCAGATGGGGGCAGCGACTGCAGAGGAAGAAACACTGCAGAAGCTGCGGCAAGGAGACCTGGATCCCAGAGAAGCACGGTCCGCGCAGATCCCCGAGGAGGTCTCCACTCAGGAAACATTGTGTCCAACGAAGGAACAGGGAGCAAGATGCGACAAGGAAACCAGTAAGACAGCTGGGGGCAGGATATCCTTCCTAGTAGTGAACCGGAATATAAGCCAAGTATGGAGATTACGGAGAACTGAGTCCGAAACAGGACGTAACATCTGTAATCTTATTTTACATTTTATTACTTTAAATTTCATTAATTGTAAGCCTTACCCTACACTAAAGAAAATAATTTTTTTAATAATTAAAATTAGTTAAAATTATTGCAATACTAGCCTAAACCCCTTCCTAAATTAAGTTAAATTCAATTAAACTCTTTGGCAAATAAATTAATTCTAACTCTAATCTATTTAATTATATTAAAATCAGTTTATTAAATTATTGTAATCCTAATCCTAAACCTATAGTTAATGCAATGTAAATACTGTATATCACATTAATTTAACTTGTTTCTTAAATTATTTTCCTTACACTAACTCAAGGTTAAATGTCATTAAATTACAGTAATCATATACTTTGTTCTAAGCATAATGCTTACAATAACATTATATTTTATTCTACATACTTTTCTGTTTAATTGTATTCAGCTGTTTTAATGCCAACACTAACTGTAAATATTTATTTTACTGAAATATTTTTAAATTAATAAAGATTATTCGAACACTTGTCCTAACCTCTAATTTATTGTAACCCTTTCCCTTCTGGGCCTTTTTTCTGTAGAATGCTAGGCGCTTAAATGACTATTTGGGGTAGTTTGTGCTTAGGCCTCCATAACTTTTCTACATAATGTATCTGCACCAAATTTGTGTCCTTTTTTCCAACATCTTGGAGGGGACCGAGAGCATAGCCAAAATATGGCTATATTTTTTTTTTTGTTGGTAGAAATAGGAAAAAGGTGCTCTACAAAAAAGGGTCTGTTTTTTTTCTAAAACGGCATCAATGAAAGGTTTGCTGTGCTAAGGTCACCATCTTCCCAGCTTTCAAGAACAATCAGAGATGAATCAAAAGAATAATGTTTTTTGCTACAGTTTTGGCATTTTTCAAAGAGGTAGACCACTTTTCCAAATTTGTGTGCTCTCAAACGTCTTCCAGTTTATGGTGGAAACAACTGTAAAACCCATAGGAAATCCTGCAATGCTACAGATTTCTGAAAACTAGACAAAATTCTGAATTCAGCAGCGGGTCATTTGTGGAGATCCTGCAAGGTTTTCCCAAAGATCCTGTTAAATTTAAAGAATTTGAAAATGAGTAGGCTAAAATAGCCATTTGTGGCAATGTTTTCATCTGTAACTTCTCACGCTGGGCAAAGGCAGTATTCCGTTACGTCCGTTAGACCCTTGTAGTCACGGCGATATACAGGGTTTCTAGGTATTCCAAGAACCCGAGGTTCCCAGAGCGAACAACTGAGCTGCACCTTACAATGGTTTTTCACTGTGTGCCAACTATACAGTAATTCATATGGTAAAATATAAAAAAAATGGGTATGAAGGAAAGCTATGTATTCTGAAATCTACACCAGGTACTGGGTTTAGGAGCAGTGGTTATTTGTACATCTCTGATTTGTAGGTACCCAGCCTAGCATGTGATTCACAGGGCATTTATCAAAATATCTTCTTTCTTGCACCCTGGTTTTCATTTGGAAGGTACAGATGCAAAGAAGTCCAATTGGTAATAACAAATGTTCAACATTTCTGTGTTCTCACATGTCTCCCGGTATAAATGATACCCTACTTGTGTAGGTAGACCTAGTGCTTGCGTCGGGAAAGGGCCCAAAACGAAACGTGGACACATCACATTTTTCCACTGAACACTGGACTTTAATTTGCAATGTGCCTAGCTGTGGATTTTCACACCTAGCTCAGCCAATACCTAGGAAAACCTAGCAAACCTGCACATTTTTGAAAACTAAAGACCTAATGAAATCCAGGTTGGGGTGACTTACGTGGCTCTCACCAGGTGTTCTTACCCAGAAGCCCTTGTAAACCTCAAACATTTACTAAAAAACACAGTTTCCTCACATTCATGCAATGGAAAGTTCTAGAATCTCCACAAATTTCCTACCACATGGTATTCCCCTAAATCTCCTGATAAAAATGGTATGTGGGTAGGCCCAGTGAACACCTCAGAAAAGGGCCAAAAAACTCAACATGGACAGATTACTTTTTTCCAATTAACACTGGCCCTTTTTTGCAATGTGTGTAGCTGTGGATTTTGGGCAGTAGCAAACCTGCATATTTTTTAAAACTAGGCACCCGAGGGAATCCAGGGTTGGGTGACTTTCATGACTCTCACTAGGTTTTCTTACTCAGAAGCCATTGCAGACCTCAAACGTTGACTAAAAACACACATTTTCTTCACATTTCTAGTATAGACAGTTCTGTATTCTGATGGAAGCCTCAAATTTCCTACCACCTATCATTCCTCCAAATCTCCCAATAAAAATAGTACCTCACTTGGGTGGGTGGGCATAGCGCTTGCAAAACCAAAGGACCAAAACACAATGTGGAAGCATCAACATTTCCTGGCAAAAAAATAACCTGATTTGGAAATGGGGGTAGCTGCTGTATTTAAACCCGACTCTGCAGCCACCCAGGGAAATCTACCAAACCCACACATTTCTGAAAACTCGACACACAGGGTGGGTGCCTCATGTGATTCCTACCATATTTTCTTACCCACAATTTTCTACAAACCTCACACTTTGCCTAAACGTGCATTTTGCTTGCATTTCTGTGATATAAACTCCCAGAAACCGCAGGGATTTGCAAAATTCCTACCACCCAGCGTTCCCATACTTGTTCTGATGAAAATGCTACCCCAAAAGAATTTTAGTCAAAGTTTGAGATTTGCATGGCATTGTGGGTAAGAAAATGTCATGGGGTCCATGCGAGGCACACCATCATGGACTGCCCTAGGTGTCTAGTTTTCATAAATGCCAAGGTGAGAGGTGTGGTGCAGCGGCCAGGGCGGCTGACTCCGGAGCACGGGGTTCATGGTTCGATCCCCGGCGGCAGCTCAGCCCAGCACCATGTTACTCTGGGCAATAGCTCGCTTAATCTTCCCAAGGGCCCCCAGCGCCTTGAGACCCTTAACGGTGATTAGTTTGCGCTTTACAAATACCGGGTTTTGGGTTTGATAGGTTTGCCCAGGTGGCCGTTGACAGTGCCCGGGAAGTGCAGCCATTCAGCATAGAAGAACAACGATATTGGGGTTTAGCCCCACTCTGCTACAGGTTTGAGGCAAGTGGGCATTTGCCAGTTCAAAGTGCTATCCCTCGGGCTCCTGAAAGCCTCACGCATATTTACCACGTCATGTAGTGGTTGTGGCGCCGTCGCAGTGCCATGCCTTTCAGTATCTGGATGACTGACTGATAAAAAGCAGCAGCCAACTGCAGTGCCTACACACTGAACAAGCAGTGTTACTTCTGCACACACTGGGATTCACACCAACTACCAAGAAATCACATCCCTCTCCACAACAAATGCAGCCTTCTTGGGAGCCGCATTGAATACCGTGACAAGCAAGGCAATGCCACCCAAGAGAGTGTTACTATCATTTCAAAGTCTGCTTCCCCTGTACCAAGCGTTGCATCCTCTGATGGCTAGAATGGTTATGAAATTGCTGCGGGTGATGACAACTTGCATTGCGATAGTTCCAAATGCTCGCCTTCATATGCACTTGCTACAGGAGTGTCTGGGCAGGCAGCGGTTACAAGCAGTGAGTCGATAAGAGGAATTAGTGTTGGTAAAACCCAAAGTTCAGCACAAACTGAAATGGTAAACAAAGACAACTTGTTACTGGCCAGGTCATTTGCCAAACTTTAACTGTGGGAGGCCGTTACTATGGATGCTTCCCTTACGGGGTGGGGAGCGCCATCTTGGACACCTGAACTCATCAGCACTGCACGTGAATATGTTGGAGCTGATGGCTGTTTCCCACAGTAATTTGCAACAAGAATTGCATATCTGAACAAACAACATGACTTCAATGTACTACATTCACAAACAGAGAGGCAGTCACTCACCCCAGTTGTCAGCTTTAGCAGAAATAATAAGATATTGGATCGTTTTTTATAGCCTTACAGCCCGCTGCCGTGGGCTATACCGGTTGTTAAAGGCCCTGAACCCAGGGCCTTTAACGAGGGAGAGGGCCTTTAATAACCGTAATAGCCTGAGGCCGAAGGGTAGAATGTTTTAACTTTTAGAGGGAGAAACGTGAAGACAAGCATTGGAATGTTGGAGCAGAAGGTGTATATCAGCCATGATAAGCCCGGAGCTACTTCATTCATCTTTAATGGAGCTCTCAACATTCCAATGTTATAAAAACAGTTCCACCCCCCAGCGGACCATCTTCCGAGAGTGGTCAGTGACTTTGTGGACCTGCTAAGGAGAACACTCCCACAAACACAAATGGAAGATGAATCTATAAGTACTTCAAGAGCACTTTTGAAGTGGGGAACACCCACTGTCGATCTTCTTGCCACTGCAAAAAAAAAATCAAGTGCCCAAGCTCCGCCTCCAGTTACTCAGATCCACAGTCCAGAAGCAATACTCTCTGGACGAGTTAGTCAGACATATTTGCCTTTACTACCACTGATTCTGTATGTAGTGGGGAAAGGAGGCACACACCCATGAGGCTCATTGCAATTCAGCGAGACAGCCCAGGTCTCCATGCTGCTGGTCATGTCTACGAACAACACAAGAACCTACAGCATCCCAATCTCAAGGGACTGAAACTTGTCATTTGGCACCTGAGGTCATAGAATTCACTTACCTTATCTTCCTGAAGAGTGTATGCTTATTTTGAGAGAGGCTTCTAGACCCAGCACAGTTGTGTTTTATACGGCAGCATGAAAGGCTTCCTACACTTTTGTCATAGTAAGGACGAACAATCTCCTCCAGCTTCAGTTTAGGCCTTTATATCTTATTTACTGCATTTTCAGAAATCAGGGCTAGCACGCACCTCCAGGAAGCTACATTTGGCAGCGGTAGCAGAACAGAGAACACCAGTCTCTATTTTAGGATTCCATTTATTGAAGGCATTCATAGAGGCTCTAAAGATAGTTATCCCACCATAAACACCACCAGTTCCTTTGTGGCACCTTGATGGCGTTACACTGCCTATAGGGCTCTCTCTTGACCTGTCACTTCTCGTTCACTGCAATGTCTTTCAGGGAAGGGAGCCTAGCTCATTGCAGTTAGTTTCATAGAGCTAGTGATGGAGGAACCTTTCATTCAAGTCCACGAGGATCAGATCATCCTAACAATAAACCATCGTCTTCTGCCTAAGGTTATCTCCCTGTTCCAGGCTAATCAAACTTTTGACTTACCAATTTTCTTCCCACAACCTCAGTTAGTTTCAGAAAAGAGCCCTTATGTATAATATTGCTTATACAAAATGCATTTGTAAAATAAGTAAACTGTTGTGGCAAATACCCACTTAGGAAATCCTATTTCCAAGTGGGTTCATGAACTATTGATAGTGAAGTGCATTCATGTGTGTTATGCTAAAGCTAAACACACACTTCTTACTGTAGCTCGCGCACATTCCATTTGCAAGAAAGGAGCCATAATGGCCTTCCTTGGAAACATACTATTTACAGACATATGTAATGCTGCTACATGGTCTGCACTGCACATGTTCACTCAGCATTACCAGGTAGGCATTCATGGCTCCCATGAAGCAACAGTGGGTGGAGACTGACCTTAGAAGTTTATATGAGATACCTTCTTCGTCATTTCATGTGCCACTGCTTTAAGAAAACGCTGCTTGTCAGTATGTGTTCTACAGCTGCGCTAGTTGCAAACAGAAGATGTTTGAAGACTGTAGCGCTGTAGATTCACATTCACATCCCTCCTCCCTGGATGTGAGCTTATGTTTTAGATGTTCACCTCTTTTCACACATTAAAACCATAGTCTCAATGAACCAGTTATGGAGTACCTTGGAGCTGCTCAGTTCAATTCCACCTTCATCCCAGCTCCAAGGTACTCCATATACCTTCTCCCACCCTTTCAGGGTTGGGGGGAGGGAAACAATCAAAGGTGGAGTCTTTGTCCTGGTGCATTGTGGGTTTTGAAGGATCACAAGTCACCTTGAAGCAAAACATTTACTTCAGAAAACAACTTGTAAAATCCGTGCCCAACATTAGATGTTAGGAGCGTGCGAAGCCGGTGAATCTGCGGCACTACAGGCTGCGAACCAGTAGTTCAGGTAAGTAGCATTTTCCTTCAGTTTTCTTTGGGCCAAGTGATGGTGTAACTTTGCCAATGTTGACAAAGTAAGGATGCTTTGAAAGTTATTGAAGGGAAGTAAATGCCAGAGACTGCAGATGCAAGCTGCTCATGGCAGTTCAGCCCTTGATCCGGCATCTGGTTTTTCACCTTTCCTATTTTCATTAAAATGCATTTTCCTTTTATTCTGCCATTTTTGATTCTGTGAGTTGGAGCCACCGGTCCTGAGCTTGCAGTGGCGCTGGCTGCGCGTCATAGTGCACTCACCCGCTAGCAGAATTTGTATCCTAGACTCTGGCGGTAAAAGGCCTCATGTGACTTCTATGTAAGCCTGTTGTAATGTTTACATTGTAAAACCTTAGTTCCAATTGGTCATGCGGGTACATAGTCTTTGCTACTAGCCAACTGCAAATGTTAGCAAAAAACACTGCTTTCTAGTTCGCTCTTGAGCAACCAGTAAGAATGCAGGGTCAACAAGTAATTTATTTCACACGTACTTCTTACCATTTAGCTTTCCCATGAACTAATCTTTTCCTTTATTTCGCTCCAGGTTTAAATCATTCCCAGAGTGGAAATGGATCGAAATCACTGCGACAAAGCTCTGCACCAAACTGCACTTCCACACAGGAGAAACCCAAGCAAAGAAAAAGACCTTTAGCGAGTGCGTCCTCCGTGAATGAGAGGGCTCCTGGTTTCCCCCATCGAAGGATGGGATTTAAGACAAGTTCCCCTGCCATGAAGAGACGAAGGTCGGAGCGCGCCATACAACCCAAGAGAGAGGAGATGCCGACTCTTCTAGACAGCCAAGAATTTCCTCAGCATGTGCAGCGACATGCTGAGATCAGAGCTGACGACATCGACATTCTGGAAATCGAGCGAAATGAAAAGAAGACGAGACAGCAAACCAACTGGGCTGTGAATGTGTTCAAGTCATGGCTGAAGGAGCAGCTTAAGCCAGAGAAGTTTGAGAACCTGAGCAAGAGTGATCTGGCAGTGGTACTCCGGGAGTTCTACGCCACAGTGCGGACGACAGACTCGCAACATTACTCGGTGTCTAGCTATGTGTGTATGCGGGCAGGGATCAATCGTTACATCAATGATCCCCCATACAGACGCAATTTCAACATTATGAGAGACTCTGAGTTCAACTCGGCCAACAATGTCTTTCTAGCAACATTGAAGAAGCTGAAGAAAGAAGGGAAGGACGCGACAGAAAGCCATCCTGCCATTTCACCCGTCGACATGCAGAAGCTAAAAAAGTCTAAAGTTCTCAATACTAACACTCCTGATGGGCTTATCCGAACTGTGTGGTTCAATATACAGATCCACTTTGCAAGGCGAGGGCGGAAAGGTCAAAGGGAACTGCCTGCCAACGCCTTCAAAATTCTGACTGATCCTCAGGGCTTCAAGTATGCCACATTGGCGTTTGATGAGAAAACAAAGAGCTTGGCTGACCCAAGGGAGTACAGAGGCATCATGTATGCTTCAGGCCACAAAGAACAGTGCCCTGTTGCAGCGCTTGAAAAGTACCTGAGCAAACTTCCACCAAACCCTTCCTGCTTCTACCTTAAAGCCAAAAGGATACCAGCATCTCTTCTAGATTCCACTCCCGTGTGGTATGAAAACCGTCCTTTAGGAAAAAACACCCTTGGGGGCATGATGTCTGCCCTGAGCCGAGAGGCTAATCTTAGCCGCAACTACACTAACCACAGCATTCGAGCAACCTCCATCCAGATCCTGTCCGACGCTGGACTAGAAACCAGAGAAATCATGACCCTGACTGGCCACAAAAAAGACTTGTCTGTCAGGGCTTACTGGGCCCCCACGGAAGCGCAGCGGAAAACCTGGTCCCACCTCCTAACCTTGGCAGGGACCACAGCTGAGAACTCTGGGAATTCTGACGCACCCTCCACCTCAGGCGGAGCCGGCAATGAGCTGCACCTGGCCAGCTTTGTACACTGCCGCATCCTGGGTGCAGTATAGCACAGTCTCCTGCAGCCACAGGCCGGGCAAGAGCTGGAGCAGGACTGAGGTTACTGTGGAGAGTCTCTAGTTAGTCCCCCACCCTGGAGTGGATTGAGACCCTTTCATTGAATGTGCAGTGACTGTGGAAGTTTTCCTTCTGCCGTTTGCTCTCTTCTCTCCTCATCTGACTTTTCCTTTGTTAATCCTTGCAGCTGTTCATCTCTAACCCCTCAAAATGGAATCAATATTTGTAAAAAGAGTTCACCTGTCATTTATTTTCTGCCCATAAATGAAAAATCAGACCACTACAATAAAAACGCTTCTTTTTGAGATATGTTCCACTTATCTAAACCCGATCCTAACCAGGTGTACATTCCCTCACTCTTAGAGCCTGTTGTTGGCATATCACAACTCCTGTTGCCAGGCAAATGCATTATTATTATTTGTTTTTTAGGTCAGGCTTGACAGTGCATCCATTGCCCAACCTTATGTGATCACATCAGAAGGAGCTTTAAGAAGTTGCGCTGAGAGCCTTTACCTCCACCCCCTTGTTGAGTACAGAATTTGATTGGACTGAAAATGTTTGCTTCCATTGAAAAAGAGTTCTTGTATGTTTTGTCTTGTGGACGCTTATGCTCACTACAGCAGGACTGAGTTGGATATGACAATACGCTCGTGATCAAGGCTCTTGGTCTGATCTGTTTATTTTGAAATGTTATGATAAAGACAGTGGGCCTAGTGTATTTATTATGAAAAGCATATGTTAAAGACATAGGCTTTTATGGATAGACTGTCCATCTATATTAAACCTCCTAGACAGATTGTGTTTGATAGTGTCTCACAGATTACAATGGTAGACAGTGGTGTTTCCTACCAGAGACCTCCTCAGACCCTCTAAGAAGATTTGCATTCTGACAGTCCTTGTTCAGGCCTCTTAGGTGAGGTTGTATACTGGTTTGCCATCTCTAATTTTGATCATATGTGCGATGTTATGCTTGTATGCCTGGTTTTTGCCTTTTTGCAAAACTGAAGCTGAATACAATCGGCCCGAGTTGGTGATGGTGACAACCCAAGGATACAGGCTATAGGTCTGATTGGTTCATTGGGAAATGTTAAGTCAAATACCATAGGTCTGATTGGTTCATTGGGAAATGTTAAGTCAGATACCATAGGTCTGATTGGTTCATTGGGAAATGTTAAGTCAGATACCATAGGTCTGATTGGTTCATTGGGAAATGTTAAGTCAGATACCATAGGTCTGATTGGTTCATTGGGAAATGTTAAGTCAAATACCATAGGTCTGATCTGATCATTTTGAAAAGTTAAGACAAAGTCCGTGGGTCTGGTGTTTTTATTGTGAAAAGAATATCTTAAAGCAGAAAGGCATTTACAGGTGGATTGTTTTTATATTCTGTTTTTCTGTTAAAATCTGTAAACAGGTATGTTGTTAAATGGAATCTCTTGGGGTAGAAGATTTGAGCAGTGGTAATCTCCCCTAAATGGGGTTGTATGTTGTTAAATGGGATCTCTTGGGGTAGAAGATTTGAGCAGTGGTAATCTTCCCTAAATGGGGTTGTATGTTGTTAAATGGGATCTCTTGGGGTAGAAGATTTGAGCAGTGGTAATCTCCCCTAAATGGGGTTGTATGTTGTTTGCAATTTCAAAAGGGACTGGTGCTGACTGGGAAAGCTTCAGCTTAATGCAGTGTGGCCTGTGTTAGTTATGGTGCAAGCCAGGGATACAGGCTAGATGTCTAATCGCATCACTGCGAAAATGTAAGTTAAATCAGAGGACTGGTTTGTTTATTATGAAGGTTAAGACACAGACAGTGGGCCTGACCTATTTATTGCGAAATGCATGTTAAAGCCAATATGCATTTAAGGTAGATTATTATTACATGGTGTTAAAGTGTGAAGTGTGTGTGTGTTACTGGACTATCACAGATTACTCTAGTAGGCAAGCCCTAAGTGGATTATGGTGACAAGTCAATGATAAGGGCTATAGACGGGGCCACTGGAATTATGCAATTCTGAGGCCACTGAGTTTTCCCGCATAACAACTATGAATTTGCTGCATTTGCCATAACATAATCCATTGTCTGCTGATAATCTGCAGGATTCACCCCAAAAATGTTATTATACCTAATACTGTTCAAAAGTTACTAAAAACAAAAAGTGGCACACTTTGTTCCTCGCAGTGGCAAACCATTTGCTAATGTTAACTGATTACCTTTCAGTGGCAGATTGCTGCATTCAAGTTATTAAACTGGTACTAAGTATGGTTTTACAGGTTGGCTGACTATCTTGCTTGAGGTCAAAGTTGAAGTTGTGCTCTTCGCCCTCTTCTTGGTCTTCCAAGGGAAGCTTAGGAAAGATAAGATGAGAGGCTGGCTGGATGGCAACTCCATGCCCAGAGATCTTCTCATTGTTCTCCTTAACCAGCAGAGCCCTTCTGTGAGCTGGAGCTAGTGGACACGTCTCCGATTGAAGAACCACTGCAGACCCTGATCACAATGCGAGTCCTGACACTGATGCAAGTTCTCCCAGCGCATACCTGGAGTTCCCCTCAACTTGCATTGACCAGGCAGAGTTTCTCGCCTTCACTCTTGCTATGATGGAACTATTCCGAACCGCAGCGGTTCTCTCTGGTGCACCTCCGACTGGAATAACGCTGGTGTGTATTTCTCCAGCTCCAATTGAGCTACAGACCCCCCACAGGGCACTTCTCTGTCATCAGCGAGAGCCACACTGGTGCACAGGACCTAATCAGTAGTCCCATCACGAAGTTGGTATCTTGACATTGGTGCCTGTGCCACTACTGGAATCGGTACCTCAGACCAAGGCCATCCTGATGTGCTCTAGACAGATAGTCCACCCACGTAAGCCCTTACCAAGGAATGATTACTGGCAGAGACTTGATGACCTCTTTGTGTCAGACTCCTGACCACATTCAGATGTCACACATCATTCCAAACGATGACAGCCGTAAGTCGGCCAGTTAGGTTCCTTGTGTAGACTCTGATACAGTAAGCTTTGTAGGCCTCCAAAACATTGGTGGACTCAACACCTCCCCTGAGGTTGAGATGGAATGCCCCCTGGGGTTTACCACTCCTGAGGTGGCTTCTTTCATGGTGGTGTTAAGAAAGGCTGCAGAGGTTCTTGAAATACTTCTTTTTTTTTATTTTTTATATTTTTTTATTTTAGAAAACAAAACAAGTCATGATAAGCCATATTTACAAAAACATACAAAGCCGATACGGATACTAATATACAAAAACCAGACACATGATACATGCAGTGTAGAGAAAAAGAAAGAAAAAAAGAATAAAAGGCTAATAAAGAAAAAAACTGAAAAAAGACCATAAAGAGAAAAAGGAATGAGATACAGCAGACAGAGCTGAGGATCATTGCTTTAACCATTCCTCTAACGGGGCCCAGACCTTAGAGGCTAACTCCCGCCGCCTTCTCCCCCTTAATAAAAAAACTGAAGACTCCAAATTATATAAAGCTAACATCCTAGCTCTCCAATTAAAGAACGTAGGGGCTTCAGGGCTTAACCATTGTGAAGTAATACATAAACGAATCATAGCCATGACTACAAACAAAAAAGCAGAGGTATATCTCGTCCTTTCAACCATCCCAGTGCCTTCACACCCCATTATTACCATCTCCGAAGAGATGGTAACCGGGATATTAAGCCTCGAATTTAAGAAACCCTCCACTTCATACAAAAATTGCCCTAGTCTTGGACAGGAGTAAAACATATGTACAGCGTCAGCTGCTTGAAGCCCACATCTAGCACAACAATCGCCCCTCCGGCCCCCCACTTTGCAATTTTCGCCGGTGTGTAGTATAGGTCAAACATTGCCATATAGCTTTGAGTCCGTAGACTGCCAGATACTAAAACATAGCTTGCTAATTCCAATGCGGGCCTTATATCCACCCCAGTCTTACCCAATTTACCCACCCACTTAGAATTCTGTAAATCAAGGTCATCCGAAAAATCAGATAGCAGACATTGATAAATTATACCTATTCTAGCCCTCCTTTGAATTAATTCAATTATGGTGTGCTTATCAAACATTGTATCATGTTGATATTTATCAACAAAACTTCTAATCTGAAGGTATTTGAAAAAGTCATGAATATTTAAATGAAACTTATCTCTTAAAAAAGAAAAAGAGGCCAACTGCCCACCGGAACCTAAGTCGCCTATACCCCGCAGACCCAACAACTGCCATCTGAAAATAAACTGATCCTGAAAAATAGGGGGCAAAACTCGGACAGCATTAAAAGGCGTATAAAAATTAATATTCGGAATTGACCATTTGCGCCGAATTTTCCGCCAGACTGAAAACATAGCCCCAATAACTTTAAACCTTGTTTTCTTAAAATAGCTCGGCTCAAGAATTCGCATTAGAATACCCTTGGCAGCCTCACCCAGACCTATCTCAAAAATAGAAGGTCTGTTAGAGAGCGGAACCTCTGCCCTATCTCCCAACAGCGGTAGCCCAAAATGTTGCAGCATGGCCGACCAGTAATATAATAAAAAATTCGGGACCGCCCACCCCCCACGAATCCTAGGGAGACACATCCACTTAGCTGCCCTGCGAGAGCGGCGATATCCCCAAAGAAACCTATAACAGATCCTATCAACCCTGGCCAAACTGACTTGCGAAAACTCTAGTGGGATAGTTCTGAATAAATACAAGAACTTTGGGAGAACCAGCATTTTAAGTACATTGCAACGACCATATAAAGAAAGATGCAGATGATCCAATCTTTCCAGCTTAGTATGAACAGATTGAATCACTGGACGGATATTAAGATCAGGGATATTATCCACATTATTAGTAATTTTGACCCCTAAATAAATTGCTTCCGTAACCACCGGAACAGCAGAAGGACACATAGCAGCTGATTGAACAACCTGAGTCTTTGAGACATTAAGCTTATACCCTGATAACAGACCATATTGCTCAGCAAGAGTCTCCAAAGCAGCACAGGCAGAACGAACATCACTAGTTAACACAACAATATCGTCCGCATAGGCCAACGTCTTATACTCTGTACCATTGACCCTAATCGGCAAAATATCCGATTTACGTTCGATCTTACTAAGAAAAGGATCAATGTACAGAGCAAAAAGGAGAGGCGAGCAGGGACACCCCTCTCTGGTGCCCCTGCTGATGTTAAATGGCCTTGACTCCTGACCAGAAATACGCAATGTTGCAGCTGGGGAAGTATACAATGCCTGAACCGCTTGTATAAATTCAGTACTAAAACCCTTCCAATGAAGCACCGCCCATAAGAACCCCCAAGAGACCCTGTCGAACGCCTTCTCGGCGTCCAACAGGATCACTCCGAGGGGAGAAGAAGTTACCTGAGCCCAATCCAATAAGGCAATAACCCGCCGAACATGGTCGGCCGTATCCCTACCCGGGATAAATCCATGCTGGCGTACAGAGACTAGTGGCGTAATTACCTCTGCCAGTCTAGAAGATAAAATTTTAGAATATATCTTATTGTCGGTATTTATCAAAGAGATAGGACGAAAAGATGAAGGGTCTAGCTCAGGTTTATCTTTCTTTTTAAAAAGGACAATCGTGGTTTGCCGCCATGATTCCGGTATAGCCCCCCCCTGTGCTGCCCTAAAGACTGATAAAATATCCTGACGGATCTCTGAACAAAATGCCCCATAGAATTCCAACGGAATGGCATCAGGACCAGCAGCCTTTCCATTAGCCAACGATTTCATTGCTGACTCAACCTCCTCCCACATAATTGGGGCAGAAAGAACCTCATTCTGTTCAACTGTAACTTTGAGGGTACCGATATCCAGAAAAACCCCTCAACCTGGGGCTCGGACTGAGATCTAACATTTTCTTCCATATATAACAAGATGTAAAACTTCTGAAACACATCCATAACCCCCTCCTGCGTATCCTGTATAACACCCTGCTGATCCTGAATTCTGGTGATTCGATTTAGCAAACTTTTCTGTTGGAGCCTTTTAGCAAGAATTCTACCTGAATTTTCCCCATATTCGTACATTGTTGTACGATATTGCAAATACTTAACAGCCAGATCCTGCCCAAAAAATTCCAACAATTTAGACTTGATTACAGCTACATTTTGCTGATTATGATCCGTATTGAGACCCTCCTTAATATTCCGCGTTAATTCCAGTTCTGCCTCCCTAAGCTTCTCGACACGGGACTTTATCTGCTCCTGAACAGTCTTCCATCGAAAGGCTGCATAGCTCTTGGTCTCCCCACGTACTGCAGCCTTAAATGTATCCCAAACTATGCAGTCAGAGGCAGTATTCCTATTGATATTTAAAAATTTGATTACCCACTTCCTCATATGATCCCGATAAACCTGATCAAACAATAGTTTTCTTTCGAATGTCCATGTCCTGGGAGTTCTAACCTGGCAGACCCAGGGACACTCCACTACCAATGGGTTATGGTCAGATCAAATCCTTGGGGACACTGTGATAGAAACCAGCTCTGCCACCAAATCTGACATAAGAAAATAATCCAGCCGAACCATTTTATTATGGGGGGCAGAATAATATGTATACCCATCTTTATCTTTGTTATGCCTATACCAAACATCCATTAATGCATGTTCTTGAACTAAAGTCTGAAGAGCTTTAAAGACCCTAGGTTTCCTACCAAAATATTTTTGAGCACTTGCCAGATTAAAATTGCCAGCCAAATTAATATTAAAGTCCCCACAAACCAGCATTGGATGTATCCAAGCTGCTAATTCTACATTTAAGCATTTTATCACTTCTGGATCATCTGCATTTGAGGCATATATAGTACATATAGATAATAACCTGCCTTCAACCAGTATTTCAGCTATAGCCCATCTGCCTGAGCTATCCTCTCGGGCCTTTCTACAAAACCCAATGCCTCGCCTCAGCAAGATAGCGACACCTCTAATCATAGATGACTGTCGAGAGCAGGCAATTAAGTCATATCCAGGGACTTTCAGACACTCCCTCTTACCCCAAGGTATGTGCGTCTCTTGCAGACACAAAACATCCAGTTGCATAGTTTGGACAATTTTGAAAAACAAAGCCCGTTTTTGGGATCATTTAGGCCACAAATATTCCAGGAACTTATCCGCAATTTACCCTGGCCCATTTATACATGGAAAAAAAAACCTTATTCTCCACTGCAAACCATTACCCTTTTTAATCATAAATACTGAGATACCATAACCACTACAAATAACATTACCATGACTATAGCATAAGTCCAGGACCTTAGTGACCCCCCTTCACCCCACCTCCACCCTTAACCCCTAAAACCCCCTACCCCAACCCCCCATCCCCTACACCCCTCTTGTAAGGCAACAGGACCGAGGTCCTTGTGATGAAAGGAGCTGGCTTCCCCCACTCTCCCCTAGACCCTTCCCCCCATTATTACCAACACCCGAGAATTAAACCGATTGGAATCCTACCCGAAAAAATCCCTTTTTTTTTTTTTTACTAATAGAACAAAATACCAATCGGTTCAACCCCCGCTTTTTCCGCCTCCAAGCCCCTGACATGGCAGAAAAGAAAACGAAGACCAGCAGAGTTTACCTAGATACCATCCAAAAACTCCTTTGCCTGAACTTCAGAAAAAAAAAATCTAGTCTGGCCCTGGTGAATTATTTTCAATTTTGAGGGATAAAGTAGAAAGGCTTGAGATCCCTTCGCTTGAAACGGAGCTATTAGCTGGCGGAGCTGCCACCTCCGCTCAACTGTTGCCGGACAAAAATCTGGCCTAACGAAGAATTCACAATCCTTCCCCACCCTCTTCCTATCTGGCCTAGCTAGGTCATAAATCTTCTCCCTAGCCAAAAAGTTGTTCAAACAAATTAAAACTGCCCGAGGCTTATCACCAGCCTGCCCAGACCTCTGTCTCTGTTTAAAAGGGAAACGATGCGCACGTTGCACTTCCAGTTGCCAATCCCACTGCTTAACATCTGGAAAAGCTTCAGAAAAGAGTTCCACTACGAATTGTCTGATGTCCGACCCTTCTCTGCCTTCTGGAACCCCCAGAATCCTCAGATTGTTCCTCCTGGCCCTATTTTCAAGATCAGTCAGTTTCCAGAGCATGTCATCCCTTTGTGTTTTAATCAGATCCGTAAGGCCCTTCTGAGTGGCCAAATCATCCTCCAACGTAGAAATCCTTTCCTCAGCTTCGACAATTCTAGCAGCAATGTCAGAACAAGTCTTAGCGACTCTTCGGATAGAGTTTTGTATCCTACGGCATGCACCCTGCGTACGAACACTCTCCTGACGCGTTTCCTCACGATGCGCCATAATAGTCTGATAGATGATTGAGAGTGTCATCTCTCCAGGAGGAGCCTGGGGGGGGGGTCAGTCACGCTGCCTCCAGCCAAAACTATAGCACTCCCCACAGAGCCAGAATGTGTAGAAAAAGAGTAATCCCAAACCATTGAAGCTGACGACCCTGGGTCTTTGCTTAACAGAGAAGCCCCTTGATCTTTCAGTTTTATTGCTTTTCGGACTGTATGAGGACCTCGCGAGGCTTCGCCCCTTAATACTTCATTAGATCGCCAGTCCCCAGAATCACTGTCATCAACTGACCACTCTCTGTCTAGGTCATCGCCCTCTGACGAACCAGTGTGATCAGATAATGAATAGAATTTATCTCCCCCTTCAGGTTCCTTTACATTTTTATTTTTAACCGCAGTTACGTCATTAGAGCCCACCTCTTGCAACACTGGGCTTGCCGCCACACCACTTTGGGGAGAGACTCCGGGAATATATTGAGCAGAAATAGCAGAAATAGCAGTGCTTTCAACATGTGGGACTACAACTCCCATAATTCCATTCCCCGGGAGCGACCGCGTTGACTGAAGTTCCTCATTCACTCCAGCTCGATCTACAGGGATCTCCCCACTACCATCAGGCAACAACCTGGCATTTGTAATATCGGCCCCGGTAGAACCCTGAGACCTCAACTCAGTCTGAATCAGATTGCCGTCCTCCGTTGCAACAGTGAGTGAGGCCATCGACACAAGGTCGGTAGGGGTAGAGGCAGCACCTGTCACCTCCAAAACCGTAGCATTAGTCATTTCAGATGCCGCCAACTGCCCCAGCTTATTGCTTCCTGCATTCACGGGAGTCTTCACCTTCCCAGCTTGCAGTTTGAACAAAGCAGGAAGAGTTTGCTTTCCCTTTCCAGCAGAGACAGATGCCGCCTGATTACTGCCCGTACCTCCAGCAGCCGTCTCGGGCCCCCATGGACCACGTACGTCTCCTTCCCCGATCCGACGGCTTTCCCAGGGCTGCCTGCACGCACTATGGGGGCTCGGGTTTTGCAGTAAGGTTCCTCGCCGATACCTTCGGAGGCATAATCCCTGACGAGCAGCCAGACAGGCGAAGGAGATGACCAAGCCCAAAGCAATGCGGGGATGACCACAGCCAGAATATCCTGCCGGTAAGATTATTTTTCAGCTGCGGGACTCCCCGCAGCATGTCACTCAATACGTTTTTTAGACTTCCATCACCGGCTTAGAAGACCTTAATCAGGGGAATTGTCCAGGAGAGGATACAGCACCAGCTCACACAGCCGTGCGACCGGCCGCCATCTTGCCTCCCCTCCACACAACTTTACAGATTTGTAAAGCAAGTAAGGCACTAAAGGTTCTTGAAATACTTCTACCGACAGTGGAGGGCGATTTATTGACCAAGATTTTACAACCCTCCTCAGCATCTTCTGAATCACTACTCCCTTTCTATGAGGCACTTATGAAGGCTATAGAGGCAGTCAAGGACAAGCCCACGTCCGCTCCACCATCGAACAAGTTAATCACCTGTCGCTATAGGCTGGTACCAGGTGACCAAAGTTCCCTTCAACCCATTCATCACCAGAAAGCATTGTTGTCCAGCTCTATTCTTGGTCCAAACAAAATCCAGGAGCATTACTTACTGCACCTTCAGACGGAACACAAAAAGCTGGACGCAGTGGTCTCTACAGGCAGTCTGGTGCTTCCCTTTATGATCACCACCTGCTTGCCAGAGAGATATACCCATGCACCCTAGGAGATTACAGTCATGGTTGTGCCAAGGTGCTGGGCCACCTGAAAGATAATTTTGCTGAGGTGGTCCGGGATGGACAAGATGCTGCCAGTTGAATTATCAGGACAGGACTGGACACCGTGGAGTTGCTGGCCAAATCCATGTGTTCTTCTGTTGCACTGCGGAGGCGCGACAAGCTGCGCTTCACTGGTTTCTCAGGAGATGACCTGGTTAGCTTAATGGATATTCCCTTGAAAGTGTCTCACCTCTTTGGTGACAAGGCAGACTGCCATTCGAGAGATTTGAGGCGGGGCAAGAGACCACATGTTCTTGGGATCTGCGCCTCCATCCTGAGACAGCTTTTCAAAGGGCTGCCATTTCACCATCATCAACTCTCCGAGCCTGACTAGCAGCCTTACCAGTTTCTCAGATACTAAAGGGGCGAGGGCAAGTATGGCAAGTCTAAGGGCAGGCAGCTCGAGCAACCTTCTTCCTCCTCCACCCGACACCCTTAAAGGATCATGAATGTTCTGTTGGGGAAAGGTTGTTGTCCTTTCTACCTGCCTGGAATCCATTACCACTGTTCAGTGGGTTTTAGAAATTGTAGAAAGAAATTATGCCCTTTTCAACAGAAGCTTCCTCCTGCTCCCCCAGTTCAGTCCTCCCTATTATATCACACCTGCATTCTCCAGCAGGATGTGGTGGTACGTCTGCAGAAAGGGGTGGTGGCATTGGTCCCACAGGAAGAAATTGGATAGACAGAGATGTACTCTCTGTACTAACTGCAGGTTGTGTATTTCTAGGTTCTGGTCCTGCAGGACATCTGTGCAGATCAGGATCTTGGTAATCCCATACCTGGAAGACTGGAAAATCAAGGCAAGCTTGCCTCATCTGGTGTCGAACCACCTGAATGCCACAGCATCCCTATTTTTCAGCTTGGGCTACTCCATCAAGTCACCCAGGAGCCGTCTCAGCTCCTCCTGTTCATAGGGACAGTACTGGACAGAACATCTCTTTGAACCGCCTCTCCTCCCCAGTGGATTCAGGACATGCGAGATAAGATTCCACTGTTTTGTGAGGTAGCTTGGGTTCCAGTCCTGAAGGTTCTCTGCTTGCATGATCTTCTGCCTTTCTGCATTCTGCTGGTCACTCATGCATGCTGGCACATGAGGGCTCTCCAATACTATCTTTGTCTGCAATGGTTCAAACATGGAAACAACCTTATGGACGTTGTCAGGATTCCCTCGGACACTGCAACATACAGCCTTGGTGTTCGGTAGAGCATAACCTGACTAGTGGGAAGTAATTTTCCCAACACCAGCAGTGGCTACAGTGGTGACAGATGTCTCCGTTGTAGGGTGGGGTGCTGAGGAGGAGAATCTTGAGATCAGAGGTCTCTGGTCAAGCACAATCTGCTTATTAAACTTCTTGAACTGCGGACAATTCGCCTGGGCCCTGAAGGCCAATCTTCCAAACCCTTATGGTCAATCCTGACAGAAAACGCAACCGTGATGCTGTACATCAACAAGCAGGGATGGGTAGGGTTCTCAACTTCCCTGCTGATAAGCTTTGAGATTGTAGGCTTGGGCTCAGGCTAATGGGATATTGTTTGTCGCCATCCATCTGGCAGGCTCCATGAACACAAAAGTCGACAGCCTGAACTGGTGTCATCTTGCTGATTGCTATTGGCATCTCCAACCGAAGGGGGTTGAAAACATTTTTACCTTATGGGGCGTTCCTCAGGTGGATCTGTTTGCCACTCAAAACAATGTACATTAGCTGCAGTTCTCTGCCCTCCAGTTTCTGCTGCAGTGAGCCTTGGAGGATCTTACAGTTGACCTGAGATTTTCCACTTCACTATACATTTTCCCCATACTATTGTGCCAAGATTGGGCACAAGTCATTCTGGTGGTCCCAGATTAGTTGCACAGTGTGTGGTACGCAGACCATCTGCGTCTCTCCCTGTGTCCGCCCCCAGACCAGACTTCCTTTCACAGTTTTAGGGCAGGTCCTTCATTCCAACTTCTAGACCCTTCACCTTCAAGCCTGGAGTGAGCTGAGTTATTTTCATCGACAGCCAGAGGTAGGCATCCTTTTGGCACGTAGCCCCTCCGTGAAATCGGTTCATGCCGAATGGTAGAACCGGTTCGTGGGCCAGTCTGCGACTGAGAGTGAGGATCGCCTCAAGGCACATCTTTCAGATATTTTGTGATTTGGGCACAGTTAAAGACTATGATACAGCCTTTTTTACATTAAAAAACCCTCTGTTCAATCCTGAATAGTTTTAAGGTTTATGAAAGGGGCTGTTGTACATGTTTGCTCCTTACCCTTTCACTATACCCCAATGGTACATAGCCTGTTCTTACCGTTCTTGATGAGGGCTCTGTTCCACTCTTTACACAGCTGTCAGCTGTGGCTTCTGACTTTCAAGACTGTGTTCCTGGAGGCCCTCATTTCGGTGTGCCACTGAGTTACGAGCGCTGTGTGTTCAACTGCCTTTTACCTGGTTTTACCCACACAAGCTGGCCCTTCCTTCCAAAGGTGGTTTTCCCATTTCATATGAGGCAGCTCATTGCGCTTCCCACATTTTTTCCTCCACCTGACCTCACCAAAGAGGAGGAGAGGTTGCATGGGCTGGACCTTCATAAGTCGGTCAGCTAATATATTGACATTATAAAGGGTTTAAAATCTGATGAGCAGCCTTTTCTCAAAAACATGGACAACAAGAAGGGATGGGCAGTCCAGAAGAGGACTTTGTCTCGGGGGTCAAATCAAATCAAACTTTATTCAGATAAAACCATAAAAGTCATACAAACATCAATAAAACTCCACATATGTACACACTAACCAAACAATGTGGTCAGTGTGATCTAATTACAGTTTAAAAATAATTTCCACTATCAAAGTTAATCACATCTTGACCTAAGTCGGATGGCGGCCCTTAAAAAGCTGAGTGTATACAGTACGGTATTGTTTGAAAGAAGTTGCAAAAAGACAAAAGCAGGTCTCACCCTCCTAAAACAAGCCTTTTTAAGAATAGGAATGATAAAATACTTTCTAGGAACCTCCTAAAAACTACAAAGCATTAAAAAGTGCATCATGTCCTGAGGAGACCGACCGTCGCTGCCACAGGGCATGGGCACTGACCTCTATGAGCGTCACGGGGTTGGGCCAGGAGGTAGTGAAAGAGGTTGAGCCTAAATCTGATCAGTAGGAAGCGATCATGGTTGCTTTTGATCCCTAAAAGATATGGTTCAGTGGTTGGCACAGTTTTTAATCCAATGTACCTGCGCACACTGGGCTTGCTCAGCTCTGTTGCTTCTCTATCACAACAACGCCTTTTAAGAAAACACTCTTTTATGCAAGTAAAATCCCTCTTACATACACCATCTGGGTTGTCAAAAAGATCCGCCCTTCCCAGGCTGTGGAGGCCGTCTCTTACATACTTTAGCCAACGGATGTGATTAACATAGTCATGGGAAAGACAATACTTTAGAATATCCTTACCGAAGGCGTTTTTTTTCTTGGCTTAAATCTTTAACCACAGTGCTAATGGATGAAACGCTAGTTTGTCTGAGAGAAAAGCCATCCCCAGCTCTTGGTGCACGACATAGGACGGGACACTGCGGTAATGAGAGTACCCGTCTCAGAAAAGTGTTTTCTGCAACTTGCAGAGCCTCCAGCCCAGTGTGGCCCCATATCTCGCTCCCATAGCTAGCCTTTGCGATACATGTGGCTCTGTATATCTTCAAGAGGGCCCTTATCGGTTCCCCCCCCACTCTAGAAGGAAAGTTAAAAACAGCTGCGGTCGCTCTGACCAGATCCCCCTTCTTCCGGGTAATCAGGGGGATTCAACTCAGAGCGTCGCCAAACACTACGCCCAGGTAAGAAAAGACATTTGCCGTCGGGATTGACAGGGTTCCTATCTTAAAAATTAACTGCTTTGCTATACGAGGTCCCACCTGCATCACAAATGATTTGTTGTGATTAACCAGCAGATCCAGATCTTCCATGAAGTGGACGAAGGAGTTCAACAGAAGTTGTAGCCCCCTGGCTGTCCTCTCCATGAGGACAGCATCATCTGCATACAGGAGAACCGGCAGGCTGCGCTTGCCCACCTGTGGACAGTCCGCTCTTGCCTCCAGAAGGGCCTTCTCCAAAGAGTTAATATATAAATTAAAAAGGAAGGGGGCCAGGATACACCCCTGGCGCCCCCTCTCCTAATATCAAACTTGCAGGTTACCTTAGGATCTTTTGAATAGCAGACAACCGCTTTTGAGTCTCTGTGGAGGTCCCTTAGAAACAAAACAATGTCCCTGTCAATGCCAGTAGAGGACATCACCTGCCAGAGCTTCGATCTATTAACACGATCGAAAGCTGAAGACAGATCCATAAAGGCTAGATGGATAGAGCCGGAGCGAGCCACAGTGCACTTGTTCAAAACCATATACTGTTTTAAACATTGTTCGACTGTGGAACGCCCGGGGCGGAAACCGTATTGCACCTCGGTTAAGATGTTATTTTCATTCGCCCAGGCTTCAAGTCTGTCCACAACCATGCGACCCACCACCTTTACCACGGAATACAAAAGAGAGATAAGCCTATAGCAAAGAGTGCTATACCGATCTCCCTTTTTAAAAACAGGGACAATGGTCGATAGGGCCCAAGAATCTGGGCAACCAGCCTGAACCGATGCATTAATGACTGCTGTCTGTACAGGCACCCCGGTTTCCACTCTCACGATGTAAAGGTATGGAGGAATCCCATTGGGGCCTGGGGCCTTGTTTTTGGACAGTCCCATAATACCAGCTCTTACCTCTTGAGCTGAAAAAACAACCTCAGACTTGCCTTCCTCCCTTTCCAGCCCTTCTGTCGGCACAGTATCGGTCTGAAAAATGCCCTCGAAGTGGTTTACCCAGTCTTCCTCTAGGATGTGGGCATCCATTAGGTTGCCAGTGTCTCCTGCTAAAAATGGGCTATTAATGATTCTCCAAAACTTTGAGCAATTGCTCAGGGTACTGGCCTCTACTAGTTCTGACCAAGCCTCCTCCTTCAAGGCAGACTTGCGCTTTGCTACTGCAATCTTGTAGACTCTCCGAAGGTTCTGAACATCCATCTGGTCACGAGGCGTCACTCCCAGGGCCTGTTTCAGTTTTCTGGAGGCACGAGAGCACTCAGAGTCAAACCATCTCGGTCCTAAATGCGTAGGGCACCCCCCCTGGGGCCCGTAGTAGCTTCACTATGCCACTGGAAATACTTCCAAAGGCATCCATGATGTCTGTAGGGGTGGCCTCGCTATCTAGGCAGATGGCAAACTTCTTGTGACACTGCCTTAAAAAGATTCATGAAATTGCTCCGGAACAATTTGACCCTACTTTAATCTCCTCCCACCATCCACAGCTATTAGAGGTGCCCCCAAGGCCTCCTTGGTAGACTTGTTAATTCGGGCCATTCTGTTAAGACGCATATAGGATTGTGGTGACTATGGGCACTCGCCTTAACAGAAAAGACCTTAATCAAGGAAAAAAATGGCGCGGAGACAAAGGTAAAATCAATAAAAGACTCGCACTGTCTCCCAATGAATGTTGGGACAGTGTCCGTTTTCTCCGGGGGCAGCTTATTCATTGCCGATGTTAAGTCGAATTCATGCAATATAGCGTTAAGTTTGATTCCCTGAGGGTAGTGTTCCATGTGCAAACCAGCCTCTCGCTCACAACCCATGGCTTTCATCCCCCAAGCCTGATATCTCTGCACATATGAATGTTAAAATCCCGTTAGGAGGATGTTATGGTAGCTCTGTCCCGTTAGAATGATGTTCTTTAATACAGACCCCAGCAGTGTTATATTGCATTCTTGTACACACAAAGAAGCTACCCTGAAGAGAAAAGACCAGGAGTTTACAAGGTACTAGGTGGAGTACCCGGCATTTCAAAAAAAGTGAAGGACTGTCCTCACACACCACCAGGTGTCATGCTTCATCATTGGCAGTCCTCGCTCTCTAGAAACTGCCCTAAGAGCCACCTTGGCAGAAACATGTTGATGACTATAATCACGGTGGTGATGGGGAACTAACTCCCCCATTCCCCACACTTTTAATACCAAGTAATTGCCCAGCGAATAAATGTATTTCGGCTTTTACATTGGTTTTAAATCACCTTTTGATCAGGCCCCCACTTAGATTTTAGAAGTGCCTCCCTGTCTCCAGGTGTAGGCCCGCTCTCTACAACACGCAGTTTCCAGAGAGCGATGACTGCCAATGATGAAGCATGACACCTGGTGGTGTGTGAGCGCAGTCCTTCACTTTTTTGAGATGCCCGTTACTCCACCTAGTACCTTGTAAACTCCCTGTCTTTTCTCTTCAGGGTAGCTTCTTTGTGTGTACAGTAATGGCCGGAGGCCAGTTCACCCTGAATACCCCATAGCCTCTAGTTCCCTCCCTTGGGAAACCCCAGGGTGTTGTGTGTTACATACATATTGCATTCTTCCCTGTGGGCAGCTGTGTGAGAAAGTGCCCTCTTTCGGCATGGTTGCCCCCACTTTTTGCTGAATTGCTGATTTGCTTTGACTGAGTGTGCCCTGGGCTCCTGCTAATCAGGTACCCAGGGCCTATGTTCTTTCCCTAAAACTGCATTGAATCCTTAACCCAATTGGCATCTATGGCCACAGGTCAGCCCCTGGTAAATGGTACCACAGGTACCCAGGGAACTGTGACCAGAGAAGGCCTCTAAGGGCTGCAGCACTTATTGTGCCACCCTTAGAGGTCCTGTACCCTTACACTCACACACCGCCTTTGCAGGCTGCGTGTTTTGGTGCAGAACAAAGTGAAGAGTCGACATGACACATCTCTGTGTGCTATGCCTACAACCCACTGCCCTGTCACCCCTCTAGCTGGGTGCACTATACCAGTGGTGAGGGTACAGGTGCATGAGCCCTGTACCCCTACAGTGTCTAAGGCCATTCTTAGACATTGTAAGTGCAGTGCTGCCATTAAGAGTATATGGTGCTGGGAGTTTGTCATTACGAACTCCACAGCACCATAATGGCTACACTGAAAACTGAGACGTTTGGTATCAAACTTCTCAGCACATTAAACCCACACTGATACCACACAGAGAGCATCTTAGAGATGCCCCTGAAAACTAACCTACCACTAGTGTCCAGGCTGAGGGGCTGCTTTCAGCTGCCACCACCAGACATGTTTCTGGAACCCTGGGTCGAGAGCCTTCTGCTCTCTGGGACCTGAAACAATGCACATCCTGGGACGAGGTGCCAAGCCTCCTCCCCCAGGATGGGCAGGGTTCACGAAGAGGAAGCTTCAAAGGCTTGCTGCCTTTGTGAGCATCCCCAGGCCACTTCCTGCTTTCAGCAACTGGTCCCCACTGGTCCTGACCCCCACTTTGGGCGGGAGAACCGGGGGGAAAAACAAGTGAGAAAGAGAGGTGTGCCCACCTCTGCCAACTCCAAACCTCCGGTGGGGGAGGCGAGGTGAAGCACAACTCTCAGTCCCTGCCATCTTGCAGATGGTGGGACTCAGCCAACCAGGGACAGGCTCATGCCCCCCTCCCACTGGAGGGTGGCATAATAGGGGGTGTACCCACCCCAGGGAAGGGACCCATTGGTCCCTACCTTTTACCTACCTGGAACACCCCTAAGTCTAGTATTTAGGGGCACCCCTGAACCTTGCTTCCTCAGACAAGAACCTGCAACAAGAAAAGAAGGACGGATCAGCCGTGCTGAAGCTAACAAGAGGAAGACGCCCACTGACTTGGCCCCAGCCCTACCGGCCTGTCTCCACCTCAAACCTGCTCCTGCGAAATCCCGGTGTGTCCTGCAGCCAGCAACCTCGAAAACCCCGGAGGACCTGCCTGCCTTCAACCACAAAGACTTTGTCTCCCGTGAACACCTGATTTGTTCATTTGCAACCTCTGGCTCCGGCTGGACACCGCGAATCCGCCCCACTCTGCACCCGCCGTCCACGGCCCGAGCTCGAGTGGGTGAACACCACGAGGAGGTCCCCCCGGCGATCCTGACCCGAGATCCAGCGACCCCTGACCTGCCTCAAGCCTCCAGCCGACACCTGCAGCCTAAATCCTGAAGGTCCCCCCCAACCGCGACCAGGAGCTGGTAAGAAGATCCGACCCCAGAAGACACCCGACGCCCCACGGCCTTGGGTGGCCAAACGGACGTGCCTAACCAACCCCTAACTTCCCAACTTGCCTCTCGAAGTGGTGGTCGCACCCAGAAGACCTTTGTCCCCAAGCCTGCTGTGCCTTTGCAAACTGGAGGTTCCCCATTGCAAACAACAGGGCGCCCGACGTCGAAACAGCACTCTGCACCCGGCCGCCCTAGTGCTGCTGAGGGTGCACCTTTGGTGCTACTTTGTTTCCCCATTTGCCCTGAGCTAAAGTCCAGGAGCTTTGCTCCCACAACCAAGTGGCCTGCTCGTCAGCAGCCACCAACCGGAGGCCCCCTATCCCCCATTGGATAACATTGGGCCTCAGCAATCTGCACCCGGCCGCCCTAGTGCAGCTGAGGGTGTAACTAGAGTTCATCCTTGACCCTCGGGGACCCCTGAGTCTGTCCCCAGAACCTCAACTCCCACTACCAAATACATACCTCAAAACCGATAACACTATTTTCCTCCATAGGATAACATTGACTGTTTTTCTGTGAAAAGTTTTTAAGTGTGGAGTTTGAAAACCTAAAGAAATTCTTTAAAATTGTACTGTTTAACAAAAACGATTTTACTTACCTATTTACAGGAAATGTCCCAGAGTAGTATCCAGGTATAGTACTCTGTGTAAGAAAAGTGATCTCAAAAGTAAGTTACCTGTAATCTTACTGAAAATCCCATTCAAAGTATATGTACTGTATTCTGAAAAGCATTGCATTATCAGTAACACTACTGTAATCAAATCAAAGTACATTTACAATTGCAATCCAAACTGTTACAATCTGTATATTTACTGCAAAGCACTTATCACTTATCTGTGCCAGGCTTGCTTGGTTCTAGGAAATAAAATAACTAAAAGAATATTTTCATACAAAAACAATTGGTCTGAAGTTCAGTCTTTGAGTGTGAATTCATTTGCTGACTGAGTGTGTACAACAAATGCTCAACACTATCCTCTGATACTGCCTTACAGCTCGACCACACTACCACAAATAGAGAGTGAGGTGCTATCTAACTTTACCTCTGCCTACCTTTGGGGTTCCACTGGACTCTTGCACAGTATACCTCACTATGGTATAGTATATACAGAGCCAGCTTCCTACATTGGTGGCAGCGGTGGGATATACAACTTTGCATTTGTTGGACTACTTCGTTACCACCTGATCACACGACAGAACTCTTAAATTGTCTTTAGAATTCTGATTTTTCAAATTGCCAATTTTTTGCAAAATTACTAAAAGTCTTGTTAGGGCCTTGGTTAAGTCCCTTTAGAATTTTAGAAAACTAAAAGTCACTTTAGCTAGGGTTAGAGGGGTTAGAAGTTTTTTTAACAATGTCTCAAAACAAGAACCCAGCTGTTAGTGAAAATAACCACAATGCCATAGAGGACTTGGTTGAGGAGCTCGACCTCAACCCTTACCTTCACTTGTCTTTCAAGAAGGTAAGGTCCCTATGTAAAATTAAAAACATAGCCATGGGGTCCCATCCCACCAAACAAAAGCTCCAGGAGCTGTTGGCTGGGTATGCTAAGGACCACCCATCTGAAAATGGTGAAGACCACTCAGATGAGGAAGGAGGGGAAGGGGATGACCTGGTAGGTCAACCCCCTCCACTTCCTAGGGATAAAAGGGTCCAAGTACCCTTGACTCCAAGAATCAACCTCTCAGTACCTAGATCCCACACAGGTGGATCGGGTACCACTGAGGACATTGAGGACAGCCTCAATGAGGAGGACAGCCCTTCAGCAAGGCTGACCAAAAGACTGGATCTAGAGACCAGGTTGCTGGCTCTAGAAAGAGAGAGAGCAGAGATGGGCCTAGCACCCATCAATGGTGGCAGCAATTTACTTAATAAGGATAAAGAGCAATCTTATGATCCTAAAATCCACAAAGGGATTGTCCCTAAATAAGAAGAGAGTGATGATATCACAAATTTTTTCACAGCCGTTTAGAGGGCTTGTGAAATGAGAAAAATGAAGAAGTCACACTGGGGGACACTCCTTTGGCAACTGTTCTCTGGTAACTGCAGAGACAGACTCCTGAACCGTTCTGGGGCAGATGCTGGGTCTTATGACCGCATGAAGAGAACTCTGATTGAGGGATTTGGACTCACAACTGAGGAATATAGAATTAGATTCATGGGGCTCACAAAACCCAAAACCAATCCTGGATTGACTTCGTAGACTACTCTGTTAAAACACTAGATGGTTGGTTAACTGGACACAATGTGCATGATTTCAATAGACTTTACAATCTGTTTATGAAAGAACATATTTTAAGTAATTGCACTAATGAAAAGTTACATCAGCATTTGGTAGACCTAGGTCTAATTTCTCCCCAAGAATTGGGAAAGAAGGCAGACCACTGGGTCAAGACAAGGGTGACAAAAACAACCACTGGGGTGACCAAAAGAAAGGGGTTACAAAACCTCCCCAGGGGAACGGTAGTGAGAATCCCCAAGATAAAAAGCCCGAGTCTTCTAAAGGGCCCCAAAAACCTGCACAGGGGGGTGGGTCCCAAAACTCTTCCCAGTCCAACAATAGGTACAGGGAAAAGAACTGTGATCCTTAAAAGGCCTGGTGTAACAACTGTAAGAAGTTGGGACACTTAACTGGAGATGCTGCTTGCCCAAACAAGAAGGCCCCTAGTCCTACTACAGCTACTCCTGGTGTAGCAAGTCTCCAGATGGGATCAACAGTGTGCCAAGAGCAAATCGGATTGCACACTGAAGCAGTTCTAGTTTCAGAAGGGGAAGTTGAGTTTGCCACTGTAGCTGTGTGGCCACCCAACTTAAAAAAGTACTTACAATACCCTTGGATTAATGGAACTAGGATAGAAGCTCTGAGGGATACAGGTGCCAGTGTCACTATGGTGAGAGATACACTGTTTTCCCCTGAGCAATACTTGATTGGGAGAACTTACCCAGTCACCAATGCTGACAGTATTACCACTAACCATGCAATGGCTATGGTGACATTAGACTGGGAGGGGGTTACTGGCCTGAAGCAGGTAGTGGTCTCTCCAAAGCTACCAGCTGCATGTCTGCTTGGCAATGACCTGGAAACCTCAGCATGGGCTGAGGTTGAACTAAAAACCCATGCAGCAATGCTGGATATCCCTGAATTGGTGTGTGTAAAAACAAGAGCACAGAGCAAAAGGCAGGGTGAAAAAGAAGTGTTGGAGCCTGAAAGAATGGCCCAACCTTCCAAGAGAAAAGGTAAGAAGACTGGGGAACCAGCTTCTGTACAGCAAAAGGACCAGGACCCCCCTCCTCATGGAGAGGACTTGGACACCCCCGAGGGAACTGAGCCCATGGAGCTTGACCCTTACCAGGTTGAACTCTTGGGCCCAGGGGGACCCTCTAGGGAAGAGCTGTGCCTTGGACAGCAGGACTGTCCAACTCCTAAAGCCTGAGGCAGCAAGCTGCTGCACAGGAAAAGGGAGATGCCCGTGGTACCCACAGAGTTTATTGGGAAGAGGGACTACTGTACACTGAGGCCAGAGACGCCAAACCTGGAGCCACTAGGAGAGTGGTAGTGCCTCAGAAGTACAGGGAGTTTCTCCTAACTTTAGCTCATGACATCCCCCTAGCTGGACATCTGGGCCAAACCAAGACTTGGGAAAAGCTAGTTAGCCACTTTTACTGGCCCCAGATGTTCCAAAAAGTAAAGGAGTTTGTCAGCTCCTGTGTCACCTGTCAGGCCAGTGGCAAGACAGGTGGCCCCTCAAAGGCCCCCCTGATACCACTACCTGTGGTGGGGGTCCCCTTTGAAAGGGTAGGGGTGGACATAGTGGGTCCACTTGAACCTCCCACAGCATCAGGAAACACATTCATTCTAGTGGTAGTGGATCATGCCACTAGGTATCCTGAGGCAATTCCACTTAGGACTACTACAGCTCCTGCAGTAGCCAAGGCCCTCATTGGTGTCTTCACCAGGGTAGGGTTTCCTAAGGAGGTGGTTTCAGACAGAAGTTCCAACTTCATGTCTGCTTACCTAAAACATATGTGGAAAGAGTGTTGAGTGCAGTACAAGTTTATTACACCCTATCACACAAACCAATGGCCTTGTTGAGAGATTCAACAAGACATTGAAATGCATGATTATGGGACTCCCTGAAAAACTCAAAAGGAGATGGGATGTCCTCTTACCATGCTTGCTTTTCGCTTACAGAGAGGTGCCACAGAAGGGAGGAGGGTTTTCCCCCTTTGAACTTCTGTTTGGCCATCCTGTGAGGGGACCACTCTGTCTTGTAAAAGAGGGTTGGGAGAATCCTCTCCAAGAACCCAAACAAGATATTGTGGACTACGTGCTTGGCCTAAGGTCCAGAATGGCTGAGTACATGGAAAAGGCATCCAAAAATCTTGAGGCCAGCCAGGAGCTTCAGAAGCACTGGTATGACCAAAAAGCTGCACTGGTTGAATTTCAACCTGGGCAACAGGTGTGGGTGTTGGAGCCAGTGGCACCAAGGGCACTCCAGGACAGATGGAGTGGCCCTTACCCTATCCTAGAAAAAAGAGTGAGGTCACCTACTTGGTTGACCTGGGCACAAACAGGACACCCAAAAGGGTCATCCATGTGAACCGCCTGAAGCTCTTTCATGACAGGGCTGACATCACCATGCTGATGGTGACTAATGAGGATCAGGAGACAGAGTGAACCTCTCCCTGACCTCATACAGCCCAAAAGTTGGAGTTGTCTTTTCAGACACCCTCTCTGCCCAGCAGCAAACTGATTGCAAACAAGTCTTGCAGCAATATGCGAAGCTCTTTTCCTTGACCCCTGGTCAGACAAACTGGTGTACCCATGATGTGGACACTGGTGACAGTTCACCTGTCAAACACAAAATCTATCGACAGTCTGATCAAGTCAAGGAAAGCATTTGAGCTGAAGTCAGCAAGATGCTGGAGTTAGGGGTTAGTGAACCCTCTGAGAGCCCCTGGGCCAGCCCAGTGGTTCTAGTCCCCAAACCTCATCCACAGGGTGGAAAGAGAGAAATGAGGTTCTGTGTGGACTATAGAGGGCTCAACTCTGTCACAGAGACAGATGCTCACCCTATCCCAATAGCAAATGAGTTGCTAGACAAATTGGGTGCAGCCAAATTTCTAAGTACCTTTGACTTAACTGCAGGGTACTGGCAAATTGGCATGGCCCCAGGAGCAAAAGAAAAGACAGCATTCTCCACACCTGATGGGCATTATCAGTTTACTGTTATGCCCTTTGGTTTAAAGAATGCCCCTGCCACCTTCCAGAGGTTGGTGAATCAAGTCCTTGCTGGATTGGAGTCCTTTAGTGCAGCCTATCTAAATGATATTGCTGTCTTTAGCTCCACCTGACAGGATCACCTGATCCACCTTGGGAAGGTTTTAAATGCCCTGCAAACTGCAGGCCTAACTATCAAGGTATCCAAATGCCAGATAGGGCAGGGAACTGTGGTGTACTTGGGCCACCTTGTTGGTGGAGGCCAGGTACAACCCTCACAGCCCAAGATCTAGGCCATCCTGGACTGGGCAGCTCCAACAACCCAGACCCAAGTCAGGGCATTCCTTGGCTTGACTGGGTACTACAGGAGGTTTGTGAAAGGATATGGGTCCATTGTGGCTCCCCTCACAGAACTCACCTCCAAGAAGATGCCCAAAAAGGTAAACTGGACAGTTAGTTGTCAAAAGGCTTTTGACACCCTGAAAGAGGCAATGTGCTCAGCACCAATTCTCAAAGCTCCAGACTATGCCAAGCAGTTCATTGTGCAGACTGATGCCTCTGAGCTAGGGATAGGAGCGGTCCTATCCCAGACTAATGATGAAGGCCAAGACCAACCTGTTGCTTTTATAAGCAGAAGGCTTCTCCCCAGGGAACAGCGTTGGAGTGCCATTGAGAGGGAGGCCTTTGCTGTGGTTTGGTCCCTGAAGAAGCTGAGACCATACTTCTTTGGTACTCACTTCCTAGTTCAAACTGATCACAGGCCTCTCAGATGGCTAATGCAAATGAAAGGTGAAAATCCTAAACTGTTGAGGTGGTCCATCTCCCTACAGGGAATGGACTTTGTAGTGGAACACAGACATGGGACTGCCCATGCCAATGCATATGGACTTTGTAGGTTCTTCCACTTAGAAAATGAAGACTCTCTAGGGAAAGGTTAGTCTCATCCTCTTTCATTTGGGGGTGGGGGGTTGTGTGTGAAAGTGCCCTCTTTCTGCATGGTTACCCCCACTTTTTGCTGAATTGCTGATGTGCTTTGACTGAGTGTGCCCTGGGCTCCTGCTAATCAGGTACCCAGGGCCTATGTTCTTTCCCTAAAACTGCATTGAAGCCTAAACCCAATTGGCATCTATGGCCACAGGTCAGCCGCTGGTAAATGGTACCACAGGTACCCAGGGCACTGGGACCAGAGAAGGCCTCTAAGGGCTGCAGCACTTATTGTGCCACCCTTAGAGGTCCTGTACCCTTACACTCACACACTGCCTTTGCAGGCTGCGTGTTTTGGTGCAGAACAAAGTGAAGAGTCGACATGGCACACATCTCTGTGTGCCATGCCTACAACCCACTGCCCTGGCATAGATCAGTCACCCTTCTAGCTGGGTGCACTATACCAGTGGTGAGGGTACAGGTGCATGAGCCCTGTACCCCTACAGTGTCTAAGGCCATTCTTAGACATTGTAAGTGCAGTGCTGCCATTAAGAGTATATGGTGCTGGGAGTTTGTCATTACGAACTCCACAGCAGCATAATGGCTTTGCTGAAAACTGAGAAGTTTGTTATCAAACTTCTCAGCACATTAAACCCACACTGATGACAGTGTGGGATTTAATGAAAAATGCACACAGAGGGCATCTTACAGATGCCCCCTGAAAACTAACCTACCACTAGTTTCCAGGCTGAGTGGCTGCTTTCAGCTGCCACCACCAGACATGTTTCTGGACCCCTGGGTCGAGAGCCTTCTGCTCTCTGGTGCCTGAAACAATGCACATCCTGGGACGAGGTGCCAAGCCTCCTCCCCCAGGATGGGCAGGCTTGCCGCCTTTGTGAGCTTCCCCAGGCCACTTGCTGCTTTCAGCAACTGGTCCCCACTGGTTCTGACCCCCACTTTGGGCGGGAGAACCGCCGGGAAAAACAAGTGAGGAAGAGAGGTGTGCCCACCTCTGCCAACTCCACCCCTCAGGTGGGGGAGGTGAGGTGAAGCACAACTCTCAGTCCCCGCCATCTTGCAGATGGGGGGACTCAGCCAACCAGGGACAGGCTCATGCCCCCCTCCCACTGGAGGGTGGCATAATAGGGAGTGTACCTGCCCCAGGGAAGGGACTCATTGGTCCCTACCTTTTACCTACCTGTAATGCCCCTAAATCTAGTATTTAGGGGCACCCCTGAACCGTGCTTCCTCAGACTAGAATCTGCAACAAGAAAAGAAGAAGGACCGAACAGCCGTGCCGAAGCTAACAAGAGGAAGACGCCCACTGACTTGGCCCAGCCATACCAGCCTGTCTCCACCTCAAACCTGCTCCTGCAAAATACCGGTGTGTCCTGCAGCCAGCAACCTCGAAAACCCCGGAGGACCTGCCTGCCTTCAACCACAAAGACTTTGTCTCCCGTGAACAGCGGATTTGTTCATCTGCAACCTCTGGCTCCGGCTGGACACCGCAAATCCACCCCACTCTGCACCCGCCGTCCATGGCCCGAGCTCGAGTGGGCAAACACCACGAGGAGGTACCCCCGGCGATCCTGACCTGAGATCCGGCTACCCCTGACCTGCCTCAAGCCTCCAACCGACGCCTGTAGCCTAAATCCAGAAGGTCCCCCCAACCGCGACCAGGAGCTGGTAAGAAGATCTGATGCCAAAAGGCACCCCTGCACCTGATGCCCCACGGACATGGGTGGCCAAACCGACGGTGCCTAACCAACCCCTAACTTCCCAACTTACCTCTCGAAGTGGTGGCCGCACCCAGAAGACCTTCGTCCCCAACCCTGCAGTGCCTATGCAAACCAGAGGTTCCCCATTGCAAACAGCAGTGCGCCCGTCGTCGAAACAGCACCCTGCACCCGGCCGCCCTAGTGCCGCTGAGGGTGCACCTTTGGCGCTACTTTGTTTCCCCATTTGCCCTGGCTTTGCTCCCACAACCAAGTGGCCAGCTCGTCAGCAGCCACCAACCGGAGGCCCCCTATCCCCCATTGGATAACATTGGGCCTCAGCACTCTGCACCCGGCCGCCCTAGTGCCACTGAGGGTGTAACAAGAGTGCATCCCTGACCCTGGGGACCCCTGAGTCTACCCCCAGAACCTCAACTCCCACTGCCGAATACTTACCCTAAAACTGATAACACTATTTTCCTCCATAGGATAACTGACTGTTTTTCTTGGAAAAGTGTGGAGTTTGAAAACCTAAAGAAATTCTTTAAAATTGTACTGTTTAACAAAAACGCTTTTACTTACCGGTTTACAGGAAATGTCCCAGTGTAGTATCCAGGTATACTACTCTGTGTAAGAAAAGTGATCTCAAAAGTAACTTACCTGTAATCTTACTGAAAATCCCATTCAAAGTATATGTACTGTATTCTGAAAAGCATTGCATTATCAGTAACACTACTGTAATCAAATCAAAGTACATTTACAATTGCAATCCAAACTGTTTTTTTTTTTTTTTAACCAATTTGTAAATCAAGTACCAGCATAGCATGGTCAGAAAATCCATTCTGCAGAACTCTTTGCTGGCAAAAACTTAAACTCCGAGAAACCAGAAAAAAATCAATGCGTGATGAGGTGTGAAATCTACCAGACAGACAAGTATAAACAATTTTAGTTGAGAAAGCCCTCCGCCATGGATCCAGTAGATCTAAAGTTACCCCATAATGTTGTATTGTTCTTAAAGTTTTAGGTTTCAATTGTTTTTTAGCCAGCACTGAGGAATCAATTCTAGGATTCATTAAAACATTGAAATCTCCCCCAAAATCAGTTCCCCGGGTGTTTGAATTAAAGATTGAAAAAATTCCTCATATATCTTTGGATTATCCTCTACAGGAGCATAAATACTGGCAAAGGTTATCGGTTTCTGTCCAGCAATACAAGTGACCCAACACCAACGACCATACTGATCTTTGTCAAAGCTGACGACTTCCGCCTGGAATTTTTTACTTAAAAATATTGCCGTCCCTCGAAGGGAGGCTGAAGATGAAGAAAATCCCCTATAGGCTGGCCATGACTTAAACATAGAAAAGTCTGACAATTTCACAGCTGGTATATGGGTTTCTTGTAATAAAATTACCGCCGGATTTTCTGTTTTAATCCACATTTCAATTGCCCGCATTTTCTTTCTATTATTAAGACCATTGACGTTAAAAGAGACCACTTTCAAAATCTCCTTACTAACCATAATAAATAAGAAGCAAATCTAACCACCTAAACGGCCCCCCACGTATTAAAAAAAGCATTGATCTAAAAAATGGATGTATAAAGATTAGAAAAAATGGACTTCGTTTTCTGGCTATACAGCCTTTTTCACCCCAGTGACCCACACCCTCCCCTTTGAGAAGGTGGCTAGCCCCGCTGCCCACCTTCTCCCAACCACCCCAAATACTAATATTGGTGCCCTGAAATTGCACCTAAGGTGATCTACCCCCCTCCTAAAAAAAAGAGAAGGAAAAAAAGAGAGGTAACAGGATCTAAATGGTACTCTCCTTTTTTTTAAAAAAAACAACAACAAAAAACAATACAGTCAAGCAAACCCAGATTATTTTCCAGCTGAAATAGCTTTAAGAAGTTCCTGCGCCTCTTCAATGCGTGTAAATAAGTGAAATTTCCCTGCACAAGGACTTTGAGCTTGGATTGTTGAGCAATAGAGGCTTGTGCCCCTTGAGCTTTAAAAAGGAACAATAATTTAACAAACTCTTTGCGTCTTCTTGCCGCTTCCGCAGACATGTCGGAGAAAATTCTGCATTTCGCACCATTCTCGATCTCAAACTGTCTAGACAAAATTGCCTTGGACAAGATTTTTTCCTTTATACGAAAGTCTGCAAAATTGACAAGTATAGTGCGGGGAAACTTCAGATTAGGGGAAGGATGCGCTGGGACCCGATGAGCTCTGGTTACAGTCAGATCGCCCGTAAACTCAGGAATCAAAACCTTCTTAAAAAAGGAATCAACCCAATTAAGTGTATCCGTGCCTTCAATCCGCTCCGGAACACCAACTATACGAAGATTTGAGCGGCGTGAAAAATTTTCAAGTTCTTCAATCTTATTTTCCATTCTTATTTTCTCCCGGGAGGTTAAATCTACTTGCTGCAAAATATGGTTCATTTGGTCCTCAACCAGGGAGATTCTTGCTTCAGCCTCCTGAATTCGAGGTGGAAGGCTGGCTACTGCATCTTCTATCTTCTCCAAGCGCAGCTGTATCATTGCAATATCCGTTTGTTGTGTTTTTTTCATATCGCGTATTTCTTCAAGAATCATATTTAACATATTTTTAACATTCAGCTGATATGACATAGCCTTCTCGTTTTCACCCTCAAGAACCAGGTCACAATCTTTAATTCCAAATAGAGTCTCGTTATTCTGTTCAGGCATCAAAGGACCCAGTGGTTTAGGCTTTCCTAAAGCTAAGGCTGAGGCTACTATTTGGTCTTGCTGCTCTTGCTGAACTGTCATAGTTTCATTAGATTGCCTTTGAATAGACATTTCACGAGAAGGGAGAAGAGAAGGCGGGGATTGAGGAAGCGGGGTCGCGACAGCCTTTGCTAATATTAACGCAGTGATTTTAAGCTGTTCCAAATCAAGTAAAGCCATCGGCGGATCTTCCACTTGTATCTGTATTCCTTGAGTATCCGGAGAAGAGACCACTAGAGGAGAGGAGGATGCTGGACCTAGAGCTTTTACTGGCTCTAGTGTTACAGCTGACATTATCGACTCTTCTAATATGTCATGATTATTCTGGGCTAAAAGAGTTCGACTGAGCATATCTGAGCAGGGAGAGGTGACAGGAGGTAACATTTTTTTGGAGAAGAGAGGAAAGTCTCTGGCATTTTTTGCTCTTGATTTTTATAACATGCGCCACCTCCTGGTGAGCTAGCTAAATCAATATCCCTTGGCTTAATTCCTGAGGCTTCTGTTAAGCTAATCTCCTTTAAAGAAAGATCGTCCGCTTCGGAGCTTTGTGAACTAAAGGAGGACTCCGCATGACGCATTTTACCTCCCACTTTAGTCACTGTTAAATTCAGCTTCCCTTTGGCAGTGCGTGCTTTAATCTTTGCAGCATCCACTTTTGCTGAAGCAGCGGCGAGTCTCAGCTGTTTCTTCATTATAAAATGCTTATCAAGGTACCCCCACTTAAAACACCAATGCCAAACCGCCCAAGTCTCTTGCCAGGTAAATTATGAGCTCATCAGGACTTACCCTCCTGCCGTTCTCCAGCAACAGTCCCAAAGTTTTTAGGCTCTCCAGAAATCCCACGCCGCAGTCAATTGAAAAACCCATGTAGCTCCGCTTCTCAATCTCATCGCGAACCCTCGTGAAGAGTCTCGAGCCACGGTCACTGCATCAGATGGAATCTAGCCGGATCCTCTACTCTCCTCCAGTCTCAGCTGAACACCTTGAACAAATAAACAGTTCTCCGGTTTAAACACAGGAAAAATCCCAATCCGAAAGCCTCAAACGCCGCCAAGAAATGCAGCCGTTGGAAGCACAGCCGCCGCATCCGAAAATGAATACGCGGTGAAATTCAAAAAACCCGCGATAATCCTTAGCGTCCGACCGCTCCCGCTCCTGTTCCACCAAACATCGTCATAGGAGGGGGGAGGAGCATCACCTGAGGCTACGCGCTAGCGGGAGGCGCCATAGCCTAATTGCAATCCAAACTGTGTTACAATCTGTATATTTACTGCAAAGCACTTATCACTTATCTGTGCCAGGCTTGCTTGGTTCTAGGAAATAAAATAACTAAAAGAATATTTTCATCAAAAACAATTGGTCTGAAGTTCAGTCTTAAAGTGTGTGAATTCATTTGCTGACTGAGTATGTACAACAAATGCTTAACACTACCCTCTGATACTGCCTTACTGCTCGACCACAAATAGAGAGTGAGGTGCTATCTAACTTTACCTCTGCCTACCTTTGGGGTTCCACTGGACTCTGTGCACACTATACCTCACTTTGGTATAGTATATACAGAGCCAGCTTCCTACAAGCTCCGGCATTATAGAAGTTTAAGAGCAAAAGCTTACTCTTTCCACTCGAAAGCAGCATCACATATAGTATAGAAGAAGTGTAGAGCGAGATGACGGTGCTGCCACGAACTGCTACTGAGACAAAGGTTACAAGACTCCCCTTGGCTCGTCCTACCCTAGAGGGGGTGGCTGGCACGAAGAAGGTTTTGTAGCCTTCCAAGTGAAATCTATTCTCCACAGCCCAAGTTTCCTGAAGGCATATCACGTCAAAGTGTTTAACAAAGAGTAACCAGTCAGGATCCTCGGTCTTCCTCACAAGCCCTTCGATGATACAGCATTTTTACATTAAAAAAACCCTCTGTTCAATCCTGAATAATTTTAAGGTTTATGAAAGGGGCTGTTGTACATGTTTGCTCCTTACCCTTTCACTATACCCCAATGGTACATAGCCTGGTCTTACCGTTCTTGATGAGGGCTCTATTCCACTCTTTACACAGCTATCAGCAGTGGCTTTTGACTTTCAAGACTGTGTTCCTGGAGGCCCTCATTTCGGTGTGCCACTGAGTTACGAGCGCTGTGTGTTCAACTGCCTTTTACCTGGTTTTACCCACACAAGCTGGCCCTTCCTTCCAAATGTGGTTTTCCCATTTCATATGAGGCAGCTAATTACGCTTCCTACATTTTTTCCTCCACCTGACCTCACCGAAGAGGAGGAGAGGTTGCATGGGCTGGACCTTCATAAGTCAGTCAGCTAATATATTGACATTATAAAGGGTTTAAAATCTGATGAGCAGCCTTTTCTCAAGAAGGGCTGGGCTGTCCAGAAGAGGACTTTGTCTCAGGGGTCATCCTTTGCATTTCATTCTGTTATGCCCTTGCTAAAAAGGACTCAAAAGAAGGGATTAGCACTCACTCTACCAGAGCACAACATCTTCATTTACAGTTGACACGAGCGTGCCAATAGCAGAAATATGCTTGGCGTTGACATGGGCCTCTCTGCATATGTTCACTAAGCATTAATGCTTAGATTTGGAAGTGAGAAGAGATGGCCCTTTCATGTGTTCTGTGCTCCAGGACTTTCTACTCTGACTATTCCTTCAGTCCTACTGTTAGATCTAGAATTCCAGGTTGGCTGAGGTATGCACACAGGCCAGGCAGGAAGAACCACTCAAATGAGTGTAGTCTATGTACACACTAACAGTTAGCCTGTGCTCACCCTCTGGTAGCTTAGCACAGAGCAGTCAGTCTTATCTAAAGAGGCAATGTGTAAAGTATTTGTGCAACACACACCCACAGTAGCTCAATGAATACACCACAAAAAGACTCCACACAAGTTTAGAAAAATAGATTATTATATTCTGAACAAAAGGACAAAAATCCAATGTACAGAAGTTGGGATATTGAATTTCAAAAGAATAAATTCAGTGTAGCGCTTAGAACAAATAGCGCTTTAAGGGTTACTTGAGGTCGAGCTGGACCAGGGCAAAGTTAAAGTTTGGGCTACAGCGATGGAGCAGCGGGCGGCTACAGGACCAATGTGGGTCTCGCAACTCGAGGATACGTCGATTTCCTCCAAGCGCTGATGGCGAAGCATTGGTTCCGTAGACAGTTGCCGGAGTCGAACGGCATTGAGCGATGCACCGGGTTTCTCCACGCAGTCGAGGGGAATCGATCTCTCCAAGCTGCAGTGGCGGCGATACGCTGTCCAATGCGTCGATCTCTGGTGGCAAAGCGCTGGTTTCAATGCAATGCAACGATTTTACTACCACAGCCGGGTCGAGGCGCCGGGTCCACTACACACTTACAGGAGATGTGTCAAAGTCCATGGGGTAAGTATTTGGGCCAATTCCAGTGAGCCAGGCACAAGAGCAGGGGTAGAGACTTTGATATCCCTGAGTCTCAACCAACAGGAGGCAAGTCAACAACCCCTTGGAACACACTTGGAGTGAAAGCAAAGTCTAGCTCTCCTTCAGCAAAGTCAGAGAGCAGCAAGCAGCAGGGCAACTAACAGAAAAACACACCTTCCAGATCAGAAGTACAGTTGAGTCCATAAAGCACCATAGCAGTTCTTCTGGAAGATCTTCAGCTTCAAGTCTAGTAGTGTCAGATTTTAGGGGTTAGAGACCCAGTACTTCTACCCAAAAGTGCTTTTGATGTGGGGTTGACTTCAAAGCAGCTCCTTGAAGTGCACAGGTCCTCCTTTAAATTCAGCCCTGTCTGCTAGGCTATCTATGGGGGGTAAATCAGCCCTTTGTGTGGTAACAAGACACTACCTATTCAGTGAAGTGTTAGTTACTGCCTTCCATCCTGCCCAGGCAGGGCCATCACAGTGCAGATGTATGTAGACGGTTACTCATACACACCAATCCTTCCTGTGTTTGTGGCTGGATAGAGGGAATGCATAAAGTGTAGCTGTCACTCACCCCAGACGTTTATTAGAGACACACAGAACAGTGCATGCAGAGAAATGTCCACTTTCTAAAAGTGGCATTTCTAAAACAGTAATGCTAAATCTATCTTCACCAGTAATGAGGATTTATTGTTAGCATTCCAAAGATATAAACATGAAGTAGCTACTCCTGTCTGATCGAGGATTACCACTTAAAAGTGTATAAGGGAATTCCGAATGCTGACCTATGAGAGGAGTAGGCCTCACAGTTGTGAAAAACTAATTTAGCTGTTTGTCACTACTAGGACATGCCAGTTGGATCTAAACCCCCCTCTCGAATCAGATACAGAGACCCAAAAGAACAAGAGATGCTATGTCCTCGAGTGAAGCGGCAGATCTTGCCTCCTCATACGACACCCCTCAATCCAAGATTCAGGTGATAACCGGATTCACAAGAGACCACTCCCCTCCGAAATCCCCAAGACCCCCGGTCTCCCTCATTAACATACCCATGGCCCCCCTAAGGAAGAAACCCAAAAAAGAAGCACCCTCTACCAACTGCATGCTCATACACTGCAGATCAGCCACCAAACATGCCACAGAGCTAGCAGAATCCATCCTCACCCATGACATAGACATAGCCTTCATCACTGAGACTTGGCTAAATGACTGCTCGTCACCAATCATGGATACTCTTGTGCCCCCAGGCTTTGCAATCATCAACAAAGATCGAAAAGACCAAAGAGGCGGGGGTATAGCAATCATTCACAACAACATGTCCGTGACGGAAATCGACACCTTTAACTATAACACCTTTGAATGCTTAACCGCCAACATTAACACAAGCGACAACAAAACACTACACTGCCATCTCCTATACCATCCCCCAGGCAACACCACCACATTCACCGAACATCTGTCCGACTTGATTGCTCATTGTTCACTCTGAGACGCCAACAACCTAATTCTGGGCGACCTCAACCTACACTGGAATTAAAAAACAACTAATCCAAAACCTGAATGAGCTCCTACACAGCAACAACCTTACCCAACTCTGCTCAGATGAAACCCATAACAAAGGAGCAATCCTAGATGCCATTATCGCCCAACGTGACACAGTCACGATCGACCACATCCTCCCCGTTGACTGGTCCGACCACCACTTAATCCTATTCCACATCACTCAACCGATCACATATCAACCTCCCACCCAAGACCCCCCCCAAATGGACGAGAAATCTAACTCAGATCACCATGGCCGACCTAGAGGATAGGGTAAGCTCGCTTCTTCCTATCTCCACAGGTGATCTCTCCACAACAGAGCTCACCTCTCACTATAACACAACTATGACGTCCAACCGAGACCAATTAGCCCCCCTGAAATAAAAAAAACCAGGAACATTCCATCCAGATCCTGGTTCAACACGGACATCAACGCCGAAAGAAGACAACTAAGAGCCACAGAATGACTATGGAGGAACAACCCCTCCACAAGCCTCCACGAGCAACTCAAAGCAGCCCGAAGGAAATACAAAAAATACATCAACAATGAAAAAACCACTTTCTTCTGCACCGCTCTGGACAACGCGAAAAACAGGCCAAAAGAACCCTTTAACATCATCAAACAACAAACTTCCAAGCCCCCTGCAACCTCAGTTCAGGCCTCCAAAGACCTGTGCGACAACTTCACCAACTTCTTTAACGACAAAATCACCAAGATTGAGCTCTCATTAGACATCATCCTCAATCCCGCCTGCAAAAGCCCAGCCCCAGAGACCGAAGTCAGCACTCGCAAGCACCCCACGAAAGCCTGGAAATCCTTCAATCCCATCCCTGAAGCCGAGATTCTCAAACTAATCTCCATCTCCAAACCCGCATCTCACGTCCTAGACCCTATACCCACCCAATTAACCAAAAAGCTGAAACTCTCCCTAGCCCCGTTCTGGTGCAAGATCATAAACAGCTCCCTGAGAACCGGCGTCATACCAGTCTGCCTCAAAGTCGGCCAAGTCACACCACTACTGAAAAAACCAGGCCTTGACACCAACGATTTGAACAACTTCAGGCCCGTTTCCAATCTCCCCCTCCTTTCCAAAATCCTCGAAAAGTGCGTTCTCCGACAACTGACTCAGCACATGGACAGCATCAACCTTCTAGATCCCCACCAATCGGGCTTCAGAAAAGGTTGTAGCACCGAGACCGCGATCCTCAACGTTGTGGATGATATCCACAAGTCTCTAGATACTGACCAATGTTGCCTACTCATTCTCCTGGACCTATCGGCAGCCTTTGACACGGTTGATCACAATCTACTCATCAAGGCTCTCCAAGAAAGGGTAGGTGCTGATGAGGTGGTCCTACACTGGTTCTCCTCCTTCTTACACAACCGCTCCCAAAGGATAAAAATCAAAACCTTTACGTCCGACCTACACCCCGTCAGCAGAGGTGTCCCCCAAGGCTCAGTGCTCTCACCTCAACTGTTCAACATATACATGGAACCCCTCACCACCCTACTCAAAAAGCCAACATTCCCTTCCACCTATACGCAGATGACACCCAGATCTATCTGGAAACCTCCTCCATTGATGACATTCAGAGACTCAATGACACTCTAAGAGAAGTCCAACACTGGCTATCAATAAACTACCTAAAACTCAACCAAGACAAAACAGAAATCCTCCTCTTCTCTAACAAAGAAGAAAACCCTCAAATCGTAGAATGGCTAAAAGCAATCGATGCTCTCAACAGCAATCTAACTCTGGCTAACTCTGTAAAATCACTAGGAATCACCCTAGACCCAAAACTCGACATGACCAAGCACATTAAGAACTCCGCAAAGAGTGCCTTCCTCAATCTGAAGCTACTCACAAAATAAAACCCTTCATCCCGCCAAAGGACCTCAAACAAGCCACTCAATCACTGGTGCTATCAAGACTCGACTACGGGAATGCAGTCCTCACTGGTACAGCAAAATCCCACCTAGCCCCCCTCAAAACAACTCTCAATGCAGCAGCCAGAATGGTCACCGGAGTTAAATATGATCACATCTCACCCGCACTCAGAGAACTAAAATGGCTCCCAGTCGAAATGCGTGCCAGCTTCAGAACTGCCTGCCTCACGCACAAAGCCCTGCACACAGGGAAACCTGACTACCTGGCCTCCAAACTCAAGAAGGCCGGTCAGACAAGGAACCTCAGGAGCTCCAACACCCTTCTACTCATCCCTATGAAAACACGCAAACAAAAAACCGCTGCACGGTCCTTTGCTGGAAACGCGCCCAAAATTTGGAACTCCATCCCAGCTGATATCAGGACTATCCCTTCCTTTATAAAATTTAAAAAACTCCTAAAAGACGTCTTCCTCAACCGTTCCTTCCCGAATCGATAGCCGCTGCCGAAGCGCACAAGCTTGCATTCTGCAGCACCTGACAATGTGTCATTAAGAGCTACCTCTTCCCCGCTCCCTGGCCCTTTCCTCGTTCCCTCCTCTCTGAAAGTGGTTCAGCCCAAGACAATGTGCACTCAACGAGGCTATCTCAGGACTTCCTTACCTCAATGTTGCACAGCACGCTGGGACTTCCGAACCAATATGTATACCACTGCCTTATTGTGACTCTTGCATTAAAACTGTTTTAAAGCGCTCCGATACCCTCGGGCCTGGCCAGCGCTATATAAAACGCCTCAATAAATAAATAAATAATACATGCAAAACATAAAAGTACATGTCCTACCTTTTACTTGTAGAGCACCCTGCCTTTAGGGCTACCTTGGGCATACCATAGAGGTGACTTATATGTAGTAAAAGGGGAGTTTAAGTCTTGTTAATGTGTTTTGAATGTCAAGTCGAGTGACAGTAAAATGCACTCACAGGCACAGCAGTGGCAGGCCTGAGACTAGTTTGAAAGGCTACTTCTGTGGGTGGCACAATCAGTGCTGGAAGCCCACTAGTACTATTTAATGTACAGGCCCTGAGTACATGGTATACCACTTTACAAGAGACGTACAGGTAAATTAAATTTGCCAAACATGTATATTCCACTTAAACATGTTTAGAGAAGAATCACATGCACTTTAGCATTAGTCAGCAGTGGTAAAGTGCTCAGAGTCAAGGCCAACAAAAAGGTTGAGCAAAAAGTGGAGGTCAAAAGCAAAGGTTTTGGCGAGACCACCCTAAGGATGACAGGTCTAACACCTACCAACTGGGGAGATAGTATAGTATCTGCGCAAAAGGAGAGGAATCTGCAGGCAGAAGTATCCATCAGAAGAAAAAGTTACTTACCTTTGATTACAACCTTTCTGATGGATACTCCACTTACCTACATATTCATCTCCGATCCCGCCCACCTCCCTATTCTGAGCAATGGTCATACTCATCTGAATAATAAGGTTCCAAGTTAGATGTTGCTTCGTATGTCCACTGTTGAATTACAGCTGAACTTGTGCCTGCCTCTAAGGTCTCTCAAAAGAATGGACAAGCAAATGACATTTGTGTGCTCGGGATGTGCTATATGGCTTCAGGCCGTAATTGACATCAAGACAGACCCTGTGCCGCCTACTGGCACAGGAGAGCATTTGCAAAATTTCCTATCCATTCTGGCACCTGTGAATATTCAGAAGGTTAGGAATATGCAGACAGATAAAGTATCCACTTTTTCATTTTGTCATATGGAATGTCACAGGTTACCATAGCAGGCAACGGGTTTGTACACCCGCTCTGACAAACCAAGGCGGTAAAAGATTTGCATTGTAGTAATTCCTGTTCAGATCTGTTAATAAGAGCCACACATTATTTTGCCAACTGTAATTCTGTACATATTTGCAGTTTTATGACTGCATACCTGATGGTTCCTTTGTAGGAAAGCTTTTGCTCAGTTCAGTAAGCCTGAGTCGGTTATGTGATAAGCCAATGATAAAGGCTCGAAGCCTGGTTGGTTCATTGGGAGAAGATCTGTCAGCGACCATAGGTCTAATCTGTTTGTTATGAAAAGTTACGACCAAAGCAATATGCCTAACTTGTTTACTGTAAAACAAATGTTAAAGCCAAGAAGCCTTTATGGATACATCATTATTATAATTTGTTAACAACTGTAGACAGGTCTCTAAAAATTCACCTTAGTGGTTAAGGGTTTTGGTGTTGTTTACCCTCTCTGACATACCGTGGAAGCATATGCTTTTCATTGTGGTAATCATTGCCAGGCTCTCAAACGAGGGCCTGAAAGCTTTAGTTGTCTGCAGGGGGCAGTAATCCAAAATGAAATGAAAAATACATACACTTATACAGCTTAATTCATAAAAATGCCTAGAGGGGATTTGGATGAGCCCTCTTCTGCTATTTGTCTGCCATTGTGTCATTCACATTCTGCTCCTGCCCATGACAGCGCACAGCACGGGTCCGTGGGTCAACCCACTTCAGCCATTGGTCTGGTTTTGTGTCATTCACATTCTGCTCCTGCCCATGACAGCGCACAGCACGGGTCCGTGGGTCATCCCACTTCTGCCATTGGTCTGTTAATGTGTCATTCACATTCTGCTCCTGCCCATGACAGCGCTCAGCACGGGTCCATGGGTCATCCCACTTCAGCCATTGGTCTGTTATTGTGTCATTCACATTCTGCTCCTGCCCATGACAGCGCACAGCACGGGTCCGTGGGTCACCCCCTTCTGCCATTGGTCTGTTATTGTGTCATTCACATTCTGCTCCTGCCCATGACAGCGCACAGTACGGGTCCATGGGTCATCCCACTTCTGCCATTGGTCTGTTATTGTGTCATTCACATTCTGCTCCTGCCCATTACAGTGCACAGCATGGGTCCGTGGGTCATCCCACTTCAGCCATTGGTCTGTTATTGTGTTATTCACATTCTGCTCCTGCCCATGACAGCGCACACCACGGGTCCGTGGGTCATCTCACTTCTGCCATTGGTCTGTTATTGTGTCATTCACATTCTGCTCCTGCCCATGACAGCGCACAGCACGGGACCGTGGGTCATCCCACTTCAGCCATTGGTCTGTCATTGTGTCATTCACATTCTGCTCTTGCCCGTGACAGCGCACAGCACGGGTCCGTGGGTCATCCATCTTCTGCCATTCGTCTGTTATTGTGTCATTCACATTCTGCTCCTGCCCATGACAGCGCACAGCACGGGTCCGTGGGTCATCCCACTTCAGCCATTGGTCTGTTATTGTGTCATTCACATTCTGCTCCTGCCCATGACAGTGCACAGCACGGGTCCGTGGGTCATCCCACTTCTGCCATTGGTCTGTCATTGTGTCATTCACATTCTGCTCCTGCCCATGACAGCACACAGCAAGGGTCCGCGGGTCATCCCTCTTCAGCCATTGGTCTGTTATTGTGTCATTCACATTCTGCTCTTGCCCGTGACAGCGCACAGCACGGGTCCGTGGGTCATCCATCTTCTGCCATTCGTCTGTTATTGTGTCATTCACATTCTGCTCCTGCCCATGACAGCGCACAGCACGGGTCCGTGGGTCATCCCACTTCAGCCATTGGTCTGTTATTGTGTCATTCACATTCTGCTCCTGCCCATGACAGCGCACAGCACGGGTCCGTGGGTCATCCCACTTCTGCCATTGGTCTGTTAATGTGTCATTCACATTCTGCTCCTGCCCATGACAGCGCTCAGCACGGTTCCATGGGTCATCCCACTTCAGCCATTGGTCTGTTATTGTGTCATTCACATTCTGCTCCTGCCCATGACAGCGCACAGCACGGGTCCATGGGTCACCCCCTTCTGCCATTGGTCTGTTATTGTGTCATTCACATTCTGCTCCTGCCCATGACAGCGCACAGTACGGGTCCATGGGTCATCCCACTTCTGCCATTGGTCTGTTATTGTGTCATTCACATTCTGCTCCTGCCCATTACAGTGCACAGCATGGGTCCGTGGGTCATCCCACTTCAGCCATTGGTCTGTTATTGTGTTATTCACATTCTGCTCCTGCCCATGACAGCGCACAGCACGGGTCCGTGGGTCATCTCACTTCTGCCATTGGTCTGTTATTGTGTCATTCACATTCTGCTCCTGCCCATGACAGCGCACAGCACGGGACCGTGGGTCATCCCACTTCAGCCATTGGTCTGTCATTGTGTCATTCACATTCTGCTCTTGCCCGTGACAGCGCACAGCACGGGTCCGTGGGTCATCCATCTTCTGCCATTCGTCTGTTATTGTGTCATTCACATTCTGCTCCTGCCCATGACAGCGCACAGCACGGGTCCGTGGGTCATCCCACTTCAGCCATTGGTCTGTTATTGTGTCATTCACATTCTGCTCCTGCCCATGACAGTGCACAGCACGGGTCCGTGGGTCATCCCACTTCTGCCATTGGTCTGTCATTGTGTCATTCACATTCTGCTCCTGCCCATGACAGCACACAGCAAGGGTCCGCGGGTCATCCCTCTTCAGCCATTGGTCTGTTATTGTGTCATTCACATTCTGCTCTTGCCCGTGACAGCGCACAGCACGGGTCCGTGGGTCATCCATCTTCTGCCATTCGTCTGTTATTGTGTCATTCACATTCTGCTCCTGCCCATGACAGCGCACAGCACGGGTCCGTGGGTCATCCCACTTCAGCCATTGGTCTGTTATTGTGTCATTCACATTCTGCTCCTGCCCATGACAGTGCACAGCACGGGTCCGTGGGTCATCCCACTTCTGCCATTGGTCTGTCATTGTGTCATTCACATTCTGCTCCTGCCCATGACAGCGCACAGCACGGGTCCGCGGGTCATCCCTCTTCAGCCATTGGTCTGTTATTGTGTCATTCACATTCTGCTCCTGCCCAGCGCTACAGCACTGGTCCGTGGGTCATCCCACTTCTGCCATTGGTCTGTTATTGTGTCATTCACATTCTTCTCCTGCCCATGACAGCGCACAGCACGGGTCCGTGGGTCATCACACTTCAGCCATTGGTCTGTTATTGTGTCATTCACATTCTGCTCCTGCCCATGACAGCGCACAGCACGGGTCCGTGGGTCATCTCACTTCTGCCATTGGTCTGTTATTGTGTCATTCACATTCTGCTCCTGCCCATGACATCGCACAGCACGGGACCGTGGGTCATCCCACTTCAGCCATTGGTCTGTCATTGTGTCATTCACATTCTGCTCCTGCCCATGACAGCGCCCAGCACGGGTCCGTGGGTCATCCCACTTCAGCCATTGGTCTGTTATTGTTCATTCACATTCTGCTCCTGCCCATGACAGCGCACAGCACGGGTCCATGGGTCATCCCACTTCTGCCATTGGTCTGTTATTGTGTCATTCACATTCTGCTCCTGCCCATGACAGCGCACAGCACAGGTCTGTGGGTCATCCCACTTCAGCCATTGGACTGTCATTGTGTCATTCACAATCTGCTCCTGCCCATGACAGCGCTCAGCACCGGTCCGTGGGTCATCCCACTTCAGCCATTGGTCTGTTATTGTGTCATTCACATTCTGCGCCTGCCCATGACAGCGCACAGCACGGGTCCGTGGGTCATCCCACCTCAGCCATTGGTCTGTTATTGTGTCATTCACATTCTGCTCCTGCCCATGACAGCGCACAGCACGTGTCCGTGGGTCATCCCACCTCTGCCATTGGTCTGTTATTGTGTCATTAACATTCTGCTCCTGCCCATGACAGCGCACAGCACTGGTCCGTGCGTCATCCCACTTCAGCCATTGGTCTGTTATTGTGTCATTCACATTCTGCTCCTGCCCATGACAGCACTTAGCACGGGTCCGTGGGTCATCCCACTTCAGCCATTGGTCTGTTATTGTGTCATTCACATTCTGCTCCTGCCCATGACAGCGCACAGCACGGATCCGTGGGTCATCCCACTTCTACCATTGGTCTGTTATTGTGTCATTCACATTCTGCTCCTGCCCATGACAGCGCACAGCACGGGTCCGTGGGTCATCCCACTTCTGGCATTTGTCTGTTATTGTGTCATTCACATTCTGCTCCTGCCCATGACAGCGCACAGCACGGGTCCGTGGGTCATCCCACTTCTGCCATTGGTCTGTTATTGTGTCATTCACTTTCTGCTCCTGCCCATGACAGCGCACAGCACGGGTCCGTGGATCATCCCACTTCTGGCATTTCTCTGTTATTGTGTTATTCACATTCTGCTCCTGCCCATGACTGCGCACAGCACGGGTCCGTGGGTCATCCCACTTATGCCATTGGTCTGTTATTGTGTCATTCACATTCTGCTCCTGCCCATGACAGCGAACAGCACGGGTCCGTGGGTCATCCCACTTATGCCATTGGTCTGATATTGTGTCATAAACAAGCATTGCCAAAGCCAATATGTATTGCTTTTATATTGCGAGTGGCAAGCTATTGGCTGTGCCAATGCTTATTTATAAAGATTTGTAAAAAAAAGTACCAGGAAAAAAATATTAGAGGAACATTAACCACATATCTCAAGGTATCTTGAAACTGAACATTGTATTTGATATTTTTAAACTTTATAAACTGCATGATTTATTTGTCAAATATTTTTTAAACAACAGGAAACTCTGAACAGAGTTGAAAAAGCCATTTGTTAGTGATCCAGCTTTAGAATATTGCAGAGGGCTAGTTGCAGGTACCGGAAAGTACATACCAGCTGTCTGAAATCAAGAAAAACAAAGTTTCAGAATTTGAAAGGAAAACGCTTGGTATAGCTTGTAGCTGGAAGAAATGCATTGGCCAGTTGGTGCTCTGCAGCAGGCTGGAAAGCATGTTTCTGAGCCTCTGGGAGAACTTAAGAGACATCTCCAGCTGAGGTGAGTACAGCAGCCCATTCACACTCCAGTATTATAAAAGCTACCTTTTTGTGCTGTGGCCTGGGCTTTCATGCAGCATGTGGCACGGATGAGATAAAACAAAACCAACCAAATAAAGAATGATATTTAGTTAAACCTCCACAAAGTATACCTCTAGTTTTGCTTTTACAAGGTAGCTGAGAAAAGAATGGGGAGCACGGGTCTCCACGTGTGAAGCAGCACATGAGGTAGAGAGCAAAAAATCCCAAACACACTCCCTTGGAGTGCTCACATTAAGAAAAACGTAGTTCCCTGATGGCAGTCTTGGGTGGATATAAATCATCCAATCAACAAGAAGGTAAGTAAGCTATGCTCCGTGGGAGGGGCAAACACTAAAAGAGGAAGTACTGCCATTGAATAAGAAGCAAGCTAATGAGAGTGACAACAATGTCAACCAATGGGCTTACCGAACCGTCTGATCTAAGAAGCTAAGGGCCTCATGCATGGACCTCATGCATCTCATTTGCACTGCCTATATAATGACATGACAGACGCGTGCTTCCACACATTACATTCCCACGGAGGAGCATGCACCCATCAGTTGAAGCGCTGCAGCAGCAGGCCTGAGCGTGTAAATGCAATTACAAGAGAGCCCAGCAGAGTTTGCTTGTTTCTATTTTTCCGTACGCCTATCTATCGGCGCACTCTTGGTGTCAGCTCAGAGGCTGCGAGATGGAGGTGAGGCGCTGGGAAAGACACTGTTCTGGTCCAGATACGGGTCACGTGGTTGTGAGAGTCGGAGCTGAGCAGAGAGCAGCGCAGCGGAGCACCGGAGCCAGATCGAGCGGAGTGCAGAGAGCGGAACGACTGAACGGAGAACGGAGCACGACGAACGGTGAGCGGCCAGTGGGGACGGGTGCGGGTGCTAGCGGCGCTTGACACTAACTGCTGCGCCCGCGGCCCCGCTTAACTCCTTTCAACTTGACCAGATTTGTCAGCTGGACGAAAGAGCCCCTGGAGGGCCGTTGGAGGATTGTTGGAGGCAAGCACGGCTGCCCTTTAGCAGGCGGCCGCAGTAAGCGTGAGCCCCAGGTGAACTGCGAAGGCGGCCTGATTAGATCAGGTGCAGCCAGCATTTTCGCCCTGAGCGCCCCGCTTACCCCGTCCCCGGATCGGCTCTCAACCACCTTGTCACCATCATCACCCTTACCATCTCGAGGCTCTGCACATCTCGACCGTCAGGCATTGGCGTTCCCGGAGGACTGTTGGGGCCAGTTGGAGGCAAGCGCGGCTGCCTTTTAGCAGGCGGCCGCAGCAAGCGTAAGCCCTAGGCGGCTTGCGGAGGCGGCCTGACTAGACCAGGTGCAGCCGGCAGCTCAGCCTCGAGTGCCCCGCTTGCCTCGCCCCTGTATCAGCTTCCCACCACCTCGCCATCACCATCTCTACTCCACCACAGCCCCCTCCATCTTGTCACTTTGTCTCCCGGCCGCAGCTACAGACCCAGCCCAGTCATTAATCTAACCCATCCCAGACTCACTTCAGTTTCATCTTCATCTTAGTCGTTGGACGTCCTACAGACTACCATCGCTAACATAATTATCTGCAATCCCACAAGAAGAAGACCAGGAGAAGACCAGGAGCGGGAGCAGGAGCCCACGTGATATCCAGACTGTTCCCCAGTTGTCCCCGGCAGCTCAGCTTGCCCAGTAATCATCAAACCTGTCTGCCTAGGCGGGTTAACTAATCATTCAAATCACAAAATAGCACAGCCTTTTGCAGCCTACAAGACTTAACTTCTTACCAACAACAAAGCGGGCAGCCGCTCTAACCAGTAAAAATCCCTCAAGAATGAGATTGGGGCGAGTGAGGAAAGTCCCAACAAGGCCCACTAAAAAAAGTACAAAGATGAAGGCTACCCTCGATCGCTTGGCTGTATCCATAGTGGCCCTCAACCAATCCCAATCACCAACAAATCTAAAATCAGACTTTGAGCCAGGGCACGAACTGCAACCCTGGCAACCCCTTGCTGCAAGCCCAATCTTTAAAAAAAAACCCGCCGCACCAGGCCGCCAGGGGCGCAGCCACGGTCCAGGAATACCCGACCAACGAAGTGCCAAAACCGGGCTCCTTAGAACTCACAAAGCCCACGACAAAAAAGACTTAATTGAGGGACTACTTCAGGAACTCAGCACCAGCGATAGCCTCGAAGAATAAATCTAGTTTTTTGGATAAGTCCCAGGTTCCCTCCCCCACGACCACAATGGCAGTGTCACATCAAATTCTGGTTCAGCCCATGATCCATGCGGCCGCTGGTGGGCCTGACAGCTTGTCGCCATCAAGCCAATTTTTTCTCATAGATGCCCCAAACGACAGCTGTTTACATCTGGCTCCTTGTCCGTTTCCTCTCGACCAACAGACAGCTCAGCCCGAACAGGCGACTTCTCAAGTAACCACCCCCAAAGTCGCCTCTTTGCCAACTCTTCAGCCCGCCCAGAACCCAAGTCAGTTTTCCCCACTAGCACTAAAACACCAAATTCCAACTTTATCAGACTACCAAACAAGGAGCACCAATGTTCTGTCACCACAAATCATGACCCACCCATGCGCCGCCCTCAGCAATTTCAAATCGGCGCATTTAGAAAGTTCCACAGACACCGTTGACCAAGGTGATCAAATGGTCAATTCAGAGGGGCTCAATGAGAACATAAATTACATCCCTTTAGACTTATCCTTCTTCATCAACGAACCTAAAAAGCCCACTGCCCAGGAAAACCCTTCATCAATCGACCTTAACGACCTCTGGTCACAACTGCTTCAAACTCTCCAAACTACGGCTGCAGCATTAACCTACCATTCAGATAAAATGGACCTGCAGGTGGACCTTTTAAACACACTTGCGGTGTATACCGCCGGGATTGATCAAAAACTTGAGGCGCTCAACTCACTTATTACAAAAGCCCAATCCCAAGTCCAACTGGTTCAAACAATATGCTGCTGCTCCCCCATTATCGACTCTCTATCGTCATTACCTCAATTTCTCTCTTCGGTATTAACTGAAATTAAGAAGCTACCAGTGCCAGGGCCATCCGACCCTGAGTCCCAGGCTTCAAGCCCGGTTCAGGGACTAACAGCTGCGGAAGTGCAACTCCGATCCTTTTCCCCGCATCCCAAGGTGCCAGCAGACTGCAATGCAATTCCTGCCGAATCATCTCACCATCACAACACGCATCGGCTGTCGAAACGGGAAAAAAAAAGACAGCGGAAGAGTTGGAATAAACACATAGTGGAAACCAAAAACTCCAGTATCAGTAACCCCATAAAGACCAACGCAGAGTCATTACAGGAACAGCCCACCACGCCAGGAGTAAACCCAAGCTCGCAACTAACAGCGAAACCATCGGTGTCTCAAACAGAACTCCCACAACCGAACAGTCATATAGCAGGGTCATCCCAAGATCTACGGCCCTCTCCGCAGCCATCCATTCAAGCAACACTTGGATCCAACCAATTTTCAACAGAGGCGTTTGTAACTGACAAAGGGCGCCCGGGACCAGTAAATTCCCAGACGCTACTTCTAGACACCATCGCTATCTGTCTACCAACAGTGGGGCTTAACAATCCAGCCCTGCTGAGCATAGTTAAAGAGCTCGACGATCGGAACCTGCCAACTTTACTTAGCTACCAGCAGTTGGGGGCTACACGCAAAAGATCCCCCGCCTTACCTTCAATTTCCCATCATTGAGCATTGTCTCTCCCATCGCTCGCCATATGTAGAACCAAGCAGGTCCCCGAAGAATCTCTAAAGACAACAAAGTCATTAACTATTGACGAGGTTTCTAGGCAAGCAACTAATAGCCCTGGCACCAAACTGATGCTAACTCCAGAATACGTTTCCAGAGGCCCCCACGATATCCTTAACCGAGGGAACATTCTAAGACTTTTCAAATCATCCCCGGATTTAAGCTTTTTGCAATCAAAAGACATAATAGCCATCGAATTTGTACCAACCACAGGCACCCAAGTAGGCGAAGCAACTCAAATCACATTAGCATCTCCAGCAATTCGAGAACTGATTCAGTCAAAAGCAGATCAATTTACAAACTAGGGCATAATAATAACAACGCCCACAGTCCTCCGTTATCCATCAATACTAGAAAATAACCAGGTTCACACTTTTAGTACAACTTCGGCTCCTTTTTCAGTACTAAAGTCAGCAAGAAGCCGTTCGTCAGTAGCAACCCCAGAGAATACATTTAACCCGCAAAATCCCGAAAGGATAGATTGGTCATGGCTACCAGGAGCTTTATCCAGAAGTCGGAAAGATTGAAATACCCCCATTACGGTCTAACCATATGTTTCTGGAATATCAATGGATTCGTGCAGAAAAATCAATCCTCAGCTACGCTTGGCTTCTTAAAGGAACATGACATAATCCTCCTACAGGAAACCTGGGCAGTAGACAGCATCCCCATCGAAGGCTACCTGGAATTTACGTCCCTTGGCTCAAGACGGTCTAAGTTCGGCAGGCCGAGTGGTGGCCTTACGATTTATGCATCAACCAAACTCTCCCAACACATTAAACAGATAACATTCGAAATAGACTGGGTTTCCGGAATTGTGTCGGGAAGCCCATCCACTGATAGCCAGCTGCTCCTCCTCAATGTTTACATCTCTCCGGGAACCATCAAGAAAAAATCCAAAATGTATTGTTTGACCAACATTGTTTGCAACGTACTAAGTGAGCACGGCAGTATACCTAGCATAATTTCAGGAGATTTCAACACCAACCTTTACTGTAACCCTTCCGAGGACATAGGGATTGCTTCCTCAATGGTTCCCCCACACCTCGCTTTACAATCGACCCCCGTAGGAATCAGACCTTCGAAACTGGGGGAGTATGCAGTCATCCAGCTTATGTAGTGTAGGATTTACCGTATTGAACGGGCGCTTTCATACGGACACTCCTCCCGCCTGGACACGTTCAGACGGCTGAATTCATTCCTTCCTGGACTTCTCTCTAAGGGAGCAGGGAAATGCTCCCTTTGATCGAGTGCTATCAAATCGCACGACAAGGTGAGATCGACCATCGTCCACAAATTATAACTTTATCTGCCAACATCCCATGTCATCAGGAACTTGCCTATACTCATTCAGGTAGTCATACAGAGAACTTAAGGCAAATGAAATGGTCGGATAGTGCGGCTCTCCCCTTGATGGAAAAATGCAGAGCTCTACTACATTCATCACTGGACAAAGATTCCTCTGTCATCACTGGCTGGGTTAGCTTCATAAACCAATTATTCGAAGAAGTTCCACCTAAGAGGAGCACCCGGCAACAAGCATTCCAATTTCGCATCTCACCAGCTACAAAAAAACTAAAGGCACAAAGAAACCGAGCCCTCCGTTTATCAAGGAAGAGCCCAGGAAACAAAACTTTATCCAACAATTACAAGCAAGCCCAAACAGCTTTCAAGCTCGCAATAAAAAGGGAAAAACAAGCAGTCTCGGATCAGTTTTGGTTGAAGCTCATTCATGAAAACAAGAACCCTAATGCAAAGCAATTCTGGTCCCTTGTAAACAGGGGCTTACAAGGCAGAAGCGGCCATGGTAGCGCAAACATCAGTGCAGACGAATGGAGCAAGTTTTTAACATCCCATTTTAGCGATCGCACTAACCGGGACGACCATCCCAACTTCTTCTGCCCAGCCAACTCCGCGACACCATCTCCGGAAGTCAAGGGCCTAAGCCGACCCGGCCTCAACCCCCCAGTTAACAACGCTATTGAAGAATTAATAAACGAGGGCCATGTGAAAAACAATGACATAACGATGGAGACTATAGTGAAACCAGATGAACTAAAAAATAAGATCTTATGCTCCATAAGAAAAGCCAGAGCCAAAGGAGCCCCTGGGCCAAACGGCCTTCCCCAGGCCATGTTCAAATCGGATGTCGAACTATGGTCAGCTTACTTGGCCCCCCTGTTTCTCCACTGCAGGTTAAATAATACCATTCCAGAGTCCTGGAAAGGTGCTATCATTCACCCAATTTATAAAAGCGGGAAGAGAAATGACCCCAATAATTACCGAATGATAGCACTCCTCGACGTCGAGTCCAAACATTATGCCAGCATTTTATTGGAAGAGTTGTTGGCCTGGGCCGACACAACAAAGTGCCTTCCTTTTAATCAGACGGGCTTCGTGGCCAACTCCGGCACAACAACTAACTTACTCACCCTAACCGTCCTGATAGAGAAAGCGTCTGTTCAACAAAATTAACTTCATTGCTGTTTTGTTGATTTTAAAGCAGCCTTTGACTGGGTGCCCCGGGGCTTGCTGTGGCAAAAACTAGAGTCCTGGGGCCCTTTTAAACGCCATAGTTCATCTTCACTCGGAAACATGGATTAGAATCAAGTTGGGTGAAGGCTCCCATGTTTCCAGGAAGATTGAAACTAAAAGTGGTGTCAAACAAGGCTGAGTGTTGGCCCCACTCCTTTTTAACCTGTTCATATCGGCTTATCCTCAACACTTCATAGTGTCAATTGCCACCCCCCTCAACAAGACGGAACTCGCATCAGTAACCTGTTATACGCCGACGACCTGGTGCTACTAAGTCATACAAAAGTAGGCCTACAGAGGCTACTCGTCGAGCTGCTTCCCTACACCACAAGCAACTCTTTAGAGTTGAACTTGTCAAAAACAAAATCAGTTTCCTTCGGAAAGCAAAAGAGGTCACATGGAGGGTGGTATTTCAATAATGTAAAGCTAAAATCAACACCCCACTACAAATATTTGGGAATCTTCCTCGACACTAGATGCTCATTCCTTAAGCAGAAAGAAGTACTAAGGTCTAAAGCTTTGTCACTAGAGGCCGCTGCTGCAAAATTGTCTAAACAACTACTTGGCCCAAGCCTAACTCCTATGCTCAAGGTGATGAAGGTGAAGATAACCAATTCCCTGTCGTATGGGCACGAGATCATGAAGGGTACAACAAGCATTTTACTAAATAAATTATTAAAATTTTTAAACGCGCGTTCCGCCTGCCAAGATCAGCTTCGCCAGCCCAAGTTCGACTCGAACTTGGCCTACAAGACCACCACGGCATAGAGGCTGGTGCGTTCATAAAGGTTTGCAACAGATTGCGCCATGCCCGGGAGGGCTCCCTGGAGGCTAGACTTTGGCAGGAACTATTGAAAAGCCATACCAGCCATAAATATCGGCATCACCTGGATTACAGCCTACAATTACTGGGAGTCAAAGAATTCTGGGGAACAAATCCCTCACAGCCGGCGCTAAAGGCAGTCATCAAGAAGAGCGTTCGGCTGTGGTCTTTTCACTCAGACAGGGCAATACTGTCAAGAAGGAAACATGCTTGGTCAATGATTTCTGATTTTAAAGCAGGCGCTGAGTCACCCTATTTATCAAGCACGTTCGCACTTTATTGGAAACAAAAGTTTATTTCTCTGAGGATGGGTGAATGGCCTTTTTTAAAGAGTCTCCCTGAATGGCGCCGGCCCAGCATCAGTATTAAATGTAGGATGTGCGGCTATCATTCCGAAGCAATGGAGCACATAATTTGTGTATGCCCCGCAACACTTGTAACTGAAAGCAGAGGTGAGCGGTCCCCCCCAGCGCGAGGCAAAATGGTGGCTCCTACCGCGCTGGCCTGCCGAGAGGGGAGATGCGTCCCTGTGGGCTTCTAGGGACTGCGTGACCCCAGATCGCCCGTGGACGCCTGGAGCTCTTGTGACCTCTCTCGATCGGTTCCTGTGAGTCGTATGCGGAAAGCAGCGCCCTGCCGCACTGGCGCTCGATGGATGAGTCGCGCTGCCGATGCTGAGACCCCCGGAGGCGTAGGAGAGCCCCCTGTGAAGCAGGGGCCACCACCCGACCGACTAGCTTTGTCCTCCAGGTGCGGAGACGGGGGGGGGCACCCCGTACGGCGAAGGAGCCAGCAGAATCAATCCCGACCAAGCAGCGCCTGACCTTAAAATGGCGGCGGTCAGGCACCTGCATTATAGCCTCGTGAAGGGGCGCCCGGCTAGAGGCTTTTGCTCATTGTGGGGAGCCCAGCCAACGCACCACAGCAACGCACCGGGGGGGCCCTGGACCAACCATCACCCCAATCTGCGAAGTAGGTTTTTGGGTGCCCCCTTAGGGAGCCATATCAGATCCCAATTCGGGCTTGTTGACCTGCTCGAGACTTTTTAAATCCCCTATAATTTCTCGGCAAATACTCTCATATTTACTCGCTGAGCCTGACCCTAAAATGGAGCCCGCAATAGTATTTTCGCAGGTAAGGGTAGATGTCCCTTCTGCCAAGAGGGTCCTGATGTTCTTCCAGGATTAATAGCATTGCGAATTTAACTAACCTTAGAATCTTGTGACAACTTGATCTAGCTACTGAGTCATGGAGACTAACAGACTCGACGTGCCTGACTTTAAGATGGCTACCAAACCACATTCTTTCTCCTATACTGCCATCCTCGCCAGCTCCCACCTCCCGTCTTTGGATTCTAGACTTTTGATCACCTCCTGATCCTCACTCTATTCTGGCGGAGCCCAAAACGCATACATGGCCGATTCCCGGTGGAGCTGCTCCGACAGTTATAGGGGAGATTGGCTCTGGCACACTGCTATGACCGTCACCTACCCAGTCGGACTTCGGACATTTGTCTCGTTTTTTTCCCGCTACTGTCTCCTTCCTGTGGTTTACCAGCTTTCCCTGGTCTTTCTGATCCTGATTTTCGTGTTCGTTAAACCACTCCTGTATTGTATATTTATTCATTCTGTAACCATTGTGAAACTTTTGCAACTTGTAACACGCTGTTCCCTTATGTAAAGCGCTCTGATACCTCCGGGTCTAGCCAGCGCTATATAAAATTCAAATAAATAAATAAAAAATAAAAAATAAAATGCTCACAGCTAGACGGTCTTTATTGCAGGGAGAATGGAACAGGTTGGAGTACGATCATGCCGCCAAGCCAATATAGCCACCTTGAACCCAGACAACACAAAGCTGAATATTGGGCTCACCAAATTTGTCAATATAGCATCAAAAAAGTTGGGAGACACCAGCACCACAAATCTCCCCAACCCCAGCAGTGCCGCAAACTGTTCATGGGCCTAACCACAGAATCTCTGCTTGCTAACAACTGCTGATTAGAGCCTGACTTTCTAGCTCAACATTAACAGTATTCAGGGCTGAAGAGACTTTAAAGAAAAAAATCTGTCTTGCAGTTCTTTTAATTGTTTTTTTATACGAATGAATTGAATCTGTTTTAAATTGTAATGGTTTTAAGTAACCAAACAATAAAGTTTTTATTATTGTCTGGTCCAGATACAGGATTGCAGCATCGAATTGGGACCAAAAAGAGGCCCTGAAAACCCCAAAATGTGGCCCACATTTTAGGAGTGCAATCTTTCACAAAACATTGCTTGGTTTGTATCAGTGGGCTAATTGTTTGAGAAATATGTGGTACATTAAGCATTTTAAATCTTGAAGGGTGAGTAGCATTGGTGAAGAATGGAGACACTGTAGTTGTCAAAACTGAAAACTTACTTTCAGTGTCAACGCCTTGTACAAGGTTGTGAGCATCCCGATCCCAATCAGCTGTGTCCTCGACCCCAATTATCACATAAATCAGAAATGTTCTATTTTCAGTGGTGGCTCACCCTTGTTTTTGTCCCCCATTTTTATAAAACCAGCAATGAATTGCAATCTATTGTTCATTAGAATGATAAAATAAAATATGCCTACCCTCGCTGCAGCCTGAGTCAGTAAATCTCTCTAATGGCTGGCATAGGCGCTCAGAGGCACCCGTGACAGTCATCAGAGAGATTGACCAGGACTGGCGAAGTCCTAGCCTTGGCCTCAGGGTCCTGGCAGGCGTCTGATCCTCCCCATTAGCGACCCCCTATAGCATCACTGGTACAGGTAGCCCTGGGAGCTTTGGCTTTAATCCTTACAGTGCCCAGGGCTACTCGTCAATCATGCTGTCACCTCATCCTCTCCCATCTCATCACAGTGGATTGGAGATGGCAAGAATCTCACTCATTGTACCCTACCTTATGACAAGATGGGAGAAGGTGAGTTGAAAAGGCAAGACACTGACCGAGCCTACGCATGACTATGCAGACTCCAGCTTTCTGATTCAGTTCTCGAGCCTGGTGGAAGCTGTGTTTGGGACCTGAACGTACTGTCAGCTGAAGCACAAAGGCTCAGGTAGCTAAAGGGCATTAACTGAAATAAAAGCCAGTGAAATGGTATGTGTAACTGAGTGAGAATGAGTCGGTGAGATTAAGTTAGAATTAGAGTGTGAGTATAACAGAGTACAAATAAGTGTGAGCTAGAGTGACTGAGTGAGAATGAATACGAGTGAAGGAGGAAATTATTGCCATCTGAGGTGCCCGGGTACAATTTAGGACTATATGATGTAATTCTTGGCATATTCTGCGGCAATATGCTGGTACTGACATCTGGTCATAATTCTTAGTATAAGGGAAAACTATGGCAATATGCAGGCACTGGAATATTTGAGATAATACTTGGCATATAGCGTGGGTCACTGTAGGAAGCTTCCTCTGTATTTACTATACAAAAGTAAGGTATAGGGTGCACAGAGTCCAGTGGATCCCCAAAGGCTGTACAGAGGCTAAAGTAGATAATACCTTACTCTCTTTTGTGGTAGTGTGGTTGAGCACTCAGGCTTATCAGAGGGCTGTGTTAGGCATTTGTTGTACACACTCAGGCAAGAAATGATTACACACAAAGACTGAACACAAAGCCAATTGTTTTTTTTATAAACAAATTACTTTTGTTGTTTCATTTTAGAACCAAGAGGAACTCAGTTACAGGTAAGTAACAGTTTTTAAGAATAGCAGTACTTTTCAAATACAGTAAGTATTGTAAAGGCAGAGAAATACCTTACAGGAGTATTAAAGATACTCTAGCAATGTCAATCAATGAGAGATAGACTTTTAGTGCAATAGGCAGAAATGCAATGCAATCCTATGGAAGGAAAGTAGTTATGCACATTTAGAGGTAAGTATTCGACACACACATCAAGTCTTCGGGGGTCTAAGCCAACTCTGGGCAAGGGTCAGATTAAGGCAGGTACTGCACCACCAGCAGCATGGGGGCGGTCGTGTGCAGAGGTCAGTGGGCCCAATGTTAATCAATAAAGACTGGGGGTACCTACAAGAGGTGCTGGTTGCAGGTAGGTACCCACGGTTTCAGGGCACAGTCCCCAGGGGTTAAAGCAAGCACAGGGGGTGCCACAAGGCAGCCCTAAGCATACACCACCAGCGGCACAGGGGCGGCCAGGTGCAGGGTGCAAATTAGCATCGGGCGCCCAATGCATATGAATGGGGATCTCGGTTGCACAAAGAGGCTGCAGGCTGGGTCCTGGAGGCTGGACGAAGGTGACCACTGGCTGGACAGGTAAGTTGGGATGTTGGAGAAGGCCTGGGCACTCTCAGCTGGGCTCCCCAAAGTCAGGGGCTCAGGATGCAGGGGTGCCTTTTGGTGTCGGATTTTCTTTACCGGAGCCGGTTGCGGTCAGGGGGACCCTTCGTGAAAAGATTGCAGACGTCTTCGTGGAGTCCAGGAGAGGTCAGTCACCGATGGAGTCGAGGTCAGCATTGCTGGGCAGACTTCATTGTACAGGTGAGGCGTTCTGGTGCAGAGTGGGCAGGAGATGTGGATCCAGCTGGTTCCTGAGTCCTTGTAGTTGATTTCTTCTGGACAGGGCCTTTGTCCTTGGGAGATATGATCTTTTTTGAAGAGTGATAATCTTCCTCGGGTTTCTGGAAGTCGCTGGCCGCAGGACAGGCGTCGTCTTCTTCACAGGCTCTTCAAGCTGGAGATAGGCCGTAAGGCTGGGGCTAGGTCAGTCGTCGTCTTCAAGCTTTGCTGCACGGCGTCTTCTTTTTCCTTCTTCTTTGTAGTTCGCAGGAATCTGAGAATCAAGATTCAGGGGTGACTCTAAATACTGAATTTAGAGGCATTACAGGTACTGGCAGGTAGTATCCAATGGGCTACTTACCTTAAAGGGTGACTACACCCTTTGAATGTCCCCTCCCTTTGGGGGGAGAGGGCATCCCCTAACCTGATTGGCTAAAATCCTTCCATCCAACATAGTGAATTTTCTAGGGAGGGGGTCACTTCAGCTCTGGAAACCCTAGGCATTGTCCTGGCTGAGAGAGGCCACACCTCTCATGACTATTAATTTTCCTGCCGACATTGCCCCCAAAAGTGGGGTTTGGTCAGGGGGTGGCGGGCATCTCCACTAGTTGGAGAGGCCCTGGCTAGAATATCACAGGGCTGAAAGCCTCTGAGGCTCACCTCCCTGAATGCTGTTCCTGCTTGGGGGTAGGCCCGAAGCACCTTCACCCCAAGCAGGCTTTGTCCCAGACCCACAAGAGCAAAAGAGTCCCACCTCAGGGGATCAGAAACATGTCTGTGTGGGGCAGGCTGGTGAAGACCAATCAGCAATACATTATAAAGTTGGTAGTTTTTCAGAGGGCATCTCTAATGGAGTGCATTTTTCAATAAATCTAACACTGGCATCAGTGTTGGTCTATTGTGCTGAGAAGTTTGATACCAAACCTCTTAGCATTCAGTAAAGCCATCATGGAGATGTTGAGTTCATAATGACAAATTCCCAGCCCATGTACTCAATATGGCTTCACTGCACTTGCAATGTCTAAGAATGGACTTAGAGGCTGTAGGGGCATATTGTTTATGCAGCTCTGCCCTCACCAGTGGTATAGTGCACCCTGCCTTAGGGCTGTGAGGCCTGATAGAGGGGTGACGTACCTATGCCACAGGCAATGTTGGTGGGCATGGCACACTGGGATATGTGCCATGTTCACTCTTAAGTTTTATCTGCACCAAAACAAACAGTCTGCAATAGCAGTGTGTATGTGTTAGGTGAGGGGTCTCTGGGGGTGGCACATTACATGCTGCAGCCTTTAAAGACCCTCTCTGGGCACAAGACCCATGGTACCAATGATACCTTTTACAAGGGACTTATATGTGGGCCAGAGGTGTGCCAACTGTGCAAACAAATGTTCAGTTTTGGGAAAGAACACAGGCATAGGAAACCTAATTGGCAGGGACCCAGTGCATATTCATTCAAAGGTGCATCAGAGTCAGACAAAAAGTGGAGGGGTACTGCAACAGAAACTCACTTTCCTACAGTCACCCATAGCAAAATGCTGGTGATGGCACATTAGAGGTAATTTGTGTTATATGGGATCCATTGGTAAAATACTGGCATGGGATATTGGAGATCATTCTTGGTGCATTGGACACCTGTAGTACAATGCTGGGGCTACCATAAGCAAGATAATTCTTGTCATTTGGGTGGACATCCATGGCATATTGAGCGGGAGGACGCAGGCAACCATAACTAAATTCTGCCCTTGACATACTAGTGGTAATTTCTACTTATGGGTCACCCGTGGTGGTGTGTGTGTGTGTGTGTGTATATATAAAATCTCTAAAGGTTGCAGGGATGTTATTGTTAGGTTGACATTTTACCCACACAAACCCATAGACATTCAGCAGTTATAGTTACACTTATAGTTATACTTATGTTAAGAGACTATAACTCGTGGCCTAAAGTTACTTAACGGCACGAGTTATAGTTCCTTCAGATAAGTATAGCTACAAGTATAACTATAACTGCTGAATTTCTGTGGTTTTGTGTGGGTAGAACATCAACCTAACTATAACGTCCTTGTAATCTTTGTTTTTTTCAGTGAGTTTCTATGTTTTTTTAACATAAAGTAACAGTGGGTGAGGTTTTTTTCCCCAAATGGGCTTCAGGTCTGCGGATCTGCAGAGGATTCGTGTCCCTAGATTTCTATAAATTTCGTTCTTTAATAACTCACAAACTACTGAACAGATTTACACAAAATTACAAAAAGATCTCTTTCCAGACCAACATGTACCTTTCTGCAAAATTTTGTGTAATTCGGTTCGGGCTGTAGTCGTGTCTAAAAACTGAAAAATCCCTATTGACATTGCATGGGAATTTTTGTTTTTTGGGATCCCTATTTTTCTCAGCCCCCGCTTATCGAATCACCCTGAAACGTTCCAGACAGCAGTTCAACTAGCTTACGTACTAGTTTTGAAAGTTTTGTGAAGATGTGTCAAGCAGTGCCAAAGTTATTAGCAGAACAAAAAACGCTTCTTCTATGGGAATAGTAGGTCCTAACTTTTACTACCTACTTGCTAGCTCCAGTAGAATATATATATATATATATAATTCACTGAAAAAACCATAGGTTTCAGGGGCGTTATAGTTAGTTGGACATTTCACTCGTACAAACCATAGAAATTCCCCCGTTATAGTTAGTTCAGCTAACTATAACTCGCGCACCCGCAATGCACTGCTGATGACGTCACATATTACATCACTCATGACATGGTCAGTGACATCACTCATGACATCACTGATGACATCTCAAATGACATCACTGATGACATCATCCTTGTGATAGAGTGGCAGACCTCCTCTCACCCTATTATAACCTTTGATACACACACTCAAAAATACAAACTAACATTTTCAAAACAATCGACATACCAATACCAGTTACAACACACCTATTCAGTAATTCCAAGATCTACACACACATCCACTCATTCACCAACAGTCCCTATACAGTCACTCATACATGTACTCACTCATCATATGTACTCATACACCTATACATCCTGTTACACACCGCCACTCATCCATAGAGTTACTCACACACATAGTCACACATGCAAACAAAGTATCAATCATCCATTTACTTGCATATACAGTTATACACACACTACCACACTTACTTCTACAGAAACGTACACATACTTACTCTCTTAAACAATCACTTATAGAAACACCTACTTATTTGTACAGGAACTCTTCCAATCTCTCACTCTCACATATACTCACTTATATACACCAATACTCACATATACTAGTTTAAAACATATGTAGTTACTCATAAAGAGACTATTGAGACAGTCATTCACTCACTAACACACCCATACACATACTCATCCACCTATACAGTCCTGCACACATGCTGTCTTCAACACATACAAACAGTGAGTCACTCATTCATGCATCTATGCACTAAGTAATACCCCCCACCGAACCATACAGACACTCAGACACTCCTACTGATACTCAAAAAACCAACTAATAACCCATATAGACACTCATGTAGCTACTCACCAACCCATGCAGCCACTTATACACAAAGTGAGAGACTGATACAGATATTTTCATATTTAAACATTACTCACTAACCCATGTATTCACTAAGATACACTTAGTCAGTTATACAATCAATTTTACAAAAAAAATCATCCATTTAGACACTTATATACCCATTTATTCTTCCATCGACCTTGAGATATACATATATAAAACATATTTAATTTTCAGAAAAACACATTCACTGGATGATGTCATCAGTGATGTCATCAGTGATGTCATTTGAGATGTCATCAGTGATGTCATGAGTGATGTCACTGACCATGTCATGAGTGATGTAATATGTGACGTCATCAGCAGTGCATTGCGGGCGCGCGAGTTATAGTTAGCTGAACTAACTATAACGGGGAATTTCTATGGTTTTGTATGAGTGAAATGTCCAACTAACTATAACGCCCCTGAAACCTATGGTTTTTTCAGTGAATTTCTAAGGTTTTTTAAATGCTAATTTCTAACTATAACGTGCCTGAAACCTATGGTTTTTCAGTGCATTTCTAAGGTTTTTTAAATGCTAATTTCTAACTATAACGTGCCTGAAACCTATGGTTTTTTCAGTGAATATATATATATTTATTATACTATGTATACATGTGAAAATGTCTCGGTCCCCTGTTTGCCTCGGTGGCACGGAAAAAATGGGTGGAACTGACGTCAGCACGCCGACGAGGTCCTCTTATGGCTCCGATGACGTCATACGGTGTCGCGAGCGGAGCCGTGCTATTATGACGTCCTCGTTGACGTGGGAGAGCTAGGAAAGAATTTCCGTGGAATGCTGGTGCAGGGGATATTCACCTAAGTGTTCAGGCTAGTCCTTTGGGAGCAACTGTTTATGTTGCCACTCCAGAAACCGAAACCAGTGATCCGAGGGCAGAGGCCCTGCAGATGGCACACGAGGTGGGGTGCCCAGTCGTGTGCACCGGCGGGCCAGCGAAGTGACAAGCACCACAACCCACAAAAAAGGTAACGAGGGCACTGAATAACACAGGATCTTCTCTTTGTATCTGGCAGGAACAACGAAGTTAAAATGCCCTAGTACCAAAATGTAGAATTAGTGCTACAACGGTCTTCAAGAGGATCTGCGATGCTGCTTCTGCCTCCCGTACCCTGGAGGTGGCACATGGGTCACGCGGTACGGTCATACTGTGGTGGGACGCACACTCGTTGACCTCTCATGGCACTGCTCCACACTTCAGGGAGGACGCTTTCCATTAGCTATGTTTTCTGATGACATATCGCGCCGGCCTCGTCCAACAACAGAACTCCTTTAGATCCAAACAGACTCTTCCACTCTCTCACCGGAAGTGAAACCAGGCCACGCGGACACTTTCACAATACAACAGCCGGGAATGCACTTTTCGGTAAAAAAGCCACATTCCTTCCTCCTAATTAATCAAATAAACGTCTCACTGAAGAACAGGGGCCAACTTAGATCGGTAAACAGCCGTTACAATGACTTTTTACTTTGCGATACCATTACAACGCATGCATTACCACGCATGCATTGTACATCACGAAGTCATTACTACGCATTTTTAGAACGCATGGTCATTTACCACGCATGCCTTTACAACGAATTTTGTTGTAAAGGTATGTATGGTAAATGACCATGCGTTCTAAAAACATGTAGACGATCCATGTCGTTGTAAGGAAACAGAGGCTGTTCCGTTTCCTCACAACGACGTGCACCGGCCCTCAGAGACGACGTGAAGCAGGAACCACGAGGAGAGAGGAACCACGAGGAGTGAGAGGTAAGGGGATTGGGCATGGGGTGGGGGTTTCTTTTCTAGGGTTTAGGGTAGTGCAGTGGTGTTTGGGTGGTGTAGGGGGTCGTGCTGGGGGTAGTGTTTTAGGGTTTAGGGTAGTGCAGTGGTGTTTGGGTAGTGTAGGGGGTCATGCTGGGGGTAGTGTTTTAGGGTTTAGGGTAGTGCAGTAGTGTAGGGGGTCATGCTGGGGGTAGTGTTTTAGGGTTTAGGGTAGTGCAGTGGTGTATGGGTAGTGTAGGGGGTCGTGCTGGGGTAGCGTTTTAGGGTTTAGGGTAGTGCAGTGGTGTTTGAGTAGTGTAGGGGGTCATGCTGGTGGTAGTGTTTTAGGGTAGTGCAGTGGTGTTTGTGTAGTGTAGGGGGTCATGCTGGGGGTAGTGTTTTATGGTTTAGGGTAGTGCAGTGGTGTTTGGGTAGCGTAGGGGGTCGTGCTGGGGGTAGATTTAGGGTTTAGGGTAGTGCAGTGGTGTTTGGGTAGTGTAGGGAGTCATGCTGGGGGTAGTGTTTTAGGGTTTAGGGTAGTGCAGTGGTGTTTGTGTAGTGTAGGGGGTTGTGCTGGGGGTAGTGTTTTAGGGTTTATGTTAGTGCAGTGGTGTTTGGGTAGTGTAGGGGTAGTGCTGGGGTAGTGTTTTAGGGTTTAGGAGTGCAGTGGTGTTTGTGTAGTGTAGGGGGTAGTGCTGGGGGTAGTGTTTTAGGGTTTAGGGTAGTGCAGTGGTGTTTGGGTAGTGTAGGGGTTCATGCTGGGGGTAGTGTTTTAGGGTTTAGGGTATGGCAGTGGTGTTTGGGTAGTATAGGGGGTCGTGCTGGGGGTCGATTTAGGGTTTAGTGTAGTGCAGTGGTGTTTGTGTTGTGAGGGGGTCGTGCTGGGGGTAGTGTTTTAGGGTTTAGAGTAATGCAGTGGTGTTTGTATAGTGTAGGGGGGTTTAGGGTAGTGCAGTGGTGTTTGTGTAGTGTAGGGGGTCATGATGGGGGTAGTGTTTTAGGGTTTAGGGTAGTGCAGTGGTGTTTGTGTAGTGTAGGGGGTAGTGTTTTAGGGTTTAGGGTAGTGCAGTCGTGTTTGTGTAGTGTAGGGGGTCATGCTGTGGGTAGGGTTTTAGGGTTTAGGGTAGTGCAGTTGTGTTTGTGTAGTGTAGAGGGTCGTGTTTTAGGGTATAGGGTAGTGCAGTGGTGTTTGTGTAGTGTAGGGGGTCATGCTGGGGGTAGTGTTTTAGGGTTTAGGGTAGTGCAGTGGTGTTTGTGTAGTCTAGGGGGTAGTGGTTTAGGGTAGTGCAGTGGTGTTTGTGTAGTGTAGGGGGTCATGCTGTGGGTAGTGTTTTTGGGTTTAGGGTAGTGCAGTTGTGTTTGTGTAGTGTAGGGGGTCATGTTTTAGGGTATAGGGTAGTGCAGTGGTGTTTGGGTAGTGTAGGGGGTCGTGCTGGGGGTAGTGTTTTAGGGTTTAGGGTAGTGCAGTGGTGTTTGTGTAGTGTGGGAGGTCAGGCTGGGGGTAGATTTAGGGTTTAGTGTAGTGCAGTGGTGTTTGGGTAGTGTAGGGAGTCGTGCTGGGGGTAGTGTTTTAGGGTTTAGTATAGTGCAGTGGTGTTTGGGTAGTGTAGGGAGTCATGCTGGGGGTAGTGTTTTAGGGTTTAGGGTAGTCCAGTGGTGTTTGGGTAGTGTAGGGGGTCATGCTGGGGGTAGTGTTTTAGGGTTTAGGGTAGTGCAGTGGTGTTTGTGTAGTGTAGGGGGCATGCTGGGGGTAGTGTTTTAGGGTTTAGGGTAGTGCAATGGTGTTTGGGTAGTGTAGGGGTAGTGCTGGGGTAGTGTTTTGGGTTTACGGTAGTGCAGTGGTGTTTGTGTAGTGTAGGGGTCGTGCTGGGGGTAGTGTTTTAGGGTTTAGGGTAGTGCAGTGGTGTTTGTGTAGTGTAGGGGGTAGTGTTTTAGGGTTTAGGGTAGTGCAGTGGTGTTTGTGTACTGTAGGGGGTCGTGCTGGGTTCTAGTGTTTTAGGGTTTAGGGTAGTGCAGTGGTGTTTGTGTAGTGTAGGGGGTCGTGTTTTAGGGTTTAGGGTCGTGCAGTTGTGTTTGGGTAGTGTAGGGGGTCATGCTGGGGGTAGTGTTTTTGAGTTTAGGGTAGTGCAGTTGTGTTTGGGTAGTGAAGGGGGTCGTGCTGGGGGTACTGTTTTAGGGTTTAGGGTAGTGCAGTTGTGTTTAGGTAGTGAAGGGGGTCATGCTGGGCGTAGTGTTTTAGGGTTTAGGATAGTGCAGTGGTGTTTGTGTAGTGTAGGGGGTCATGCTGGGGGTAGATTTAGGGTTTAGGGTAGTGCAGTGGTGTTTGTGTAGTGTAGGGGGTCATGCTGGGGGTAGTGTTTTAGGGTTTAAGGCAGTGCAGTGGTGTTTGTGTAGTGAAGGGGTTGTGCTGGGGTAGTGTTTTAGGGTAGTGCAGTGGTGTTTGTGTAGTGTAGGGGGTTGTGCTGTGGGTAGATTTAGGGTTTAGGGTAGTGCAATGGTGTTTGGGTAGTGTAGGGAGTCGTGCTGGTGGTAGTGTTTTAGGGTTTAGGGTAGTGCAGTTATGTTTGGGTAGTGTAGGGTGTCGTGCTGGGGGTAGTGTTTTAGGGTTTAGGGTAGTGCAGTGGTGTTTGGGTAGTGGAGGGGGTAGTGTTTTAGGGTTTAGGGTAGTGCGCCCAACCAGCCACAATATCCGTGGACAAACTGACGAGCAGTGAAGAAAGAGGAAGCGGAAGGGATTTCATGATATTATATACGATGGACTGTGATATGATTGGACTATAGTTGCCTTGGAGACTACCCCCTAATGGTTCATGGGTTGTGTAGTCTTTTGTTTAATGATTGTTGTGTTACGTTTTCTTTGAACTGCTATGCAAATAAAGTGAGGAAAGATATGCATAATCCTCGCCTCCGTCCTGCCATAGAATTCATTAAACTTTATTTGATCTGATTTAGAAACATAGATCATAAAAGTGTACATAAAAACAGTAAATCCTCTTTCCTAATACAATACAGTGAGAATTAATTAAAACCAGTAGGTAAAAACGGGTGTTACAAAGCCCGGTTCAGAGCAACTTCAGGTTAACAGAATCGTAAAGTTCAAAGTTTCGCAAGATCAATCTCATGTACTTCGTGCAAAATACGCAATAAAGGGTCCAAGTAAGATGTAACGCTCCAATACCTGACCAGTTTGCACTATATAAAACTGCAGAAAAACTAAAAATAAAAAGTGTTTTGCACACTTCTGTCATTGGGCTATATGTGGGCTACATCTGGGTGATATTTGTGCTACATTTGGGCTCTTTTTTCTCTGGTGGCCATCTTGGGAGACTTATTTGTTATGAAGTTTCCTAATTTCCTCATTTACTGCAGTCTCCTCAGTAGGAAATGCTTTCAGTTTTTTACTTTGATTCCATCAAGAAGGCATTCAGATGTGTCACACATTTGCCATAAATTCAGAATGTTAGCACTCTAGTTGTTCATTAGATCACTGTAGTAAAGCTACTGCTCACCAGGGAGTTAACTGGAAGTCTACTGCTGGTATTGAAAGTGATTGTTTCAGTCTGCATGTCAGAATTTTCTAATGAAATAGAAGAGGATTTGAGATCTCACTTAAAACATGCCCTAATTTTTCTTTCTGCAGCACTAACCATAATTTCTATGGCAAAATGAACCCCCTCATTTTGTTCCTTTTTAAATTAAATGTTTTAAGTGTTACCAGTTTATTCCAATCAAGATGGCTTCAGGTGTGCCATACTTTTGTCATAAATAAGGCTGTTAGCGCTCTAGTTCTTTAGAACACTCTGGGAAGCTGCAGTAGAACACAAAGGCATCAACTGACAGGCTGCTCCTGTTGAAATATAACAGGAAGATATTTGAGATCTCACTTAAAACATGTCCTAATTTTTCTTTCTACAGCACTAACCATAATTTCTATGGCAAAATGAACCCCCTCATTTTGTTCCTTTTTAAATTAAATGTTTTAAGTGTTACCAGTTTATTCCAATCAAGATGGCTTCAGGTGTGCCATACTTTTGTCATAAGTAAGGCTGTTAGCGCTCTAGTTGTTTTTTAGAACACTCTGGGAAGCTGCAGTAGAACACAAAGGCATCAACTGACAGGCTGCTCTTGTTGAAATATAACAGGAAGATATTTGAGATCACACTTGAAACATGTCCTAATTTTTCTTTCTATAGCACTAACCATAATTTCTATGACAAAATGAACCCCATCATTTTGTTCCTTTTTAAATTAAATGTTTTAAGTGTTACCAGTTTATTCCAATCAAGATGGCTTCAGGTGTGCCATACTTTTGTCATAAGTAAGGCTGTTAGCACTCTAGTTGTTCTTTAGAACACTCTGGGAAGCTGCAGTAGAACACAAAGGCATCAACTCGCAGGCTGCTCCTGTTGAAATATAACAGGAAGATATTTGAGATCACACTTGAAACATGTCCTAATTTTTCTTTCTACAGCACTAACCATAATTTCTATGACAAAATGAACCCCATCATTTTGTTCCTTTTTAAATTAAATTGTTTAAGTGTTACCAGTTTATTCCAATCAAGATGGCTTCAGGTGTGCCATACTTTTGTCATAAGTAAGGCTGTTAGCACTCTAGTTGTTCTTTAGAACACTCTGGGAAGCTGCAGTAGAACACAAAGGAATCAACTGACAGTCTCTGCCCTTGTTGGATGTACATGTTTTACTGAGAATGTCAGACTTCATTCTCACATGACTGAGAAAGATAATGTGAATTTACAGAAAATATGCTCTCATTTTAGCTTCTGGAGCACCTTCCAAAACTGTATGGGACAAGCATGTTAAAATAGTTTTCTCTCAAACATGATTCATGATATCCCAGCAGAAGGTTTTTCACAGGGTAAAATCACCTTAGAACACACCACAATTCCTGAAATTAGTATGGTACCATCAACAAATGAATTCTAATGTAACTAAAGTCTGTTATCACCCTTTATAGTTCTCCTTTTGGTAACCCTCAAAATCTTCGATTCACTACAATGCATTTCAATGGGGTACTATCATGTATATTGGTCTCAAGATGGCTGCCAGCAATTCCAGGATGAAGTGCTGACAGCCAATCAGATCTCACAATGACATGTGTGGTTAGGCTCCGCCCAGATATATATGTGTTTTTACTTTTGATTTTCTCAGGAACTACTGAACGGATTTACACCATTTAACAAAAGGGTTCTTTCTGAACCAAGAACTACCTCTTTGCCAAATTTGGTGTAATTCCGTTCAGCAGTTCGGGCTGTAGCCTTGCATAAAGTTTCCTATGGGAAATTGATTTTTTGACTCTTATTTTTTAATTTCTCCGCAACTACTGAACGGATTTACACCATTTAAAAAAAAGGTCGTTTTCTGAACCAAGCGCTACCTTTTTGCCAAATTTGGTGTAATTCCGTTCAGCAGTTCGAGCTGTAGCCGTGTCTAAAATTTCCTATGGGAATTAACATGGAGAAAACACGTTTTGGGACCCCCCTTTTTTCTCAGCCCCCGCTTGCCAAATCACCCCGAAACTTTCAGGATAGGAGCAGACCGGAGCGCCCCACGAGTTTTGAAAATTTTGCGAAGATTCATCAACCGGCGCCAAAGTTATTGGAAATAGAATGTTGCGAATTTCCTATGGACCTTTATCCATAGGAAATCCGCAACATTCTATTTGAAATAACTCTTGCGCCGGTTGACGAATCTTAGCGAAAGCTTCCAACTTGTTGGGGCGCTCCGCTCCGACCCTGAAAGTCTCGGGTTGATTCGTCAAGCGGGGCCGAGAAAAGGGGGTCCCAAAACGCATTTTCTCCGTTTTCTCCATGTTAATTCCCATAGGAAATTTTAGCCACGGCTACAGCCCGAACTGCTGAACGGAATTACACCAAATTTTGCAAAAGGTAGCGCTTGGTTCAGAAAGCGACCTTTTTTTAAATGGTGTTAATCCGTTCAGTAGTTGCGGAGAAATTAAAAAAATAAGAGTGAAAAAATCGATTTCCCATAGGAAACTTTATGCAAGGATAGAGCAAAAACTGCTGAACGGAATTACACCAAATTTGCAAAAAGGTAGTGCTTGGTTCAGAAAGCACCCTTTTTAAAAATGGTGTAAATCCGTTCAGTAGTTGCTGAGAAAATCCAAAATAAAAGTTTCGATATTTAGAGGCACGGAGGATCCGCGCACCCTCCCGACCACGAGCTACATGCTAATTGGCTGTCAACACTCCAAACCAGGAAGTGTTGGCAGCCATCTTGTTCCTCGGTAGAACCGAGGGACAAGAAAAGACAAAAACAAGGGCGCAAAACGCAAAAAGGGGGCAGGGTAGAAACACCGCTGGGTGCGCAGATCCTGCCGATAAAAAAAAAAAACGAAGCGCGGGCTCCCGCGCTTCGTGGTTAATTGGCCCCCGGGTGGGCCAAGTCCCGGGGGCATGCGGGGCTTTATTATTAATTATATGGGGGGCCTCTAAGGCCTCCAAGCCCGAGGACCGCCACCCCCGGGGCTTTAAACAAAATGGTGCGGGAGGGCTCTGAGCCCTCCCGCAGCCCCGGGACCGCCACCCCCGGGGCTTCTTTTTTAAAAGTAAATCACCTGTGTGGGGGGGCTCCAGCCCCCCCACACGCCCCGGGGACCGCCACCTCCCCGGGGCACTAACAAATTTAAAATGGAGGTCCGTTTGGACCCCCGAAGCCCCGGGGACCACCACCTCCCCGGGGCTTTGCAGATGTGGGGAGGGGGGCCGCGCGGCCCCCTCCTGGAGCCATTGATGGCCCTGGGGACCGCCACTCAGTACTTAAAAGTCTATTGCCTATTTGCAAAGTATTTAAACTAAAGTAATTCATTCTGAGAAAGTATATTTTGTAATGTAATTACAATGTAATTTAAAAAATAAAATATCTAAAAATAAATAGTTTAAAAAAATGTAGTAAATCAGTATCAAAAAAATAAATATAACAATTAATACATTTAAAAATTGTCATTTACAAAACCTTTGAAATTCACTGAAAAAACCATAGGTTTCAGACATGTTATAGTTAGGAATTAGCATTTAAAAAACCTTTGAAATTCACTGAAAAAACCATAGGTTTCAGGCACGTTACAGTTAGAAATTAGCATTTAAAAAACCTTACAAATTCACTGAAAAAACCATAGGTTTCAGACACGTTATAGTTAGAAATTAGCATTTAAAAAACCTTTGAAATTCACTGAAAAAACCATAGGTTTCAGACACGTTATAGTTAGAAATTTGCATTTAAAAAACCTTACAAATTCACTGAAAAAACCATAGGTTTTAGGGACAGTTATAGTTAGTTGGACATTGCACTCGTACAAAACCCGTGAAATTCCCCCGTTATAGTTAGTTCAGCTAACTATAACTCGCGCCCCGCAATGCACTGCTGATGACGTCACATATTACATCACTCATGACATGGTCAGTGACATCACTGATGACATCACTGATGACATCTCAAATGACATCACTGATGACATCATCCACGTGATAATCTGATGCACCTCCTCACACCCTAATATAACCTTTGATACACCCACTCTAAATTACAGACTGCCATTCGCAAAACCATAGACACTCCAACACCAATAACTACATACCCACTCATTGATTCTTAGGTCTACACACACATCCACTCACTCACCTGTACAGTCACTCATACTTACGGTCACTCAGTACAGGACTATCATATGCACTCATACTCCTATATAGACACTCAAACACCGCCACTCATCCATAGAGGTACTCACACACCTAGTCAGTCATGCAAATAATTAAACACACTGCCATTTACTCACCTATACAGTTATACACACACCAGCTCACTTACTCATACAAATACTAGCACATTCTTACGCTCTTATACAATCACTGATACAAGCACACACTCATCCATACAGTCACTCTCACAATCACACACTCTCGCTTATAGCTATTTATATACTCCAACACACATATATACTGCCTTTCACATATGTAGTTACTCACACATGTACCACTGGGACATACATTCACTCACTAACACACTCTTACACACACTTACCCACCCATACCATCTATCACAGATGCACTCTTGAAACCATCCACCCAGTGAATCACCCACTCACACATCTATGCACTGAGTCGCACACACCCCACCCACACAAACACTCAGGCACCGATACAGATACTCAGACAACCAATCAATAACTCATCAAGCTCCTCACCCACGCACACAAAGCACTCCACAACTCCGGACCAGCCTACCTCAACAGACGACTCAGCTTCTACACCCCCACCCGCCAGCTCCGCTCGACCAGCCTCGCCCTCGCCACAGTCCCCCGCATCCGGAAAACGACCGCCGGCGGCAGATCCTTCTCCCACCTCGCCGCCAAGACCTGGAACACCCTCCCCACCAACCTCCGACAGACCCAAGACCTACTGGCCTTCAGAAGATTCCTCAAGACCTGGCTCTTCGATCAGTAGCAGCATCACCCCCCTCTTCCCCCAGCGCCTTGAGACCCTCGCGGGTATGTAGTGCGCTTTATAAGTGACATGACATGACATGACATAGACACTCATGTATTCATAAACCCATGCAGCCACTTACACAGCAACAGACAGACGGATACAGACATTCACCCAGTTTAGTCACTAACCCATGCATTCAGTAAGATACGTTTAATCACTCACTTATAGAGTTAGTCACGCACCTACTAAATCATCCATACAGACACTTATACACCCACTCATTCTTCAATACGCCTTTCCCTATATATATTAAAAATATTTAAACTTTACAGAAACACACAGTCACTGGATGATGTCATCAGTGATCTCATTTGAGATGTCATCAGTGATGTCATCAGTGATGTCACTGACCATGTCATGAGTGATGTAATATGTGACGTCATCAGCAGTGCATTGCGGGGGCGCGAGTTATAGTTAGCTGAACTAACTATAACGGGTGAATTTCACGGGTTTTGTACGAGTGCAATGTCAACTAACTATAACTGTCCCTAAAACCTATGGTTTTTTCAGTGAATTTGTAAGGTTTTTTAAATGCAAATTTCTAACTATAACGTGTCTGAAACCTATGGTTTTTTCAGTGAATTTCAAAGGTTTTTAAATGCTAATTTCTAACTATAACGTGTCTGAAACCTATGGTTTTTTCAGTGAATATATATATATTTCAAAATAGTCCTTTCCAGGGAGCGTAGCGCACATGGGGGTATATTTTCAAAAAGTGCCCTCACATACCCCGAAGGATGTCATGCTTCATCATTGGGCCTTGCTCCTCGTCGGGCCGGCGATGCAATGCCCGACGGGCACCATCGAAGGGGATCTTTGGCGGAGATCTTTTGGATGAAGCTGTAGGGTGAGTGCGGGTGTGTGGGCTTTCATTTTATACAGACATGCCCACTTGGCTATTAATGAAGCATTTTGGGATATGTAGTTTTGTCAAACAACAATTTAAAAACATTTTATGTTTCCTTCAAAACACCTTTTGGTTAATTTTTATACATATTTTATTTATTTATTTATTTTAGAAGTTTTATATAATTCTGGCATGACCCGAGGGTATCGGAGCGCTTTACAGAAGATACATTGCAGAGATTGACAACAAACGAGACAAAAGAACGACACAATAACATTGCAGGACGCTGGTTGATGGGTCTGCTTCGTAGTCATGGGACATCTGTATCGTAGTCTCGAGGACAAGGTGTTGGAGCAGTGCGGGGTGTCTGTTACCCCGCTCCGAATGCTCCTATCGACTCCCTAGGGAGCGGTTGAGGAACAGGATTTTGAGTTGGCTTTTGAATTTTACAAAAGAGGGAATGGTTCTGATGTGAGGGGGAATGGAGTTCCAGATTTTGGGTGCCCTTCCGGCGAAGGAACGAGCCGCAGTTCTTAGTTTTCGAGTTTTTGGCGGGATGAGTAGGAGGGAGTTTGAGCTTCTGAGGTTCCTGGCCTGACCGGCTTTTTTGAGTTTGGCCGCCAGGTATTCGGGTTTGCCGGTATGTAGGGCTATGAGTGAGGCAGGCTGTTCTGAAGCTGATCCGCATTTCAACTGGGAGCCATTTAAGTTCTCTGAGTGCAGGGGAGATGTGGTCGAATTTCTTGATTCCGGTGACCATTCTGGCTGCCGCATTCAGAGTGGTTTTAAGGGGAGCTAGGTGTGACTTTGCAATTCCTGAGAGGACTGCGTTCCCATAGTCCAGTCTTGACAGCACCAGTGTTTGAGTGGCCTGTGTGAGATCACTGGGCGGAATGAAAGGTTTTATTTTGTTCAGTAGTTTAAGGTTGAGGAAGGCGCTCTTGGCCGAATTCTTGATGTGTCTGGTCATGTTTAGTTTCGGGTCTAGAGTGATACCTAGTGATTTGACAGAGTCAGCTAGGGTGAGATTCCCGTTGAGCGCATCCACGGCCTTTAGCCATTCAACAATTTGAGGGTTCTCCTCCTTGTTCGAAATGAGAAGTATCTCAGTTTTGTCGGGGTTTAGTTTAAGGTGATTCGATGACAGCCAGTGTTGGACATCTCTCAGTACGTCATTGAGTCTTTGAATGTCACTGAGGGAGGTGATTTCCAGATATATCTGAGTATCGTCTGCGTAAAGATGGAAACGGATATTGGCTGCTTTGAGTAGTTTGGTGAGAGGTTCCATGTAGATGTTAAAGAGTTGCGGGAAAGCACTGAGCCTTGAGGGACTCCCTTGTTGACAGGGTGAGTCAGAGGCAAAGTTTTTATTTTTATTTTTTGGGTGCGATTGTGCAGGAAGGAGGAAAACCATTGGAGGACCGCCTCACCAGGACCGGCTCTTTCTTGGAGAGCCCTAATGAGGAGTTTGTGGTCTACTGTGTCGAATGCTGCCGATAGGTCAAGGAGAATGAGGAGGCAGCATTGGTCAGAGTCTAGTGAATTGTGGATATCGTCGATGATGTTGAGGATCGCGGTTTCTGTGCTACAGCCTTTTCTGAAGCCAGATTGGTGGGAGTCAAGGAGGTTGATGTTATCCAGGTGTTGGGTTAGCTGTTGGAGTATGCACTTTTCTAGGATTTTGGACAGAAGGGGAAGGTTAGATACAGGTCTAAAGTTATTCAAATCCGTTGTGTCAAGGCCGGGTTTTTTCAGCAGGGGTGTGACTTGTCTTACTTTAAGGCAGTCTGGAACGTCTCCATTTTTCATGGAGCTGTTAATTATCATGCACCAAAGCGGTGCTAGGGAGTGCTTCAGCTTTTTGGTTAGTAGGGGCGGAATGGGGTCAAGGACATGAGAAGAGGGTTTGGAGGTGGAGATCAGCGTGATTATCTCATGTTCTTGAATGGGGCGGAAGCTTAGCCAGGATTTGGAGGAGGGGCAGGGAGCGATAGCGACCGCCCCGGGCGTGGTGCTCTTAGTGGGTCGAGTGTTGACGGAGTCCAGTGAGTGTTCGATCTTAGTAATCTTGTCGTTAAAGAAGTTGGCGAAGTTGTCACAGAGTTCTTTGGATGCCTGTATTGAGGAGGTCGCGGGCTTGGAAGTTTGTTGCCTGATGATGCTTTAGAGCTCTTTGGGTCTATTTTTTGCGCTGTCCAGCGCAGAGCGGAAAAACGCGGATTTCTTGTTTTTGATGTGATTGTTGTATTTCCTGCGAGCTGTTTTGAGTTGTTCACGGAGGAAGGAGGTAGGGTTCTTCCTCCAGCTTCTTTCTTTGGCTCTTAGTTTTCTCCTTTCGGAATTAGTGTCGGTGTTGAACCAAGACCTGGACGGAATGGCTCGGCTTTTTTTCAACTTTCGAGGAGCGAGTTGATCAAGCATAGTCACCAAGTTAGAGTTGTACCGCGCAGTGAGTTCGGTAGTGGAAAGGTGGTCGTTGGGGCAGGGAAGGAGCGAGCTTATCCTTTCTTCGAAGACTTCCATGGGAATCTGGGAGAGGTTTCTGACCCATTTGGGGGGGTCTTGCATAGGTGGTTGAGAGAGAATTTGTTGGTTGATATGAAATAGGATCATGTGGTGGTCCGACCAGTCCACGGGAGTACGTGATCGATCGAAATTGCATCTCGTTGGGCGATGATGGCATCTAAGGTAGCTCCTTTGTAGTGCGTCTCCTCTGTGCAGTGTTGGGTTAAATTATTGTCACAGAGAAGATTGGATAGCGTTTGAATTAGCGGGTTATGTGTTTCATTCCATCGCAGGTTAAGATCACCAAGAATTAGGTTGTAGGAGTCTCCGAGAGCGCAGTGAGCAATCAGGTCTGATAATTGTTCCCCAAATGCCGAGGTGTTGCCTGGTGGGTGATAGAGAAGGTGACAGAGTAGTGTTCCATTATCTTTGGTCTTTAAGTTGGCGGTAAGACATTCAAAGGTGTTGTACTTGTATGAGTCTATTGCCATGATGGCGATGTTGTCTTTATGGATGATGGCTACCCCACCCCCTCGTTGGTCTTTTCTGTTTTTGTTAATAATGGAAAAACCTGAGGGCACAAGCATGTCTAAGCATGGTGAGGAGAGCTCATTGAGCCAAGTCTCTGTGATGAACGCAATGTCAACGTCCTGCGAGAGAATGGCTTCTGCTAGTTCGGTTGCATGAATGGATGCCGATCTGCAGTTGATGAGCATGCAGTTGGTGGAAAGCTCTTTTTTGCTAGGGTTCTTTTCCTTGGGCGCCCTAGGAAGGGAGGTGAGGAAAGGCAGTCTAGGGAATTTTGTGCACGGAGGGTCTCTTCCGAAACCCGTGATCACTTGGATCTTGGATTTTGGGGAGTCAAAGGGGGGTGCGTCGTATGAAGAGGCTAGATCGGCCGCTTCTTTGTCAGACATCGCGGCTTCGGTCCTAGTAGGTCTTGAGGAGAAGGGCTCTATGTCGGTATTTGAGCGACTCTGAGCCCTAGTGACGCGGACTGTGTTTCTAAGGGTTTTTTGTGACAAGTCTGTACCTGTGTCTCGGGGGTTGCTACGGGCCTAGTGGGGAGCTGGTGGTGGTTGGAGTTGAATGGAGAGGGTACCCTGGGAAGGGGATTGTTGGGGCCTTCGGGCCTTGTCGAGGGTGGTGAGGATTTTGCTCAAGCCCCGGGAAATTGCTTCTAGCTGGTTTTCTAGTGAAGCGAGACGCTGCGCCATGGAGTCGTGGGTAGGGGTGAGGGCATCATGGGGAGGGTCGACCAGTGTGGTGTAGGTCGTGTTTATGATTAGATGCCTATTACTACTGGTGTAGAACATGTTGTCCCCTTTTGGTACCCTGGGAGGGGGGTGCAATGGGTCATGCTGTGAAATCGACCTTCTGAGATCTGGGCGAGTACTAGTGTGATTCGGGGTCGATGGCGGCCGAGCGGGTTCAAGGAGTTGCGGAGGGTGGATCAAATTAGGAGGTTGAGTTTGTCGTTCCTTTGAGAGTTGGAGAGCACTCTTTGTAGAGGCGCTGGAGTGGGGGGTGACTCGGGGTGGGCGGGAGGAGGAGGTGTGGGGTGAGGCGGGGACAGTTTGTTTTTCCTGTTGGGGCCGATTATCTGTTGGTGAGAGCTGGGTCGGGAAGGATCGAGGCAAGTGAGGAAGAGCGGAACGGAGTGTGGGGAAGAGGGAGTCGAAAGCCTCTAGGTTCTCGTTATTGGCCTGAATCAGGACAGTGCCGTTAGTGTAGATGGTCACAGACGTGATCCCACCCCTTGACGAACGGTTAGGGAGCGAGGTTGTGAGTTTGCAGCTATGTGAGGTAGTTGTGGTTTTGGAGATGTAGAGTTGTGTTCTGAGAGAAGTATTCCATTCCTCTGGTCTTTCAGTGTGAAAGATTAAGTCCATCTTAATCTGTCCTTTAGAGGGGCAGTGATATGTGTCTGTAAATAGAATTTCTTTGTGTTGTCTGATCAATTTCTGCTTGAAATTTCGTCTCGCTTTAGGAGAAAGGTTGGGGGGGAAGCTAATCTTGAATGCGTTCGCGCTGTGAGGTTTCAAGTGGGTCGATGGGGGTTGGGTGGAGTGGGTTGGCGTGCCCGGTGCCATTGTGGGAATTTCTAAGAGAGGGGGACTGTGTATCAGAAAGGGAGTCTAGGACAGTATGGTGGGGTTGGGCAGATCAGCTGGGGGTGAGCTGAAAAATGTCGCCTAAAGTTGGGCCAGGGAGGGTAGGATTGCAGCTGTGCGGTCCCGAACTGATCCGCCGGTGAAGATCAGGGGGAATTGACTTCGAGGAGCCACCCAATTAGTGTTCAGGTCTTAGGGTCTGGTATGGAATGGGATTGAGCCACCGTAGTTAGGAATCCCTCTCGTTTCGGATCCGTCCTGACAGGTTCGGTATTTTACCTAGTCACGGCTGTTTTGGCGAGTGTGGCTTCTGTCAGGGAGGATTAGCTGAAAAGGCTGAGGGAGGTGTTTGTTTATGTTTTACCGGGCAGGGATACTTAGCAGTTGATTCGGGTAGGTAGATAGAATAACATATGGTCAAGTTCATTGTAACCCCACACTCGTTCCATGAATTAGTTACAGATTTCAGGTACATGATTCAGTAGCAATCAGCTATAGTACGTGTGTTGCTATTGTAATATACTTTCTGCTTAGTGCATTATCGATCAATTTTTATACCACCTGATTTTGGGCTGAGGGCTATATATTAAAGACATTATTTTAATAACATGTTGTGTTCATTTACTATCTCCCATATATTTTCTATTCCAGTCTCAGTGCCTATGATGGGTTAAGTATCAATGAGGTCGAAAAATCTTCACCACTTTATACCTTTTACACCATTTTTATCTTCGTTCCATAATGTCACCTATGGCATATATCTTTCAATATGCCACGTAAATGAACGATTGTTGTTAATTTCGCCTACTGTCCTTTCTTTGCACATCTTATACTCTTTGAAGAGGTTATCTAGCAGCTGTTTTTATAAAAAGATTTTCTTTTGAATTATAGATGTACATATAATTCTTCATCTGCATTTAAGCCCTTTGGCTGTTTTGTTCTGAACCGTATGATCAAACGGGACTCCAGGCGTCTTAGTTTGAGTGTCCTATCACGCCCTCTTTCATGTTTTGGTACATATGTTATGTCGTAATATCTCATGTTATGCCAGTTATATCAGTCATGAGTTTCAAAATGTTTGGCCATGGCATAGTTTGTATCCTTATTTTTGCACCGCTCTGGTGTTCTATTATTCTTTTTTTAATGGACAAATGGTGCTGCCTATATATTTCAGGCCACATTCACATTCGATCATATACGCTACATAGCTTGTGTCACATGTGATTTTGTCATTAATGGTGAAGGTTTTGCCTTTGAAATCAACAAGCTGTTTTATGTTTCTTCCAATGCTACACGCCTTGCACTTGTTGCATTTTGTGAAGCCCTTTTAATGTTTGGTTAGCCAGGACTCAGTTCTCAATCTTTTAAAATGACTTCTGACTAATTTATCCTTAAGAGATAGAAACTTTTGATATGAAACATCCACTCTATTGCCAAGTTTATCTCCAATGTATGGGTCTTTTTTAAGGATGTCCCAATATTTATTCATGATTTTAATCATTTGATTATTTTCCTAAAATCATCCTTATTTTTTGATCTTCCTTGTCCCGTACCGGTTTTCTAGCATCATTGATTAAGGTTTGAGTTCATGGAATTGCTTTTGCTTGCATTTTTCCATGATATATATATATTATCTACTGGCGGTCGCCAGTAGATAGTTATAGTTACAACCTATTATCCATAGGAAATCCGCGACATTCTATTTGAAATAACTCTCTTGCCGGTTGACGTATCTTCGCAAAATTTTCAAACTTTGTGGCCCGCTCTGGTCCGCTCCTACCCTGAAAGTCTCGGGGGATTCGTCAAGCGGGGGCCGAGAAAAAGGGGGTCACAAAACGCGTTTTCCCCATGCAATTTTCCATAGGAAACTTTAGACACGGCTACAGCCTGAACTGCTGAACGGAATTACACCAAATTTGGCAAAGAGGTAGTTCTTGGTTCAGAAAGAACCCTTTTGTTAAATGGTGTAAATCCGTTCAGTAGTTGCTGAGAAAATCAAAAGTAAAAAGATAGTGATATCTATGGCCGAGTAGGGTCCGCGTACCCTCAGCGCACCCTGCGCGCACCGTCCCGATCACGAGCTGCATGTTAATTGGCTGTCAGCTGGCTGTCAACATTCCGATTCAGGAAATGTTGGCAGCCATTTTGTCCCTCGGTAGAACCGAGGGACAGAAACAAGTGTGCAAAGCGCACAAAGGGGGCAGGGTAGAAACACCCTGACCCCTAGGTTTGCTCAGGGGTCCCACAAGTACCCCCTGGGCAAAAATAAATAAATATTTTTTAAAAATCGGCAGGATGCGCTCAGGGTGCGCGAATCCTGCCGAAAAAAATCGAAGCGCGGTCTCCGCGCTCGATTGTATTTGCCCCCGGGTGGCCCAAGTCCCGGGGGCATGGTGGGGGGTTAATTTTATGTGTGGGGGCCTCAAAGGGCCCCCAAGCCAGGGGGACCGCCACCCCCGGGGCTTTTTTAAAATGTTGCGGGAGGGCTCTGAGCCCTCCCGCAGCCCCGAGGACCACCACCTCCCGGGGCTTTTTTTTAAAAATTGAACAACCTGTGTGGGGGCTCCAGCCCCCCACACGCCCGGGACCGCCACCTCCCGGGGCACTAACAAATTAAAATGGGGTCCGTTTTGGACCCCGAAGCCCCGGGACCACCACCTCCCCGGGGCTGTGCTGATGTAGGGAGGGGGCCGCGCGGCCCCCTCCTGGAGCCCTTGATGGCCCTGGGGACCGCCACCCCCAGGGCCGGCTCCTGCAGTGTCCCGGGGTGCCTACCCCCGGGACACTGCTGTTTGCAATGACAGGACGGGAGCCTCGCGGCTCCCGTCCTGTCATTGCAAACTTGCTTGGATATTGGAAGAGAGAGCAGGAAACCTGCTCTCTCTTCCAATATCCAAAGCTGATTGCTTTCCACATGGGGAGCTGCATCTTAGCAGCTCCCCATGTGGAAAAGCAATGCCGGCTCCCAAGGGACGCGGGAGCCGGCGGGACTGTGGGGGATTGGGGACCCCCACAGTCCCCAACGAGAGGGCCAGCCCGGGGGATGGGGTCCCCGGGGCAAGTAGTGGCCCGGGAGGGGCCACGCGGCCCCCCTCCCCAAAGTTTTCAAAAATTAAAAAAAAAAAAAAAAGGGTATGGCCGGCCCCGGGGATGGGGTCCCCGGGGCCTTAAAATGGCCAGAGGAGGGGGCCACGCAGCCCCCTCAAAATAATAAAAATAAATATAGAGGCCATGCCCCGGGGATGGGGTCCCCGGGGCCAATACAGGCCCAGGGAAGGGGGGCCACGCGGCCCCCTTCCCGTTTTTTATTTTATTTTGTAATTTAAAAAAGGGGTAAGGCCCTGGGGGATGGGGTCCCCAGGGCCCAAAAACAGAAAAAAGGAAGGGGGGGCCACACAGCCCCCCTTCAGGGGACAATTTTTTTTTTTTTTTTTTTAAACGATCGGGCCCGCAGGCCCCGCCCCTTCCTTCACCACTCTGCAAACGCGCCCCTGGCGCGTTTGCAGAGGGAACGAATTCCCCTTGAATACTGGGGGTCCCTGGGGGCCAACTAGCCACCAGGAACCTTCCAGTATGCGCCAGGGGCTGCCTTGCAGAGAGGTGTACAGAGGCCACGCCCTTTTACACCTCTCTGCAACGCAGCTCTGTGGCGCTTTGGAGGTATATGGTGGGCTAGTTGGACTCCGGGGACCCTCAGGATTCAAGGGACTTAATCCCCCAACTTAAAACGCGCCACGGGGCGCGTTTGCACAGTGGTGAAGGGAGGGGCGGGGCTTCAGGTGACATGTGTGCAAACAGGCCCCGTGGTGCGTTTTAAGATGGGGAATTAAATCCCCTTCAATCCTGAGGGTCCCTGGGGGCCAACTAGCCCAACAGGTACATCCAGAAAGCGCCACAGAGCTGCGTTGCAGAGAGGTGTAAAGGGGTGTGGCCTCTCTACACGTCTCTGCAACGCAGCCCCTGGCGCATATTGGAGGTTCCTGGTGGGCTAGTTGGCCCCTAGGGACCCTCAGGATTCAAGGGGACTTAATCCCCAACTTAAAACGCGCCACGGGGCGCGTTTGCACAGATGTCACCTCAGGCCCCTCCCTTCACCATTGTGCAAATATTCTTCTAAAATCATCCGAAATACGAATTCCGATTTACTCACCTGTTATAAGGAGAGACCTCAGTGCTGCATCTTTCAGCCCAGTACTGGTCCTGAAAAGTAATTTTAACCGTACTTACCAGTAACTTGAATTTCCTTCCATAGGATATCATTGCCTGCTTTTTGCTGAAAAAGTTTCTAAGTGTTGATTTTTGAAACATACAAATATTCCTCTAAAATCAGCCGAAATACGAATTCCGATTTACTCACCTGTTATAAGGAGAGACCTTAGTGCTGTATCTTTCAGCCCAGTACTGGTCCTGAAAAGTAATTTTAACCGTACTTACCAGTAAGTTGAATTTCCTTCCATAGGCTAACATTGACTGGTTTCACTTGGAAATTCTTCTAAGTGTGGAGTTTTGGAACTTTAAAATATTCCTCTAAAATCAGCCGAAATACGAATTCCGATTTACTCACCTGTTATCAGGAGAGACCTCAGTGCTGCATCTTTCAGCCCAGTACTGATCCTGATGCAGCGCGTACAATAAAAACTATTCTCCTCCCAGGTTACTTATAGGTCATCCAGGGGCAAACTATATTTCTCATATCCACATGACGATGGGGCCCATAAACATCGCCTAACACACACACACACTCCTGGATTTCCTTTATACCTTTATGAAATTCTGTACTCCTAGGAGAAGCATGAGAACTAAATGGAGAACACCATTTTATGTACCGCTGGAAGAGCCAAGATATCTTATTACCTTAATTTGTCACTTTCTTTTAGTTATTTCTTAAGATATTCCTGCTCATTGTTTTGTCGATGAATCATTCATTTAAGAAATTAGTTCATAGTGATTAAGACCAGCTGAATCACAATAACCAATTACTGATGTCACAATCATTTAGGAAAATAACCACTGAGTCATTTTGGGTTTAAAGAATCTTAAATTTTATATAATTTTAAAAGCATGAAAAAGAATTTAATACTTTATTCAATTATTCATTCTTAAATTCAAATATTTATTAAGCATAATCATTTTATTGCAGAAAGGAAATTTTTGTCATGAAGCCAAAACCCTAATTACCTGCCTAGCTTCCTAATTTAGCCTAATGATTTCTAACCTAAGTTAGGAATTAGAAATAGCCTGATTCTCATACTCAACTGTAAAATTAAGACAGCAACAGCAACTTCAGCTCGTCAGCATCAGCTACCTGCAACCCGTCTCCTCTAACAGTCTTTCAGCATCTCCTGCTCAGTAAGGGATCGATCAGGACCACCCAGCACTGGAAGCCACCAACACGACTCTTCAACTCCTCTCCTGACTGTGACTGCAACCGCGACTGACCCCCTCCCACTAAGAGTAGGCCCTCTTATACCCTAATTCTAACTTTGCTAACTAACTGTTGCAACATTAATATCACGCTTTTCTTTCATTGGTCCATGCATGTCAGCTTATTCATTCTTTTAATCAAGTTCTCTTGGATTCAAGGGTCCTTGGATCATTTCCTTTCCCATACGCTTAAACATTTTCATCCGTTTCGATCAGTACATTTGTAACTTCTTTCGACACATTCGAGAACTCCGCAGTCATTGTCCTTTTTCTTAAACTTGTTTCCCACGGGCCTTCTGCTGATCATCATGGCACACTATCAGTTCAATTAGGTCACACCAGCCTTGACCATTTCTTGCATCCAAGCGTCTCAGTAACCTCACGAGGTTTTAGCTTTTTTCTCCGTTTTCATCCCATATCACGTGTCCCCTTGCGCCTGCGCACATCTTCCCACTGGCGGCCATTTTATATCGCCACTCGGTTATACTTTTAAAAGCACTAATTTGAGGCAAACAAAACATAATTAAATAGAGAAAAATATCCCTTTCGTTTCCCTCCCGTCGTCTACGTACCCCAATTAGTTGTTACCTAGCAGAAAGCAACATTTAAGCTGTTCCTTACTTACCATCACTATTGTTTTTGCAACGACACGTTTTATTTCTATGAAGCACAAACATGCATTTATTTTAATTAGTACGCATTTATTTTTACGTTATAAATTAGACACACGGACATCCATTAATAGATTATTTAGCACATACATTGGCATATTACCATTCCCATACATACAGTGTTGATTAATACATTTAAACGAACATTTTATTTAATTAATTATAAAATTTGTTAGGGGTTACATTTTTTTATTTTCCCTGCTCCATCAACTCCCCCTTTGGTGATTTTTAAATCACCACATAAAACCCAAGTCATACTTCTTTTCAGGCAGCATGTCTTTCATCCTTTGCTTTCAGTTATTTATACATCTGTTTCTTCTTCATCTTGCCTTTTAGTCTCTTTATACATGCTTTCTTTCATTTTCTCCAACTCAATTTCACCCATTTCTCTCTCTCTTTCTCTCATTATTCTGTTATTTCTTCTTATCTTATTTTGTCTTACTTTTCTCTTTATACATGTTATTACTATTTTCAATACCATGGCTAACAGTATTACTATAGTTGCTACTATTATAACTTTCCCTATCACTAGTCTACTCATCCTAGTTAACCAATTTGCTACTGAAGAAAACCCTCTACCAAGTTTTCCCAAAACACTTTCAACCTCCAGTGGAACTAGTTCTTTGTGTAAACTTGTAATATTTGTAATATACTTCTGTATATTTTCACTGTTATCAGGAATGTAAGTACAACAATGTTGGACTTTCAACATTCCACAGACTCCACCCTCTTTTGCCAAAAGAATATCAAGGGCAAGCCGATTTTGCATCACCATAGCTCTCATGGCAACCATTTCGGTATTTACCATTAAGAACCCTCCCGCAGTATCTGTAGACAAACGATCTACTACTGTGGATAACGTCCGAATTTTAAATGCATTCAAAGATATTCCCACTGCTGGTATCAATGCTCCAAAAATATCACCTACAATTTCTGAAAGACTTTCCCTCTTTCTACGTGTAAATCTATTAATCATCTTGTATGTTCCCTTTTCTTCTCTGTCCATGTGAATTTTTTTGGAAAGACCAGGCCTACATAGCAAGTTCCATACCAATGGTCCGGTAACCTGTAATAAGCTCTATTCCCACAAATATAATAGATACCTGGAAATATTGGATCTTTTCCACCTTTGAATCCCCAACCTCCCAGAATTTGATAATTGTCATGGCAGATACTGGAACCTACAAAGTAATTGTCATAGACTGTCTTATTTCTCCTAATACACAACTTTCCTGTTTGCGGCCAATCTAATGTCATTGCGGCATTTATCCTTTTCCCTTCATGATTTCCTTCCTCAAACGTCCATAAGCGTTTTCCTTCCTCTTTTATTGCTTCTTTTTGAAATTTCATTCTTCTTTCTTCAACCATTTCTAAAAATACTTTTTCTTCTTTCTTTAACTCACAGGTAAGGTTGTTACTAACTATTTCTTCTAACGTTAATTTTCTATGTTCTAAAAAGAATGCTCCTAAAACTTTTGCTTGTTTTACTTTGTTAAGTTCTGGTACTACTGGAATGTTTGCAAAAATCTTATCTATATCAGTATAATAACATTCTAATCTACCTGTTTTATAAAATAAACTCGCTATTACACTACATGTTATTCTATAAGTCAGAGGTAGGTGATGATAAGTCACACCTTCTGATACTGATGCAGGCAACTGCATACAAACATAACAATCTCTCACATCCATTGTCTCTACGTATTCATACAACAATTTTGTAAAAACATTCTTTGAAAAATCTGTTACTGACTTATCCTTATGCAACTCTGCACTACTTCTTAAAATAACTTGTTCTTTAATATTACTTTCTTTTTCTGGTTTAGTATCATTTTTTGCTTCTATCACAGCTACACTAATGGGAATTGTGATTGCTAAAACTATCCATATGGTCATTAATAACCCTGTACAAAAGCAGCACATTTTGCACCATCTCTTTATAAATTCACATTTATCTCTTCTATCCCTATTATTTTCCATTTTTCTTTTTCTATTTGTTAAGTTTCAGAAAACTGTGTCACTACACCTCGGAAATGACTTAGATGCCACTCTGCTTTCAAAGTCTTTGCTTGGTACTTTCTTTAATTCTCTCCAGAATTCTTTCGTTGTCACATCCGGTGATTTGTCACATCCAGTAAATTGTCATGTCCGGCAGAAGCACTATAAGTCTTCACTTCAGGTTTGTTGCATCTCACCTTTTCCCATCCGACTTCTCAGTCTCTGGTTTCCGTGAGTGTTTTCTTCTTCTTCTTTGTAATCGGTTAGTGCAATATACAGCCACTCAGGTGACTTATATTTTGCATTCACTTTCTTTGTCCTTTTGGACTTTTGTAATCTTTTTCCACTGGGTTTTTCTTGTCCCTTTTGACTTGTTACCTCATTTACTTGTTCAGCACCTTCGTCTTCCGCTCTTATTATTCTATATCTCAATTTTCTTACATAGCTGTTGGGCCAATTATCTCCTTTTCTTGGCCTTTTGGCTTCACCTTCTCTTTCTTCTCTTTCTGATTTCCAATTTCTTTTTCTTGATTCAGTCTTTGCTTTTTCCTCTCCTCCACTTGTTTCTGTTTCAACTGTTTCACTATTGTCTCTTATTTTGAAACTTATAATCTCGTCATCTCCTACTGGTGGATCTGTCTTCTCCTTTTTGTTTTCCCTTATTACTGTCCCTCCTCGGTGTTCTTCCGATTTGGTGTTTCTCTCCTTTTCTGTTTCTAAATTTCCCTGTTCTTCTGTTTCTCTATCTGTCCCTATTGCTCCTCGGGGTTCTTCTCGATTCTCTAACTTTTTGTGTACTTCTTTCCCTACTTCATCTATTAATATTGTTTCTGAAGGAGTTCCACCATAACTTGTACCTGGTTGTTCATCTAACTCAATTTCTTGCTCAGTTTCTTCTCTAATTGGTTTATAACCCCAAGTTTTCCTTAGGAATTCTTCACGGTTTTCAACTGAATCATCAGAGTCTGAAGTTGTGTCAGATATTTCCAGATGTCGACTTACAGGTCGATCTTCAGGTTCTGGAATTTCTGAATTTCTTTCTTCTTCTTCTTCTTCCTCTTCTTCTCTAGAGGTACTCGCAGTTGGGGTTTCCAGATGTCGACTTTCAGGTCGATCTTCAAGTTCTGGCACCCTTTCCTTTATCTTTGTTGTCCCAGCCGTTAAACTTTTATCCCACACTTCCAGACGCCGACTCACATGTCGATCTGTAGGTTCTGGAACTCTGATTGTGTGGCTGGCATGAACCCAGTTCTTCACTCCTGCACACTTGACGGCAGTCGTTGTCACTAGGATTACCTGTCGTGGCTCGTCCCAACGAGGAACTAGACAGTTTCTTCTCCTGTGGACTTTTATGCGGACCCAGTCTCCTGGATTCAAGTCGTGGGCTGGTTTTCTTTCAAGAGTGGTCGCATCCGGTCCAACCTGATGAAACACAGAACGCACCACATCAGCCAGTCCCTTGCAATAATCCAGTACTAGATCATCAGTTATAGTTAATAACTTGTTGACTGGTACGTGTGCTTGTCTCATTGCTCGTCCCATGATCATCTCATGAGGACTGAGTCCAGTTTTCTTTTCAGGGATGCTTCTGATGGTCATCAGAACAAGAGGCAGTGCATCCGGCCATTTGAGTCCTGTAGCTTGACACATTTTTCTCAATCTGTTTTTAATTGTTCCATTAATCTGCTCTACTACCCCAGAAACCTCTGGTCTGTAAGCACAATGTAGCTTTTGTTTAATACTCAATGCTTCACAAATCAATTGGATCAACTCATTTTGAAAATGTGTTCCTCTATCTGTCTCAACCGTGACTGGAAAACCATACCTTGGAATGAACTCTCGCAGCATAAGTTTTGCCACTGTTGTTCCATCATTCCTTCTTGTGGGGTATGCCTCCACCCAACGAGAGAACAAACAGACGACCACTAGAACATATCTTAGTCTGTTACTAGGGGGCATCTCGATAAAGTCTAACTGCATTCTTGTGAATGGACCTCCTTCTCGTCCTATTGTTCCTAGACTCACTACTGTTTTTCTTCCTGGGTTAAACTGTTGACAAATAAGACATCTTTGACAAAGACTTTCAGCAATGGCTCTGAATTTTGGGTTATACCAGGTTTGTCTAAAAAGTCTGATCATTGCATCTCTCCCAATATGAGCTTGTCCATGGTACATCCGTGCCATGTCTGCAATCATGCTATCAGGCATAACTGGTCTTTCATCTCTGTATACCCACACACCATTATTTTCCTGTCTTCTACATCCTGCTTTTATCCAGTAATCTTTTTCCTCATCTCTTGCTGTTTCTTGTAACTGCCTTACTTCATCCCATGTTTCGACAGTATTAGTGAAAAGCAAAGGACAAGAGACATGCTCCCTTTCTCTATTTTTGTTCAGGGACGCCATGTTTTCCGCACAATATCTAGCGATCTCATCAGCATAATTATTGCCGACCGCTATGTAGTCTTCGTTTTTCTTATGCGCCTTGCACTTCACTACAGCTATTTGTTTAGGCAACTGTATCACCTCAAGCAGTTTTTTAACATAATCTCCATTTCTGATAGGTGTTCCTGCAGATGTCAAAAATCCTCTTTGTGACCAAATCTGACCAAAATCATGTACGATGCCGAAACCATATTGGCTATCGGTCACAATCGTGATTCGTACATTTTTCCCCAATTTACATGCTTGAATCAAAGCAATTAGTTCCGCAACTTGGGCAGACCTAACTCCTTTCAGACAAGACGCTTCCATCACAGTTGCCACTGTGCATACTGCGTAAGCTGCGCTTAACACTCCTTCTTTTGTACGTAAACATGAACCATCTACAAACATGACATAATCCGATTCCTTTAACGGTTCATCTTTTATGTCAGCTCTTGGTTTTGTGCAATATTCCAGCACATTCAGACAATCATGATCTACTTCGTCTTGTTCAATTATACTCTCTTCATCTGGCAATGATGTAGAAGGATTTACATTCATGCATCTATCTATGGTCACATTTTCAGCACTCAAGATGACTTTTTCGTACTTAGTCAGCCGACTATGTGTCATGTACTGTGTTTTTGTTCTTGTCAAAAGAATTTCTACTGAATGGGGAACATATACTCTCAATGGATACCCCATCACTATACCTTCACTTTGTTCCAGACTTACACAAGTAGCAGCAACTGCTTTCAGACATCCAGGCAATGCTTTTGCTATAGGATCTAAAACAGCTGAAAAATAAGCGATTGGTCTTTTCATGGTCCCGTGTTTTTGTACCAGTACTGAAAATGCACATCCATCTCTTTCACTGCAGTACAACTCAAAATCCTTCTCATAATCAGGCATGCCTAATGCAGGGGCCTCACACAGTTTCTTTTTCAATTCTTTGAAAGATTTCATTTCTTCTTTGTTTAACTCAAAAGGGTCTTTTACATCTTTCTTTGTCAATTTTTGTAAGGGTTTTGCAATCAAAGAGAAACCACTTATCCACTGTCGGCAATATCCAACCATTCCCAAAAACATTCTTACCTCTCTCTGAGTCATTGGTGCTCTCATTCCTTGAATCATTGTTACTCTTTCTGTCGCTATTTTCCGCACTCCTTTCTCAATTTTATGCCCTAAATACTGGACTTCTTTCTGACAAAACTGTAATTTTGAAGGAGACACCTTATGTCCTCTTTTCTCTAAATGGTTCAGTAAAGCAATTGTGTCACTTACACATGCCTCTTTGGTTTTCGATGCCACCAATAGGTCATCGATATACTGCACCATCACTGATTTTTCTGGCATTTTCAAATCTTCCAGAGATTTCTTTAGAATCTGATTAAATATTGAGGGGCTTTCTGTATACCCCTGTGGAATTCGGCACCATGCCAAAATACGCTCTCCGAACCGGAATGCAAATAATGGCTGGCTATCTGGATGCAAAGGAATAGAGAAAAATGCGTGACACAAATCTATCACAGTGTACCACTCAGCTTCATGTGGGATTTGATATAGAATTACTGCAGGGTTTGGCACTATTGGACAACATGGTACAACTATTTTGTTGATCCTTCTCAAATCCTGTACTATTCTATATGTTCCATTTGGCTTTTTCAGTCCCATATTAGGTGAATTACATGGACTGCTCATGATTTCTTTCAGAATTCCCTGTTCAATCATCTTATTTATCACAGGAGTTATTCCTTCAATTATTTCTGGAGTTAATTTGTACTGTGGCGTGTTTGGATAAGTTATCCCTTCTTTCACTGTCACTTTTACGGGATCAACTTCTCTCATTAACCCAATGTCTTCTCCTGTAAAATCCCACACACTTTCTTTTACTGCACTTTTTAGTTCTTCTGGAAGTTTTTCTGCATCAAATGCAGGAAACAAACCATTCGTTTCAGGTTCTTGATTCATCAAAGTTACTTTATACAGAACATCTTCATCTGAAGTCTGAAAACCTATTCCATCTGGCGTACAATAAATTGTGCAATTCATCTTGCATAAAGGGTCACGACCTAAAAGATTTACAGGACTACAATCGCACACTACAAATTTATGCATTTTGCTAAAAGAACCAATTTTTACTTCCACCAATTCAGTAAGTGGGGTTTTAATCTGCTGATTGGCTACTCCTACCACTTGGATGTATTCACCTGAGAGAGGAAGGTTTGGAATTTCCACTGATCTAACAGTAGAACGGGTAGCTCCAGTATCGACAAGGAATGTTACGTTTGCACCATTCACTTCTCCATCCACAAAGGGACCAGACTGATCTACCTCTAGAGTTGCGCCAAGCACGCACTCTTTCCCCTCTCCTGCGCACCGTCAGAAACTTTCATCCGGGTCATCCTCACTCTGACGCAACCAATACTGAGAAATGTTAGCTGCTCGCGGCAACTGTGTTACCTGCTCTCCTCCGTAGAATCCTGTTTCTGTACTGTATCTTTGCTGGTTAACAGTGTTGGGAAGTGGTGGTTGTGGCACCTGACTTTGTTGAACAACTACCTCATTCTGCACCTGTGGAGTTAATGATTGATGTTCCGGATTAGGTTTAGGTGGGAACTTACACTCGTTTCTCCAATGCCCTAATTTTCCGCAATTATGACATGGCCATTTCTTCTTTGCCTCTTCTAGACTCACTTGACCTTTTCCTTTACCTATGTTTGGTCGCATTTTATTCTGTCCTGATTCGTTTCCATTATTATTGTCCAATTGAGCTTCTTGTTTTTCTGCCACTTTCACTTGTGCCCACATTGCCTTTTCTTTCAACTTACGCTGTTTACTCTCTATTTCATCACTACAATACATAGCATATCTCAGTACCTTATCTACACTTCCATTCTGCCAGTTTATCATGTGTTGCTTAATCATATCACTTATTTCTGGTTTCAGGCCAAACACAAATCGGTATACAAAATGACTCATGTCTTTTTCACTCAACTCCTCATAACCACTATACTGCTTGAAAACCAATAACAATCGCTCATAATATGCATGTACAGACTCCTTACTTTCCTGTGTAGTTCTATCAATCTTAACCCAATCTGTCTCTTTGGGAGGAATTTTATTCTTCAAAAAGGTAATCACCTTATCGTACTTCTTCATCACATCAGGACCTGGAGCTCCTGTCTTAGGATCTCTTGGATATTCTGTAGTTGGCCAGTCAACTGTAATCTTACATTCGGACCATAAATCTGTTGGTACCACTATGTCAAACAATCCATCTAAATCTATCCACAACACTTTTGAGACTTTTACAAACCTTTCTACTTGTCGGTACCACTCAACTGGCTTCTCTCTTAACTTTGGAAAGTCATTGGTAAATGACAGTATGTCCTGCCTAGTCCAGGGAACATGCACGTAACTACCACCTGGAGTTTCTCTCATGGGGTATTCTTTGACAACAGATTCTTTTTCAGTTATCATAAAAGCCAATGAACCTTTGTCTATACTTTTCTCATTCTTCTTTGTCCATCTAACCTTCCATCTGTCCACATCACCCCATTTTCTCAACAACACAATTAACTCCTTTATCTGTGTCAGCCTTCCTGCCGTGTTCAAATTTTCAATATCTTTTTCACAAAAGTCTACTCTGTATGGTTTCTGCAACGTTTTCACTTTTGCAAAATCTATTCCAATCTCACTAGCCACTTCTTCTAGTTTGTCATGTAAATTCTTTGCCCTCCATGTTATACTTTTGCACAGAAACATTATTTCATCATCCTGATAATTTTTTATCTTTTCAGTACCAATCGTTCCTAGAATTAATTCTTCCATATCTATTTTTAATCTGATCACATCTAATGGTTTTTCTTCTGTTTCTTTTATTTTAAAAGCTTTCATCCACTCATTCAACTCATCAGGAGTTGGACCTATGGGTGTATTATTTAGTTCTACCCAGTTACCACTCTTTTCAGGCGTTTCTGTTGCAGATTCTGTTACCATATGCATTTTCTTACCATTGCATTCATTCACTGTTAAATTTGTAAGTGGACTTGGTCTGTAAGTACTAGCCAAATTACTTGTACTTGCACTTTGTTCCATCCTTTCCTTTTCTCTCTGAAATTGTGAACTCAAGGGAATCACCAAAGATCGTTCATCAATTTTCTGATTCTCAAAAACTGGTATTACTGGACCTATTGTTACAGGCACAGTAACTGCTTCCATATTTTTCGTTAATTCTCTAATTTTCTCAGTTAGTTCTTTTGTTGTCCTTGCCAATTCGCTTGCATTGTCGCTCTCTATTCCTTCATTTTGAGAAGTTCTCATTTGTTCTTGTGACCTATTTACTTCAATTCTTTTTTCCGGACTTTTATTTCGCATAGTCTCTATTAGTGGCGCATTTGGTGTCACCACTGTAGAACTCTGCTGATACGGAGGTGGATTTCTATTTAATATATCCTCCAGCAACTCGTCATCCGTTTCGCTCTCATGCATATACTTTTCTCTCTCTATATGTTTCTTTTTCTCAGTCCGTTTTTTCTTAGTCCCTTCCTCAACTGTAAAAGCTGGAAACAAACCTCCTGTCATGTTAGCACATCTCCATCGTTTTATTCTGTCCTCATGATTTACTCCCCACAATCTTCCAGGCATAAACTCATGATCACTCATTCCTCTGAATCTCTCTCGTTCATACATCTCATCTTCCCATTCCGTCAAAGCTTCAAACTGTGTTGGTCTAGGTCTAGGTTCCAACTTACACATTTTTTCTCGCAAGTTTCGCAAAACCGCTACACTAAACGATCCATTCTCAGGGAAAGCCAAAGCACCATCATTCTTTGTATATTTAGCCCAATTTTCCAACCATATGCACGTATGATATCCATATTTCAGCATCATATGTGAAGCCGCTGATTTCGGCGGAGGAATTACTTGTCCCTCTCTAGTCACAACCTTTTTGTCTTTCTTAAAGAAATTCTTCAATTTCGTCGTCCATGACGTTCTCTCCCTTTCATACTCGTAATACGGCATGTTTTCTATTTGTTTTCTCTTTACTCTAACGCTGTTTCTGTGTACGGAACTGCGACCAATTACAGCGCGACTCACACTAACGTACCAATCAGAACAATTCCCACCGTCCGCGAACCAACCAATCCTAGCGCGGCACTTTTCTACGTCACTCCTGCTCTGTGTTCACGTGACTAGCGCACTATCCAATCCTAGCGCGGCACTTTTCCACGTCACTTCTACTCTTTACCCCTCCTTTACAAAATTTGTCGGCAATTTTTCTTTTTGCTGTTTTCTTCGTTAGTTACAACAATTAAAACAATTCCGTAGTCTGATTCGCTAAACAAAAGTGACAGCTTTGTCCTTTTACACAAGAATCCTGTTTTTCCAGTAGGCAGCGCTTACCTCTACCCTACCACAGAATTATTTACTCTCGCCGATAAAGTAGCACTTCCCTCTACCTTACCCTTCTTTTAAACAAACAATTTACTCGTTTCT